>CM053586.1:10157664-10197160 GCA_028646515.1 Pseudochirops corinnae | reverse complement strand
ATGGAAGGAGTGGGAGGGGAAAAGACTTAGGGGGAAGGGGAGTTTGTTTCCTATGGAACAAGCATTCCGGGGGGCCCAGTGGATGGGGTGGGTGGTGTTTGGTCAGAACTTCGGGGTGGGAGGGTTGAGGGGGATGGGAATGAGGAATCAGGTGGGAGGGGTGTGCAAAAGGGTTTGGATGATGGTCTGCAGGAGTTCAAAATTCCTAGGAAGTACACTAGTGAGAAAATGTTCATTGAATGGAGAAGCACTGGGAAATCTTCTAGAATGAAATACTTCTGGGGTGGCAAACATAAGGCCAAGAAAAGACCTGGGATATTTTGTTATTATCAGAGTATTTTGTATTCCTCTTTCACCAAAAGTGGATAACACACCTTACGGTTTAGAAATCACAAGATTCAGAGCTGAAACTAAAATCTATGCCTGTCCCAAAGATCCCAGAACTCTTATCTTTCATCTTCCATATTCACAATGATGAGGTGCAGGCTCTGGAAGCCCCCTTGAAGTCTGATTGAATCTTCCCCCTTGTTGAGGCATTTGCATGAGGCCATAAGCTTTAACATTGTGGCTCTGCCCAGACCTTTGTTACCATCTACTTCCCACCCTTGAGCCTATCAAAATACCAATCCACCTTGAATTGGCCTAGCCCACCATGGTCTGTTGGCTCCAGGTAGCCTCCAGCAACTTCCCACCCTTAATCACTCATTGACCTCACTGACTCCTCCTGAAGACCCTCTCCAAACTCCTCCTCTAGACCACCCCTAGATTCCTCCCTCAACCTTTCTGTATATAAGACCCTTTCTTACCCCTATATATGTGAGAGTGCCACGGAATTTTCTAGCACAGACTTGCTCTGTGTCTAATACAGGCAAACTTTTAATAAACTTTGCTTTTCTTTGGCTGAGAGAAGACTTGAGTTGAATTCATTCGGCAGGACCCAGTGTGTTGGTATTTTGGGGTCTCAAGCACCGCTAACCCTAACCACATCATTTTTATGATTCCCTCATACCGGAAACACTGCAAATCCCAAGCTCTTCTCCAGCTGGGACTGGAAAGTATGGAAGCCTCTCTCTTTCCCTACTGCATTGCCTTCTTGCTCTCCAAGTACCTTGGAGATTTTTTTTTTGTGGGGTGTGTGTGTGTGTGTATGTGTCTTGGGGGGGGGCGGTGCCTGACCTCTCAGGTCACATTAGCCTGAGACTCTGAAGTTCTCAGTTCAGTTTGGTTATGTTGGAGAACATGGAGCTAAATGCAACTTCTGGGACAAGGAGAGACACCCCATCTGGAAGTGTAAGCCAGATTCTTTCAATTCTGTCGGCGCTAGGGAACTGGGAAACTTCAGGTACTTTTTTTTTGTTTGTTTTTTTAGGCTTACTCTCAAACCTTCCTTTACGGAGCAAGGGACTTCCAGGCTCCCAAAAGTTCACCTGTATTGGACACAGAGCATGTCTGTGCTAGAAAATTCTATGGCGCTCTCACACATATGGGGGCAAGAAGGGATCTTATATACAGAAAGGTTGTGGGAGGAATCTAGGGGTAGTCTAGAGGAGGAGTTTGGGGAGGGTCTTCAGAAGGAGTCAATGAGGTCAATGAGTGATTAAGGGTGGGAAGTTGCTAGAGGCTACCTGGAGCCAACGACAAAAGTGGGCTAGGCCAGTTCAAGGGTGGATTGATATTTTGATAGGCTCAAGAGTGGGAAGAAGATGGACAACAGAGGGCTAGGATAGTAACAGGTCTGGGGAGAGCCACAATGAAAAGCTTAAGGCTTCATGCAAATGCTTCAACAAGGGGGAAGAATAAATCAGAGTTCAAGGGGGCTCCCAGAGCCTGTACCTCAAAGATTCAAAGAGAGCACAAAGGGGTTCCCAGAGCCTGCACCTCATCACACAACACTAACCCCCAATTTCCCCCCAATTCTCACTGAATACACAGGTCTGCCTGGCTCTTGTGATTACTGAATGACACATGGGAAAGGAAGACTCAGGCAGGTGCGAGGCCGTGTCTCCCACAGACATGATGACTGTCTAGGGGCCAAGAGAGTGTTGGAATAGGAAGAGAAAGAGGGGTAAAAAGAGAGAGGATTATGCAAATGTATTCAAATAGGGCCCCCCTCCCAGGGAGAAAAGGGGAAGAGGAAAAAGTGGCAAAAATAGAAATACTTTGGGTTCCGGTTCTCAATACTTTGATTCTATATTATTTCCAAATAATCCATAAAGTTAGAACAAGAGAAAAAGACATCCCAGCCATGCCCATTCTTGCAATGCTTTGCTAAGGTTTTCCAAGAGCTTCCCCACAAAGGAAGGAGCCAGAGCAGGGCTTGTGCCACGTGTGAAATAGAAAATCAAACAGAGGGGCTGCAGAGCAGCGGGGGATCTTGTGGAGGAGAAGCCAAGGGACAGAGAGGAGCACCAGTAACCTTTAGTTCTCCAACAGCTGAGGCCATTTGTCCAGGTGGCCCCGTTAGTGTAGCCTGGCTTCCCAGGCATCTCTGTCCTCACTCAAAGGCCAGTGCTCCTCCCACAAGTCTGACATGTAAATCCTCCAAGCTCTAGCAAATCCCACCACAACAAGGCCCAGAAATGCTGCAGAGTTCAAGGTGCCTTCCCAAACTCTGGTGTGTGAAAGATCAACTGCTCCAGAAACAGCTATTCCTTCCCTTTCTCAGTCTGCGCTTTGCCTCTGCAGGGTCTTCCAGGGTGGTGCTGAGTTGAGGCAGGGAAGGAAGAGGTGGTTCAGGGGGTGTCCCTCAGGACCCACCCAGATTCCCCCTGGTATCAAGGGCAGCCTAGCATCCCATATACTCGGCTGGGAAGAATTCCTTCTAAGACACTTTCTCCTACTTTCTTTGGAGCAATGGGGACCAGAATTTGTGGTCCCCCAGATCTTCCATTTCATCCCCGTTCCTCCCTTTTATTCCAAACCAGGAAATTCTCCTCCCTTTCTCTGATTTTTGCATTGCAGATTTTGTATGGCAGAGTCCTTCCTTGTGATACTGAGACCAACATGAAGGTCTGACCCTGGTAAGCTTTTTCTTCCCTCCAGTTAACAATCTATACTTGCTTCCTTCCTGCTTCTGTTTCCCAAAGTAGCTCCACAGGTTTCCATGGGTATGAAGCATTTAGCCTTTGAAATGCGGTCCCTTCCCTCCGAGGCCCTTCCGTTCTGCACCCCTGCACACAGCGGGTGTCTGCAGAGTTACTCGGGTTTGAGGCCTGTTTTGTTCCAAACTGACAGAGGGTCAGGATGCTTCAGGCCATGTAATTACGGTGCTGAGCACAGGAATCAATTACAACTCACTCTGCTCTCTCAGCCAGGGACAACAGTTAACATGTGGAGACCTTCCAGCAGATGAGAATTTACTGAGTGTTAAAAGCCTCCCATGCTTCTCCTCTAGGCCACCTAATGGAAGCCTGCTGTACTTGAATTAGTCCATTGGAGCCCTAGTATTTCCAGCAGGAGTCTTCTCTAGCCTTACTGGGTCATCCTAGGGGGAAAGTTTTGCCTAAATAACAAGCTCTCTGCCTATGCAGTGCCCCTCTTACACGTTTCTCTGTGGTCTTCTGGCCCACTCCTCAACAAGGCTTCCCACCTTCTCTAGCCCTCAGCCCACAAGGGAGAGGGGAAAGATGACGAGCTCCTGCAGGCTAACAGCTACCTGCTCACCTGCTGAAGACTTTGAGAGGGGACCCCACAAAGCTCAGGTTTGTTTTAAAATCTTTGGAAGGTTAAGGAAATGAGAGCTAGCCTTTTTGGGGCAGATGCAGCAAAAACATTCTAAGAAACGTGTACCTGGCATGTGGGGAGGAGTTGGGTTTTTTTCCTTCTTGAATGAGCAAAGCTAGGCCTGACACTCTTCTTTCAGGGAAGGTCAAAGAGGCCACCCTGATCTGGACTGATTCCCAAGAAGGCCCAAAAGGGAGAGAATCCAAGGGCAGCAAACATGGCAGGCCAGAAGACCCCCGAACAAAACTCCTCCCTTGGCCCTAAGATCAGCAAAGCCCAAATGTGGAGCTGGGGCCTGTAGCTGAGATAGAAGGATCAGAGATATGCACAGAAGACGTGTAAAAAGTCACAAGGAGATTCATAAACAAAATTCTTCAAAAAGAAGATCATGTCCTTTCTTTCTTCCCTTCCTAATCTCAGCCGTGGGGTGGCTCCCTCTCTGAAGTCAGATCCATTCCCTCCAGACCTCCAGGTTAGATAGCCATGCCATCAGCCCCAGAGAGCAAGCCAGGCTGAAAAAGGGATGAGGGCACAAACCCCCCAGGGTCATCACCTGCAGGCGAGTAGGAAGCCTCAACACAGGAAAAGGCGGGCCTTGTCACGTGTACCCACCTCCACCCACTGAAGCCTCTGTCCACTGACGCACTACAGTGTGGAGATGAGAGAGATCCCTTTGAAAACTGCCTGCTGGCTCAATCAGGTTTTGAAAGGTCCATTCTAACAAACCCTGGTACAGACTCGGTGAGATGTGTCTGGCCCAGGCCTTCTTCTAAAGCTGCTGGAAGCCTGCAGTGCATCTAATCTAAGCCTAAGTCATTGCCAGACTTCCAAAGGGAAGGCAGGCCAGGGAATTACACTCTGGAAATAGGTCAGGCTGAAAGCAACCCCTTCCTAACTGGGGAAAGAGCATCCCGAGAGTTGCCGCAGACCTGCAAGGTTACCTGCTGGCTGTCTCTGTTTAGGCTGCAGCAGGGAGGTTCAGGGGCGCAGGAATGGAAACTCCATTCATGCAGCTGATAGCAATCACTGACTGGGATGAGTACCAGGAAGCAGCCTGGCCTTGGAGCCCAGAGGAGGATCTGAACTCAAAACCTCTGACATTCGCTAATTAGCTGCAGGACCGAGGGAGCCCCAGTTTCCTTATCTATAAGATTGTGGCCTGTCTCCCAGAGTTGTGAGGATCAAATGAGAGAACATTCATTAAATCACCCCCCACAGTGCTGAATAAGGGCTGGCCGTTGTCACTAAACAGCAGCAGCAAGGTGGCCCAGTGGATGGAGCACTGGGTCTGGGCTCAGCAGGGCCTGAGTTCAAGTATGACCTCAGACACTTCCTAACTCTGGGAGCCATCTCACCGGCTTTGCCTCAGTTTCCTCATCTGTAAAATAAATGGCAAACCATTCTAGTATCTTTGCCAAGAAAACCCCAAATGGGGTCACAGAGTTGTCATGTGTACCCACCTCCATCAGCTGAAAAAGAAACTTAACAAATTGTCATTATTTTTAAATAGTAAATTAAATTAGTAAATTAAATAGTAATTTAAAGATTATAAGATTAATCTCAATAATTAATTATAAGATTAATCTCAAAAAAATCAAATGTTTAAAATCCAACTAATTAGTTCATGTGATCAGAACTCTTTATACCAAATTTCTATTTTAACAGATTCAAGGACCTATGATTTCCCTGGGGCACAGCTCTGCTTCCAACACCAGGGCAGGCAGCTTCTCCCGTCACTGGGGTCTTGTCATACCTAGTACCGTGTTCCTGTTCCCACTCCCAAGCTGGAAAGGTTCCAGGTGCAGAGCTCAAAGGCACCCCACAGGCTCTCACCTGACAGACGAGGGGACTGAAGGAACAGACTGGGACGAGAACCCAGGACCCACGGTAGCTGTGGAAGCAATGCCTTGGCCCTAGCATCTTCCAAGACATCATGTGTGCCAGAGGAGAGAGGGTCTATGGTGCAGAATCACAGAGCCCCGAAAGGTTTAACAACACAATGACTGATAATGTTTGTAATAACAACAATTCTGTTTGTAGTTGAGGAACATCCATTCCATCACGTCTGCCAAAAAAGGACTCACAGATGAGCTCACATGCCACTGAAGTGCGCACATTCTGACCCGAGGGAGCAAAATGAATGTAAGTAGACCTCGTGCAAGGTGTCTGCACTTAGTCTTGGGAGCTGGCAGGGCGAAGATGTCTAAGAAGATCAATCTTAGTCATGCAGGGAGGAAAATGGAAGCTCCTCCCTCTGCGTCACTCAAACACAGATTGCCAACTGCACCTCAAACGTTTGTGAGTGGTTTGGGCAAAGCCAGGGCAGGAGCTGTTTCAAAAGGTCACTTCCCCTCTTAGAAAGGAAAAGTCTCCATTGAGAATCCAAATACAGTGTTTAAGTGGAAATATTCACATATGCCTCTTACTTTTAATGGAAGTGATGCTGAATAAAGGATTTGCTTTTCACGAGAGATCTCCCATCACGAGGCCACAGCCTGGTTCAGCAGGGGAATAAAGAGTGATGGAATGAAATGGAACTACTTGAGGAAAAATAAAATAAAATAAAATAAAAAATATATATATATAAGTGCTAATATAGCAGCATCAAAGCTCTAATTTTGTTCTAAGGAGGAAAAATGGAGGAAATTAATTATCACAAATGGGTGATAAGAAAAGGAAGGCTTTTCGTGTGAAAACCAAGAAGAGGAAGGATCCAAAGAGTCAGAAGAGAACAATAACCTATTTCACATTAGTTGGAGAGCTGGAAAGGGGGAAATGGTGCCTAGAGAAAGAATGAAACAGCCTGAACCCCCGGACTTAAGGAACCTGAAGCTCTTTTGGAAGAGAGGGAAGCTGAGATTCTGAGAAGGAAGCAGCTGTTCATCTTCCAAGGACTGAACAACACAAGCTCATGGGTGTGATCAGCTGGGAGATCGCCCAGGAAGGGTCAGAGGAAGAAGAGAAAGGCGTGGGGGACAGGCGACTTCCTGCTAAGGGCAATTGAAAACGAAAATTTTTCAATCAAATAATAATAGAAAAGTGTTGTCTCCCTGGGAGCCCATATCAAAGACATAACCAAGAATCAGCCAAGACACGTCAAAATGGGTAATTACCACCTTCTTCTGTAAAATCACATGGTCATAAGTGATGCCACCAAAACAAACCCTGAAAGCTTTGCCAAGAATGATAAAATGCTGGGCAGGAAACTAACAAGCAGAGGAGCACAGGTGACGTGTTCATCACTGCTGTCCAGTGAAGTCAAGAACACAGAAAAGATGCTCTTGGTGATCCACTGGTGAAGGTCGTGTCTGAAAACGAGAACATGGCTGAGGGCGAAGGCACACAAATGTCACTGCTGCTGCCAAGGAATCCAGGGCTGGGGGATCTCAAGCTCAGGAGAGCTGAGCTGTTCCAGTGTCTGCACAAAGTCTGGCACTAACATGGTGAGCCACTGGACTGCTAAAGGAGGAACGGACAAGTCCAGGTAGGAGACAGTCGTAGCTCCTATGCCAGTCAGTAGTAGGATCAGGCCATGAGTGACCACTGTACTTCTGTGTGAGAAGACAGGGAGATCCAGACTCCAAAAAAAACGAGAGAGGATGGGATTTGGATTTCTAAATATGGGAATGACAGGCTTCTGATCAGGAATGGAGTACATCTAACAAAGGCTGGACTAGAAGCTTTAGCCTTTAGTTTTGCAAATCTAATCAGAAGAACTTTTAGAAGGTTGAAGGAGGAAGTAAACTACCCATATCTCTCCAGACTGGATAACACAGAGAGAACTGAAAAGAACTGCCATTCAGACATTCAGAAGCTCACAAGAGAAAACATTCCAAAAAAGAATCGTTAGCAAAACTCAGGGTCTTAAATGTCTATACACAAACATACAGAATTTAGGCAACAAACAAACTTATCAGTCCTAACCCAAAAAGGCAAGCGTGACCTGACAGGGAGGCTCCACGGCAGAAACTGTGACTAGACCGTGGTCTCGATGGGCGTGTCTCATTCCAAAGAAAGAAGACAGAAAAGGGGGGGAGGGGGCAGCACAACTCTCACAAGCAGGGAAGCATGATGGGAATACTTGGAAGAAGTTCAACTGAAGGAGCGGCAGACACCATTTTGTCACTGCTCTGGTACAGCGCATACTACCTGGCCAGAAAGAAGAAATAAATGAGGCGTCTGGGAAACCAATCACAAGCCTGGCCAGAGGTGGGCTGGGCAGCATTGTGATGGGGCACTTCACTTGTCCAGATGTTTATTTTAGTTCTCTCAGCCAAAAGCAGAGCAGCAGCAAAAAAATTCTGTCCTTACTGAAAACGTCATCTTGTAACAACGGAGTAAACCACTGAAGGAGATTCTATCCTATATTTGATTCTCATCAAAAGGGAGAAATGAAGAGAAAGATGGCAGAAATTTTGAAGAGAAGATGGTACAGTCAGTAGCAGAAAAACATACTGTGGAAGGGATGGTTAATAAACAGCTCCACTTTTTTTAATACGGTCATGACTTTCTCCTTCAACCCTGAAGCTTACCAACTGTACAGACACCTCTGTAGATCCTCCCTCCAATCACGTCGCCAGTCCTTTGCAGCTGCTGGCCATGCCCTCCCATCAATGCTCCACAGGGCATCTTTCCAGTGTATTGGGGGCCTTCCTCTAGGTCTCTGGGCGTTATGGGAGAATGCCAGCTGTGCAGCAGCCATCCCTCGCCTTCACTAGCAACTGATTCATCTCTTCTTTCAGTCTGACACTTCCCAGATGACATCCTTCACCCTTTTTATCCTATTTACTTTCTTGTCTGTAATGTGCTGCAGCCCACTGACCCTCTCTACAAGCCTCTGACACCATCCCATTCTCCGTTTCGGGGAGATACTTGAGGTTCTTAAAGCATTGCAGAGTTTCCTGATTGCAGTCCACGTCTGTCCTGTTCATTCTGAGCCCATGTCATCACGTGTGTACTGACAGACGATAGACATTCTTCGCCCGCTTGTGGAGAGCAGGGCTGGTCTCCTTGGATTAACTGTGGCTCTCATTCAGAAGCTCTGAGGGGCTATGGGCATTGAGGTAAATGAGGCACCTGGGAGTTCCTCTTTAGAGGGACTCTGCACTGGCTCACCCCAGCAGAGTGGGAACCGTCTCCAGCACAAATACTTCTCCCTGTTTCATTCTTCATTTGGTATTAATCATCAAAGAGCCAACAAAGTCACTGTTATTGTGTTGTGGGGAAATTTTTCATACTTTGACATGTGTATGGGAGACACCTTGAGGACAGTTTTTAAGGCAGCATTTTATTCTCCTGAATCAAATGCTTTTTAATACTCAACAAACAAGAAATAAAGTGGGATCTTGTATTCTCCACGACTTTCAGTAAACTGAAACAATTTGCAACAATGTAAAAATAGTGTCCACTGTTGATAATAATTTGGGGAAATTACAGTCAACACAGGCTATATAGAAATCACCTGTGTCTTCATCTTCCCTCCCCAAGGATACATAGATGGGAAAGAAGGGATAGAAAAGGAATCCTCAATATCCCCTTTCTGGTCATATTTCTGCTAATGATAAAGACCGAGATCTCCTTAATGTTTCGTATACTTTTCTCCTTCAGATACCGTAAGAATGGACCCCAAGCCCTCAAAATTGGTCCATCTATAGCAGAGACCCCCTTGTGGAAGACTTCTCCCTTCTTTGGGCTCAGTACTCTCTCGGGCTTTGCATCTAGGTCTGGGATGCTAGTCCAAACAGCACAGCCCAGCCATCACTGAGGATGAGCTGATTGCAGAAACCTTCCCAGATCTTTTCCATTTTTCCCGTTTGTGATTCTCCTTCCAGTTTCATCCTGAAATGCCCCCAGGATGACCCTTCTTCATAGTCTCTTGCCAAGATTTCTCCCACCTGGTTTTCCCTCTGCTGCTCCTTGCTGTTTAATGAAGCAATGCTCCTTAGAACATTCCACCAGCCTCCTCCATCAGATTTTACAAATAAGAAATTGGTGTCCTAAGCCAGTGTTGTCCTTGGCTTCCACAGCTCTCACTTGGCAAAGAGATCAAGTGTTTGTTGGCTGACACTACTTCTGGGCTCTTTGGGTCTCCCCATCCCAGTAACTGATTTATATCAGTTAAACTCCTTAGGGTTAATTTGGACTGAGGTTCATCTCTCCATTCACTTCCCAGTTTTCAATGTCAACATCTTGCTTAAACAGAGCAAGGCAGAGTGGTTTTAAGTGCATGTCATGGGTTTTTTTTTTTAATTCTTTTCTACTTTTATACTAATTAGGATCTTTCCTCTTACAAGCTGGTGGTCACACTACAGGGACAGCCAGCGTGGGAATGTTCCTGTATCAGTGACCACTCATTTCCTTGCTGTTAACATTTAACCATTCTAATACCGGATGTTACTTGATGCTTGCCACTTTCGATGTCGGGGCAGCTGGAGCAGTGAGCAGAGCGCCAGGCCTGCAGCCAGGAAGACCCGTCTTTCTGAGTTCAAATCTTGCCTGGCTGGGTGACCCTGTACAAGTCACTTCCTGTTTGTCCCAGTGTCCTCATCTGTAAAATGAGCTGGAGAAGGAAATGGCAAACCAGTCCAATATCTCTACCAAGAAAACCCCAAATGGGGTCACGGAGAGTCAGACACAACTGAAACAGGACTGAACAACAACAACCTTCCAGGGCGTGGCCAACGATTCCCTCCTCCGCAGTCCCTCCCCACCATTTCTCCAGGGACTCCCAAAGAGCTTGCACATCACCAGCCACCGGAGGGCGCCAGAGTGCACAGCACAGCCAGGAGCCAGGGAGCACTGAGCTCCAAACTAGCCTCTGATACTTCAGCTGCGTGACCCTGGGCAAGTCACTTGACTTGTTTGCCTCAGTTTCCTCATCTGCAAAATGGTGATGATGACAGCGCCTACCTCCCAAGATTCTTGTGAGGATCAAATAAGATATTACGCTCATAAAGACACTCTGCAAACCTTCAAGAGTTACATAAATGCTAGCTATGACTATAACCACCATCATTATGAGGTAATACAGTTATTCATATTCCTGGGGGTGGTGGCCAGCGCACCCCCACCCACAGATGCAGCTGGAAAGCACCATTTTCAAGACATCCCCTCCCTGCTCAGAATTCTTCGGGGGCTGAGCCTCTAGGACCCAAGGTCTTCATCCTGGTCCTCTGGGGCCTTGGCTCCACCCTACCTGTCCAGCGACACCTCCATTCTTCTTCTACGCTTGCCTCTGGACATTCCCAACCCACTTCCACACCCACACCTTTGTTCCCAGGTCTCCCCTCCTCCAGAAGCATTGCCAGACACTGCTGCCCACCCCAACCACCCCCTTTGCCGGCCCCCACAGCGCACACAGATTTACCAGAAGACCTGACGTCTGGCACACAAAGGTCTTCCCTCTCTCCCCCTCTCCCCTCTAAGTACGTCCCCAGCTCCTTCACCCATTCCCTCTCTTCCGGATCTCGCTCTTGCGGTCATGCTCCAGTCTGCCAATGTCCTTCCAGAATACAGTGACCAACCCGAACACAGAAGTCTCGTTGTGCAGGTGCCCCCAGCAGAGGCCTCGGGATGTCACAAGCTCTTCTGGCTGCTACATTTACGTATGTCAGACTCGTCTCCCCACCAGACTAGAAGCTACTCCAAGGCCGGGGCCGACATGGAATAAAGGGCTACTATGTGCAAGGCGTGGGGCCTGGTCATGGGGATACAAAGATAGTCCCTCCCTCAAGGAATGTACTTTCTACCGAATGTGATCAAAGATACAAATATAAACAAATGTAACCCACACAAAAATGGGAATGAAGTCATTCCAGGAGTTGGGAAGGAGGGCCGGGAGAGAATGCCGGGGAGGCCACAAAGGGCGGGGCCGGCAGGGAATCCCTACTGCATCTGCCAGGTGAACACAGGAGTCTCGCCCGTCTGGGAAGAGGGAGGTCCTTACCTTGCCTTCCGGGGTCAGCGTCCAGATGACAGAGAAGGTGAGTTTGTCGGTCATGGGGTTGAGGCTGCACAACTCCTCACAGAGCAGTCTAGGGAGCATAGGGATGACCTGTCCAGACAGAAGTGCACAGGTCATTTCCATCCTTAGGGAGGATAGAGGAGATACAAGGTAAAACAAAAGCAAAGCTCAGTGCGGGGCCTTTTGTGCTGAGGCTGCTCTCCTGGGGCACAGGGTGACACAGTCAAAAGATGCACTGGTTCTAGAGTGAGAAGGATCTGAGTTCAAATCCTGTCCCTGGTGCTCACTACCTGTCGAACCAAATGGCCTCAGAGGTTCCCTCTAGTTATATATAGATCTAGCCTGGGATCTCCTTACTGAAGAAACCTCGGGGGTTACTCTCCATATTTATCTGACATTCTCAGAATACTTTCTGTGTGTACCACATGGACCTGTGAAGGCAGCAAGCACTGATGAAGCACCTTCTGTGGGTCCCTGCCTTCAAGGCACTTCCACTCTTCTAGGAGTGATGGACAGGGAGGAAGCCAGATTGTCCCACCAGCTCCAGCATCAACAGAAAGACGATGTTTTGGTGACTGTTCTCCAGGCAAAGGCAGGTCAGGTAGAATCTGTTCATGCCGGTAGAGCCCTTTAGCCCCCCTGCCTCATCTGAATTTCACAGTGGCCTTGAGACCCTTCTACCAGGGACACACTGAGGCTGGCCAAGGAAAGGCGATCTGCCCTGAAGGGTCACACGGCTAGTGAAGTCCCAAGATCTGGAGCAGGTTCTCTCCTGGTGGGGTCCAGGCCTTTTTTACTCTTCCATGTTACTTTTCGGAAGGCAACTGAAGAGGAAAGCAAAGTTACCACATTTCACATTAAGCTGAAAAGGAGATTCTTGCCCCAGGAAAAAGATCAGAACTTTGGGTCTTTTCAATCATTCTTGCCTCTGAACTATTCACGAGAACTTGAGCTACATACGAATCAATGACTGAGCTAGAGCCAAATCGCTGTTGGGTAATGGACTGCTCCCTGATGTATCACCCCCCATGCTGGCCTGCTACCAAAGGGTGACACAGCACTGTCCTGGGGTCTGGGGAGGCCTCCAGTGCCTGCCTTCCAGGACAGGGCACAAGAAGCCTCATGGCCCACCTTCAGCACTAGCTTCTTTTCAACTTGTGTCTAAGGTACAATCACCCCACTGGGTCTTTTAAACAGAGCTGATTTAATTAGTGCTCTTGGCTGTCTTTGAAGCGTCTCTGATTGAACAACAAAACAGTATACTTGATAATGCTGAGGCCAGATTCAGTGGGGAATTCAAACTTGAGAAAGTCTTTCTGGGTCCCCTTGGTTTTATCTGTGACCTATCACATCCCTGCGACAGGCTGTGTTCACTCTGTGGGGAGGTCCTGGTCAGTTTCATATCTGTAACCTTAGCTCGTAGCCAATGGCTGGCACTTAGCCAGTGCTCATTCAAACATGGTGCCTGTCTCATCTATCCCCATTTCTTCCCACTTTTCCCCATTATGGCAAGAGAGAGAGAAACTCGGCCTTTTCTTTACCTATCAGATTTGATGCCAAGTGCCCATGGGTGGGCCTTGCTGTCCACTCAGTGCTGGTTGCACTAGAAGTCTCACTAGCTTTCTCTGTCACTGTGGGCTAGAGCAATGACTTGATTCTCTTTCTTCCTCTGCCCTCCTTCAGAAAGAACCGTCAGCACCTCCCCCCACGTTGGCCTCCTTTCTTCTCCATCAGATGCAAGCTCAGGGGTCTCTGGACACAGCCTGGCTCCTGGTCCAGGGGAGAAGCTGGTCTCTTTGTCTCTTACAGAGAAGACAGGCTCTTCCTTCACCTTGCTCTAAGCTCTCAAACCAACCTCAGGGGGCACACGCACGCACTGCTGCCCCATGAGTGCCCAGAGAGTCTGAACACAGATCGGTCATCAATCCACCCTCGCGCCATCGAGGGCACAACTTACTCAAGACAATGTTGAAGTATTTAATATTTAATGAGATTTTTCATCAGGGTCATTAAATTTTAGTGACCCTACACAGCCAGGCAATCACTCTGTATTACATGTGTGCGGGCAGCCAGGGGGTGCCACAGAACGCAGAGCACTAGGCTGAGAGCCAGGAAGACTCATGTTCCTGAGTTCAAATCTGACCTCAGATATTTATTTCACCCTGTTTGCCTCAATTTCCTCATCTGTCAAATGGGCTGGAAAAGGAAATGGCAAACTACTCCAGTGTCTCTGCCAAGAAAACCCCAGATGGGGTCACAAAGAGTAGGATATGACTGAAACGTGACTAAACAACAACAAAAATATTGTGACTGAACAAGTTATATAAGTTCCAGCACATTTGTCTGTTCTCATGTGAACAAAACTAAGTTTAAGCTGAGTCAGGAGGGAAGTTTTCATTCAAAGTCATGTAAACAATAGTGAGATGAAAGGTGAACTTTGTTCCTCTTTCTCATTTCAGATTTACTGGAATTTACCTGACACTGGAACATCCATCCAGGCAAAAACCAGGACAGAACACTTCCCCCACCTTTGCACTTAGGACCCTGTGAGAGCCAAACTGACCAATGTCCATCAACTTCTTTCTAAGTCTGAAAACCCTGGATGGAACAGGATCAGCAGCTGGAGGGAGAGCTCCCTGAGCCTCACCTCTCGGGGGCTCAGGCTGCCCTCTCTTCCTTCCCCTAACCTGCAATGGCCATGGTGTCTTGTAGCATAAGTCCAAAAAGTGACTTAACGAGCCACCTCAAAAATGGCGCTTTCCAGTCTCAGTGGAAACCCTTGCAAGTGCAGAGTCAAGAGATTTCCTGATACACCCTGCTTGGTGGAGAGGAAAGAGGCAGTACAGGGGGCTCTAGGGTACCTTCTTCTTTAGTGTTTTTTATAGGGCTGGGAAATAAATAGGACCAATCCAGGTGTTTGACAGATGTTTCCAGGAAAGGGAAGATGTGCCCATGAGATGACTGGTGCTAACTTTCTAAGCTCTGGGGATTAAGGCTATTTGAGGAAGCTGGAATAAGGTCCATCACACGGGCAAATAAAATATTTCTCAGGGCAGCTGCTGGGGTTACCAACAGAATTATAAAGTCTTAGATTAGCCTCAATCCTCCCCCCCCCCCCCCAAAAAAAAAAAAAACGCCAAACTCAGAAACATGTGCTAAAGCCACAGTCAATGGTCTAGCTAAGTGCGGCAGCAAGCTAGCCAAAGTAGGCCTGTGACCAATGGGAAGGGCTATAGGAATCCCAGAAGAGTCAATCATGGAAACAGAACAAGAAAGAACCCCAGATCCCCATGGTGCCTTTAAGGCTGCCCACAGATTGGAGAATAATCAAGAGCTCTGAGTGCTAGGCCTTGGCTGGCTCCTCCACCTTATCTGTGCAAACTCTAGGGAGAGATCACACTGAGAGCTTGGTTGGGTTTTCCCCTTTTTCTCAGGGGTGGAGGACTCCAGAGTGTGAATAGGGTAGAATGGAGTAGTTTACCACTCACATATTGAATGACACTGAGAGGAAATGGTCAACTCATTTTCTAGCCAACATTTCTGTTTTAAGAGTTTTCTTTTTCATATCAACACTTCCATGAATTCAAATTTTGATCAACTCTGCTGCCTAGCTTGACATTAACAAAATAACAACATCTCTGACTACTTGCTGCTGACAGAAGTGACCATCTTAAAACTCTCTGGACTCTACACTCAGACTAGCTTCCAGTCTCAATCTTTGATCTCCATTATAAAGCAACACCAATAAAAGACTGTAGAGATTTATGGCCGACCTTTCCCCTGAGCCGCTTCACACCTAAAACAACACAAGTACCCAAGCCAAGACAGAGAGTTTACGGTGAGGTTTCAGCTGTTTAGGTTTGCTCTTGCTTTTAAAACTTAATACACTCATTTTAAAAATTGATTTAGAAAAACATTTGCGATCACAGGGTACCTCCCTCCCCAGCTCATGGAAGATGATCCAGAGAAATTACATAGGAACACTTACTGGCCTTCTCAGGAAAGGTCACAGAGTTCTAAGCTGGGGTAGAAGGCAGAAAATCCCACCTGACTTTCTAAACCTCTCTCTTCCCCCAACCCTCCCCCCTGCCCCAATCCAAAGGGAAGCCTTTTTCTAGGAGATTTTTGTGGCCACCATGTTTTAATTCTCTTCCTCTGCCCCCACCCAGTCTATCCTTCTAACTGGAAGGAATACACATTTCTCACCAGGAGCAAAATTTTCACAAAGGACTTCATTTAAATGTCAGCAAGAAGGATTTCAGATCCAAGATCACGTTCACTGCAAAAATGTCCTAATGGGGGGGATCATTTCCCTCATGCTGAGGCAAGAAGTTTACACTGTCACTGTCATTACCTCTGTCCCCAGGAGGTCATCAGCTAAGTTCTTGTGCCTGAGGGAGACTCAATCAGGGCCACAGATGGTGGGAGAGAAACCATAACACGGATACTGCAGGAGAAGACCATCTCACAGACATCAACAGGGTCACTGGGCACACAAGATTCTGGGTGGGGAGAGGTTCAGAGCACATGCCATATGAGAAAGCAAAGTGGAGAAGCCATTTGCCTGGCTTCTAAAGCAAATCTTTATAGGCATGGTTAAAACAAAAAAAACAGCGGAAGAGTTCCTGGACAGTTTTCCAAGAAACGAAAGGACGAAGAAGAAAGGCCAAAGCAGTGGCCCAAAGTTCCACAAACAGCCATGTTCCTGCTGTCCAGAGCTGGGCAGCAGACCCTGGGGGACCGGCCAGGCTGGCTGATGTGCAACCAGAACAATGCCATGGGGCGGTGCCAGGGGGGAGAGGTCTCTAGTTTCAGGGTTCCTGCTTCTGAAGAAAAGAGCGCCTCTGCTCCAGGAGTGAGTAATGCAAAAAGAGAAGCAGGAGACAAGGAGACAACCGTTCTGATAATGTATCGCCAGCTTCCGTAATGATCTCTTAGTGCTCAAGGCTGAAGCTGAGAAAGAAGGTAATCAGACCACGGGCCCCAGAGATTCTCCAATGATGAGAAAAGTCACAGGAGTACAGACTTCTGCCCAGGGCTGGGCCGACAGTTGCACGTACTTCACGTTGTCTGGGGCCAGAGAGGGCAACAGTGAGCCCTCTTTCTTCCCTGGAATTAGTGAATGTTCAAACTGGAAGGGCCCTTTGGAGGGAGCTAACTTCTTCAACCCCCTCATTTTAAGGAAGAGGGCAGAGAAGGAAGCTGACACTTAGGGTGGGATGCAAGCAGGTCCGACATGTGCACCCCCTGCCCATGTGCAAGGGGACCCAGAGAGGTAGCAGAAAATCAGAAGCAGATCTTCTCAAGACACAAGAGGCAGGGGAAGGACACGTTCAACCTTCAGTCCCTGAGATGCTTCTAGAACCACCCAGATAAGGATGGCTGCAGCAAGGGAAAGGACATGCCTGCATCAGAAGCCAAGCTCTGCTCCTTCTTATGTGCATGTCCTCCCTGGGCCTCAGTTTCTCCTCTGCCAAATGACCAGCTGGACTTCTGATTTCCCTCCAGTTCTCAATCTCAGAAGTCCAGGGCAGACCTGCCACCAAAAGGGTTCACAAACGCTTGGAAATCCACATCTGTTTTTCCCTTGACAGCTCCAGTGAGACCCCCTTTTGGACAAAAGGCCACTGATGATGCAGCCAATCAGAAGACAGTCAAAGGGCAAGTGTGTTCCTGGAGGACATTCTCCTTATGCATCATGTACAGCTTGGCCAAGTCAAAACACTGCTACTGCTCCCACCGCACTGGGTCTGGAGGCAGGAAGACTCCTCTTCCTGCGTTGAAATCCAGCCTCTGACACTTCCTAGCTGTGTGACCCTGGGCAAGTCACTTCACCTCATTTCCCTCAGTTTCTCCTCTGCCAAATGACTTGAAAAGAAAATGGCAGACCCTCCAGTGTCTTTGCCACAAACCCTCAGCCAGGGCCGCGGGGGGTCGGGCATGACTGAAACAGCTGCTCCCAAACGTAGCATCAGGCGAAGGGCAAAGAGCATTAGGAAAACAAGGGCACACCCTCCACACCGAGCTGATGGACGCTGCCTCTTACCTTCTGCACCAGGTAAACGCTTGTGGCCCTCTCACTGGCTACTTCATCCAGAGCCGATCCTTCTGGAACAAAGTAACTCACATCTGCGATGTGAACTCCCACTTCAAAGTTCCCTGCAAAGGCACAAGGCAATTAGAAGGGCAGGCCCAGAGCCCTCCCACAGAGCTCCCTTAACAGCAGCCAGGTCAGCTTCTCTGCAGGAAAAGATGGAGTGACGGGGCTTGGTGCAAGCCAAAGTGAGCCGGCCACGGCCACAGCAGAGGACGATGGGCCCACTCCTAGGATGAAGACCTTTAACATGGCTGGGCCTGGTTCTACCACTTAGACTTGAATCAGTAACTCCTATCTCATGATGCACAAACTCTTAGGCCACCGGCAGGTACCCAGAAAGTCGCCAAGATCTAGAAATCCTGGCTTTGCCAAGCCCCTTGTAGGATCCCCCCTCCCCATTTCCGCGGCCAGGTTCTTGCTGCCTTCATGGCCACTCCTATCCCATTAGGCTCTTGGAACTTCTCACCCAGCTGGTTCCCTCTGCCTCTCCACTCTCCAGCCTGGTTCACAACCAAAGACTCACTGTCCTAAAGCACCCTCTGATCTCCTCACTCTCCAGAAAATGGGATCAGGTATTCTCAGGGACCATGAGCACTGCACTATCACTAGGGACCTAACAGAGGCTGGCTGTTGGTCGTTCCACACTCCAGCATTGTCCATACCAAGCCTTCATTCATGACTGCCATCCAGGGGCAGCCAGTCTCTCCTCTGGACTCTCACAGTGCTTTCTTTGCCCTTGTCCTGGGGCACTTGTCACATCCTGTCTATTGTCTCTGATGATGGCGAATTTAGACATGCCTCAAGACCAGCTCACTAAAATAAGACAGCCTGTCCTAACATCTGTAGCCCTGGTAGTGATATGCCAATAGGGGGCATTCTACCAGTTATGAGCTGGATACATCAAAAGAACAGGTCAGGAAAGGGTCCCCTGAGGCCTAAGAAGAAGTCAGTAGTCAGGCTTCACACTGATCCTCCTGTCGGGCAGAGGTAGCCTCCCCCCCACCCCCCCCACATACACGCACTACATGGCCATACTTCTGGATATGCAACTTCAGCTGGCACGTTCTTGTCCCATTGGTGCTGATCACACTCACTCTGTGATTTCACAGATGCTAAGCAGAGCCTAAGGCAGGAACTAGGGATCTGCCGGCTCCATTCCAACCACCCCAGGAGTAACCTTTCTGAACCTACCACCGTGAGGCTGGGCTGAGCTGAGGCTCAAGTGACAGAGAGAGTTCAGCAGCAGCCCAACAACGTACTCCGAGACTGCCCAGACGGAGGGGCCTGCCAGATCTCACCCTTCCCAATGTCCAGCCTTCAGTGCTCAGGGTCACCTCCATGCACGGGGCAGAGTACCTACCTGGCATCTAGCTACTCCATGATGTTTAGATTCTACCAGGACATCTGCTTCCTCTCCTGATCCCCACAGTGGCTGGTCTTATACCAACTTTAATGAAGAAGAGGAACAAAACGGGCCGCTCATTCCGAGTGAGTGGCTCAAGAGTCCTATAGGCCAAGGATTCAAATATGGATTTTATCCTCTTTACCCCAAAGTCTAACCCTGAAACCACACTCCTGTGGAGACATTCATTTCTATGCAGTGTTTCTGAGGCTACAAAGAAGAGGCTTCTGCAAAAATCCCAGAAGACAAAGGCAGTGTTCTGTCCCAGCTGAATTACCACCTGGGGCCCTGCTCGAAAAAGGCCTCGGGGTGGCTCCTCAGCCTGTCACCATTCGCCTAAGCATCAAGGGCAGCGGGCACAGCTGGCAAGCCAGCGAATCTGCCCCCTCGCAACCAAAGAAGACAGTCTTGGGAAGTTCAGCTTCCACTCTGATATTGTAAGTATCTAAAGCCAGCACTGAGAAGATCCAATATAATGGCTTCCTTTGAAGTCACTATTTTAATTTGTTGACCTGAGAGATCAATATTGACTACGGGAGAGCAAAGGAGTCGTTCCATCATATCCACCCTAGCTGAACAGTCACTGAGCACTTAACTTACAACACATGAACTCTCTGTCCTCAGTCAAAATTGACAAACTGACAAAGATCTCATTACAGGAGGGAAAACACACAGAGGGCCAATCAAAACACGGAGGAGAGCCTTAAATTTCACTTAGGATTCCCAGTAGAGGCTGTTAACCAGTGGTCAGCACCTTCCCCCCCTTTGGCACTTTTTTATGGAAGTCCTAAGTAAATACTTTATTCCGTATGTTTACATAATGTGAACTGGCAGCTCTCTGGGGTAGTGACGCTGAAGGGTTAGTGTGCATGAGGGAGTTCTCTGCCATCAGTCGATGCCAGAGTTCTCTGCAACCTGGTGGTTGTAAAACAGTTGTCGTCCCAGCAGAAAACGTCTGTGGGCTTCTGTTACGACGGCTGGTGTGTGAGGGACAAGGGTGGTCGCTGGTCGCTGATGGGCAGGTCTCTTCCAAAGCCAGGAGAGGAGGGAGGGATCAGTCAGAAGCCTGAGTGCTGCCAGGGTCAAGGCTATGTCAGGCAGCTCTCTTGCCTGTAGCCCCCTCTGGCTGCAAACCAGCAGCAGCCAGGGAAGCTGGCCAGGCACCAACACCGTTTCCCAAATGTTTCATGATCTCACTGACTTGGGTGTTTCCTCTGACAATGCAGTCCAGACCTGCCCATCCCTCCCTTGCCCCTCTCCTCCAGCCCCAGCATGCACGGCAGGCCTTCATCACATTCTCCTGACATCATCGTCATCACAGCATGATCACTACAGCCTAGTCAAGTGGGAGGGGGCCTTAAAGCCTGATCATCCCACTTCTCGTCGTGGGAAAGACTCTTTTCTGGGACATCACTCACTCAAGGCCTCTCTTCTCCTCCACCAGCCCTCCCTCTGGAGATGCTAACAGGGAGCTGCAGGCATTCAGACATCCCTCCATTGCTTCCCAAAGGAGCCGACTGGCTCCCCAGCTGGGCCTCTCTGGCTGAAACAAAGGTTTTCTGAGGCTGCACTAAAATCTGCCGTCCTTTGATCCTCTTAGTTTGTCAACCTTTCTTTCTGCCTCACTACTCGTCCAACACTTGAAGACAGACAGCTCCAATGCTCTCCCTTCCTTCCACATCAGTGTTCCCAAATCTTCTAACTTTTCTTCATGAGGGAGGCCCTTACAGAGCCTTGTCCTCTACTGCCAAGATCCTCTCTGGAGAGTCTCAGCAGTCAGAGCTGAATGCAACATGCCAGATGAATTGTGACCAGCATGGGGCTCAGAGAGCCAACTTCTCACAGTCACAACATGGGATAACCTGGTGGAGATGTGGCCTAAGATGGCATCTGCTTTTGGGGATGCTGCATCCCTTTTAGCTGGCATGCCCTCCTCCCTCTTCAATTTTCAACAGCTATTTTGCATTTTTTGAGACTAGTTTTTATTTATAACTCTACAGGTCTTTATATTCCAAATACAAAATAGTATTAATGGATTACTTCTCATATTTTGATTTTATTCATGTACATTTAAACCTTAAGAAAATAATAGTATAAGGCTGTTTTCCAAGGTGGGGGAAGTATCACATTTTTTTTAAAAATCTATTTTTTTTTCTCTCTTTGGTCCCGGTGGCAGGAGGAAGATGACAAAGGGGACATCTTTGTTTGGTAAGCGCCGGAATAAGACGCACACTTTGTGCCGTTGTTGTGGTTCCAAAGCCTACCATCTTCAGAAGTCAACATGTAGCAAATGTGGATATCCTACAAAACGCAAGAGAAAGTATAATTGGAGTGCCAAGGCTAAGCGGTGAAACACCACTGGTACTGGACCAATGAGGCACCTAAAAATTGTCTATCACCAATTCAGGAATGGATTCCATGAAGGAACAACACCTAAACCCAAGAGAGCAGCTATTGCAGCATCTAGTTCATCTTGAGGATTCAACTGTTTGTTAAAATAAATGTCATGAATGAAAAAAAAAAACCTATTTTTTTGTCTTCTTTTTCTTGCTGATTACAAATGTTAAGTGAAGACTCTACTTTGTCCCCCAAAGTGTGATGCCCACCCATCTGAGTCCTCTCCACTCCCCTTGATCCTGGTCCTCACACATCGTCCCTTGCTGCTGCCTTCCTGCCTGCGCTGGTTCCTTAAAATCAGCCTCCTGTCTGTGTTGCCATTGCCAGACCCCTCCCCCGCTCAGAAAAGCCACAAGGAAGTGTTGGATTGCCTTCTCAATCAATTCAAAACTTTTCAGTCTTGACTTTTCCAAAATGAATTCATTACTTTATTCATTCCATAAACTTTTTTATTATTAAGTTTGCTTTCTGTAGCAAAATTAATTTTCTATAAACTGAGAGAATTTGAAAACTCTGAAACTGAATGCTCTGAAGTTATAACGACCAAATCTGGCTCCAAAGAAGAGATAAAAGGCAGCCCTTTGCTCCCTTCTCTGCAGAAGTGAGGGACTACAGGTATCAAACACTGCAGATAAGGTCATTGGGGATATGCTGATTGGTGTCACTGCCGAGTTTTTCTTTTTCCTTATTATTCTTTGTTATGAAGGATGGCTCTCTTGGGGTGGGGGGGAGACACACAGTAGGCACCGTGCCCTTCTCTTTCCTTCCCCTTCCTAGAAAGCTTAGTGTTTAGGAGGGGAATAAGACCAAAAGACGCATCACTCTACCATCTGATCCTGTCCATTCTGCTGCTCCTCAAGGCTCTCTGTCACCAAGCCTCTCCTCCTCGCTGGCCCCAAAAGCTGCCTCAGTAGCACCACTATCCATTCCCCACCCTTTCATGGCTAAGTTTGTGTCTTTGGACTGCCACTGCCCAGACCCTGAATGTCCTTCTTACTGCTCTGTCTGACCTGCTCCATCCACTTTCTGAAGGTCAGCCCAAGTATAACAGACTACCACCTATCTGAGGGCAGGAAGGTCCTTCTGGGGTATTTTCATTCCGAGCCTTGCACGTAGCGGGGTATTTAATAAACACTTGCTCAAGCCTTGCCAGACTATGCCCCCATTCCATGCTAATCTCTATTTTCTCTGAACTCCAAATTCAGCAGGGCTGAGGAACCTCACATCTTAAGAGCCCAGGGGAACATGTTGTTCAGAGGGACAAAGATGGATGAATTGTTCCTGTTACCAGAGGGCACCCTGGCAACCAGTCGGCCAGCTCTCGGCTGCACATCAACCATTCAGAAATCTGGCTCCTCCTCTAACTGGAGCTCTACGTCGCTGTACACAACCAATGGTGGCTGCACTCAGCACCTCAGCTTCCGGAGCAGAGCCCTGGTCAGGGCTTACAAAGGATATTCTCCTATTCCTCGGGACGGCCAATTCAACACAATACTTTTACTGACTCTATTCCCTATATGCCAGGCCCTGTGCCAGACACTGGAAATACGAAGACAAGAATGAAACAGTCCTTTCCCTCAAGGAGCTTATATTCCATAAGGAAGATGGAGCACAGACACAGAAAAGGAAGTACAAAGTGATTTCCTACGTGCATGCTGGAGCAGAGTACTGACCACAGGAGAAATTAAAGAGAGCTAGTTTCCAAGAGGCAGAAGGTGGGAGAGGAGAAAAAAGTTTCAGGCAGAGGGTACAGGGCGTGGCCTGTGCAAAGGATAGAGCAGACAGACTGTCCTCTCCAGGAATGATGGAGGAGGTGAGCTTATCTGGAGACGCTGAGGACTTTCAATGGCACACAATGTCTTATCCCAGAAGCAGCTGGGGAGGGATGATCAGAGCTGCTCAGATCTGTTTTAGTAATGTCAACCTGGAAGCTTTGTAGAGTATTGGCCTGGAAAAGGAAGAACCTCACGGCAGGGGGGCCAACTAGGAGGCAAATGGCAATGAAGAAGGGTGATGGATCTGGGTGAGTGGAGAGGAGGGTGGGTGTAGGTGCAAGAGACACTGTGAAGGCAGAACCTGCTAAAGTCTAGGCAACAGGTTAGATGTGGGGCTGCATGAAAGCCCAGTCAAGGAGTATGTCCTCTCTGTGACCCTGGATAGGGATGTACTCTAATGAAAGAGGAGGACATGCTAATGGGATATCTGGGTAAAAACATCCAGCAGGAAGCTGGTGAGGAGTCTGGAGCTGAGAACAAAGATGACAGCCAAACATCCAGATCTGGAAGTCATCTGTGGAGAGGACTGCTGAATCCACGGGGGCCAAGGAGATCTCTGAAAATCAGAGCAGAAGGAAAAGGAGCCAAGAGAGCCTTGGTTTAGCCCCGCACAGGAGAAGGGGGGCGGGGATGACAATCCAACAAAGGAAACAGAAAAGATAGTCCAACAGGAAGAACCAAAGGGCAGAGAGGAGAGGCTGCCCAGAAGACGGGCACCAGCAGTGCCCAGCGCTGCAGAGCAGGCGAGAACAAGGAGGACGAAAGCCCAGCAGGAGATTCGGGAGGACAATCTTGACGAAACAAGCAGAAGATGAGGGAGTCCAGGCAAGGATTACGGACAGCTTCCTCTGAGAGCTGGCCATGGGGAGAAGGAGAAGACAGTCTGACGGCAAGACAAGGGACGTGTTTGTAGGTGGAGGAGATAGACACACTTGCTGGCAGCAGGGAAGGAGCGCAGTGTGCAAAGAGAGTGGGAAATGAGTTGCAGGGAAAGCTCCTAGATGGAGCTTTGGGAGGGGTGGCCTTGGCAAGGACAATTTTTTCCTCAAAGACTAGAAATAATAGTGATTCTATGAGGGTGAAGCTGAGGAGATCTGGGCTGTAGATCTGGGAAGAAGAGGGAACTTACGACAGAGAGTCTGTTTTCTCTGTCAAGTGCGAGATCATATCCTCTAGAAAGGGAGAAGAGAGAAATGGTTAGGTGGTTGGAAGAGAAGAAAAGGTTTGGAAAAAGTACAACAGTCAGCCAATCAGGGAACAGGGCAAAAAAGATGCCTATGAAGCAGGGAGGTCCCAGGTGAGGTTTAGTCTGACACAACTTTGTAATGGTCCCAAAGTCAGCACAGTGTGGGCGACCCCCCTGAGCATCTGGAGGAAGGAATTTCCTCTATGATTCTCCTGGGTTCACATCTCAAGCATCCTCAAACATTTCTTTTATGGTCTAATTTCCAGCCTTCACCCTCATGGGGGCACCTTCTTCTTGACACACTCCACCGGATAAAAGTCCCTCTTAAAATACGGTCTCCATAATGGAACAAAGGATTGCAGATGGGATCTGACCAGCATGGAGTGCAAGAGATATTAGATCCAAGTACTATAGTTATATTTCTGTAGCCTAAGATGAAAGGACACACACATTCACTATTTCTGCCATGAGGGATGCCCCTAAAGGTGGTGAGGTTCTCACTCTCAGCTGTTGAGTTAGTGGCATTTGGCTCCTTGGAGAGGCTGACGATCACTGAAGACAGGTCAGTCTGGCAATAAAACACAGGAAAAACCAAGGTGATGGAAGATGTCCAAATAGTGATGATAGCCAGAAGGGTGACCCACTGAGCTAGTCTGTGTCTCTGGACCGGGTGCCACAGAGGAACAATCAATGGGGCCTAGAAATAACCAGCAGGAGAGCAGCCATGGAAACCTGTCCCACCCTTTCAGGATGCCCAAGCTGCTCCCCGCCACCAAAGCCCATCTACTGAAGAGTAATACTCCCCTGACAATGTAGTGTGGCTGTAAGACATGGGAACCACAATTTCAGAAGAATCAGACACACAGGTGGCTTAAAAGCTGATGGAAAGCCACGAGGGGAGCAAGCAGGCTCTATGGCAATGACTTTTAAGTAAGAATCAACATACAAACCTAATCCCACCTAAAAAGCACTTATTAGCACCTGCTATATTCAAGGAAGGCATTAAGCTTGGACTACAAAGAAAACAAATGAAAAACAATCCCTTGATAAAAGACATAATCAGGACCATGTACAAGTTGGGGCGGGGTGGGAAGGAGTCACGTCAGGAGAGTAAGGGATAACAAATGGAAAGTCCAAACATTACACTCATATTTCTGAAATGAAATTTTTTTTAAAGAGGAAAGCTTCTAGCAGGTTGGGCAGCTCTTACCTCCAGAACTGAACCTGCGTGCCACAGGCAAAATCTCACAACCTCTCTGAGCTTTAGTCTCCTTTCTAGTAGGACCTGCCTCCTCCAAGGCTGCCATGAGGATCAAGGGCTCACAGATGCAGAGCCCCTCACACACAAGCACATTCTAGCCATTGCATGAATTTTCACTGAATTGTATTGAACAACAACTGAAACTTGCAGAAGGGTTTGCAGGGAACCACACGTCTCTCTCATTCGATCCTCATGACCATGAGTTGAGGCAGGCTCTGGAGTGAAGCGAAGCACTCAGGGCCACACAGAAACAAAGCAAACACAGGTAGTAGGTCATGCCTCTGAGGCCGGTCCCAGCTGACTTGGCAGAGCTCATCTCCTCCATCAGACTGCAGCTCCCTGGGAGCAGGGACACCAGTTCTTTTTCCTTTTGAGCTCCTCAATGGCCCTAATACACTCAATAAAGCTTGTGGAATGAATGAAGCACCTTGTTCAACTGAGATCCCAGCTTCATGCCCACTGACTCCCTGAGCGGGGCAGTGTGCCCTGGGTGATAAAAGGAGCCTGAAGGTCCCACAGAGCCAGAGAGGGGGGAAAAATGTTACAAAGGGAAACTTCAATCTATCCACAGTGCCCCAGGTGAAAGAAGGAATGAATGCCTTTGCTAGAAGCCTGACGGCCCATCAGCTGAGTAGGCTCCTCTCTGTGGCAGCATCCCAAGCTTGGGAAGAGGCACTGGAATCATATTTTGGTCACATGAAATTCTGGAGACACACTCTGTAGCTGAAAAACAATTGGCCTCTAATCACCTTGTGGCTACACAATAAACTCCAAGTTTTAGCTAGTCAGCAAATTCTCTCTGACTTTAATGGAAACATGGATTGGGTTGCTAGGTAAGATGGCGTCCAACTCTGTGTGGTATCTGGTTATGTAATTGCATGCAGAAGTCCATCATGGACACACCGTGCAGCGGCAGCTCTCCTTAGAAATGACGTGGTCTTGGGCTGAGTTGATTTCACAAACTTAAAGTGGTCAAGCAGGAACAGAAAGGGAGTATATTTCAAGTCATTCAAGCACCACGCATGTGGGCAGAGCGGGTTTCTCTTCCTACCCACTTGTCATCTAGCAAAGGTCCAGGAGGAGCCTGGATTTTCAAACTCCCTCACTTGCGAGGTCACCTTCTGGACCTGCAGAACCAATCGATCAATAAACATTTAGTAAGCGCTGGACACTGTGCTAAGTACTGGGGATACAAAAAGAGAGAAGACAAACCCCTTCCCTCAAGGAGCTTGCAGTCTGATGGGGGAGACAAACAAATCCAGACAAACACGTTAGATGCAGGATAAGTAGAAAACAGATCGACACCTGGAAAAAGATGCCAGAATTAAGAAATCGTGAAGAGCTTCCTGCAGAAGATGGGATATGAGTTGGAACTGAAGCCAGGGAAGCTTGGAGGCAGAGAGGTGGAGGGAGAGAATTCCAGGCCTGGGAGGGACAGCCAGGAGTCTCACATCACTGGATCAAAGAGGATGTGTTAGGGAGTAAAGTGTAAGAAGACTGGAATGGTAGAAGGGGACTAATTATGAAGGGCTCTGAATGCTAAACAGAGAGTTTTATATTCAATCCTGGAAGCAACAGGGAGCTACAGGAGTTTATAGGGAGGCTGAGAGGGCGTGGGGGGAGGAGAAGGGGGAGGAAGAGGAGGAGGAGGAGGTAAGATTAGACCTGAGCTTTAGGAAAATCACTTTAGTAGCTGAATGGAGGACAGACTGGAGGCTGAGAGACCTGCCCACAGGCTATTGGCGGAGTCCAGGCATGAGGAGGCCCTGAACTAGGCTGGTCACAGGAGAGTGGAGGCCACATGAGAGATGCTGAAAAGGTGGAATCGGCAGGCCTTGGCAACAGACCGAACATGAGAACAGGAGAGAGAGTGAAGAGTCCAGGAGGATGGCGTTGGCTGAAACAGTCATGGGACACAGAAAACAAGCTGTGCTTTGGACAACTTGAATTTAAGACGTCTACTGGATATCCAGTTTGAGATGTCTGAAAGGCAGCTGGAGATGCAAAACGTGGGGTCGGGGAGACATGGGGTAGGAAAGACAGACTGAAGAATCATCGGCATAAAGGTGGTCATTAAATCCATGGAAGCTGATGAGATCTCCAAGTGCAACAGTGCAGAGGG
Source organism: Pseudochirops corinnae (assembly GCA_028646515.1). Classification (NCBI taxonomy): domain Eukaryota; kingdom Metazoa; phylum Chordata; class Mammalia; order Diprotodontia; family Pseudocheiridae; genus Pseudochirops; species Pseudochirops corinnae. The sequence continues at coordinate 10,169,234 of CM053586.1, read as the reverse complement.
AGACACTAAGACAGCAGAGGACGGAACTTCGAAGGGCATGCTGGGTTGGAGGGTGTGATCTGCAAGGGGATCCTGTAAAGGCTTGAGACAGAGAAAGAGCCACAATGCAGGCAGGAGAGGGAGTGCCCTGAAAACACAGAGAAGAGAAAGCAGCCAACAAGGGCAAAGTCTACAGGAGAGTCAAGGAGAGGGAGGACTGAGAAAAGGTAACTTTGCAGAGAGCAATTTCTATGGAACGATGAGGCAGAAGCAAGACCCTAAGTGGCTAAAAGGAGTGAGAGGAGAGAAAGTGGGGTGAAGCCCAAGGCACAGCATGAAGGACGGTATCAGATGACAGTAAAGAAACAGGGCACCTGTTTTCCCCACGCTTACTTCAGCGACATCAGGAATTCTACCCCTGATTCTGGAATTCTGGACTGGAAACAGTGTATGAAGTAATTTAATGTTATAAGTCTTATTCTTAACCCATGCATGCCTTATGTCAGTAATAGCTAATCAATTAGCTCCTCCTCCTCCTCCATTTCAAGATTTCCCTGTATGTGTACTTCTGGGATCCAGGGAGGACACAGACCGCAATCTGGAAACGGGCCAAACCAGGTGGTGACAGGGGCAGGCGGATGCAGATTTCACAAGGACCAATAAGGACACTGACCACTTGGTCACAATCTCAAACATCACAGTGAGGAAGTCAGATAAAGTGGGAAGGAAGGGAATACGACGTGAGTAGTCTAGATGTGAGCAGAAACTGGCCACACAGGCTACAGACACCGACAGGTGGGCTACCATAGGCAGAACACAACTGTGCAGCCAGAAAGCCCTATGCTTGTGGGGCTGGGAATGCCTCCCAGCAGACCATCCAGGGACCAGGTCACCTTTCAGTTTTATAAGGGATCATGATCACCAACAACCAGTCATCCACCTTTTCCTATCATATACTCTGAAAGCAAAGGCAGTTTTAAACTGAACTGACATGGCCCTAAACATCTCTGCTAGCCACCAAGGCAGAGGTGGGACGAGAGGGTCTTGGTTCAAATCCAGCTCTGAGTTCACTGACTGGCACAGCCCTGGACAACTCCCTTCTTCCTGTGAGGTTTCCATATCTGAATGTAAAATAAGAGGGCTGAACTAAACAATTATCAAGGTCCTGTCTGGCTCCTGTCTGGCTCTAAATCTGACTCCAAGCACAGAAAATATCCCGACTGTAGGACTGACCTTTAAGTACGTGGACCAAGCGCAGTGCACAGGGCAGCAGGCCTGGAGTCGGGAAGATGTGACTTCACAGCATATTTGCAAAAAGAGTGCAATGCCTGGCCCAGAGCACGTGTTAGGTGAATGCTGGCTCCCTAAACCCCAACACATCCCCATTCTACCTGACCTGCTTTAGGATCTGTTCTTCCCCATTCGGCTTCTCAGCCTCCTCTTCTCCAGGCCCAGGGCCTTCTCACACTGTTTCCTGCAACAGCTTCCCAGCAGGGCCTGATGTCTTTAGCCCACTGCCCTCCAGCTATAGTCAGCCCTTCCACAGAGAAACAGACCAAAGGCCTCTGGTGTGTCAAGCAGAATATTCTCTCATCTCCCTTAAAGGCAAGAACCACGGGGCTCTTTGGGTTGGCGGCTACTGCCATCAAGGCTCCGCTGTCCTGCAGCTGTGAGGGCAGCTACTCAGTCCCTCTCCCCACAGAAGTAGCAAAGATGGTCTTCCTCAAGGGAGTAAAGGGAGGCTCTGGGTCGAGGGTTTACCCAAGGGTCACAGAGCCCAACATGTAACAGAGAACCTCTGGAGGTCCTTCCCCTTCAATGACTGCTGCTGTTCATGCCACTTCCCACACCAGAGAGTCTATGATGCTGCTCATATCCAAGCCGACCCTCCTACCAAGCACTCACTCTAAGGCCCAATGGCCCACATCAGCCCAGGAGCCTGCAGCCTGCACATCAGCCTTCCTTTTGCCTGTCTTGGGATGCCATGCATCCTTTGATGCAGCTCCACTGCACCCTTGGCCCTGGATCTCACCATTAGGAATTTAGCTCATAAATGTTATTGAAAGGGCTTGTGTGTGTTCATGCGTGCACATGTGTACATATGTGTGTGCACGTGTAGGCACATGCGTGTGTGTGCGTGCATGCATGCATGTGTGTACAAGAGTTCTCTGTTTAAAAAAATCATAGAGCTTTATTTGTAGGAGAGAGAGAGGCTGGACATTCAGTGATGGCAGAATGGTTTAGTCCCTGGTGATATTTCCATGTCCCTCCATCAAGATCATTCACCTGTGGGGAGACAGATCTTAGGCTCCGTCAGAAGCTGTGATTGTACAATACAAGCTCCGGCAGGTGAAGAAGTTTCCAATGCATTCTGATGACAGACTAAGTCTGCTGTCTAAGGATCAGCCAAGCTAAGGTTGGGTGGCTGTTCATCAGAGGACTGGCTCCCCCATGACAGGAAAGGAAAGCTTGATCCCTCTGGGTTACCAAAGGGATTGAATGGCACCAAAGACAGCAACCCCATGACAGTTTTAACACTGCCTTGGCACATCCATACTTTGGTTTCTTTTTCGCTCATGGGTCCACTGAGAAGGAGCAGTTCTACAAGGATGACTAGTCGTGATAGTATTTTGATTTCCAATGAATCTTTTTAAAAATTTAGCCTCGAATCATTGATCAGCTCTGGCTGCCCTGATAAACTCCAGTTTCTGAAGTGTGGGCCACTGGGGGAGGCAGCTCTTTTCCAATCTCTGGAGACACGCCCCTAAGGACTGGCATGAGAGATGCTTAATAAACACGGATTGTCTGATTTTCTCTCCTAAGACCATCACCCTCAAAGCTCAGCAGTCGCCCAGGCTCAGACACGTTCCCCAGCTCAGTCCTCTGCCCTCCCTGTTTGTTCAACTTCTCTCTCCTGGGCTCGCGCACGCAATCACTAACATGCTGACAGGCCCAATGGAAGCATGTTGCCAGAACCTCTCTCCACTTATGGGACCTGAATCTTTGTCTTCTCTCTCCTGGCTGCAAATGCTTTTAGGGAAGATTGGTCAGGGTGCCTAGGTATCCACATGACTATACCAAGAAATGAGTCCAAATGGAGGTATATGGTGGCAAGGCCGTTCTGTCCTTTCAGAGAGCTCAGGGCCCAAGATGACAAAGTGAATGAACATGAGAAGGTCAAGCCAATGCATAAATGGCCAAACCCATTTGTCCTACACAGGAGAAGGTAAGACCATTTCAGCAATGGGGAGTGAAGATTCTGGTGTCTCTGGGATGACATCCAGAGAAGCAGCCTTTGGGGAGACCAGACCCTCCAATGACCCCTGCAGGTGCTCTAGCCACCACCACCCTCCAGCCCTTGGGGAAGCATTACCCACCAATGACCCCTCCAGCCCTCTGCTCCCCCACTGCCTCAGCAGGCCAACGACTGAAGACCCAGAAGTGATAAGTTCTCACCGCCAAAGTCCTTGGCACGGCCAAATGGTTCATCATTACTTAAGCCAGCTACTTATCAGTGGAAAAGACACTAAAACAAGGCCTTCCAGACTGCTCTGCTGCTGCAATCTAAGGCTCAAAAGGCTCTCATCTCACCGCTGAAACCACTTAGACATGTTGTCTCCTGAGTGTGAGCTCCTGGGGAGGATGGTCGTCTTGCCTTTCTAGCTGTACCCTTCATACTTAGCTTAAGGAATACTTTCTTCATTCATTCATATTTGGGTAAAGAAATTAAGGGATTTTATTTGTCAAGATAAGAGTCTAGGAACACAGATGTGGAGCTTGAAGGAGGTTTTAGGGTCACCTCCTCCAATGTCCTCATTTTACTAATTAGGAAAGTTAAGGGACTTTGCCAAGGTCACATAAATGATATGTGGCAGAGCTGAGATTTGAACTCAGGATCTCTGACTTCAAGTTCTCTAACTTTTTCCAATGTACCGCATATTGGGGTAAGGAGAGAGTTCTATTTAAATTAATCATTTCTGTTCAGTTCAACATATGGAGCTTCTACAGAGGGAGGACATTTAAGTGATTTCTCTGAAGGAAATAAATCCAGCTGTATGCACACTGCGTATCCTTTGGACATACTTTTCTCCTTTGTTAAAAGATAGGTTTCTATCACCACTTTCTCTTAGTAAACAGCTCAAACTCTAGAGAAACCTTTAGCAGGCATTTTCTATATTAACAGATATCTGTTTCTACCCTTTGCCCCCTCAATAATGAGGGAGGAAAAAAGTAAGAGTAGGCACCTATTACTGTAGAATATCTAACCTGACAAGCTCTTGTCAATATCTGAAGGGCCCTCCCTCACGGGAAGAGACACTTGAGCCACCCTCCTGCGACTCAGAGAGCAGAACCGGGAAGAATGAACAGAAGCTGGCAAACGAGGGAGCTTCTCAGGCTTAATGTCAGGAAAACTTCCTAACAACGAGAGTGATGCACAGGTACTATGCACTGTGTCACTGGCCACGGCCTGGTGGGTTTTTTTCCAGTTTGCCCACGTGGGCCTTCTAAACGCTGCCAATCCTGTAATTCAGATAATGATCAGAACATGTTTTTATTCTTGAGAAATGGTTTCCAGTTGAGGTGTCTAATGGTTTTCTATCTCAAAACTTAAGTTGGGGAATAAAGAGCCTTCATTATGGTGAAGTCATTATTTGTCATACTGGCATGGAAAAATCAGCTCCATAGGCCTAAAGTTACATCCTCTTTTTTCAACATAAGACTAATGAAAACAACAGAATCCTGCCATTTAAAACCTCTCCAAAATGCTGCCATTAATCCCAATACCAGCCAAGAGTGACTAAGGTAATCAGTGGATACCCCTCTGTCGAAAGGACTTCAGTTCTCGTCCAATCCGGCCTAAGGATTCCAGGCACACATAATCTTGACAACAACCTGGCTACCGAGGGGCACGTAAGCCCATCTTTGTTTGTAGACTTCAAGCGAGAAGGAACATGTGTAAGGAATTCAGAGAAGGATCTCTCTGAACTGATGCAGCCAAAGTAGCAGCAGCAGAGGTGGTCGAGACATGCACAAAGATGGCCCCGAGGCAGGAAGTAGCCCACACTCCCGATGAAAAGCCCCAGGCCTCTCCGGCCTCCTCCACAGAGAGGGCCAGAGCCATCACTCACAGGTCACGATCAGCCTTTGTTTGTTTTTGTTTAAAGAAAAAAAGGAGGGTAGGGTTTGAATCTCTGGAAAGGACCATGCCGTCAAAATAAGCGTCCATGAAACAAAGGTACACACACACACACACACACACACACACAAGGACGGCTTCTGCCAGACTCCTCATCTCCTTTACAGACAAGGTCATCAGACTGACAGAACAGCACCCCACAGCCAGCTGCCAAAGCCTTGGACGGCATACAGTACTCATTCCTGGGGATAACTTGGCCAGGCTGGGGCTATGGGACAGTACAATCACCTGCACTAGGGACTGGCTGAATGACCAGACCCAAAGAAGGTCATTAACGGTCTGAGTCCCGGGCTCCTGACATGCTCATCTCTGACTGAGATCAGGACATAGACAGAATGAGAGCAGGTATACTAGATATGAGGAGAGCTAGCAGCTCGTGGCTGGACAGAGCACTCCAAGTCCAGACGACACCTAGGACCCTCCGTGACTCTGGGACTCGGGCTGAGGCAGCCTTCTGACTGGCCTCAGTTTCTTCATCCAACAAATGGATATGACAACAGCACTACCCCCCTCGAGCTGTCATGTGGGTCAAATGAGGTTATAATGACGAAGACTCAGCACAGTTCGCAGCACACAGGCACGGCTGTATCACTACAACAGAGCCAGGAGGAGAAGCCCACCAATGGGTGACAGAAGAAGGATTCAGAGATTCTGACAGGTCAGAACACTGGGCAGAATCTACTAAGATGAACTTCAACAGGCACACACATAATATCCCACATTTGGGGATTAAAAAAACTTCACAAATACAATATGGCAAAGGTCCGGCTAGATAAATTTGGTATTTTTTTAAGGGGGGGAACACAGCTAGGTGTCACAGTGAATAGAGCACGGCCTGGAGTCGGGAGGATCTGAGTTCAAATCCGGCCTCGGAGCCATGTTTCCTGTAGAAGACGATGATATAACATTCATCCTGCCCAGTGCCCTCAACAGACAAAGCACAAACACCAAGTGGAATAACACACGTCTGCCAGACTCTGTCAACACGGGATTAACTTTGCTGAACTTTTTTCCTCTCTTTTGAATTCTTTGTTACAGGGGATGGCTGACTGATAGGGAAGAACAGAGGAATATACTCAGAAATGAAGGTGGCAAAACCCCAAAAATATCAATAAAAAATTTAAAACAAAGAAAAACAAAATGAATACCTGCCCAGCTTTATTAGCTCAGAGCCCCCACATACTCTCTGAGCAGCTGGTTTCTATTTTCTATCCCCTCCCTTCCAAATCCCCACCCCAATTCATCCTCAGAGTCTCTTCAGGCACTGACTTATACCGGCCCCACCTGTGACCACGTCAAACATGAGCTGCCTGCCGCTGTGGCTGCAGTGTCATTTCAGTCCTGCAGACTCTCCATGACCCCATTTGGGGTTTTCTTGGCAGAAATACTGCAGTGGTGTGCCATTTCCTTCTCCAGTTCATCTGACAGATGAGAAAACTGAGGTAAGCAGGGTGAAGTGACTTGTCCAGGGTCACACAGCTAGGAAGCATCTGAGGCTGCATTTGAACTCAGGTCTTCCCAAGTCCAGGCCCAGCGCTCTGTGCACTGTGCCACCTAGTCGCTAAAATAGAAGCGCATTCCACCCAAAAGGGTGAAGCAGGAGTTGGGGATGGATGAAATAAAGGAGGAGAGAACACATGGTCTGAGAGACATCATGAGAATAAGGAGCTCACGCAGAGAATCCAGGGCATGAGAACACAGAAGCCAACAGGATCCAGCAACAGTGAGGCAGGCGTGGGCTCCACTCTGCTCAGCCCCTCACCACAAGGCATAACTTTGCACAGGTAACTTCTCTGATCTTTGGGCCTCCCTTTCTTCACCTGAGAAAAGAGGGAGCTAGACAAAAAGGTTCCTTCCAAGCCCACATGCTGTGAGTCATAAAACTTCTCTTGTGTTTCTGACGATAAAAGGAATGTAGAGCCATTGTTCCATGATTAACTAAGGTCTGCATGCTGGGCATTCTGCATTTCCCTTAAGCCCAGGGCAGCAGACTGCTCTGGCCTTGCATCTGGTCACCTGAAGAATCCAGACAGCCCGGCTTCAGAAATCCCTGCCCATCAGCTAGAACAGTTTTCCTGATGCCCAATTCAACACCAGATGAGAGGTCCCAGTAATGTTTTGTATTTAAATAAAAATTGCCCTAAAAATATGCAACTAAGCTGTAAAGAGCTGAAACATTATTTTATTAAAAAAAACAAAAAACAGAAAGCAAACATTCCTCTTCCTCCTCTCCCCACTATCATCAACATGAGCTGGTTCCAGCTGGGAACTGATGGTAACTAAACTCCCTTCATTGTCCATCCTTCTGAACTGCTCCTGCTTATCTGCCCATCCAAATGGTGCTGGCAGACCTGCCATCCCCAAAGCCAAGTACACAAGTCTCCCAAGCAAAGATGTTCAGCTAAACAACCGAGTCCTTTGCAGGTTCTTCCCTTTCCCTGAAGTTCCATGGTTCTGTCAAACATCCAGACGTTGCTTCCAAACCCCATCAGGAATCCAGAGCAATGGTTCAGGCTAAAGCCTCTAGGACTCCAGGCCCTTCACAAGTCATGTCAGCTCTGGGAGGCAGGGCCCTCAAGGCTGGCAGCTTCAGGGATCCAATGAGGGTCTAGATGGCCAAGGTGTTGGGCTACCCTTTACTCAGAACCTAGCCATCATCTTTGTTCTCACTCTTTCACGCTCTACATTAACTGGCCTTCACAGTCTTTCACCTCACCTCCTACTTTCTGCTATTCCAGGGCCTCATTATGGCTTACTTCTTACCTCTCATCTCCGAAAGAGATTGGCCAACAACAGGTCCCAGCCCAAGCCTCACTTGCTCATTGTTTGGGTTTTGATGTTCTAAAGCAGTGGTTCTCAACCTTCTTAATGCTGGGATCCTTTAAGAGTCATAGGTGGGTGTGTCTGCATGTGGGCAGGCCCACCTGGAGACGGATAGAGGAGGTTCCTAAGACCACTGGAAATGTGTGTTTTCCGATGGTCTTAGGCGAACCCTGTGACCCTGTGAAAGGGTCATTCAATCCCCAAAGGGGTTGCAACCCAGAGGTTGCGAACCACTGTTCTAAAGTGAATGTTAAATAGCTCCAGCCAGAAACTCTGAGCGTCTTCTCCTCCTATTCTTTATGATTCTTTTATAAAGGCAAACTAGGCCATCTTTTGCCTCAATTCTTTAAGCTTTTAACTACTGAATAGGTGCTTCCTCAGACAAACTGAGAACTGGGAAAGATCTTAGCTTAATAGGTTACCAGTGCCTTTGGAAGTGGGGTGGGTCACCATCAGCTTGACCAGTGTCTTGCTCCTGGACTCCAATGACTCTGGAGGAGAGAGTGAGGCTGATGACTTTGCACAGTTCCACCTCACTTAAATCTTATTCACTTACAAGGGAAGACATCACCCTCCTGATGGTCATTGGGCTTCTTTGAGAGCAAAGATCAAACAACTACTAGAAAGCATAGGAATAAATGGAGCCTTCCTTAAAATAATAAGTAGTCTCTCTCTAAAACCATCGGCAAGCATTACTTGTAATGGGGATAAAGCTAAAAGCTTCCCCAAAAGATCGGGCGGTGAAACAGGGGTGATCATTATCACCGCTATTACTCAGTACTGCACTAGAAATGCCAACTATTGTTTTAGAAGAAAAAAGACATTGAAGGAATAAAAAGAGGCCATGAGAAAACAAAACTATCACTCTTTGCAGATGATAGGAAGGAATACTTAGAGATCCTAAGGAATCAACTAAAAAACTAGGTGACATAATTAAAACTTGAGCAAAGTCACAAGACAGAAAATGAACACATAAATCATGCATTTCTAATAATTACCAACAAGATCCAGTAGCAAAAGATAGAGAAATTAAATTTAAAATAACCACAGATGACATAAAATACTTGGAAGTCTACCTGCCGTGACAAATTGATGAACTATATGGACATGATTACAAAAAACTTTTCACACAAATAAAGCCATACCTGAACAACTGGAAAAATATTAATTGCTGATAGGTAGGCCTAGCCAATATAAGAAAAATGAAAGTTCTACCTGAATTGATTTATTTTTCAAGTGCCACACAAATCAAACTACCAAAAAAGATATTTTATAGAACTGAATAAATTCATCTGGAAGAACAAAAGCTCAAGAATATCAAGAGAATTAATGAAAAAAATATAAAGGAAGGTAATGAGAAATACCAGATCTCAAACTATATTAGCAAGTGGTAATCATCAAAACATTCCGGTTCTGGCTAAAAAGAAGAGTAGTGGATCAGTGGAATAGATTAGGTACACAAGACACTTCAGGTAAAGACTTCAGTAATCTAGTATTTGATGAATGCAAAGATCCAAGCTTTTAGGACAAGAAGTCACTATTTGACCAAAAACATCTAGGAAAACCGTCTGGCAGAAACTAGCCAACATCTCACACCATATACCAAGATAAGGCCAAAATGGGTTCATATTTTATTTTGGGGTTCTTTTAAATTAAATTTTATGTTTATTTTTAATTTACATCATTCATTTCCACAAGATTCTGAGTTACAAATTTTCCCCTGTCTTTTCCCTACCCACCATCCCAAAACAGTGATCCCACTATATACTCCCTCCCCCAATCTGCTGTCTCCTATATCCTTCCCCATCCCCCCTCTGACTTTCTGGTAGGGCAAGATGGATCTCCATATCCCAGTGCCTGTATATCTTATTTCCCAGTCGCATATGTAAATAATGATAATAATCATGATAATAATAATAATAAATTTTTTTAAACATTTGATTTTACAACTTTGAATTCCAGATTCTTTCCCTTCCTCCCTTGTCATCTACCCTTACTGGGAAGATAAGCAGTTTAATATAGGTTGTACATATGTAGTTACAGAAAACATTTCCATAGTGGATATATTGTGAAAGACTGACTATATTTCTCTCCATCCTATCCTGCCCCACACTTGTTCTATTCTCTACTTTTCAAAAGTGTGTGCTTCTAACTACCCTTCCCCTCAACCTGCCCTCCCCCTCCATCATTCCCCCTCTCATCCCCTTCCCCACTACTCTCCTATAGGATAAGACACCCAATTTAGTTGTATGTCATTCCCTCCCTAAGCCAAATTCAATGAGAGTAAGGTTGACCCATTCCCTTTTGCCTTCCTGTTCTTCCCCTCCATGATGACAGTTATCCCTTGCCTCTTCTATATGAGATAATTTACCCCATTCTGTCTTTCCCCATCTCTTCTCATTATATTCCTCTCTCACCTCTAAATTTCACCTTTTAAATATCATCCCTCCCTATTCAATTGATCCTGTGCCCTCCTATATAAATGTGTGTGTATATCTATCTATATACATACATACATTTTTATTCCCTTCAACTATCCTCATACGGAGAAAAATTTCATGTTACAACTATTGTTTTTCCATATAGGCATGTAGATAGTTCAGCTTTGATAAGTTCCTCATGATTTCTTTTCCCTGTTTACCTTCTCATGCTTTTCTTGCTTCTTGTATTTGAGTGTTAAATTTTCTATTCAGCTCTGGTTTTTTCATCAAGAATGCTTGGAAGTCCTCCACCTCATTCAATGACCATATTTTCCCCTGAAACATTATATTCAGTTTTGCTGGGTAGGTGATTCTTCTTTTTAATCCTAGCTCCTTTGATGTCCGGAATATCATATTCCCAGCCCTTTGATCCCTCAACGAAGAAGCTGCTAGATCCTGTGTTATCCTGATTGTGTTTCTACAGTATTCAAATTGTTTCTCCTTGGCAGCTTGTAATATTTTCTCCTTGATCTGGGAACTCCGGAACCTGGCTATAACATTCCTAGGAGTTTTCTTTTTGGGATCTTTTTCAAGAGGTGATCGGTGAATTCTTTCCATTTTTGTTTTGCCCTTTGGTTCTAAAATATCAGGGCAATTTTCCGAATTTCTTGAAGGATGATTTCTAGGTCCTTTTTTTTTTTATCATGGCTTTCAGGTAATCCAATAATTTTTAAATGATCTCTCCTGGAACTATTTTCTAGGTCAGTGTTTTTTCCAATGATATATTTCACATCGCTTTCTATTTTTTCATTTGTTTGGATCTGTTTAATAGTATCTTGGTTTCTCATAAAGTCATTTGCTTCCATTGGCTCCAGTCTAATTCTGAAGGAATTATTCTCTTCAGTGGGCTTTTGAAATTCTTTTTCCATCTGGCAAATTCAGCTTTTTAAGGCATTCTTCTCTTCATTGGCTTTTTGGGCCTCTTTTGCCATTTGAGTTAGTTTATTTTTTAAGGTGTTATTTTCTTCAGCCAGGTTGTTGACTCTCTCTTAGTGATTTTCTTGCATCATTCTCATTTCTCTTCCCAATTTTTCCTCCACTTCTCTTATCTGATTTTCAAAATCCTTCTTGAACTCCTCCATGGCCTGTAA
>CM053586.1:10116571-10157164 GCA_028646515.1 Pseudochirops corinnae | reverse complement strand
GCTGATATGGTTCCTTGTAGCCGAGCTGACTTTAGTGGGAAGTATCTTTGTGTGCGTTTTGGAGTTCTAGGACTGATTTAGAGTCCTATTTTATGGGTATTTTGGGGTGGCTATGTGAGAGCTGTGATATTTTGCTGCTGCTATGCCGCCATCTTGGCTCCGCCCCCCCCCCCAAATCTAATTTTTAAGGAATTATCTTCTTCAGTGAACTTCTGTACCTCCTTTTCCACATGGCCAATTCTGCTTTTTAAGGAGTTCTTGGGTGAATTTTTCAGCTTCTTTATAATTTGGTCTATTCTATTTTTTAAGATGTTGTTTTTCTCCAATATTTTTTGTTTTATTTAACAAACTGTTGACTTTTTTCATGATTTTCTTGCATCAGTCATTTCTTTTCCCAGTTTTTCCTTTACCTCTCTTATTTCAGTTTTAAAATCTTTTTTGTACTCTTCCAGGGCCTGAGATCAATTCACATTTTTCTTTGTGGCTTGGGAAGTAGCAATTTCGATTTTGCTGTCTTCTTCTGAGTTTGTGTTTCAATTTTCCCTCTCACCATGGTAACTCTGGTTAGGATCTTTTTCTGCTGTTCCCTCCATTTCTTGACTTTTAGCTTATATTAAAGTTGGACTCTGCTCCCATAGTAGAGGGGGCATTGTCCCAACCTTAAGGATTTTTGTGCCTCTCTTTTCAGAGCTAGTTCTGGGGCTTTGTAAGTTTTCAGTTAATCTAAGGTGGTATGATCTAAGAAGAGGCATATTTACTACTCTCCTTGCCTGTGTCCTAGTTTGTAAGTGACCACAAGCACTCTTTTCCACCCTGGAACTGCTGCCCTGGGGCCACAACCTCTGGTGTGCTAGTGCTCCTCCTCACCCTAGGACAGCCACCCAGGACTGCAACCAAGATCTGAGTGTGGGCAACGCAACAGAGTCCTGCCTCAGTGCCAGCAAAGGAACCCCTGTAATCTCCTTCTCAACATTTTTCCAACCCCCTTAACCACCTCTAGGCTGAGAGCTCCAGAAGCAGCCTCTGCCTGCACTGAGTCAGTGGCTCCCCAGGCCTGCTGCTAGTCTGCTGGGCCTGTTTTGGCACAACTTGTGCTCCACTTTCACTCTGGTGCAACAGACCTTTCCTGCCAATCTCCTAAGTTGTCATGGGCTGGGAAATTGTTTCAACCTGTCCTTTTGTGGGTCCTGCACTCCAGGATTTGTTTTGAGGGATGTTTAAAGTTGTCTGAAGGGGAATTTGGGAGAGCTCATGAGAGTCCCTGCCTTTCCTCCGCCCTCTTGGTTCTGCCCTGATTACACAGTTCAATCTCCTCATTTTATATCCCCTCGACTTTTTCTACTCACCCCAGAGGATGATTCTAAGGCTGGGAAAATGGGTGACTAAAAGAACAGCAATGCCCACAACAAACACAAGGAACTTGGAGATGGGATGAATGTAGGTCAGAAGATGAGAACTACTTTAAATATGTTGTGAAAAATTAAATAAAATAAACATGTTATCCCTGAGATTCTGATGGGCCATCCAAATGAAGGTGTCCCAATGTCAGCTGTGGAGATAAGACTATAGTTCAAGGGAAAGAAAAAACTGCTAAATACAAATACATTCATAGTCAGCTTTGTGAAAATGATGATTGAATCCATGGCAGCTGCTGGGATCATCAATAAATGAGAGAAGATGGCCTGGGACAGAGCTGTGGCTACCTCCACAAACAGAGAGATCACTCTTCTAAAAAGACTGATTGGAAGAGCAGGCTAGAGGAACTCCTTAGGGCAGGGCAGACACCAGAATTAATGAATGTTGTCTTTGGGACAGAGGAAACCATAGCATGTTCTTTTCTGTCTGATGATGAGTTCCCAGGAGACAGGTTAATTGTGCAGCAAAAGAGCCTGGGAACTCATCATCAAACAGGCAGGAGCAGAACCATGGAAGTCACGGAAGAAAGAAGTGCTTGGGAGAGCAGGTGGTATGCAGCGTCCAGGGCATCCTGGTGGTCAGTGAGGATGAGGAACAAGAAAGGGCATAGGGTGGCACACAAGTCAAGAAGAGAAGAGTCAGCAGAACACTGGAGGCATTCTACAATGGACAAGAAGGAGTGACCCTAACACAAACAGAGAGATGACTCTTCTAAAAGAAAAGACTGGAAGAGCAGGCTAGAGGAACTCCTTAGGGCAGGGCAGACACCAGAATTAATGAATATTGTCTTTGAGACAGAGGAAACCATAGCATGTTTTCAGACAGAAAAGAAGAGGAGAAATTTGTTTAAAAAAAAAAAGGAGAAGACAGAAGATTCAAGAAGAGGAATAGTTTGTAAAACAAATCCCCCAAGGAGATTCTGACAAATTCACTGTCGGGACTCTTGGCCATCCTGTGCAGCACTCTCTTTGACAGAGAAGTGAGAAGCAAACCAGGGACTCAGTGGCTCTGTTTCTTCTCTGGACTAGAGACCACAATGCAATGCTAACAAACAGTGGACCTGTTCACCAAGCTGTCTTGTGACAAATAGCTCCACAAGCTCAGTGGCACCCTCTTTATTTCTATGTCTCCTGTACCTTTTTTGCAAGCATCTGTGCATTTCACCAAAGGAAGAACAGAAGCAACTCTGTGGCACTAGAATTCTCCAGTTCCCAACTAGATGGAGGGCAACAGGGGAGCCTGGGAAGCAGGTCTGAAGCATGGCATGGTAACAGATGGCCCCATGGCTGGTGCAGGGGCTCTACTCAAAGCAAGGGCACTAAGAGACTGGTCTGTGTCCAGGACCACTACCAGCAGTCAGTCTGTACCTGACCTGACCAATAAGGAGAGGCTAGTGCTGAAGAAACAATGATGGGGAGAAAGGCCAGGAGGGAGGAAAGCTGGAACCCAGGACAAAGAGAGTGAATTTCAAAGGGTTTAAAGAAAGAATGTATAGGACTGAAGTTGGACCTACAGGTAAGAATGAAATTCTGAAGATACCAATAAAAACAATTCCAATGAAGAAGATGACTGAGAATTGTCTAAAAAGACTGTGTGGAAGCACAGAGAAATGACAACCAAATTCATTTTTTTAAAGACATGTAAACAAGGCCTGGTAACAGAAAATGAATATGTCATAGTCCTAGAAAAACAGATCTGGAATCACCTAAAAGCCAGGGGCTCTTAGACCCCCAAGGCATCTATGGATAGATTGCAGGGAGTCCATAATCTTGCATGTGAAAAAATTCCAGTTTTATTTTCAATAACTTCTAATTAAAATTTAGCACTTCCTTTAATTATGAATGTGGACAATCCACATTATTCCAAGAGGGGATCCATAAGTTTCATTGGATTGTCAAAGGGCTCCATGACACACAAAAAATAAGACAACAAAAAAGCAGTGGTAAAGAGAGCTTTGTAGCGGGGCGCAAGGGAAGTATCAACAAAGGGCGAGTGCCGGCGTTCAGAGTGGATGGGGCCATAACATACAACCAACAGAAGACAGAACTACTCAGGTGATCTGCTTCTCTTTTCTCTGCCAAAGAGAACAATGATCAGAGTAGGAAGGTCAGAAATTCAACATTGGAAGGTGTATCAGAGCTAGTGCTCCCTAACAGTTAAGTCACGAGGCCCAGAGCTATTCAGTATCTAGAGAACTGAAAGAACAGATGGATTTGATTTCTGAGCTTCTATCGATGACTTCTAAGCTATCAGGAAAAATGAGAAAGGAGATGCAGAACTGAAGGGAAAAGATTATCCTGATTTTCAAAAATGGGAAGAGAGTGGGATCCACAAACGACAGACTTGGGGCCTAGAATTTAATACTCATAAAGCTCTTCTTCAGAGGATAGTTTGTGACCATGTAGAAAGGGAAAGGATGAGATACTCTCTAGATTCATCAACAACCGTTCCTTACCAGCATGCCCTCTGTGCCTTGTCAAGAGGATGACAAGACTGGCAGATCAGCATAACACCTCTCCTAATATCTTTGTGGACCAAATGAAAGGTAGGCAATAGCACAGGAACTGGTTAAATGCCTGGACCGAAAAAGCCGTCGGTCACTAATGGGCTGATGTCAGCTTGGAGGATGGTGCCTTAGGAGAACGCTCTAGGGAATCTATCTTTAGACCTTGTGAGGTTTAAATATTTTTATGAATGACTTGACTGTGGAGGGCTTATCAAATTTAGAGATGGCAGGAAGCTAAGAGAATAATTTAACAGATTGTATCTAAGAATCAGTTTGTAGAGGACTCGAAAGGATCTCAACAAACCCGAGGGATGAACCAAATCTAATAAAATAAAACCTAACAGAGGCAGAAAGTCTTATTCTTGGACTCTAAAAACCAATCCCACAAACATAAGGGGTTCTGTGAGCTCAAAATGAGCCAACATGGTGAGAACCACAGAAAAGGAAACATCAGAACGGACCAGAGTAACCAGGAAAGGCTTTGGGAAGAAGGAGGCATTAAAAGAATGCACACAAATTCAAGTCAAAGAAGGAGAGAGAAAACACTGCAGGTCTAGGGTCAAGGTGAGCAGATGTTGCTTCTGTTTGCAGGATAAATGTGGTTTAGCTGGAGCGGAGAGAGCATTGAGGTGAAAAATAGGAAATAAGGCCACAAAGATGCAGTGGAATCAGACTCTTAGAATTAGAAAGGATAGAATGACAGACTTAGAAGAGCTAAGCAGGACCTTAGAAATTACTTTGCCAATAAAATAAACCCACATAAGTCATCAGCATTTCTACATATTGCCAATAAAGTCCAGCAGCAAGAGATGGAAGGAGAAATTCCATTTAAAACAAATGTAGACAATATAAAATACTTGGGCATCTACCTGCCAAGACAAGCCCAGGAACTGTATGCACACAATTACAGATCTAAACAACTGGAAATTATGAATTACTACTAATACAGGTCAAGTCAAAATAATAAAAACAACAATTCTGTCTAAATTAACATATTTACTCAGTGCTATCCCAATCAAACGACCAAAACATTATTTTCTAGAGCTACAAGACATGAAAAGAAAATTCACCTGGAAGAAGAGAAGGTCAAGAATATCAAGGGAGTTAATTTAAAAAAAGAAGGTAGACTAGTCGACTGTACCAGACCTCAGACGATAAAGCAGTAATCATCAAAACAATCTTCACGGAGAAACAGAGAGGGGCCACTGGAACAGAAAAGGTGCACAAGATACAGGAGATGATGAGTACAGGAATCTAGTATTGATAAACACAAAGATCCCAGTTTCTGGGACAAACAGACATTATCTGGGGTTGGTGGAGCCTCGAGCTGATCCAGCCATTCCGGAGAGCAATCTGGAACTATGCCCAAAGGGCTATGAAAATGTGCATACCCTTTGACCTAGCAACACCTCTTCTAGGGCTGCATCCCAAAGAGATCATACAAATGGGGAAAGGACCCACATGGACAAAAATATACACAGCCACTTTTTTTGTGAAGGCAAAGAACTGGAAATTGAGGGGATGCCCATCCACTGGGGAACGGCTGAACAAGCTGTGGTATAGGAATGGAATGGAATACTACTAAGAAATGATGAGCAGGCAGACTTCAGAGAAACCTGGAAAGACTCATATGAACTGATGCTGAGTGAAGTGAGCAGAACGGAGAACACCATACACAGTAACAGCCACAGTGTGCGATGACTGACTTTGATAGACTTAGCTCTTCTCAGCAACACAAGGACCCAAAACAATGCCAAAGGACACATGATGGAAAAATGCTAGTCACGTGCAGAGAAAGAACTGTGGAGTTGGAATGCGGAACGAAGCAGAATATTTTCTTTTTTAATTTGTTTTATTTCGGGGTTTTTTTCTTTCTCATGATTTTTCCTATTCATTACAATTCTTCTATGCAACATGACTAATGTGAAAATGTATTTAATAGGAATGTATGTGTAGAGCCTGTATCAGATTGCAAGCTGTTTTGGGGAGGGAGAGGGAGGAAAGGCAAAAAAATTTAAAACTTATGGAAGTGATTATTGAAAACTAAAAATAAATACTTCAATTTAAAAAAAACTGCTTGGAAAAATGGAAAACAGTATGACAAAAACCAAGTAAAGATCAACATTTCACACCATATACCAAGATAAGGTCAAAATGAGCATAAAGGGTAATACCATAAACAAAGTAGGGGAGCATGGAATAGTTTACCTGTCAGATCTTTGGAGAAGGAAAGAATTTAGGACCAAACAAGAAATAGAGAGCATTATGAAATATTAAATAGATAATTTTGATTATATTAAATTTAAAGAGTTTTACACAAAATCAATGCAATCAAAATTAGAAGCAAAGCAGAAAGCTAGAAGAAAAATTTTTAGCAAGTGTCTCTGATTAAGGCCTCATTTCTCAAATAAACAGAGAACTGAGTCAAATTTATAAGAATGTAAGTCATTCTCCAATTGAAAAATGGTCAAAGGGTATGAAAAGGCAGTTTTCATTTCAGACAAAAAAATCAAAGTCATTTATAATCATATGAAAAAATGTTTTAAATCACTATTATTAGAGAAATGCAAATTAAAACAACTTTTAGGTGATTTACACTTATCAGATTGGCTAATACGATAAAAAAGGAAAATGGTAAATGTTAGACAGGATGTGAGAAAACTGAGACACTAATGCACTGTTGGTGGAATTGTGAACTGATCCATTTATTCTGCAGAGCAATTTAAAACTACGCCCAAAGGGCAATCAAACCATGCATACCCTTTGATCTAGCAATACCATTACTGGGTCTGCAGTCCTAAGAGATTTTTTTTAAAAAGAGAGATGAAAAAATATTTACAGCAGTTCTTTGTGTGGCGGCAAAAAACTGAGGGGAAATTGAGGGGACGCCCATCCATTGGGGAATGGCTGAACAAGTTGTGGTATATGACTGTAATTTTATGTAACGTAATGTTATTATGCAAAAAGAAATGATGAGCAGGCAGATTTCAGAAACACCGAGAAAGATTTACAAGAAATGATGCAAAGTGAAATGAGCAAAACCAGGAGAACATTGTGCACAGTGACAGCAACACCGTACAGGGATCAAATGCAAATGAGTTATTCTCAGCGATACGATGATCTAAGACCGTTCTAGAGACTCAGGACAAAAAATGCTCTCTCCCTCCAGAAAAAGAACCGATCGCATCTGAATACCGACCAAAGCACACGATTTTCCCTTTCTTTTCTTCTTTCTTTCTCTTTTCTGGTTTGAGTTTTTCCCCACAAAATGACCAATATGGAAATACGTTTTACATGATCATACATGTATCAGATGGCCTACTCTCTCAGGTAGGAGGAAGAGGATGGAGAGAATTTGGAACTCAAAAACTGTTTAAAAGAATATTAAAATTTTTTAATTTTTAAAAGAAAAGACTTTGTCCAACTCCTCTGGTCTGTATTTAAGGAATCAAAGCCCTGGAAATCTGTTTAGGCCTAAATTCACATGGTACATGGCAAGCTAAGATTCAAACCCAAGTTTTCTGTCTCTTCTCCAGGCCATGATGGAGAGTTTCCTAAGTCTTATCAAACATGATGCCACCACCCAATTCCTACTGATCCAAGAGAAAAAAATACAACCAAAGGAACCTACACTGACCACCAAAGATGAAGTCCTAGGGAAAAACAAAAATAAACCCCAAGAAACTGAAGGTCTCAGCACAGGTAATACGCTGGTCATTACTGTCAATTAAGGGCAGAGACTTGTAACAGTAATGAGATTTGAGGGTCCTTTTGGATTGCTAAACTAAGAAGTACTTAGCATCTAGTTCAGATTAAGCCTCTCTGTTAAAAAACAAAAGGTCTGAAGTCCTGTCTCCTGTTGCTGATGTAACAGGAAAGGGCTGAACAGGGAGGGGCAATACTGTATATAAGGAAAGACCCTGGCTGGGAAAGACAGATCTTCTTGGAGTAACCTTTGTGGAGGCAGAAGCAGCTGCTGCAGAAGAAGCTGAAAAGGAAGGGCCCAGGCTGGAGAGAATGATTTTGATTTAAGAAACCTGGGAGAAGTGATTTAGAGAGGGAGAGACAGATCTTCTTGGAGTAAGCTCCGTGGAGGCAGAAGCTGCTGCCGCTGCAGAGGCTGAAGAAGAAAGCACCACCACCACCACCACCCCAGACTGAAGAGAATGATTTTGATTTTGAAAACCTAGATGGAATGATTTTGATTCTAGGAACTAGCTGAAAATTCTGCTGAGTCCGAGGGCCAGCCAGAGCTATCAAGGACTGAGAAGGCATGACTGTGATGCTAGTACTTTGCATGAACCTGTTGGTGGCTTTGTTAAGCCAGGAACAGAGACTGCATGGAGAGCGAGACAATGACCTAGGAGCTGGCTACCTTTGAACCCAGGTGACAGTTTGGTGAATCCAGGTAGGAGCTGGGACCATGGAAGGGGATCCAGGGAATCAAGGAGACCACTCCAAGTCAAGCTGAAAGAAGACTTTACTTGGATACTGTGTACTGACTGAGAAATTGTAATTTACTAGTGACCTAGGGGTGGAGGGTCTTTGTATTTTCTGATGATTGAATAGTGAATGATGAAGGATGATTAAATGATTGAGTTGATTGAATGATTGACTGACTAAATGTACTCAGTGACTGATGAACAAATAAGTGATTGACTGAGTTAACTTAGAGTGCCCCATGAGTGGAGAACTCTGACCATTGTATTTTGTATTCCTTGAGGAGGCAAACCTCCTTAAAGACGATCGGACGACTGAGTTACTAGATGATTGTTCTTTGTTGAAAACTTAGTGACCACTGTGGTGAAAACTATGTGGCCATTTTCTGTGATAAGTTGTTGTGAATGCTATATTTTGATTTTCTGTGATAAGATGTAATATTGTGAATTTATTGTGAATGTTCTGCTCTGATTTGTTACCTGAATAAATAGTGTTCACTATACTGTGTAATCGGAACCTTGAAAAGCTGTTCACAGAAGCATTCTTCTGAAAACCTGCTTGTGTTTGCCTTTACAGGACTCCAGAAAGAGAAAGGAAGATCTGAAAAGGAAACTTTTCACCAAGTTAAGTTAAAGCCCAGGATGCGGACTTCTGAATCTATCTGTCTACAGACTGTGCCTGGTCAGGGACGGAGTGCATCTAACGAGGACCAGTAAGGATAGATTTACTTAGAGCTTTTGTAAATCTGATCCAGTGGGCTCTAAACTGAAAATGGAGGGTTAAAGAGAGAACTATCCAGAAAGCTCCACCAATCTAATTACTGCGGGCAGGGCAGGAGCAATGAAGGCAAAAGGCATCTGTGAAGATGATCCTGCTGAGAAGGTGCCTTCTGGCCTCACAGTTTATACATACAAGGGCAGAATCTATAGAATGAATAACATGCCAGGGACTGGGGGAGGACAGTGCTCCCCAGGGCCAACTGTCCCTGCCTTCCTGGAGCTGACATTCCACAAGGGGAAGATGAGGCACAAGCATAGATAATTCAGCATACCAGAGTACTTGATGAGTGTGTTACAGAGTCACAAGACAAAGGCTGGTTCTAAGAGAAAAGAACTATCTCAATCTCCCTGTGTCTTTACAGGCAGCAAGGAGGCCCCACAGTGCACAAAGTGCTAGAACTGGAATCAGGAAGATGGAGTTCAAACTCAGCCTCAGACAGATCATTTTGCCTCTGCCTGCCTCAGTTACCTCACCTGTCCCGAGGCTGTTATGAGGATAAAATGAGCCAGTATTTGTAAAGCACTTAGCAGAGTGCCTGACACACAGGAAACACTAAAGCTTCTCTCCACAAGACCATCATGGTTGTTTTCTGCAAAGTTTTCTAACATCAAAACCCCAAATGAAATTACGTGCCATATAACAAGGCAGCTACATAATTAAAGCTGAATCCACGACATAAAAGGTCAAAATCTTATACATCTATACAAGAGCACATTAACAATGGGAGGTCCCCCCACAAGTTCTGACAACCCCCTGCAGTGACAAGGAACCTCCCAAGGAGGCTTGGGACTGAAGATGCAGCCATCAGGATCATCAGGATCCCCACCAGCAGGGACAAGGCAACAGCAACCAATTCTACTCAGTCGAAAATCTTTTGCATGAAGAAGGCTATGACGGAAAGCTGCCACATGGGAATATCTCCATCTATGGCCTCCAATAAGCATCTGGCATTCAAAATACAGAGGGAACCATACCAGGATGAACAGCCAAGTCCCAACAGATGCGACACGCTCCAAGGATAGGAAAAAGAATGGCAAACCATTAAGAAAGACTGGTAACCGAAAAGCAAAGCAAAGCAAAGCAATGCAGAGGCTTCTCCCCACACCCAGCAAGGTGGTGAAGATGACAAAGGATGTCTGAGACTGTGGAAAGACATACAAATACATTGTCAGTAGAACTGTGAGGCAGCTGGCTCTGGACCAGTCACAAGCCCCAAGAACGTCAAAGACAGAAAGGAAGGTTTTGTCTGCACCAAAACATTCACGACAGCCCTTTTTCTCGTAGCAAAACAGATGTCCGTCAACTGGGGAGCGGTCCAATACACTGCCTTACAAGAATGTGACAAAATAATTCTGCACCAGAAGAAACTCTGAGTATGAGGAATTCAGAGAAGCGTGAGAAGAGGCCGATGGGCTGATGCCGAGTGAAGGAAGCAGAACCAGGAAGCACACAGGCAGAAGTGCAGACACGAAAAGGGAAGGAACAAATGAAACAAGTCTCTCTGACCCCGACCCCAGAGGAGAACAGGAAAACAAAGGTCAGGGTTTGTGGTGGTGGAACACAGCCCTTAACATCAGGCTCCCATGACGCTTTCCCTCCTTTTCTTGTTTATGCTTTGTTCTGAAAGAAGGTTTGCTTGGCAGAGTAGGCCAGGGAGAGGGATATGTTCAGAAATGAGGATACAAAAACAAGAGATAAATTTAAAAATAAAGTGAGGTCCACAGAAGAAAGCTGTTACTGGTGGCAGGATGAGGTAAGGGAGGACACTGGGGAAGTTTTCATGACACAGAAGGCATGGACTTCAAAAGGCAGCTGGACATGAAGGTATGATTGCATGGCAGGGCTTTGGGGGGCACGGCGAAGAGGCCTCCAGTTCGTCTGGTACAGAGGGGAAAGATTCTAGAAATTGAATGGTGAGAAGGTTTCAGGATGTGGAGGGCCTTGAATGGCAGGCAAAGTAGGCTAAACCTTCAGATATAACAGGAAGGAAACTACTAATGACTTTCCAGTCAAAGGGGAGCCCTTTCAGGGCAGGAATTTCTTCCTCTTTTCTGTCCTAGCTTGCATGATGCCTGGCACTCACTATATCAAGTTAACATGCACATATTAAACATCTACTGTGTAAGTGCTATGAATACAAAGAAAAGTGAAAACCAGCTCCTGTCCCCATGAAGCTCACATGCCAATGGGGAGACAACACGTAATCAGTGATGTCATCTGTGAAACGAGGGCCTCGGGGACCCCTCAGCTCCCGGCTCCAAGGCAACTCAGCCTCTCATTTTAAACTGAATTTAGTCACACTGGCAGAAGAGAGCACAAACACACAGTCTGAGGCCATGGAGAGCAGCTCAGGGATGGAGACGGTGGGGAGAGGAGAAGAACAAAGCCAATGATGAGAGGCTGTGATGGGAAAAGTCCGCTTTCCTGGGAAAGGCTAGCTTAATCCAAATCACATGCAAGAAGAGCCCTTTGGGAGTGACCCTCAAGAGCTGCTAGTGTGGGAGGAAGGAAGGGCACTGGCAAGGCCCAAAGGAGAAATGCCAAGGTCTAGACTAAAGCAGAAGCAATCAGGAAGTACAAAAGAATGCACCCGGGAGAGCACACATTTAAGAAGGGGGTTTGGGGGCAAGGAGCAGTGGGAAGAGATTTCACAGGCAGTATAATCTCCTCTGGAGAGCATTTATATCAGAACATGGTATTACCTGCCTGGGATTGTCAAGGAAGGTCCTGATCAGTGACAGAGGCAGTGGCTAAAATGACTAGATGACCACAGAAGAATGTGGTGCAGCTGTGGTTGGCAGCTTTTTGAGAACAAAGGTTTATAAGCACAACCATGAGCCGGGTGATGGTGCTATGAAATTTTGTTGTCGCTCAGCTGTTTTTCAGTTGTGTAAAGTGGTCTGGAGAGGTTTGCCGTTTCCTTCTCCAGCTCATTTACAGATAAGGAAACTGAGGCAGGGTGAAGTGACTTGCCCAGGGTCACAAGCTAGCGTCAGACTGGATTTGAGCTCAGGAAGATGAGTCTTCTTGACGCCAGGCCCAGATTTCTATGTACTACAGTGTCCCGCGCTCAATACTCCAATACTGAAAATATCCCCTTAAAGACCAAGGCTGAGGAAAGGAATGACATGAGTGGGCTCCTAGATGCCCACAGTTTACTTCTCACCTGAACTCCTGGGGCCTCCTGCGACTCCCTCGGGAACCTCTGCAAGTTGGGCTCTAGACCCGTCATCCGAGAGAGGTCTCGAGCAGCAGCTCTAGTGAGTGGCCTCTTCTCAGGCTTCACCCTGCTGAGCCTCTGAGCACACGGCCCTGTCCTCATGGAGTCTGTCTCCAGCGGGTCTCGTTGGGGCAGCTCTCTCCCTACCTGTCCAAGCATACCTCGTCCATCTCCCTCACTGGACCCCTATCTCATACACCCGGGAGGGTCCCCAAGGTTCCCCCAAGGCTCCGCAGGAGCGTCTGTTCTCTTTCCCCCCTCTCTCTTCTGGTGATCTCCTCAGCTTCCAGGAGGGCAACTATCATGTCTGTGAAGATGAGTCCCAGACCTCCCCATCCCACAGCACCAAGGGCTGAGTACAGATGCCAAGTCGGGCGTCTCAAAGGCCCCTGGAACTCAACATGTCCAAAACAGGACTCATTCTCTTTGTCCCAAATCATCACTGCAGAGGGTAGCCCAATCCCCCCAAACACCCAGCTGTGCACTCATCACTCTGCTGTCAAATCCTGCCATTTCCACCTTAAAACAGTGATCTTCTGCATTCCCTTCTCTCCACTCACACAGCCACCAAACTTGCCTAAACTACTGCAAAAATCACTCCATCTGGACCCCCTGCCCCAAGTCTTTCTGGAGAGGCACCTCAGGGATGTGCAGTGGGCAGAGCACGGGGACCAGAGTCAGGAAGACCCGAGTCCAAATCCAGCCTCAGATGCTTAACAGCTGGGTGACTCTCTGAAAGTCATTTAACTTCTCTTTCCTCATCTGTAAAGGGGGATAATAATAGCCCTGGCTTCCCAAGTTTGCTGCTAAGATATAATGTGATATAGGCATTTAAGAAATGTTTTTTCCCAGTCCCTTCTGCCCCTTTTTCTTTCCAATCTATCCTTCACACAGCTGCCCAAGGCTGACCATGGTTACAATTCTACTCACTGAACCTGATTATTCAAAATAACTCCAGGATCAACTCTAAACTGCTCTCTTTGTCATTGAAAACTTCATTAACCAGCTCCGCCACTTCCCAAAGGACCAAGAGAAAAGTCTTTTGGCCTATAGTGACCTTATCTATAATGTGAGAGGTCAAGTCTTTAACACACGACTCCTTGAGTCTGAGCATGCTGGTCTACTTTCTTTCTTTTTTTTCACATTCTTTATTTGTTTTTAGTTTTCAATATTCACTTCCATAAGATTCTGAGTTCTCAGTTTTCTCCTCCTCCCTCCATCCCCAAGATAGTACACAATCTGATATAGGTTATACATGTACAATCATATTAAATGTATTTCCTCATTAGTCCTATTGTAAAGAAGAATTAGAACCAACGAGAAAAACCACAAGAAAGAAGATAAAAAAAAAGAAAAAATAGTATGTTTCAATTTGCATTCCAACTCCATAGTTCTTTCTCTAGATATGGATAGCATTTTCCATCACTGAGTTTTTTGGAATTGTCTTGGATGGTTGCATTGCTGAGAAGAGTTAAGCTGGTCATCGCACAATATTGCTGTTACCGTGTACAATGTTCTCCTGGTTCTGCTCACTTCTCTCAGCAACAGTTCATATAAGTCTTCCCAGGTTTTTCTGAAGTTGTCATTCTGAAGTTATCATTTCTTATAGCACAATAGGATTACATTACATTCATATACCACAACTTGCTTAGCCCTTCCCCAACTGACGGGTATCCCCTCAATTTCTAATTCTTTGCCACCACAAAAAGAGCTGTTATAAATATTTTTGTACATGTGAGTCCTTTTCTCATTTTTATGATCTCTTTGGTATACAAACCTAGAAGTGGTATTGCTCGGCCAAAGGGTATACACAGTTTTATAGCTCTTTGGGGATAGTTCCAAATTGCTATCCAGAATGGTTGGATCAGTTCACAGCTCCACCAACAATGCATTAATGTTCCAATTTTTCCACATCTTCTCCAACATTTATCATTTTCCTGTTTTGTCATGTGAGACAATCATTATGTGGTACCTCAGGTTGGTTTTAATTTGCATTTATCCAATCAAAAGGGATTTTAGAGCATTTTTTCATGACTATAAATAGCTTTAATTTCATCTGAAAACTGCCTGTTCATATCCTTTGATCATCTATCAATTGGGGAATGACTTATATTCTTATAAATTTGACTCAGTTCACTATACATTTGAGAAATGAGGCCTTTATCGGAAATACTGGCTGTAAAAACAGTTTCCCAGCTTTCTGCTTCCCTTCTAATCTTGGTTACGTTGGCTTTGTTTGTGCAAAAACTTTTTAATTTAATGTAATCATATTATTCATTTTGTATTTCATAACGTTCTCTATCTATTGTTTGGTCATAAATTCTTCCCTTCTCCATAGGTCTTGGCAGGTAAACTATTCCTTGCTCTCATTTGTCTTATAGTCTCCCCCTTTCTGTCTAAATCATGTACCCATTTTGACCTTATTTTGGTATATGGTGTAAGATGTTGGTCTATGCCTAGTTTCTGCCATACTATTTTCCAGTTTTCCCAAGTTTTTGTTAAATAATGAGTTCTTACTCCAGAAGCTGCAGTCTTTGGGTTTACCAAACAATAGTTTCCTACTGACTATACACTGACTACTGTGTCTTGTGGACCTCACCTATTCCATTGATCTATGGCTTTTTCTTAGCCAGTACCAAGTAGTTTTGATGACTGCTGCTATATAATACAGTTTTAGATCTAGTACAGCTAGGCCACCTCCCCCTGCATTTTTTTTATTGTTTCCCTTGGTATTCTAAGACATTTTGTTCTTCCAGGTGAATTGTGTCATCATTTTTCCTAAGTCTATAAAATAGTTTTTAAGTAGTTTGATTAGTATGACACTAAATAAGTAAATTCGTTTAGGTAGAATTGTAGCTCAGCCTGCCCATCAGCAACTACTATTTTTCCAATTATTTAGATCTGACTTTGTACAAAAAGTCTTTTGTATTTGTGTTCATATAGTTCTTGGGTTTGTCTTGGCAAGCAGACACCCAAATATTTTATGTTGTCTACTGTTACTTTAAATGGAATTTCTCTTTCTATCTCTTGCTGCTGGACTTTGTTGGTAATAGATAGAAATAATTTATGTGGGCTTATTTTGTATCCTACAACTTTGCTAAAGTTGTTCATTATTTCGAGTATTTTTTTAGGGTTCTCTGAGTATACCACTGTAATGGGAAGGAGAATTTGATGATTTTCCCTGCCCCTTAATAGACCTAGGCGGGGAATCTGAAGACCTCCCCTGCTTTGAAAGTAAATGATGCCCTTTAATAGGCTGAATGTAGTCACATGGAACCTGTGGCGGGAGGAGTTTGCTGAAGACAAGCAGAGCCCACAGGAAGCTGGGAGCCAGAGCTAGTGAGCCAGTGAGAGAGAGAGAGGTGATCAGGCAAAGAAATAGAGAGGTTTGTGAGTAAATATCAATCCTGTATTGGTTTGTGGGAAGGCTAAAGGATGGCATGGCTCTCTGTATTGTTGTGGCTTGTTAATTTCTTTACTATTATGATAGAATTGGCTTACTGGTTTTGGGATTAGATTTTCTGGTGTCTAAATAAATGTTTCAGTTCTGCCCTCTATATGGAGAGTTTGGTATATTGCACTAGAATGTCATACGATATTTATAGTCACAGTCTTGACTGTGATCGTAGGTGTTGTAACTATTGCATTGGCGCTACAACCATCATATCATCTGCAAAGAGTGATAGCTTTATTTCTTCCTTGTCTATTCTAATTCCTTCAATTTCCTTTTCTTCTCTTATTGCTAAAGCTAACATTTCTAGTACCATATTAAATAACAGTGATGATAATGGACATCCTTGTTCCATCCCTAATCTTACTGGAAATGCTTCTAGCTTATCCCCATTACATATAATGCCTGCTGATGGTTTTAGATAGATGCTACTTACCATTTTAAGGAAAACTCCACTGATTCCTATGCGCATGTTTTTAATAGTAATGGATGCTATATTTTTTCAAAAGCTATTTCTGCATCTATTGAGATAATTAATATGATTTCTGTCAATTTTGTCACTGATATGGTCAATTATGCTGACAATTTTTCTAACACTGAATTCCTGGTATAAATCCCACCTGGTCATAGTGTATTATCCCAGTGGTGAGTTGCTGTAATCTTTTTGTTAATATTATATTTAAAATTTTTGCATCTATATTCATTAGGGAAATTGGCCTATGATTTTCTTTCTCTGTTTTGGCTCTTCTCAGTTTAGGTATCAATACCATACATGTATCATAGAAAGAATTTGGTAGGACCCCTTCTTTGTCTATTTTTCAAATGGTTTATATAGTATTGGAAATAACTGTCCTTTAAATGTGTGGCAGAATTCACTTGTCAATTCATCTAGCCCTGGAGAATTTTTCTTAGGGAGTTTGTTGATGGCTTGTTTAATTTCTTTTA
This sequence comes from Pseudochirops corinnae, assembly GCA_028646515.1. Taxonomy (NCBI): domain Eukaryota; kingdom Metazoa; phylum Chordata; class Mammalia; order Diprotodontia; family Pseudocheiridae; genus Pseudochirops; species Pseudochirops corinnae. The sequence continues at coordinate 10,140,406 of CM053586.1, read as the reverse complement.
CTGAAATAGGATTATTTAAGTATTTTATTTCCTTTTCTGCATGCTGGCCTACTTACTATCCTTGTACCCAACATTCATCTGCAGTCTCCATGTCACGGCACTGACTGGGTCCCAGGCCTGAAAAATTCTGCTTCTACCACTACCCAGAATCCTTGGCTTCAACTGACAACCACCCTTTCTAGGAAGCCTCTCCTGGGCCCTATAGATACTATCACCTTCTATCTGCTCTGGATGAGTCTTATAGACACTGACTGATGGACAGGGTGTCTCCTCCTTGAGGGCAAGAGGGGCTGATGCTCTTTGACTGACTGAACTACTGGAACCAAGGCCTGGTGACTGACTAGTTGATCAATGTTAGCCTGGAGTCCCTCTCAACGGCCCCTGGCTCTGCTCACTTCAACATTTTTATCAGTGACTTTGATTCTAAGTGTCAAACTTGCAGCAACACACCCTGCAGACCAGATTAAAATAAGTGTCACTGGGAAATGTTTAACAAAACAAATAAAAATGCCAAATAAAAGTATAACCCAAATAATGTTAATATGTGGTTGCTAAGTCAATGTGCCGCCAAAAGGGATCCCGTTCTATCTGATACTGACACCACCGACTTCCATGAAGACACAGGGGAAGGTCAATAAAACTGGGAGAAAAATGATCTTAGCCAACAAATGCACGCAGATGAAACTTAATAGAGAATATAAAGTCCTATCCTTGGGTTAAAAGCACAGGATAGGGGAGGTCTGATAAACAATTCATGGGGAAAAGACCTGGGGATGGGGGTGGCACGCAGCCGCCGGATGACGCTGGCTGGAGCCGCGTTTATGGAAGTCTGTCATTCTGTATCAGAGGATGAGGAGCACCCCCACCTCTGACCCCATTCCCCTCCCTACCACGTCAGGCCACGGCAAGGGCACTGCATTCAAGGCTGCATCAGTGGGGGCCTGGTGTCCAGTCGAGGAGCCTGAAGAGGCCCTACTCAGACACATCTGGGGCACCATGCTTGCTTCCACGCCACCCATCTTTGAAAGGATACTGACAAGCTAGAGAGAGAATCTGGGGCTGGTACAGCCTGTCAGCTCTGCTCTAAGATGTTCCCTTCTCTCTTCTGTTTAATTCTTTGGCTTGTCCGCTAAGCTCAGATGACACAGGAGGCTAAAGGCCTCTCAGGCAAAGCCTGGCGCATCTCCATTTCACCTGTCCTGTGGAACGGCCCCTTTCTCCTGACACGGTTATTATGCTGCCCTTAGCACTTCTCTGCCATAGGCTGCTGAGGAGATGGGTAAATTGGAATTTCACAGCCATTTTAAGAGTGTCCTAAGCAGCACAGCTCCCTGTAAGTCATGGGGCAAAGCACTCAATGTTCAGCCTCATCTTATGGAGGAAGCCTCTAAGCTCTGTTCCCATTTTCTCTTAAGAACTTTTCCCCCTGTCTTCACCTGAGTGCCAGCTTTGATGGTCCCCAGCCTCTCCCCATGCAAATTCTGACTTAAGAGAGTGTCTACATAAATGACCTAGATGGTTCCATGTATATTGAACAGGTTCTCTACAATATGAAAACTAAAGAGAGTTTCACAGACGCAGAACACAACCTTGCCAAGCAAAGTATCTGGGTCCTCCCTAGGGTGCTCACTTTCAAAGTCAGAGTCTCAGAAGTGGTTCCAAGTTGCTGCAACACTTAGGTCAGCTCAGAGCTTGGAGGACATTCTGCAAGGCATTCCCACACCCTCCTGGCCCCACAGTGGCCCCACAGATCCTCTCCAAGCCCTTTCTCCTGGTCAAAGCTGCTCTTTTCCCTTGAAGTGCCAGACATACCACAACATCTGAGCCCACACTTTGGCCCCAACAACATTCCCTCACAGCCTAAGTAGCCTACTAAGTGTGAGGGATAATTTATAGTGAAGTTTTCCCATTCTGAAAAATCAAATCTAGAGTGGCTTCAGTATTCACCAGGCCTAGGTTTAGAAGTCAGCTGACCTTCCAGCAATCTGGGGCTTAGAGCAATGGAGACCCTCCCCAGTGCCACCTCAGCACAAGATATGCCAAATAAGGTTAAGACTGCTTTCACTGAACACCCACATATTTCCAGGTCCTTTGTTTCCCGTGCTTAGTTGTGGGTCAGCTGGGGGGTTGGGTTTCTGCATCAGAAGGTTATACAACCATGGACTGGCTTCTACCTGCTGCTCTCTCCCTGCAGACACCATGTGGGCAACAGGGGCAGGGTCCTTTCTCATGAGAAAAAATAAAGACCTTTTCTGACCTCAGATTCAGACTGAACTCTTTCATTTCACACATAAGTGACTCAACTGATCTTATGGGTATGACCTCTGTTCTTGTGGCACTTTCCTCAAGGCAAAAACCACATGAAGCAGCCTCCAGCAATAGAGCAAGGCTTTGGGCTCTAACTCTCGCAAGCTGTAACAGGACAGGATGATGCCTTTCTGGTTAGGGGGAAATGAATGGAGAAACACATGACAGAAGTACCCAAGACCCCTTCTGGCCACAGAGAGTCACTCTCCAGGGGGTGGGAAGCTGGGCAAAGCAAAGGAGCAGGCAAGGACCCTCCCAGGGTATCCCAGCAGGGCCAGGGAATCAGCTGTTGTCATTGTTCTCCCTCACTGGCCTCTGGGCAGTGCCCAAGGAGTGACTGGCTGTCACTGCATGGTACAAAGCTATCGACATCCACACTTGGGGGCCCATGCATGTGCACGGCATGTACACGTGCTGTCCATGCCCATGGTGCATTCCAGATGCTACTGGATCCCTCTCTGCAAATGTCCAAGTGATAGGAAGGTCTGGGACATGTTGAAATTCCTCAGTCAGGGTTAGAAGTTCACCCTGAGCTGAAGGACCTGCACTGCCAGGTGGGGAAAGGCAGGGAAGGAAACCCTTGTTGGAGGTGTGCAGAGGCCTAGCTTCTATCTGAATTCCCAAAGGCAAGAGAGGAATTTGTCCAGACACTCACACGCATGCCCATTAGGAGGAAAGCTACACTCTTGGACAGCAACCAAATCCTTGCAGGTTCCCTAGACTTCTTTCCCAGGTCACAGCCAACACCCCAGACAGATTTCTGCCCCTTCGGCAAAGGGCATCAAGGCTCACGCTGACGCAGTAGATGCAAGTGACTCACCATAAAACCCCAGGGTCCAACGCTGTGCCACCACCATGTGTGCTTCTGGTGCTGAAAAGGTGAACCCTTCTGCCTTCACTGACACTCTATTCCCATAAGAGTATCTTGTGAGCTTGGGACCAAGGCTGATTCCTAGCTGAAGGTTACAGGAACTGCCACTGTCCTATCTATCTATCCTTGGCCCTCTCTCCTCACCCTTCTCAGCTGTATCATTCCAGGGTGGGGCATACAAGTTAAAAACAAAACAAAACAAAACTGAATGACTCAGATGGACCAAGAGGGGAAGAAAATAACCTTACGGGAATTAAAAACGAACATTTAAAAACTAGCTGAGCCTTCTGGAAAGATGGCCAAGAAGATGAGCCTGCGGCCAGCTCCCCTCCATCACCCACCACAACAAAGAAAGAAACAAGTCAAGTGAGACAAGACAACAATGACAAAATGTGAAAAGTGAAGAAAACCCAAAGATAAGGGAAGAAACAAGGAGACTAAAAAGAGCTCTGGGCACAATGAATAAACACTTTAGGGTAAGAAAAATGCCAAGCGATAAGAAGAACCCCAGGAAAACAAGAGAAAGCTGCAAGCATGCCCAAATCAGCTACAAAGCCTAATGAAAGGATGAAGAAAAAAAGGAAGCAGTGAGATTATAGCTCTTAAAGGGAATGTCAAGAAAAAAAAGGATGATTTGGAACACAAGTGAGACGCACCCATGGAGCTCCACACTGAAGCAATGGGACCCAAAGACAACGAAGCCAGAGGCACATCTGAGGGGTCTGCGAACCAAAAGGGGGCCCATGAAGGCAGAGCTCAGTGGGGCCATTTAGGAATCACTGGCATCCCAGAGGACCCCCAAGGCCAGAAGACTACCTTTCAGAAAGTCATCTAAGAAAGCTGAGCTGGAGGCCTGAAAGAATCCCCAGGAGAGGCTGACAATACTATAGGCTTAATTTCATTAGCAACGTAGTCACTGCAGGGAGAAAAAGGCTGGGGAGGAAGACGCAGCTCTGGGTTTGATCGCTCAGTAGCCCAGAGCTGGGGAAGGGTGAGACAGTCAAGAATACAAAGGGACAAGAGGATGAGGACAGAGCCTGGGAAACACTCCGAGGAGGGGATCAGGAAGAGGACCCAGACAAGGGAAGGTGGGGATGTGGATTGGAGAACCCCTAAGGGTTTTTCCAGGTCTATACTGGGAACACATCTATCCTTTCCTGATGCTAAACCATCGAGATGTCTATCCTAGACTGTTCACAGATTGCCAAGAATCAAATCACTACATCTGAACGTGGCAAAAACAAAAGGACAATGTGCCAGAAACGACAGTACTTTAACACAGAGAAGTGACTGATTATGGATGGACACGGGATCCACCAAAATGCTGCCCAAGGTATTGACTCCTCTCCATCCCACTTTTTTTACACTGTAAAGCCTCCTGATTCCCACACGGACCCGTCTTGAAGAAAAGAAGCCATGTGCATCCTTACCGGTTGAGGGATGACTAGGTCAGCCACAGGCCTATGCGTGGAGGCTTGAAGCTAAGGACAGGAGGGGAATGAAGCGGGTGTGGCAGTGGGGGAATCAATCGTCACTGTAAAAATGATCTTGGCTAGCTGCCCAAAGGAGTGGGCATCATGGTGGGGGAAGGGAGAGAAGCCACTCCACCTGAACTCAGGCCTGAACATATCTCTAATGAGAAAAGCCTGTCTGCAACATACCTAAGAGTTGGAGTGACACAGCTTTAAACTCTGTGTGTACTTTCTCTACTAACTTCATCATATGAGTCAACCCTTATGGTGAATGTACCAAATGATTCCATTTCTCCACAGCTTCAAAGCACCTGGAGACACAGGCAAGTAGTATTTGGAGGAAAGAAGCTGAGAGAGGAAATAGAAGGAAAGGAATCTCCCTATCTCAGACGGGAAGGCTACTGGACCGAGCTGGGTTCCTGGAGCACAGCAGCTTTCATTAACTGTTCCCTGGATTAAAGAGGAAACGCCTGAAGAACGTATCTCAATTCTCAAGCTGCTGCCCAATGCAAAGGCCTACCTTCTCAATACAAATATTCTCACGGTGATGCTCCATGGTTACAAACCGTGGAACACAACAATCTTCAAATTCAAGTCGCCAGTGACCCAAACGAGAATGGGGAGACGCACAGGGTCCTCCAAGGGGATTGCAGTAGGTACCCGGCAGCTGACCAACTGCTCCACCACGCATCCTCAGATGCCAAGGGCCTGGCACACGTGCCCCTCACTCTGCAGGAAGAGCAAGGACCGGACACTCACAGGGTGAGAAGGCAGGGACTGTTGTGCTTTACGTCACGGGAGCTGTGCTGTCATGGAGTAAAGGGCAGTGAACTTAATACAGTGCATGCAAGGGGTGGGGTGGGGCTTCAGGAGCAGGCCGAGGCAAGGGCGCCACCAGATATCAGGCACTGTGCTAAGCCCTGGGACAGAAAGAAAGGCAAATTACACACCCTGCTCTCAAGGAACTCCCAGTTTAATGAGCAAGACAGACAGCATGCAACCACATACAAGCAAGTTAGAGACTGGATTAAAGTGGAGCTCATCAACAGAAGGCAGCCACTACAATCAGGGTTAGGAAAAGCTTTCAGCAGAAGGGGGGAAGCAACCCTGCGGAGATGTGACCTGGGACCTGCTTTTGCAAGTGCTCAGGCCCCTCAGCAGGCAACCCTACCTCCCAAATACCCAGAGAAGGTCCTTCACCCCATGAGTCAGAGGGCATGACCCCAAAGAAGAAGGTCCCATCTCCTCTGCAGCTGTGCCATGGGCACCAGGAGAAACATTCATCTTGACAACGTCTCCCAATCAGAATGGGAGCTCCACCAGGGCAGGGTCTCGCTTTACTCTTGTATCTGTATCCCACAGTAAGCGCTTCATCAATGCTTTCTCATTCACTCACATTAAACTGCCCATATCAATCTCCAAACTTCTCTTCAGAATTTCCTAAACTGACCAAGTTCAAGCTCAGCAAGTGTAGATAACAAAATTATTCATGATTTTCATCAGATATTTGACACTAGGAGGTAAGGACGAGGATCCGGCTTATTTAAATGTCAAGAGCCGGCATGAAGAAGAGCTGCAAGGAAGAGGAAATAATGGTGTGGAGACATCCCAGGTCGAGCTGCCTCTTGCCTCAGGCTTCTCACTTCTTCTTCTTGCCTTCACAATTCCCAGACGGGTGCTAGTGGAATTCATAATCTGCTCCTTAGATAAATACATCATCCTTCTCAACCCTCCATTCATTTATCAGGCTGGAATGTAAATTCCAGGAGTGAATGGATTTCTCCAGGCCTGGGATTTCATCGAGCTTTTGGAGGGACCCCCACTGAGCTAACTCAAAAAGGGTGGAACCACTCATATTTTTCAAATCTAAAAACAGTTGCTCTGATATGGGAAAAGGCAGTCCAATGGTGTCCCCACATTGCTATAAGTGTATACACATTATTTCCACACAAGCAGATAACTGTTACAGCAACAACAAAAATGGATCCATCATTCTTCGTGGCACATACTAGCCAGTCAGGGTTGCTTATGCAGGATCTCTCTGACATTACCCTGATTTCCTTCAAGTAAACACTGAATCCTAGGAATGACTATCATGCTTAAATACGAGTCAAGGAGGAAGACAAAGTGTTCTCTTTCAAAAGGAAATTCCGTAATGCCCATGTGTGAGTCTCTTTACAAGAGCTTTTACCAATAACTCACACACTTTCAGAATTCCATGGCTCCATTTCTGAGTCTTAAAAAAATCCAATCACTACTTGGGAAGCTTTAAGCTAAAATGGAACAACAAAGAGAGGTTGGAAGATGGCTGTGATATAAGGAATGATGAGCTGGTGGGCTTAGGAAAACAGGGAAAGACTTGGACCCACGAAGGAAGATGTCACCCACCCTCAGAGAAACAGGACGAACAAGGACAGTACGGTCTTTCACAGATGCAGATGAATGTATAAGTCTATGTGTGAGGATGATATAGATATCTAAGCGTGTGTGTGTATGTGTGCATGTGTATGTGTGTGTGTGAGTGTTTGTGTATGTGTGTGTGCGTGTGTGTGCGTGTATGTGTGTGTATGTGTGCGTGTGTGTGCATGTGTACGTGTGTGTGTAAAAGATATATCCACACTTGACTACAGTAGCCTTCTGCAGGGAAGGGGGGAGGGGAGAACAAAGTAAAAAGGGGACCACCGAGAATAACCAGAAGCTGACAAGGAAGCGCACACGGACAGCACAGAGCACGGCGCATGATGTGCATCATATGGGCTTTCTGATCGCGGCAGAGCGTGAATCCTCTCTCACGTTCTGCTCTGCACAGCACACGCTTTTGTTCTTTTCTCATCTGGACTTATGCTTCAGTATTTAAGTTTGTATGTTTCTTTTTCTTTTCTTATTGTGTATCTGGGTTTAAAATAAATTAATAATTTAAAAAAGGAATTTCATGGCTCCATTTTTGAATCCTAAAAAAATCTAATCACCACTGGGAAGCTTCCAGGGAAGATGAGACAAAGAGAGACGGGGGGAGGAGCGGAAAGGCACCTGTTCAGAAGACCTTTTTTTTTTAAGTTCTGAACTTAAATAAAGAATAAAATGAACATTTCCATATACAAAACAGAGCAGAAAGAGAGGACTAGACACGAAATGGCAGCTATCGCTTCTGCATGGCTTGCCTTCCCTTTTAACTATGAACGTGTGACTTTCAAAGCTATCCTCCTTGTCTGTGTTTCGCTCTGGCTTTCTGTCTTTTTCCATGCATTAAAAAAAAAGAAGCTTTGATAAACCTTTTTTTCCTTTCTGTTTTGTCGTGGCAACTGTCCGCCTGCCCCTCCATTTTCCCATCATGCTCCCATTTTAAAAAGTCTGCATAATGAAGCAAAACAAAGTCTCACAATGGCCACGTCCGAAAACAAGTGTCTCCTTCTGTACCCTGAATCATCAATCAGGAAGTAGCTCACTTCGTCAATAAACTCCAGTGACTCCCTATTCCATCTTAGAGCAATGATAAACTTCTGTTTGCTTCTCAGAGCCTCTCACATCACAGCCCCTGCCTGCATCCCCAGTCCCTTCCATGCCCTCCAGTGTCATGATGAGGGCCTTCCCGCTGTTACTGACCCAACAAGTCCACCTCTTCCCTGACTATGGCCTGTGCCTGGGGTGCCCTCCCTCCATGGCTCCTCCCTCTGACATGGCCTCCTGGCTCCCCTGGCTTCCTTGAAGCCTCCGCTGAAATCCCACCTTCTTCAGGAGGCCTTTGCAGATTTTCCTCACTGTGTAAGGCTTCCCTTAGAGATGGCCCTCCCATCACACTTATAACCTTGGACATGCAGCATTCTGCAGATCACCTCCCCCACTGGGGGAGATTCTGCCCTTGAGAGCAGAGCTCTCTCCTCTTCTCCTCTCCCTCCTATCCCCTCATTCCTACCTCCCCTCTGACTCTATCCACCTTTCCTTCTTCCCCTTCTCTCCTCGTTTTTCATCTGTGACCACTAGTCACACGAGAGTAAGAGCACAGACATAATTCATTTGAGAGTCATAACACCAATCATGCCCTTTGATCAGACAAAATCTTAATATTAGGCACGGACACAAAAGGAATGTTTTTTTTTAATTCTGAACTTAACACAAAATAAAACAAGCATTTGCACATACAAAGTAAAGCAGAAGAGAGGGTCTGTGCACGCAGTTGTGAATGTCTATGACCTGCAGCTTCCTTTTCTCCTTAAACATAGCCTAGATCATAAACATAGCCTAAACATAGCCTTCCAATGCTGGCCAGCTCACCCGACAATTCTGCCCAGCCAGCTCTTCTCTCTGTCCTTTCCTTGGCATTTAAGGAAATGTCTCACTGGTCCTCTTGTCTTCATTTGCTTTTGCCGCCTCGGTCTCAACCTTCTTCCTCCGAAATGGGGGGTGTAGAGGGGCAGTGGGTGAGAGGAGGGGCGAGAGGAGAAAGAACCCTGTAACAAAGAAGCAGAGTGGGGACAGCAAGCTCCCACTCTGGCCCTGAGTGCAGACTTCTCCAGCAGGAAGGGAGTGCCACACTTCACCAAGGATGTCATTAAAAAGAAAAGAGGCACGTCTGTAGAGGCGCCTGCCCGTGTCACTTGTAACAGCCCCTTCCCAGAGGTGACAGACAGCCTGGGCCCATCAAGCTGGAGAAGTACCGAAAAGGCTGAATGAAGCAAAATCCAGCCAGAAAGAAAACAGTCAGATTACAGTTAGACGCAGCTATAAAACTGCCCACACTAACGTGTATATAAACGCCTACATACAACATCAGGGACGACAAGAGGACCTGAAGGGAATTGCTCCGAACTTGTTGGTGACATTATTTTTCATTATAAATAGTTAATTATCGAAGATGTGGAGCCAGAACGGACCTTAGTGGCCACACGTTCCGACGCTTCATGTTCAGTCAATTCCAGAAACACAAAGAAAGGCAATGACAGGTTTGCTCACAATCCAGTGGGGGAAAGAACATGCCAACGAGCCACATGAAGGATCACGTGGGAATACCGAACAGAGGCGGCACTTGGGAAAGGCAGCCTATAGAAAGGAGACATCATGCTGGGACTGGAAGGCCGCTGTGGAAGCCCAGAGGCAGAGATGAGGAAGGAGAGCATTCCAGGCAGGAGAGGAATTTTAGAAATGAGGGCACCCCAGGCACAGGCCATAGTCAGGGAAGAGGTGGACTTGTTGGGTCAGTAACAGCGGGAAGGCCCTCATCATGACACTGGAGGGCATGGAAGGGACTGGGGATACAGGCAGGGGCTGTGATGTGAGAGGCTCTGAGAAGCAAAAAGAAGTTTATCATTGCTCTAAGATGGAATAGGGAGTCACTGGAGTTTATTGACGAAGTGAGAATCCAGTAAGATCCAGTAAGAATAAGGTTACAGGGCACTAAGCCACTGGTCAGGATTCTACCACCGGAGAGCTGAGCTCCAAATCCACAGCTTTTTCTGCTGAATGACAATCACCTTTGGACACCCTGAGGACATTCCAAAATGGCACTTCAAGAGTGGCTGGGCCTTCTGGTCAATGCGTGGAAAAACTCCTCTATTTCCAAAGGGACAAGGTGAGGAGCATGTAAGTTCAGATTCTGTTTACGTTTCCAAGACATTATACAAGAACTGACAACATTTTTTTTTTAAACCCCAAAGAAGGGAAAAGCTTTTGGAAAGTTAAAAATAAAAGAAGGCAATCAAGCGAGAGTTAAAAGTGTTTGCGGGAAACAAAAAAAAGGCAAGGAAAAATGAAGCCTGTGAGTAATGTGGTGAAGACAACAGGAAAAAAAAACTGGTTTTCTGAGGTAAAATTTAATAGGTTCCTAATAATTTTTAACCAAAATTTTGTCTTTAGATAACACGTAAGTATTGTTTTCTGGGCCATTTAAAAACATACAGACTAATTCTCTGCTATCCCAACTAAAATCTGCTATTGGCTAAAGCAAGCTGTCCAAGCTGGGGCAAACTCCTGACCTTGAACTGGCTATCAGTAAGCCGTCACCACCTAGCTGGAAGCCCCTAAAGCTGGTACTAGAGCAACTGCCAGATGAGTAACTAAAGAGCAGCCCATGGTCTGGGGCCCCGAACCAATGGGAAAACTTGAGACAGGAGCAAAAGCAGTGTTTCTTTTGAAGATGAAAACATCTCAGGTTCCTCATGGACATTTCCTGGAGAAGAACCCCAGGACTTTCTCCCTATCTGATCCACAAGCCTGGTGCCTAGGAACTCCTTAGTCTGTCCCAAGGGTTTTGAATGAAAGTTTCTAGATTTTTAATATTTTCACATAAAAGGTGGGCAGCAACAAAATGCCAGATAGCAGATGTGGGACAAAAGTAGGGGCTGGGTGCATTGGGAGAAGGAAAGAGGATCAGGCTATCAAGACAGAGGCAGCCAGGTGATTTAAATGTTCTATTTTCACTGCTGTGTTATATAATCTTAAAGAATGTGAGAATTTAATGTTAGGCATTAAAAAGTACTCTTTGTACAGAAGAGGAAACCGAGGCCCAGAGCCAAAGGGACTTGCCCCAAGTCGTGTGAGTGGCCAGCAGCAGAGCCAGAAACAAAGACCACAATTCCTTTCCCCACTCCATGCTGATGTTTCAAGTAAAGAGTATTTTTCAACGTTGTCAAGCTGGTGGGCTATAAACACAATTCCAATGACTTTGCTTTTGACTAAAATATTTGTGGAATTTTTTTTCTGATAGTTTATGATCCCCAAGAGAAAATATTCTGGCTTTTTGTCTCTTCCCGGGCCTCTTCACCTCACCTCACCTCCTGACTCCTGCAGCAGCCTCCAACTTCCCCTCTCTCCTAAAACATGCTCTCACTTAATAACTTTCACTGGCTCCCTACTGCTCTGAAGATGAACTGTGAACTCCTCAGCTCTGCACTGAAAGCCTTAACAATCTAGTTCCAGTAGGATTTCTAGATCTGATCCATCTAACTCCCCTTCACACCCTTTGTGTTCCAGTCAAATGAGCCAACTCACTATGTCCTCCTACCATGAGCTGGCCCCTTTGCGTCTTGGACCCCTAGGCATCCTTCAAGACTGAGTTCGGGGGCTGCCTCCTGTGGGAAAGCCTTTCCTGAGGCTCCTAGCCATTAGGACTCTTTTCTCTCTTCAAGTAATCTCCTATTTGCCAGAAGAATATCAGCTCCTGGAGGGCAGGGATTCCTTCTCCCCTGGACCCAGCACAAGGCAGTAAAGATGGCCTCGACTAACCACCTGCCACACTCAGCATGGAAGAACTTGGCTGCTTTCCAAGTCTAGCCTACCCTCCAAAGACAAATCTTTACCACCAGCAGGGAGAATATTCCAAAAAGTAAGTATGCTTGGTGCCACTGGCCAACATGTGTCAAGACTCTTCTGTTTCCATGAAGACAGTGCATACGGGGCTATGGCAGCTCAGGTCGCTCCTCTCGAGGTACACCGAGTTCATCAGTGTGTGCATCACACACACCCTGATAGCACAAATCCTTCATATCTTAGCAGATCATCATCCTCAGCCACCGTGGCCAAAATAACTGTTCACCTGGAGCCCAACCTTCTGGCCACAAGCTTCTTCGTGCTGAATTCTGAATTCAGGCCGGGATTCTGATGAGAGGTACACAATCTACCCTCCAAGTTGGCCAAGGGACCTGCCATGGATTTCCCTCTGCTGCCAGAACCTCAGACAGCTGAAGAGGAGGAGGAGGAGGTGGAGGAGGAAGAGGAGGAAGAAGAAGAAGAGGAAAGGAACATTTATCAACTGCCCATTATGTACCAGGTACTGTGCTGAGAGCAGAAAGAACAGGAGCAGAAGGGGATCCAAAGAGACAGATAAAATCCCTCCTACTTTTCACCAGACCACGGATGCTGGTTGTAAGGAAACAGCGCCCATCCACTTGGATGATCTTTGTTCCTCTCCACAAAAACCTGCTCATCTGTTCTGTCACCTGAACAAAGCCTACAGGGCTGGTCCATGTACTCCCAATGGATCCCAGTTCTGGAGCAGGGCCATCAGCCCTTAAATACAGGCTTCTCCCCCATCCATTTTGCCTTTGGCTCCAATGCTGTTCAGCTTTTGATTCGTTTGGGGCACAAACTCATTTCTCTTTTCACTTAGATATTGCCCAAACGTCTCCTGAAATGCATCTTCCATCCCATTCTTGGGGCTCCTCCTCCTGGGTCACTTCTGCAGGCTCTGTATATTTCTAAACATCATGGTTCAGCTGTTTCTATTTGTTTTCTTCTCCCTTTTTCTTAGAAGTTGGTCTTGGAAGTTCTCTTTTTCTAAGAAACACCTGGAGGAAGCAGTGGCAGGCAGGGGAGAAGCACGATGGACTGGCACTGGATTCCCATTGCACTCCTCACTACCTCTGTGCCCAGCGACTGCCTTTAGGCTCTCAAAACATGAGGGGATCAAACTAGATGGTCTTAGCAAGTGCTGCGTGCAGTTCTAAACTGCTGACCAATGCACAGTCCTTAAGTTGGCACTTTTCTTCCCCAAGAGCTCAAATCCCTGCTTGTACCCCTGAGATTGCTCTATCTTCCAAACCCACACAGGGTACCTCCAAATCCCTGGCTCCTTACCGAGCCAGGCATCATCCTAGGGATGTTTTCTCCTTAAATATTTTAAAGGGATCTTCCCCATTAAAATAAAATCAATTGACCTCTGATTATTATTCTACTTTGTCATTTTTTCAATGCATATCCTTTCAAGGCAGTAAAGTCAGAGAATAAATTGGGATGGATGATGCAGAGCCTAAGCACTTTCCCCACAAACCATTAAGCCTGAGGGGATTGTAAACAGCAGCAGGGCTCTGGCTGTCTCTCAAGTCAAAGAGAAGTGAGGTGGGGAGTTATTGCAGATCCCCAGAGTCCCAAGAGTTGAATGGGACAATGTCTTCTCCATAGCATCCATAGCTTCAGATGGTGAAGCGTACATTTTTTACAGCTCCAATCCCCCCATTTTGATGGGGAAATGGGATCCTGATGGAGAGAGGCCTGCAAATGGCCTAAGAGTTGTGCAGTTAGACAATGGCCTAGCTGAGATGAATTCCGAGGCCTCAGATTCCTGGTACCCTGATCATTCCACTAGACGCTACGTGGTCTCCTGACCTGAGTGGCATTCTGGAAATGGAGCGTGGAATTACAGTGGGTTTCCTGATAAATAGCAGGGTTGTTGATCATTAGATGCTAATTATGTTTGAAAACTTTCCCACCAAAAGACTGGCCTGAAAGAGGTTCCTCTTGTCCATCTTTCCTTCTGAGTGCTGGTCCAAGGCTGGCTTTACCTGGAGCAAGGAAAGATTTCTGTCCATGCTGAAGATATTTCAGTCTTTCTTTCCGTAGCACCTTTCTGGGATCAGTATTTTTAGCTCATTGTTTTCTATTTTGGCAGCTTAGAAGCTGCACTATGTAATTTGACCTCCAGCTTCATATTTCTTCTTAAAAGTGAATACAATGTCCTGTTTATAATAATAAAATCACTAGTTGGCAGGTCGACACCAAATGGAAAAAAAGAGAAAGCAATTGGAAAATTGAGAGCCAGCAGTTTTCGGTGCCAAGTTTCACATGTGTAATGGTCCAGGGGAGGTCACTGGGCTCCCTTTTTTATTAAGCAAATGGTGAAGAAATAGATATCCACCAGTCTTTCCAGGTCAGACTATAGAAACCATCTCCACTCCACAATAAGGTTTATGGCTCTCCAGAAAAGTGACGTGATCCAATTTTCCACAGTCACACTAACAATAGGAGACAGGCAAAAAGCAGCCTTGCTTTGGGAAGCTGAGACTTTTCTCTACCTCCAATACTTAGGCTTTCTTAGTCCACTGTGATCTGGTTTTCCTGGCTTTGACTTCCCATCCCAATTTAGCCATAAGGGAAACAGAAAGATAGGAATAAAATTGGAAACATTTGGAATATGTTTGAGAAATCACTTTGGGGTTTCTCTGGTTCTTGGTGAAACCCCTTTAAATGGCAACTGTTCCTTTCCGGCTCCCCAAAAGTTGGGGTCACAGGAGAGATGCAGCTTTTCTTTACCTCCAGTGCTCTGCTGCAGACTCTGAGAGATTGTCCACGCACGCAGGGAAGGCCAACCAAAGAGCAGAGCTGAGGGGCCAGAAAAACGGCGCTCACGCGAGGAGCCTCAGAGCCCATCAAAAATGCCCCAGAGACTTCACACCAAGCTCAGGGCTGGAAAATTGCTAACCAACCACTTTTCTCTTCAAAATAAACACCTTTTTTCTTCTCAAGTTCAGTTTGCAAAATACTGCCCCAATTCCACTGGACAAAAAATCTGGAATTTTACTGACATAATTGGATTATGAGGTTTAAAGATTGATGGAACTTTTCTGTTCCAAATATAATTGTTCAAATACCAAACCCCAACTAGCTGCATAAAGAGCTGCTCTTACCCAGCCTGGGCCAGAGTAATAGGACAGGGCTTCCAGGGGACGTAACCCAGGGTCAAGAGTCAGAAGGCTACTGGGAAAGTCAAGAATCCTCAGCTCTTATCCCAGCTCTGAGGGAAGGGCACCCACCTTGGGGGACCCATGGGCCAGGTCTGTCAAAGGAACGAGCCCCGTCCAATGGTCCCAAATGGACACTGCCCATCTACCAGGCTCTCTTCTCTTCTCCACCAAGAACGGGAAAATCTCTAACTTGATTCCCAACAGATCACCAGACCGGAGCTGGGGCTTAAGAAGACATAACTAACAAAATAAATTAATGTAGAGCTAGAGAACCATCAAA
The DNA here is from genome assembly GCA_028646515.1 of Pseudochirops corinnae. Lineage (NCBI taxonomy): Eukaryota > Metazoa > Chordata > Mammalia > Diprotodontia > Pseudocheiridae > Pseudochirops > Pseudochirops corinnae. The sequence continues at coordinate 10,125,025 of CM053586.1, read as the reverse complement.
CTTGTAATAACATAAACAGTAATTATTTCTCAATAGCAGCGGGGAAAGGAGGCGAGAAAGCCACAAGTACCATCCAAAAATCATTTCCATTAACTTCCGACAAAGCCCTAGTGGAGGACTTAGTCTTAATCCCTGCCCCTTGTTGGGGATATCTGTAGAAGAGACTTGGGTATCAAGAAGGGGACTAGTCTGGAGAATGACCCAGAGAGTCAGCACAGAGATTCTGAAACTCAAAGGCTGAATGCTGAGCTTTTGGGGGAGTGTGTCGAGAAGGAAGGGAAATTATTCTAAGAAGCTATAGTGCTATGACATCTGCATTAGGAGCCAATGCACAGGCACAGGGTGGGCTCTTCTGGGGCGGTGAAGTCATTCGCCATCAAACAAATGTCCAGTCAGGAGCAGAGCTCCACATTTCTAGTTCTCTGATCTAGGGACTAAGTCACAAGTAAAATCTAGGGAGAAATCTAACCCCAGGGGAAGACTGCAAAGTCCTGCCCCCCATCAAGCAGTACAGCAGGAGGAGTGGGGGGTGCCGGTGCCAAGAAAACAGACTTGATTTGCCTGAAGGTAAGCAACCAGCTTTGGTTCAGACTTTGGACAAGTTACATAAAAAGAAAATTAACCATATCTACAAGCACACCAACCAACCAACAAAGCCCACGCCAGCCTTGCCCTCCCCGGAGCTGCAGGATCCAGAGCCAGTGGGGCAAAGCCAGTGGGGGAGGGAGAAAAAAACCTGATTTGCTCCAGCCCCACTGGCAGCAGTGTTTATAATCTCCCCTCCAAGGACTAGAATTAGACTGTCTATGGATAATTACCCGTTCCACCCAAATCTACCTTCAAATACACAATTAACACCCTGAAGAGACTATTATGCAGAAACGCAGACAGGGCTTCTGTGTCCCCACAGAACCTTAGAAAAGAGGCCCAGAGCTGGGAATGGCAAAAGACAGAGCCCAAGGGGCACATCTGAAGCCTCCTTCCTCACCCCACACTGAAGGAAGGCTCAGGTCCACCACAGTCAGCGTCCTCATGACCACAAGTACTGAATGGTTCCTTTGACCTTGGGCAAATCGGCTCAGCTCTCGGAAAGTCAAAGAAAAGGGAGTGCTATTGGGAACAGAGAAGAGCTGTCTATGTCACCTTCACTGAGAAGGCCCAGCTCAGGGGCCTCCTCTTCTGACTTCCCCCAAACCTTCCCTGATCCCCCAACTGAGAGGAATCCCTCCCTCCTCAGATATTCCAAGAGTTCACTTTTAAGCCAATGATGCCCTACCTGTATGAGACTTAACCATGTACAACTAGCATCCCCTTGCTAGGAAAAACATGTACTCCAGGAGGGCATAGAGCTGTCCTTGTTACCTCTGTGTCTCTCCCAAGTCCTAAGATGGTGATCTGCATGTGCTGAGTGTTATGGCCCCAGTCCTTGTTCTCCCCCTCAGAAGGTAGCCAGCCCACCTCCATGTCTACATCTTCCATAGGATTTGGAGAGACTGGTGTGGTTGGCACAAGCCCTGGTATTGGAACTGAGGGCACAGTTGGGAATTTTTGCTTGGTCATTCACAGATCCCCAGGTCCTGGCCAAGACCCTGGCCTCTCGAAGCCTTAGCTCCCTGGGTGGGCCCATCTTCTTGACCCCACTTTGACAAGCCATTTTTCATCAACTCCTTCTCAGACTTTAGCCTTGTTAGAGCTTCGAGGGGTCTCAGACCTCACTGCCTTTGGAAGAACCACCATTTTGGCTCCAGTCACACTAGAGAAGAAAGTTTCCCCAGGAGAGAAGGCTCAGCTTCTCCAGAGGTGCTGCAGAGGGGGGGGCTTCCTTTCCTGACCCCCCCAGGGCCCACATCCCTGCTGCTCTGTAGGGACATCTCATCCAACCTGCTTGGCTTAGAAGTGAGGAAACTTGACTGATGTGGAAATATGTCTAATAGTATTGTACATGTATGGCCTGCATCAGATTACATGCCGTCCTGGGGAAGGAAGAAGGCAGGGAGGGAGAAAAAAAATCGGAACTCAAAATCTTATACAAGTGAATGTTGAAAACTAAAAATAAATTTAAAAAAACAACACAAGGAAACTGAAGGAAAGGAAACTAAGCGAGGAATGTCTGGGGGGAAACTTGTACCCAGGTCCTCCAACGACCAGACGACCACCATCTATCCAAACGCGTGTCATCTGACCACAAGCAATCTCGGTGCTCCCACATCCCTCATGCACCACTGAGGCCAAGCTCACGGGCCTCCTCATAGGTCTCACATGAAAGGCGCAGTCAGAATGGAGAGCTTGATGCCACCAAGCCAAAAGGAGCCCCAGGGGCGCCCCCTCCTGCTGGACCCTCTCAGTGTCCTCTAAGAAGGGGCACACGCACCTGACCATGCCAGCAGACCTCACTACAGTGAGGGGCACAAAAGTGGCTGGAAGGGCAAGGAAGGAGCTTTCAGTAAGCGCTCACCATGTGTCAGGCATGGTGCCGAGCACCTGTCAAACATTATCTCACTTGATCCTCAAAACAACCCTGGAGGGGAGGGGCTCTTATGCCCCATTTTACATTTGAGGAAACTGAGGCAGAGAAAGGCTGAGTGACTTGCCCAAGGTCATACACCCAGGAAGTGTCTGAAGTTGGATTTGAACTCAGGCCTTCGAGGCCCAGAGCTCTATCCCCAAAGCTGCCATCTAGCTGCCCCTGGGTAATGAGGATCCAAGATCCGTTGTCCTTAGGGTCTGCAGACTACAAAAAGAGCATCTGAGAGTAAAACGTTGCTTTTCAGGCTTTCCTCCAGTAAAGGATGCCCCGTGAACATTTTAGAATCACACGAGATTCCTCAGAAGAGGGGACACACAGATGCCTTTGTCCAGCAGTCCTGCCTGCCTGCTAGCATCACAGAGGCAGAAAACATGGAAGGACCCTGGGGCTCCGAAGGCTACAGAGTCTGCTCCCTGGTCACATGGCTGGGGAGCGCATGGGGAGGGGGGGGGGGGCAGGCCAGCCATCCGGCTTTCCCATCACTCGGCACTGCTATGTGTTGGTTTCCAAAGGCCAAAGAAAGGACAAGTGGAAGGAGAAAAGGCAGCCATGGCCAGAAGACACGTTGTGCCTCCTCAGGGGCTAGCCCTTGATCCAAGAGATGTCTTCATCAAAGCAGTCGACCAGTAAATCTGGGGTGGGATCCCCTAAGTCACAGAGCCCAGACCTTTGCTCACATGGTTCTTTCTTTCTGAGAACTGCTGTTGGGCATGGTGGCTAAAAGGTCCAGTCCATGGATGTGCATTCACTGGCACACGTCCTACACAGACTTCTGCAGACACATGCAACATTATCCCAAGCAGGCTCCAAGTCCTTGGGAAGGCAGGTGCTGCCTCCCTCATCTGTCGATGGTCCAAGCCAAGCATGGGACCCGGCGTGGACCACTGGTGCTAATTGGCCAGCTGATGGCACCTAGACAGAGTTTAATGAGTCAGCTGCAAGCATTAAGGAGGTTCTGTGAGCAGGAGGACTTGCAAAGTGCCATAAGAGATGAGGAGGGCTGGGGGCTGGCTGCTGCTTACTTTACACACGGCCTGATCCCAAGGAACACACCATTTCAAAAGGCTTATCTTCTCCAGTCTTCCTCATTTCTGACAGAATCTGCACTTCTCCAGACACACGCTTGAGCTTATCCCTCTTTCAAGAAGGAGGAAATGCTCCTGGTTCCATTCATTCTCTGGACTTGGCCACCCCTCCCAAAACCACCATCACCAGTGCCACTGCTGCCAGTATCTCCACCACCACCCGGCCCTGCCCCCACCAGCAGCCATGTCACCCTGAACAGGCCTCCCCCAGCAGCCGCTGTGCTCACTCCGCTCCCAGCTCCATTACTCTCTCTCTGTGCTCTTCCATCTCCTCCTAGGCAGTCATGTCCCTGCTCAGGTACCTTTCCCTCTGCAACTGTCCCCACCATCAGCCCTCCCCCAGCATTCCCTGGATCACTGAAAAGGACTTGAGGCTGGGTCTTTGTCTCAATCTTCTCTTCTCCTGCCCTGCCTTCCTCCCCTTCCCACTCTGACACTGACACACATACACACACACACACACACACTCACTCACATTCACACCTACACTCACACACACACACACCCATGTTCACAGGCACCATCTCCTTCTCCCCCCCTTCTCTCTCCATTTGCAGAGGTGAAGCATAAAGTTCAGACTCTAAGGATTGCCCAAGGCCATGCCAGTCACCAAGGGTAGGGCCAGGATTTGCAATGCCAGGCACTTGTCTCAAAAGCAGCTCTTCCTGTGCTCTTCTTGAACACTTCTGGGCCTAATGAATGCCTTCTGTGTAAAAGGGGGCAGTACTTCCACTTCTTTGTCCTTAAGCTACCTCTCCCCAAACGAGGTGCCTTCCTCCAGGTCACACAGATCGCAGGCCTTCTGACTGACTCTCCATGAGACCATAAGAGAAAGTCTGTTGGTTGGTTTTTCAGGACACTTGCAGAGTAATGGTGTTCAGGGGTTTTTCCCCTTGCTTTTTTTTTCTGGACAAGGCTGTTAGAGGAACTTAACCTGCCCCATGAAAACATTTCAGACTGTCAATAGTCCAAGGATTGCTCTTGATGACAGTTTCAGCAACGATTTCTCCAATGAATCACAGGATGAGTTCATTTCCAAGACAACTGTGTAACACCCATCAAGTAATTCCTTCATTCTTACTAAGGAAAATTGTTGCCGTAGATTAGACTATGTTGGGGTAGGAGCAGAGAGATTCTAAGACTCCAAATGGCAGCCCCTGCATCTGAGGGGGCTTGCGTTTTTACCTGGGTTTGATCTATTCCAGCATGAAAGCCAGTCTCTGGACACAAAAACAAAGAGCTAAAAAATCAGTATTTCATAGACATTATGTGGAAATCAATCAATCAATAAAGACGCAGTAAGCCCCAGACACCGCACCTAGCACTGGGGATACAAAGAGAGGCAAAAGAGAGTCCCTGCTCTCAAGGAGCTCTCAGTCTAACGGGGAGAGGACAAACAAACCTGTACAAACCAGCTACACACAGGCTAAACGGGAAATAATTAGGAGAGAGCACTGGAAGGGCAGGGAGTTGGGGAAGGCGTTTTGTAGGAGGTGGGATTTTCACTGGAACAGAAAGGAAGCCGGGGGTTCCGCAATCAAAGGGGAAGAGGCAGAGAGCTGCAGACACCGGGGACAGAGAGAGATAGAGGGTCTTGTTCATCAAACAGCCAGGGGGCCAATGTCAGAGGATCGAAGAGAACGTGCCCAGGAATAAGGCGTAACAAGAGCGAGCAGGCAGGAGGATGCAGGTGAGGAAGGGCTCCGAATGCCAAGCAGAATATTTTGTATTTAATGCTGGAAGTCACAGGGAAAGAGCAGGTGGCAGCAGAGCCACCCGTTTTCTTTTTGGGAGGATGACGAGAGATTCAAGCTGTCAGCACTTCTATAAAGAGGTAAGCAGGGTGACTGAAGGCAAGAAGCCATGAAGCCGGGGTGCAGAGTCCTCTTTAAAACACCGTCATCCACAGGGATGCTTGGAAGCCAAGGGGAATCTTTTGTTTAAACCTGCAGGGGGATTTGGCAGAGCTCTCCTGGAAGCCAGCCCTGGGTCAGGGCTGCAGGTCTCCATAGTGAACTGAGGACAGCACCCCTGGCACACTCCTTTCCCACTGTGGGAGCCTCCGCCCTGAGGAACGAGCTCGGGGATGCCGCTTTCCTCGCTGACCTCATCCGAGTTAATGAGAGTGAAGAATGCGATAGCGCGGCCAGAGGGCTGGTGTTCCCTCCCACACACTTGGGGTGCTTCGCCTCACTGCACCTGGAGAACGTCATCTCCGTGCTCTTACAGGAAGGTTTGATCAGACACATCCTCTCCCTCCCCAAGATGACTGCCAGGGGCAGGATGAGCAAATGCAGTCAGAGGCAAACAGGACAACAGAACCAGGAGTTCGGCCCAGACTCACACCTGTAATTTTTATGTCTCAAACTGGCAGCTGAATTAAGTTGGGGCAACGATGAGGAGAGGGGAAGAAAAGGGAAGGAAGCTTGGGTGGGGCAGTGAAGAAAGATGCCGGGATCGCCTCAACCTTATCCAGCCACAGTGCAGAGGACAAAGGCCTGCCTTGATCACCCTGGTCCCAGACAACTTTCCTTAGCCACCCCGAGGAGGACTTCGTGCCTCTCCAAGAACGATACCCATTATTCCTGAGAAGTTCCCCTGTGTTCATGCCTTATGCCCTGATATCACCATAATCTCTATGATAAAACCAATCTTCCTAAACACTGTATGTGCCCTCCCCAGCCCCAGCCACCAGCCAGTGCTGTGCACACAGGAGGCATGTACCAAACGTAGTGTGAGGCATTGATCTAAACTGCCTGCAGATCACTGCAATCTGGACCACCTTAAGGGAAAAAGTAAGTACCTGGGGTTTAAACTAAATTTTAAAGAGATATTTATTAGGGCAGTGGTTCTCAACCTTCCTAATGCCGCACCCCTTTAATACTCATATGTGGACGTGTCTGCATGTGGGGGGACCCGCCTGGAGACCGATAGAGGAGCGGCATCTCGGTTCCTAAGACCATTGGAAATATGTGTTTTCCAATGGTCTTAGGCGACCCCTCTAACCCCTGTGAAAGGGTCATTCGACCTCCAAAGGGGTCGCGACACACAGGTTGAGAACCACTGTATTAGGGGAAGAATGAAGTACTGAGCGTCGGGCAGAAGCTGCGGTGCCCACTGCTCTCTGGGATCTCTAGGGAACAGTGCGGGTCAGCCCAGAATTGCAGCTACTCCCGACTCCACCTGCATGGTGATCAGCTAAACCTAGTCCCTGGTTCCCTGTCCACACATAGCCCTGTCAAGCCCTGCATGACACAAAGATCAAAACAGTCTCTGATTCAGCTGCGACAGGCAACTCTAATGGCAGAAACAGGGGCCATGGGACCACGGGAGGGTACGAGACGGAGTTGGCACTTTGGGAGAGGCTCGGCCAAAACCTCTGTTCCTTTCTTGGGCACCCCAGGTGTTCCTGGCCCCCTGCTCCCCATTCTCTGCACTTCCTCTCTTGGTAACCCCCTCGCAAATGCCTGCTCCAGGGCAACATCATCTAGGGCACATTTCCCACTAGATACACCATGGGCATCTCCACAACTGACCTCCTGAACTTTCCCCAACACCAATTCCTCTTCTAAACTTCCCTATTCTCCTGGAGGGCACCACCATTCTTTAGTTCCCAGGTTCTCAATTTCAGCCTTGACCTCAACTCCTCACTATTCCTCCCCTGTGTTCAGTCAGTGGCCAAATCTTATCAATTCTACATCCATAAAATCTCTTGCATCCATCCCATTCTCTCCTTACACACCCCCCTGTGCTCCAAACCATTTACCTCACCCCAAACTACCACCATCCCCAACCTGGGCCTCCTGCCTCCTGTTTCTTCCTCCCCAGTGGATCTTGGTACAGTTGACAACACGTAGGTCTGACCACGTCCTTCCCCAGTGACTCCTTATTGCCTCTGGCATCAAATAAACTCCTCTGTCTGATATTTCCAGTTCTTTACAATTTGGGTCCAACCTACTTTCCCAGCTTTATTATAAACCATTTTCTGTCCTGCACTCTATAGTGTGGACCAGCCTTCTTACTGTTTCTTCCACATGGCACTCCATTTTCCACATAACACAGCACCTGGGCCACAGTAGCTGACTGACTGACTAACTTCGGCTATCGTACCTCAAAAGCCCATCTCCTCAAATCACAGCAGGTAAGCAAATGACAGAAAGACCCAACAGAGACCAAAACATCCAGCAGTACTTTTCTGGCAGCAAAGAATTTGAAACAAAGTGGGTCTCCAAAGATTGTAGAATGGCCAAACAAATTGTAGTATGAGAAACCCAAAAGAATATTATTGTAGAATAAGAAAATGATAGATGAGGAATTCTGAGAAACATGGGAAGATTTGCATGATCCGATGCAGAATGAAGTGAGCAGAACCAAGAGAACCAGATAGATACAATAACTACAATAATGTAACTAGATGCTAAAAGGAAACCAAATAACCAAACCTCGTCCCAAAGAACAATCAGATCTAGCCTCCTCTAAAGGGAAAGACAAAGAACTGCCAAGGACAGAAGGCTGCACTAGCTCACTATACCGGGCTTCTTTTTTTTTTTCAATTACCTGTGTTTCTTTGTTACATGGGGAGAATTTATATCTGGAAATAGCTTTGAAATAAAAATTAAAAGCATCAATACAACTTGGGGAAAAAAGGAAAAAGAAAGAAGTGGAACTAGTGATGAACCCTCTTTTGGGCTATTCACTTTCCCCTTCTGAGGAGCCACTTCAGAGAAAGAGCCTGAAGGAGGCAAGTCAGAAGGTATGAGCTGCACATCTGGCTTTGCCATCCATGAGTTGTGTGACCTTGGGCAAGTTCTTTCACCTATTATTTCTGCTTCTATTTTTTTA
>CM053586.1:10071741-10116471 GCA_028646515.1 Pseudochirops corinnae | reverse complement strand
CCCCCCAACGAGAGAAGCAGCTTCTACCAAGCTATGGAGCTTCAAACACAGACCAACCTGCACTCAGTAAGTTCAGTACAAGTGGCTACAAGGGACTTTCTTTTGGTGGCACAGGGCACCATAATTAATTAAACCATTTCCCAAGACAGTCCGTGTTGGTAAAAGCAGGTATACCTAATCTGGTGAGCCGATCTTCTGAAGAATTTCTTTTCCCTAATGTGCCACAGAGGCCAATAGGGAGGACACGTCCTAAGAGACAGAGAGCAAGAATGAGGAACAGGAGAAGCCAGAGTTTTTCCCAGAGGAGGTATGATAAGAGGCACCAAGAGTTCATGGAACAAAGTAAAGAAGGGGAGTTTGACATCCAGAAGCCCTCAGACATATGAAGATCTGAGGATAAAAACTGACAATGCCACTGGACTGTTTGAGAAGTTTCTTGGTTCTAACCATCCCCAAATGGAGCCCAAAAGGAATGCCAGCACTGAAACCAAATTAGGAGGAGAAATATCAGAAAAGTAATTCCATCCCACAATGAAGAACCATCTTCAAAGAAGACATCATTATAAAAACACCACAAAAGTATTTTCCCGTCCATTCCAGACCTCACAGTGACGCTCGGAGAAGAGGCTCCAAGCATGAAAGCTTGACTCCCTGCTCGGCCACGGAGAGGTCCTCAGAAAGGGGAGCTGCCAGCCCCAGCCCAGGGTAATAACTCCTTCCTGACTCTGGTCGTTTACAAAGCAATGCCACAGACATTATCTCCTTGGATCCACCCAAGAAACCTGGCAGCCAAGCATGGCCGATAATACTGCTGCCCACCCAGCTGGATCTGTTTTGTTTCTTTAAAAGGTAAACGAAAGGAAACTTGGAGAGCTATGATCTCACTTGAGCCTGGGTTCTAGGTCCCAGAATACAGCAACTCTTACTGCAAAGAAATCACCCTAACTGGGAGGAAAAGAAACAGGACAGTCTATAGATCTGTAACAGATATTCGCTAAACTGCACTGAATTAGGATGGCATTAGGGAAGGGGCAGCAAGAACCAGGCACCTTCAGGCTCTGGGCTTGGGGGCAGAGAGGAAACAATCACTACAAAGAAAGAGAAGAATCCAGAGAATTTACCTTAAATCTCTTCTCTTGCTGAACTCTGCAGGTGGGATGGTCCAAGGCAGGCACTGGGGGAGGCATTCCAGAACTTCCAGGGAGAAATCAGAGAAATCCACCCCATGCTCCATCAAGATGCCCTCCGTTTCAGGCTCAATCTCACCAGCCTGGCCCAGGCTCTTAGCCAGATGCCTATGGAGAAGACACAGAGGAAACACAGGTCATTGGGAAGAATATGAGGCCCACATGAGCTAGACATGGAAGAGAACACACCAAGTACCCTAGAGATCCAACCATTCTCAACAGAACAAAGGTCACCAAAGGTCTGGATCTCACCAAGTAAGCCAAAGCCCAACCCAGCATGCAAAGCTGTTTTTATTCTAAGAGGAAGGTTCCCAGACCTAAGCAGGACAAGAGAGAGCATCCCATTTGAGACCCAGGAAGGGGGAAGGGCTCAAGGTCACAGAGCAGAGAATTAAAAACCATGTCTCCTGCCTCTCCACCCAGTGCTCTTTTCACTTCTTCATTCTAGGTAGGGCAGGAGTATTAACCTGGGGGTCCACAAACTTTGATTTAAAAAAAAAACAACTTTTCTAATATATCTGGCTTCCTTTGTAGCCTATGGAGTTTATCTCACACATTTAAAAAAAAAGAAGACTACCAGGGCTTCACTCAATTGCCCAAGGGCCCATGACACAAATATCATCTAAGGACAACGTTACTAAGCCGTATCATTTGAGATCTTCAACCTGAAAAATAAGCCAAGATCCTTCAGCTAGATAGAGGATACCCACAGGAGCTTCTCAGGAAATTTCAAAACAGCTTGTGCTGAAGGCTCTGTGCAAAAATGTCTTTCTCTTACATGTACCAAATGGCCATGCCATACGTTTGGAAAGGTCCCTATTCATTCAGTTGACTCACCAATGCTCAGTGTGAGAGAGAACAGACCCATGAGTTGAGCCTCTGGATGGGACCTGATAAGGATAATATTCAAAACTGATTCCAACAAGTACTGCCACGTGATCCCGCATCCCCTCTCACATGACTCCTTGCATGCACTTCATACAACAGGTAAACTGGACAGCTGTCATCCCCATCCCCTATGCTCTCCAGTCACCCTGCCTTTGCGCAGGTCTGGGGATTCCTCTTCCCTGATGGAATACCTTCCCATCCTTTAAAACCCAACTTGAATGCCACCACATCCAAGAAGGTGGCTTGACTCTCAAAACCCACTCAAACCTGACAGAGAACTTGCCTTTGTTTACACACGATGTCAAATGTGGCCACCATCTGTGCTGAGTTCTTCTCTCTCCCTACCAGCCACAAAATTTCATCAGAGCAAGGGCTGTCTTGTCCACCAGCGCCCTTTCACCGTGCTCAATAACCTCACTCTGTTCATAACTAAATAAATTGCTTTTTTTGCCTGAGCTGGTATCTAGCCCCAAACACCACACTTCACCTTCTCCTACATCTTGTAATTGGAGAACTTGGAAAAAAAAAATCCAAGTGTGGGATTTTGGGTTTCTATTACATTTAATCTTATCAGACTCAGTCCCTTATTCTGGCTTGTCAATCCAAATTCTGTTCTCCGGCATCTTGGCTCAACCTCCCAGAATGTCCCCAAAACACTGCTCACAAGATGCTTTCTCACTGCTCTCCCTCTTTCTTTCACTGTTTCAGTCTCTTTCTAGTCAGGTTCCTTGGAGGAAGCTGCTTTCCCTAGACCACCCACCTCTGCCCTTGGGCAAAACTAAAACCCAGCCATTTCTGCCAGCTAGAGTAATCCAGCTTCCTTCAGCAAATTGGGAGAGATAGCCAAGGAACTTGAATAAATGAAGCCTTTGCAGGGAAAACAAAGGGAAATCAAACCCAAATCCTTACACTCTTCATAGGAAGAATGGAACCTGTACGAGTTAAACCTTCTTCCATGCTTTCTATTAATCTACCTAGCATTCACACTGAATTATCATATTTACATTGAGGAACTGTCCAAAGAAATCTACTTTCCCATTAGGAAAATGGGTCAGAACACTCGGGTCAGAACACTTTTTCTTGGTGAAGCTCTGTGACAAAGCCTCTGGTAAAGGCTTTGTCATTTTAACCCCCATCTTCTTTAATCCAAGCTGGGAGTCTCTGCTCTGCCCTCGAGCTCCCAAAAGGAGGAGTGTTCCCATTCTGCTCTTCACAATGGGTCCCTTCCCTTCTTCTTGGATAACACACAACCCTGGCTACTGTTCAGGTTTTATCACCCCTTTCCAAGCCAATGGGGGGGGGGGGGCTTTGCTTAGACAAATGAGGTTTGCTTCTAGCAGACCTTCCAATAGAATCTCTCTAGAACCAGAGCAAAGTATATAAAGGATTTCCAAGTCTACCGAATAGCTTATACAACACTGTTGCATGCTGGGACAAAGAAGGGCTCTGTACACCGTTCTTAACCATAGTCCACACCACATTTCTGTGTTTCCTTCAGGGTATCCCTTTCACAAAAGGGCAGGCCTTTAGCAAGTGATTCACTAGGAAAATCCCATGCCTTGCAAACAACACCTAATGTTCTAGTTTCTCTGCTTATAGGTCAATGGCTCAAGCGATAAGTCAGTCAATTATAAAGAATCGACTCCGGACCAAGCAGAAGGAATACGATGGCAAAAGTGAAGCAGTGCCCCCCCTCAAGGGGCTCACCTTCTGTCAAGGGAAGCCCCATATGCAAAGATGACTATAGACCAAAAACACAATCTTCTCTGGGGCTGCCCCCATGAAGCCTCCACCAGGCCTGTAACTGGGTCTGGAGGGAGACAGAACTGCTGCAACTTCCCTCTGGAGGTTGCGGAGGGACTGCGGAGGGCAGGGCTCGAAACCTCTGACAAGGATGAGGAATCCTGATATAATGTGTATAAAAACTGAAATTAGACATTTTAAAGGCTCCAGAAAAGAGCGTCAGCTTGTGGGCTAAAATAAATGACTGAACAGCTCAGATCTCCACAACTTGGTAGGTTACTGAGACCGAACCTAGTGTACCAGGAAAGTGCCTTAGCAGAGGGGAGCACCCAGGACTCCCACTCTACATCAGCTAGAGAAGGTGCAGACCTCTCCTGGGGCGAGGCATCCCCCAAAGCAGGAGCTGCAGCATCATCCTGGAAGGAATTCCTATCTCCACACCCTCCACATCCTGATCATCACATTGTATGAAGCTAGAATCGGACCCTGGTAACCTCTTCACTATTCTCTTTCTTTTTTTCTGTACTAATAGTATTCACATACTAAACCAAAATCATAAAAAAACCAAGGAAAACCATATAAATGTCCTCACTTAAACCCAGTGCAGGAACACGAAGATCCCAGCCTGGCTCCCAGCCTCCTTCTGTGGTGCTGAGGTTGTTCAAGGCTTCAGGGCAGTGGCAACAGCTGAGAGGCTTGACCGTCCACCCCCAGACCTATCTAGGGGGCTAAGTGAAAGGACACAGCACTGAGGGAAGTACAGGCACATCAAGAGCTCATTCTGGGAGGCCAGGATTCCAACTACATCTACCTGGTTTCTAAGGATTCATGCCCTTGGCCACAAACCACCCCTCTAGATGCAGCTCCAGAAGGAAGTCCCTCCTTCCCTGAACTACACTAGGAATGTCTGCCCTTGGCTCAAGGTTTCCTTCTGGCTGAGCCTACTGAGAAATGTCTATAGATGATCTGGTGCAGACTAGTTCAAAATTCTACCCAAACATGACTGCTATTGAGTCCCCAAAAGTGCCTGCCATCAGGGTAGCAAGTGCCCTGACTGACCCCTCATCTCTTTTTTCCTTCGTCTCTCATAGCCTAGACATCAAATGAGGTGTAGACTTTTCCCGGGCCCAGGAAAGGAAGACTTAAATAATCAAAGGAAGGGTCAGGAAGCCAAAGGGGCTCATCAGCCCCACAGTGCAGCCCTGTGGGGAGAGCAGCACACTCGGGACTCAGGGGAGTTCAGGTCTAGAATCTCAGCTCAGATACCAATCTATGACTTACAGTCACCAAAACCCCGAGAACCTCCTTTTCATCTGGGAAGTGGGGATTCACAACATTCACCCTACCTAGTTCACAGGACTGTTGTGAAGCACTGCTTTGTAAACCTATTTTATGGGAACATGATTTATGGTCATCAGCTCACAAACTTCCCAAAATGGCTGGACTAGGTAACATTTCTTTGGGCAGACCCTGCCATGATTCCCCTTCACATCTGAGAAGAGAGTGTCCTGACCTGACCCCAGAGCACTCCACCAGATCTGGCTCAGGCACTCTGGGCCTCTTCTTCTCTCATTCCTCCATCCCTGATAACAGGCAGATGACCTAGCCTCATACTTCCCTGAGAAGACACATCTCACTTGCTCTGCGTTCACTCACACACCACCTCTCCCCTCTTTCCTTTTCCATTCTTCAGAACTTCTCAGCATCCTCTTCCCTCTGGTCACAAAGTGAGAGAAATGTTCCTACTAATGAGTTAGGACCCTCCTTGACCCTTGTTCCCATTCCCTGAAAAGAAAGCTATAGTAATGATGGCCAGAGAGAAGGGAAGGAAGTAAAACATGGCCTTTCCTGAAATAGTGTTCTGGGAGAGGCGGTTACAGGCCAGGAGGAGGGTGGGATGCCAGGGAAGAAATTCCCCCAGGGCTTGATCTCTGGTGAGAGTGCCAGGCAGCTGAAGGAGTAGGTAGGTGGCAGGAAAACAACAGGCTGTTGCTCATCAGCAGTGATCCCTCCTCCCTCCAACTGGATCCTCTTCTCCTGTGACTTCAGAAACATCAGACTCTCCTGTTCTTTCCCTTCACTAAATGTTCTATAGCTGGCTTCTCTCCTCCGATCTTTATAATGTGAGCACCCTTCTCTTTCTCTCTTGACTCTCTCCCTTGGCAATCTCATTCATTCCCATGATTTCATAGACCCTCCCTATGATGATAATCTCTCTATAAATATTTCTGGTACCAGCCCCTTTTTGGAGGTCCACTCAGGATCCTCAGCTGCCTTCACAGCTTTATCTTTAGATTCCATCAGCACTTCAAGCTCAACTGAGTGTTTAAAATGAAACTTCTTCTCTTTCCCTTTAAATCTGCTCTTGCTTCTAAGCTCATGATTATGGTACCCTCAGTCTCTTTGGTGGAGGTGATCTTGGATACTTTATTCTACCTCACCTCTCACACACAGTTGGAGGCCAAATTCTAACAAGTCCTCTAACAATGCCTCCGCCTGGCCCGTGCTCTCTGTTTCCACTGCCACCACTTAAAAACAGTCCCTCCTTACCATGGTCAGAGGCTATGGCAATGACCTTCTAAGAGGTCTTTCCCTCCCCACTTGCTCCCCCATTCAATCCATACATTATACTGCTGCCAAAAATAACCTTTCTTATGCCACAAAATTAGTCATGTCTTTTAAGGAGTTCTTTTCTTCAGGATTCCTTATGCCTCTTATAACAAGCTATTCATTCTCTTTTCATAATTTTCCTGCATTACTCTTATTTCTTTTCTCAGATTTTTCTCTACTACTCTTGATTTAAAAATCATCATTTTTTTTCTTTTTTTTTTTAATCTCTTTCTTGAGCTCTTCCAAGAATCCACATTTCTCACCGAGGCTGTTTCACGTCATCCATATCTTGAACGTCCCTGTCACCTGAGCAGCTTTTTATGGTCTTTTGTTATCTGCTTATTTTTACAGATTACTTCTTGACACCAATCTTCATGCTAGAGTTGGGCTTTGCTCATAAAGGGGGGAGGAGTTGGGGGGTGCGGAATGCATAGGGACTGGCCCAACCTTCCAGCTTTTCTGCAGTGCTCCTTTCAGAACTAGTTCTGGGGGTCTGCCAAGTTTTTAGTGCTTTGTATGATCAAGTGTCGTATGATCAAGGGGAAGAGATGCAGTCACTGCTCTTCTGGTCTACACTCTGGTACTTACTCAGGAAGGCCTCTTGTTCCCTTGTGTCCTCAAGTATTGCTCTCCACCCTGGCACCATGACCCAGAACGACATAATGGGCAATGCAGCTGTCAGACAGCAAGCTGGCCCTGCTCCCAGGCCCAGTGCCACCACAGGGGTCCCTAGTTTAGTGTTTGTCCTTCATTTGTGAAGAGGACAAAAGAGGTCACAAGGTGATATCTTAACACGTGTGAATCGGATTTAAGAGAGGCAGAGGTGCAAAAAGTCATCAACCTCACTGTCTCTTTCCAAGTCATCAGAGTCCAATGGCAAGACAAAGGTCACGATGATGATGCAGTGGGTGACCTTGGGGTCTTCAACGTCTGCCCAAGCTCTCAGCGCTCCAACGCCTGCTTCAGCCACTTCCACGGCCCTTGGAACACACTGTTCTCACCTGTCCATTCCACTAGGAAAAGTCTTCTTATGGGTGGGGTAGATGCCCCCATAACTCACTGACGCATCTGTGGTCTGTCTGCTGACACGGTTTTACCAGAGTGTGGCCACCCTGCATGAAACAGCTGCTGGAGCCACCGAAGAGAGCTGAGTCCCAGGTGCCCAACCAAGGTGGATGAGCAGTCTTGAAAAAGGCTCACACTAAAGGTACTAGTCTTCCTAGAACATAGTAGGCACTTAATAAATGCATGGTTCCTTCTTTTCCAGGGGAAAAGTTTCTTTTGAGAATGTAACCATTAATACCAGCACAGAGTAGCAAATAAGACCATTCACTCCATTACAAGAGGACTTAAACCTGGTTTTAATAATTCACTTAGATACAAGATAGAAGGATATGGCTATTTTAACCTTCACATTGGAGGCTTTGCACGCCAGGAAACACCTGGGTTATTCGCAGACGGAGATGTGCTGGAGCCAGCTGGGACTGACTTGGAAGACCAAGTTGTTAAATTTTCAGTCTGATTATTTACACGTGAGAACTCAACAAACACCACAAATCCAAGGTGAGGAGATTTGTTCACTGAGTACTCTAGATTTTGAAAAGTGATGGGAAAAATTAATTAAAGATTAAGCTTTAATTCCAAAGAGCTGATTGTTAAAAAATTTACCAGTAAGCCATTATTTACAAGTCAAAGAAAACAAACAGAGCTCACAGCAGAGTGCATGAAAAATATAGATAGCTCACCAACATTCCCTAAAGACCTACAGAGCCTCATGCACTATGCAGGGTTTTCTCTATACATGCAAATCCGAGCAGCCTCTTTCAGATGCCCTGAAGGTGTCCCCTTCTCCCTACCAGAAACAAAATTCATAAGTCCCCAGTCATCTTTCTGACCAGCTGTCCGATCCCCTTCTCATGTCTAGGTGGTAAGAGATCTCCAAAGGGCTGCTGCCACTGCTGTCACTGCCAACCCCCATGCCAATGTCACAGATCTCTCTAAGCAGCATGAAGGGAGGGCTGCATCTCATCTAAGGTATATATCGGACTCAGTTGCTGCCACAGGAGTCTGCATGTAGTCCTAATGATAGTCTGTGAGCAGATGATCCACCAAAATAGTAAGTCGCGTTCTAGGATACAACATTAGAGATTTTTTAAAAAATCATCCTATAAATTAGGATCTCTTATAAATTAAGAGAAATCGGAAAGCAGTCCAAAGATGCCCCATTTTTGTCCATTCTACCCAGTGCCAAATCTAACCTATCTGAAGAGTTTAATTCTCCCCCTTATAATACAGCTTAAAATGTGAATCAGGGTAATTCTGGTCTAGGCTGACAAAGACAACTTAAAGTCTCCATAAGAGCCTCCGAGACAAAAGTACTAACTGTCGGATCATTAGACCACAGAGGCTTTTTTTTAACCATACAAAACATGTAAAATACCCCTTTCAGGGCACATGTTCCAGTCAAACAGAAGGCTGTGCAGCCATCTTTGGGTTCTTTGCCCACAGCTACATTGTTTTTAAATGGGTCTCTGGGATAAGTAACTGGAGTTGGGGCAGAGCCTCCATGGCAGAGGATGGGCGTCAGAGAGTGCAGGCGCTCAGCAGCCGTCTAGCTTCCATATGGTGAACCTGAGACCCACAAAGGTCACAGAGGCCCTCAGAAGCACAGCTGGGACCCAACCTGGCCTCACTCCTGAACCCAATATTCCTTCCTCTGCTTGTTAAAGCAATAATCATTGATTAAACATTTACTATGTGCCAAGAACCACACTAAGTCCTGGGGATACAAAGAAAATACAATAGCCCCTGTCCTCAAGGAGCTGACATTCAAACAGAGGAAAAGGCATAGGAAATGAAGGAAATGACATAGATGGGGGTAGGCAAGGGAGAGGAGATGGATGGCAGCCTTGGGGGGGGATGGCCCTGGCAGCAGGAGGGCACAAGGAGCCAGGGATTCGAAGACTCAGAAGTGAGGAAAGAGAGTGGCCAGGCAAGGCAAATCGATGGGTGCAAAGGCAAGAGATGGGGCAGAGAGAGGCCGTGGGCCAGGGAAGCCAGGCCAGAGAGTATAGGAGGGGAGAGATGGTTAAAACACCAGAAAGAAAGGATGGAGACGAGCTGAGAAGAATCAGGTGCCTCAGGGCTCGGGCGTGGGCCCTCTGCCCTTCTCCCTAGTGTTCCTTCACTTGGACTCTCATAAGCTCCGGCCATCGCTAGGCTAAGGAGTCTCCAACCTGCCTTTCCTGCCCCAACTTCTCTGCTGACTTCCACCCTCCTATGGCCAGCTGCCTTTCAGACATCTTGCCGGATGGCCAGCAGACATCCTAAACTAAAGACGTCCAAAACAGGGCTTTTCTTGTTTTCCTGCGCCCCACTTTCTCTTCCCTTTCACTATCGAGGGCATCCCCATCCTCCTAGGCCCCTCAGCCTCCGGTGCTAGGGGTCATCCAGGACGTCCAGTGTGATGCTTCTCCCAATCTGCCTCCGTCCCCCCTCTGACAATGCCCCACCCAGACACACGCCCTCATAACCTCACACCTGGATTATCAGAGTAGCCTGGGAGTTGGGGGGGGGGGAGAGAGAGAGACCTGCCTGTCTCAAGTCTCTCCTCATTCCTGTCCCTCCTCCATTCACCTACTAAAGTGATTTTCCTAAAGCACACCCGCCACCCCCACTCAATAAACTCCAGTGGCTCCCTATGGCTTTCAAGATCAAAGACAAAATGTTCTGCTGGCATTCAAAGCCCTTCTACCTTCTCAGCATTCTTATACCCTACTCCCTGACACACACTCCAATCCAGCGCCCCAGCCTCCTGGCTGTTCCCGCATCAAGACCTGCATCTCTCTGCTCTGCGCCTTGTCTCTGGCTGTCCCTCCCCCAGGCCAGGAACACTCTCCCTCCCCCCACACCAACTACTGACCTCTCTGGCTGCTTTATGTCACAACTAAAATCTTCCCTTGTACAAGAACCGTTCCCCAAGCCCTCTTAATTCCAGCAGGCACTGAAGAGATGTTTACTGACTGACTGACTCCCCTCTGTGAACTCTGGAATCCAGCTACCCAGGCTCAGCCTCTTGAACCGTCTGCTGGCCTTGGACTCCATCCACACGTCCTCTTAGTTCCTCTGACTCTCTCTGAGATGAGTTCAAGTCCCCCCCTCCTACACAAGCCTTCTCTGGGACTCCCCCTCCAATAGTGCCTTCCACCTGCTCCACATATATTACACATGTCCCTAGCCCTCAAGCCTGGAATGCTCTCTCACCTCTAAGCTTTCAAGCAGTAACCATATGGAAAAATGCTCTAAATCCCTAATTATTAGAGAAATCCACATTAAAATGACTCTGAAATGCCAATCCATACCCATCAAACCGGATGGGACGTGGGACAAGCACGCCCATGCGCAGCTGCTGGAGTGGTGAACTGGACCAGTCATTCTGCAAAGCTACTTGAAACGATGCCCCAAAGTGATTAAACAAAGCAAAACTGCTGCTAGGTCTACACTCCAAATAAATCAAAGAAAGAGGGAAAGGACTCCTCTATTTGCAAAAATATTTGTAGCAGTTCTCTTTGTGGAGGCAAAGAATTGGAAACTGAGAATGTCCAGTAGCTGAGGAATGTCTGAACAAGCTACGGCACATGAACATGAGGGAAGACTACTGTGCTGTAAGAAATGAGGAAGGGGGTGGTTAGACTGGTACAAACCCAGACTGTGAACCTGAGTAACTGGGGAGGTGGAGGGAGGAGGGGAGGCCTTAACAGTGATGGGGAAGTCTGGAAGAAGGCTGGGTGTTGGTGGAGGAGTCAGGAGGGGAGCAATGAGTTCTGTCTGACAGGCCTCAGGGACACATCCAGTGTGAAATATCTAACAGGCCGTCAGAGATGTAGGACTGGAATCCACGGGGCAAATGGTCTTTATTTCCTGCGGTGAAGCATGAGTCAAGGTCCCCAGGTGACAAGAAAAGGGGAGATGGTTGCCATGGGTAGTGGAGAGCCAAGAAGGCTTCTAGTGCCTGCCACAGAAAGTGAGCCTGCCCCACTATCTGGGCTGGCAAATCCATTATGGAGTAACAGGATGTTTGTTTTGCTGGGGCAGTGAGTGCCCGGCTGAGATGAGTTAAGGTAAGTCTGTAGTGGAGTCAATCATGATTTCAGCCAGCAACACATGAACAGGAGCAAAAGAAGCAGATGATGAGAAGTAATCTGGGATCGAGGTCAAGAAGAGGAGTGATAATTCTAACCGAGAGGAGAGTAGAGAACTGAGCTGATTCATGAAGAGGTTAAGAGGAGTAAGGAAGAGAGTGCAGCCACTGGAAGTGATGGCCTCGGAGAGACTAGAGAGGAGAACTTAAGTCAGAATGGGGACAAAGACCAGGGATGGGGTCATAAGGTATATGGAAAGGTAGAATGGTAAAAGACCGATGTGATAAAGAAATGTCAGAGCTCATGAACCGAGACATGTGGGCAGTAGTGAGATGAAGGGCACAACCATTTCTGTGTGGGGACAGAGTATGCTGAAAAACTGGGCAGTCGGGGTACTGGAATGGGCATGAATACTTATGTGGAAGTTTTGTAAGATTAGGATAGGAGACAGAGAGGAGAGAAAAACTGTAAGAGGCAATGGACTCATTGAGTAAGGAAGGCAAGTGTCCACTGGGGTTTAGAGTGAGTGATGACTTGGGTACCACCCAGGGCTAGAGTGCTAAGCAGACAGCACAAGGTGGAAGCAGTAAATAATCTGCCATTCACAACAGGGAACCTGGGTCTGTAGGGCCACAGAAAGAAAGGAAGAACAGGGAAGGGGTCTGCCCTGGTTTTCCAGGAGCTCATGTTCTGGCAAGCTTTTCTCTTGGATTCAATCCTGAGTCAAAGGAATCTGGCTAGGTTTGCTGAAACTACAACATGGCTCATAAGGACAAAAGGATATTTTGGTTACCGTTTCCAGCTTTGATCGAGAAGGCAAAGCTCCTATTAACAGTAATTAACATTTATTTTACAAGGTTTCAGAGAACATTTTCTATTTAAATAAACATGCTACAGACTTTCACTGGAGATGGATCTGAGGTCCACCAATGTGAAGAGATTTCTTGTAGCGAGAGAAATTGAACGGGTCAGCATGGGAGCAGTGACTACATATAGAACTAGAGATTCCTTAGGGACTGAGCCTTGGTCCCCATGCTACTCCAAGGCTACAACTTTCTTGCAGACTCAGCACAAGCCACCAGAACAGCACCACAACCCACCAACAAGCACATTCACAGGCTTTTTTCTGCCACACTGAAAGAATACTTCTTACAGCCCACTTAGGTTCTGGTGTTAATAGAGCTTTCCTTTGCCTGGGCTGAAGGCTTCCCAGGCCTTTCTGTTTTGGGGCAGGGGGAAGCACAGAATGTTACCAGAGCATCATCTCTCAGTGGGGATGTAGAAGAAAAAATGGACCAAATGTTGGAGGAGTAAGAAAGCATCTTTCAGGACTCCCAAGTGCTTCCCTTTGGGTGCTCTGCGGCTGTTCATCCAAAGGAACTTGCAGACTAGGACCTGAACCCTCAGAAGTAGAATCCATGAAACAGATGGAAATCTCCCATCTGGATAACAACCCTTGCTTCACCATTAGCCTAGAACACCAATGCCTTGTACTCTGGAGATGTCTGCTCTACACAATCTGCATGGCTGGTGCTAGTGGGGAAAGGGGCAGAGAGCAGTCACTTCTCTAAGCCCCAAGGGCCCATCCCTGATGATCTGTTCACTTTCCCTACTGTGTACTGAGCTGGCTTTCCCCTTTCCCTGCAATGCAGTTCATCCAAGCATGTCTCCAAGGAGCTCAAGATGGGGAGAAAAGGGCACATTGTTCCTTCCAGAAACAGCCTGGGAAAGTTAGGCCACTATGATCCAATTACTCCAGTGATAGCCTCTCATTCTATAATGAGCAGCAAGCCCACACATTTGCAATAGTATTTAATTGAATAAAATAGAACCAACAAACTGACAACAAAGAAAGTTTTCCTCCTCCTAAGATCAAGTATTTTAACGTTTCTACAAATAGAAACATTCTGCAAATATCTCCCTGATTTGTTACCTGACCATGGGAATGTGGCAGTCTCACCCAGAAAAGCCCTTCCCAGGCCCCTCACTCAGACCCACTTTTTTACAGCTGATAACAGATGACAGGCGAACTTTTCAGGCCTGTTCCATGAGATACAGATGTCTGTGACACTGCAGAGGTGAAAGCCAAGTGAAAACTGAAGAGGAAGTCCCCCAGGGAAGAAAAGCCTACACAGCAACCTCCCCCCTTAACCCACTCCAAGAAAGTCAAGTCACCAGGACTGGGCTCTATCTAAAGAAGAGGAAGACCAGGGAATGGGAGTTAGAGTTGCATTTTTTGGTTGGTGGTTGGTTTGTTTTTGGAAAAACAAAGGGTTTGCCTTCCCTTCCTCTTCCCTCAGACTCTCCTTGGAAAGAATCTGTTTACCCTAGAAAAGCTACTTGTGGCAAGATTATTAGAGCTGTTGCTTCACCATCAGCATCCAGTACTCCAGAATACTCACACTCATAGGGTCATAAAGCCTTTTTTAAATTCACAGAAGAAAACAAGAGGCAAGGCCCTGGGAAACCCAGACGAAGCAAGGACAACTTTAAAAATAACATGCTAAATTTGATGTACGCTTGGAAGGAGAAGCGAGCTTCTTGGGCAGTCCTGTTTGGGTTGCTTTGGATGTGGACATGCACATTTTAACTAAATGTCTGTTGAATTCAAACTGCTGAAAATAAATTCTGTCCTACTCATGGCAAGTAGAAAAGATACCAGAGCAAACGCAATAGTCGTATAGTCGTTTCAAACCAAAATGGGTCTGGATCACGGTTTCTTAGCCTTTTTTCTCTATGGGCCCTTTGACAGACTGGTGAAGCCTGTGGAAACCTTCTCAGAAAGTTTTCTATTACGAGGAAATCAATTTTATTGAAAGAAAGCGACCCAAGCCATTTTTAAAAAGAAGATGAACTCAGGGTTGATGAAGTATGACATAATGAAGCATTATTGTCAAATGCCGTGGCATGGCATTGGCACCAAGCTGGCAAAGAGGGCTCACAGAGTCCACCAGCCTCGTGCCTCTCTCCACTCCAGGGCATCCTTCACTCAGCTTTCCAAATGATCCTTGTGAACTGGAAGCCCCTATATGTGACCCTCCACTCCATTCACATCAGCTCCAGGATCAAATGCCATTTCCTCAGCTGGTACTCAGAGCCCTTCCTAATCATCTCACATTAGACTGTGAGGGGAATGGACTGATCAAGGGTCTCTGCTGCAGCTCTAAAAGTCTCTGTTGGAGGCAGGGATTGGAAATAAGCCCCATGCCAGTAGCAGTGAGGATGACAGTGCCCAGGCTCCACCCCCACCCCACCCCACTCCCACCAATCCCTTCAACTTGGCCTATTCTGTTCAGGGAGAGCTTTGTCTCCAACAGGTTCGGGCTCTCGATGGCCACCAGGGGGCAGTGAAAAGTCATCCTCCAAAAGCCCCCTCCCCAGCTTGGACACTTTTCCAATTTGACCCAACTCTTGAATTCATGTTTGGTCAGTGACACTGTCATCCCACCATGCCCATGATGGAGAGCAGAACGGTAAACTCAGGGGTGAGAGCGTTATCTCAGTGAAGAGCCTCCTCCCCTCAGAGACCTTATCCTTCAAACAAAGACCACTTCTCCCCAAGTCTTCCATCGCCCACCAAGGATAAACAGGATGAGTTCTCTACCTATTCAAGTTGATGCACTGAAATAAAGATGGCAAGCTTATATTCGCTGGTCATGGAGAGTCTCAGTCACCAGACCAGCTATACCTTTGGCCTCCCCTTGGCTCAGAACAAGGTCACGGTCGCAAACACAAGAAAAGCAGGCCTCTTCCCCCGCAGATGAGAACCACCCTAAAAAGGCAGCATTCAAGCACGAGCACGCAGGGCAACGGCACAAGGGCCAAAGTGCTGGCTTCTACTTGTGATCTTGGGAGTAGAGAATGGGGAGATGGCTCGTCTTAGGGCAGGTTAAACTAGACAGGGGCACGTTCCTCCTTCCCACTTATGCCAGGTCGGCTGCCTGTCCCATCACAGCCTCTCCACTTAACTGCCATCGTCTGTACGCAGAGCAGGCACGGTGGCACACTTGAGGAAATGCTTCAGAACGCGCTCACCACAGACCTTGAAACAGAGCTGATCACAAACCACACACCTGAGCGCCATAGAGAGGTACAAAAAAAAACGTTAATTTTTTTGAAACAATCAAAGAGAGATGAAAAGGTACAAAACAGGCATAAAAATATTTACAGCAGCTCTTTCTGTAGGAGTAAAGAACTGGAAACTAACTCCCCATCAGCTGTCAGTTATGGAGCCTGAATGTAATGGAACACTACTCTGATGCAGGAAAGGATGAAGGGCATAATTTCAAAGAAACCTGGGAAGACTACCCTGCACTGATGCAGAGGGAAGGCAGCAGAACCAGGAGCACAATTTATACAGAACAGCAAGACGGTAAAGACAAATGTGAAATACTTCAGAACTCTGATCACGGCAATGACCAACCACCAGTCCAGAGTCCCCACTCTCAAACATGTTCTCCAGCTCTTGACAGGAGACACTGGACTCAAGGTACAGAGAGAAACTTTTTTTTTTTTTTTAAATATGAACAATGCATTTTTTTTTTTTTACGTTGCTAGAATACTTGTTACAAGGGTTTTGTTTTCTTTCTTTTGCAATGAAAGAGGGTTAGATTTCAATGGTGGAGGGCGGGGATAGGAGGAAAGAAGATAGATTTTCATTCATTAGAAAAATTAAAATTTAAAACTATGTGCATTTATGCAAGTTTCTCCCACTGTACCACACGCACACACTCACTGTGCTGCAGACGGGGGTACATGCTTATGTGTGGTTGCATGGGCAAATCAGGACAAGTAACTTAAGAATATTTCAGGAGACAGGACAATAAGGAAGGAATAGAAAGACACAGTGGACAGCATAGATGACGTGCAGAAAGCCAGCACTGCCCAAGAGAACTTGCTCACAGGACAAGCATGCCCAAACACACATGTACACATGTGTTCTGGTCACGTTCCTTCCTCTCTCTGCCGCTACCACCACTGTCAAAAACTGGCAAAGCAGAATGAAGAAAGCCCCATCATCAAGACATCCCTCCCCCGAACTCCCCCAGGATGCAGCACTGGGGGGACCTGGGGAGGAGTAAGAGACACCCCAAATGAAAAGGTCACAGGATCCCCCAGGGCTGGGCAGCTGAAAATTCCTCACTAATGTCACTGAACTCTCCTAACTCCCTTCACATAGTATGATCTTCACGAATGTCTGGTGAATGAATAAAGGAAGTTTCCTTCTCAAGAGAGATTTTTAAACTTCATTACCCAAAGAAGCAGGAATTCATTAGAAAAATGCAAACTTCCATTCTCACTCACTTTCAAAATTTTCCTTTCTCAGTAGATAAGGGAGACAAAAAGCAAAGACGACTTCCTTTTTCCATCAGCTCCTTCCACCCATTATCTACTTCAAACTCCCACCCAAGAAGGTTTCCCACCCAAGAACTCTGGGTGGAAATAACCTCAGGGACTCTTTCAAGCTTTCCCATCCAAGCACCCTGGGAAGGCTTCCTGACCACACCTTGGCCATGCATAACCTTCTGAAACAGCCACATCAGGGATGCACAATGGGACCTGTCAAAAGGGCAGATAAGAGAGGAGCCTGCACCAGCAGAGCTGCCCCCTAGCCCTGCCCAACAAATTTCCTCTCTTTGCCACACCCAGTGCTCCAGGGACATCAGGAGAAACCATTAGACAACATCACAATCAGCTCCCGATTCCACTTAATGAGCAAGCTCATTAAGAGGAGAGGTGGGCCTGAGCAACAGGACTTGATCTTGGGACACAAGGAGGGAGAGGTCAGAAACAGAGATATGCCCAGAGAGTATCAAAAGTACCTACACATCCTGCCACGCTCTCAGGAGCTGGATGCCCCAATGGTGACCCTCCACTGGCTCTGGGACAGCTCAGCAAAGCCCTGGAAGTCAGCCTAGACTAACGGTCCATTCTGCCCATCCATAGCAGCAACCACACTGGCATCCTCAGGACGGCGGCTGGCACAGGGTCTTAGATCTGCTTTACTAGGAAAGAGAGCTGTTCATGGGGTCAGTGATCTTTTTAATTACATTCATTAATTGGGGGGAAAAGTCAGCACCCTGAACTTCCGAGAAAATACAAACAGAGAAATAAAGACCAACAGACAGGGCTCTGACTGCCTGAATCAACTAAACACTTTACTTACATCCCTAGATGGAGAGAGCCTTCACATCTGAGCAGTCAGGGAGCTCTGAACATACAGCCACTCAGAATCTCAACCAGGGAATCACAAGATCCTTCTCATATGCAGCTCCCAAAGCAAAATAGCAACTAGGGGTATATATACACTCCTCAGAGCCAGAAGGCATCACAGCCCTCCTGACTCAGGGCCTAATCAGAAACTAGTAAGAGGTGTGAAAGCCTTCCTGCAGGTAAGCCTCCCTTAACGGGCTCCACCTGAGGTCTATTAATGGGTGGGAAGCTCTTCTATCCCATTACATCTTCCACAGGACCAGGGTGCTGACCCACACGCACAGGGACACAGACTGCACCTGCGGGGGCGAAAGGCAGAGGCCGCTGACTTTAGGAGAGTTGGCCTGCTGAGCTAGGGTCACCACACACTTAAGAGCTGTGTTCCCAAAGCCAAGTCACTCAGCTTCTCTGGAAAGCTCATGGTAGCCAGCGTGTCTGCAGCACCTATTACATGCCAGGCATCACGCTCAGCACTCTACAATGACCATGGAACCATGATCCTTACAACAAACTTGGAAGAGGTAGATGCTGTTCTTATGCATCTCCATTTTACAGTCAAGGAAACTGAGGCAGAGAGGTGTCTGAAAGCTGGATTTGCACTCACCTCTTCCTGACTCCAGGCCTAGCGCTCTAACCATTGCTCCCCCTAGCTGCCCCACAATCATCATGAATTTCTGCTAATTTCTGAAAGGTGAGAAAGAAGATAAGGTCCACAATAGGGCAACGAAGAGACGTGTATGTTGGGGAATCAAAGAGGACCCAGATGTTGGAGAGCCTGAGACAAGCCCCGGCACCTGACACGCTCAGAGAAGGACTGAGGCTGGTGGCATAAGCAGAGGGCAACGTGACGGAGGGAACGGCTCAAGCTGAGCACGGCGGGAGGTGTCTAACTGCTGCAGTGATCCTGGGGCCCAGGCCAAGGGGTGCTGACAAATGCTCAACAGCCAGCTACCCGGGGGAGAAGACAGGATGCACCCAGCAGGACGGCAGTCAGTAAGATGCAAAGACAAGCCCTCCTGTGTATGTGGCTGATTTCTGAGGTGCAAAGGGTCGCACTGAAAATTCAACCGTGAGCTCTCACAAGCCAGTTCAGGCTAGCTCTAGCACAGCCCCGAATTCAGACACAGTGAGGGCCCGAACCAAGGCAGCGTCTGACAGAAGGGAAAGGAGCCATCATGTTCCCAACATATCAAACATGTGGCAGTTGCAGTGGCATGAGGCTGGGAGCTTCGCCTGGCATCTTCCAGGTCTTCTGTCATTTGTTCCTCACAACATCTCTGGTAGATGGGTGCTACTTCTGTGGCCACTGTACAGATTAGAGAATTGAGACCAAGGGGGCAGACAATGACTGGGCCAGGGTCTCACAGGGGCCGTGGCTCAGAGGCTGGCCCAATGAGAGCTCAGGTCCAGGAGACGCTCCAATGTGCTACGCAAAAATGGCCCCAGCGGACAATAGCACATCTTCTTCCTATATCTTCACAAGGCAATCAAAAGTAATGCAGAAACATTTCGCTGGCCCCACGACTGCAAGCGAAGGAAACTACGTTACCAGCTCCCCTATCAGATAAAGGGATGGATTCGCCGTGATATTTTTTCCTTTTGTGAGATACTCATAAACAATTCTGATTCCAAGATTAGTAACACCTTCTACTTTTTCCATCCTTCTGTCTTTTAAACTTGATCTGACCGGCAGACACTCATAAACACTGCACCGCAATGGTCGTTCACAAAAGCCACACGAGCCTCTCTTAGGTCACTGAGATCTGCTACTCAGACAGCTTGCTGTGGCCGCATCAATTTCCCTTCTCATTTGTTGGGAAAACCAAGGCCTGCCAGGCCTCGCCACCTGCCCTGCTGCTCTCCAGGCCTCCGGGCCTCCGCACGGGCCGAGCTCTTAGAGGATCTGATGTCTTCTCCAACAGACTGAGAGCGAGGCCTGGGCCATTTCTTTCTCTGTGTGTGCCCACTGCTTAGCACAGGCCTTGGCACACAGTGTGTCTAATAAACGCTTTTCCATCCATCTCTCAAACTGGTAGCCCAAGAACTCAAATAAAAGCGTGCCCTCAAACATACCACTCTGCCTCTGCACACCCCAGTTTTCTCATCTATAAAACGGAGGGGTTGGACTAAATCACCTTCACATACACACCCCCAAGGCTGGCATTTTATGAATCTATGAAGAAGGATGCTACTCTCCTATCCAGGAGGGAGTCAGGGTTAAAAAAAATCATTAAACTGGCCAAAACTTCATAAAAAATGAAAACAGGCAGCTATTCCAAATACCAACATGCTCTAATCCAAGGCCAAGTCCTATCCCCTGAGAAGGCCTCTGACCTTCACCCTGCCTCGGCCCACCCGCGCACACCCAGGGCTCGGGCTGAGGACATGAATGGCAACTCCAGGGCCAGAATGGCTTTCCCTACTTTGCAAAGGAAGATCACGGGCATCCTTTGCAGGGTCCAGAGGGAAACGACACCACGACAGGGATGTTCAGGTGAATAATGGGAGCTGCCCTCTTAAAATATAAGTTGTACTTAGCACCCAAATAAGCCAAGTCCTCTGGCTGTCCAATAAACAAATGAAGCCCCCACCCACTCACAAATGGTAGGTCCTCAGGTCCCCTAAGCACACACATGACCACCTACCCCACTGCAAAGTGGCTGTGCTCCTCCCAGGCCACAATCCTGCAGACAAAGAGTGTTCGGGCATAGTCATTAGGCCGCTTCGCAAAATTCACAGGGCAGTCAGCTAGGGGCACATAAACCCTAGGGACTCGGTGATCAGAGGGGGAAAACAAGGCACATTTCCTGAACAGCTCACTGTTCTTATCAGCCAGGAGCTTGAGGAATCCAGTGGCTGCCCGAGAATGCTTCTTCTCCAAGATATAAACCACCTGAAATGATAAAAAAAAAAAACAAAAAACTGGAATTAATTTTGCATCACACCAGGAGAAGTCAGGGGGAGGCAAAAAAGAATCTCTAGGACCAGTCCCTGAGTCAGGCAATTTCTCTTGTCCAAAGACAGTCAACAAGACCACAGCCTGGGATTTAGTAATTCTATGTGCCTACAGAATCCCCATTTAAACACACACAAAAAATCCACATCACATGGAAGTGTCTTCATAAACTTCAGGAGAAAGAAGCTGGCACATCACGATGGGATGTGAGCTCAGTTACAGACCCTCAGCAGCGGCCCCCTCTCAGATGTTCAGGCTTCCTCATAGTCACTGCCACAGTGACATCTTTAGCCATTTTGACTCGTTTTCCTTAATAAGGGCATCTTTTTTTTTTTTTTGTAAACCACAACATGCTCCTGTTGCATAAGATAGAGGAGAAAACCACATTCCCTGAGACCTGGAGGCCGCAGCCAGAAACAGCAACCAATCAACAAGCACTGAGCCAGGCCCGGCCCTTCAGGGGCTTCCACTCAATGGGAGCTAGATGTCTAGCATGCCAGGGGATGCACACCAGGACAACAAGGCACTCCCTGGAAAACCAGGGAGGCGGCTCCCAGGCACGGGCTTGACAGCCGTGGGGCAGTACCCTGTGCACCAGACCTCCAGGAGAGGCCAGCAGCCCAGAACAGAAGGGCCAAAGCGAGGCCTCCTGCCCAGAGAGGGATCACTAGTTACCTTGGCAGATCTTTGCAGCAAGCTGTCAGGGCAAAGTCTTGGATCTTGGGGTTTGGGGAGGTTTCCTTGGGGCACATTCTGCGCATCAGCATTCTCATTTCCTAGATGACCAGAACACACCAATGAGTCAAGGATTTCTAGCGTCCGATCAAGCTCCACCTCAGGATATAATTCTTAAAGATTCAGAAAGTTAGGAGATGGAGGAACTTGACCGTGACTACAGAGGCGTGATGGGCTAAAAGCAGGATTGGATTCCAAGTCCCCCCAGCAACAGAATTCTGCTGATACATCATGCAGAAAGAATCACAGGCTCTAAGAGTTTTCAAAATTCTTTGTCCCAGCAACGCACAGAGCACACTGTCACCTCAGCATCATTTCTGTATTCTCCCTCCTCTGGCAAAGGCCTGGATATAACAGTGTACTCTCTGGGTGGGTGCCACAAGGAAAGGGAGGGAGGGAGAACATTCCACTGCCCCCAAGGGCACCCTCCCCCCTTGCCTTCCCTCTGTCTTCCAGAGCCCAAGCAAGGTACCTGACTGCTTATACCAACTGGATGAGATGGGAGTCAACAACTCTATTCCTTCAGGGCTACTCAATGCCCCCCAGGGTCCCTGGACCTTGCCATCTGTCCCGTTCCCCCTCCCACCCAAACCCTTGGAATATCCTGGCCTTTCTGGTCACCTGCCACTGAACTTTATATAATGCATTGTCTCTCCCTGTCAGAATGTAAGCTTCTTGAGGGCAGGAAGAGGTTTCTCTTCCACATTCACATCCCCAAGCACGTAACATCATGTTTGGCATATAGCCAGAGTTACATAAATGCTTTGTTTACCAGTTACTCATGAAATACTTTCCTCACAATATCCTGGTACAATAGGGAGTTCAAAAGTTGTCATTCCTATTTGACCCAAGGGAATGGAGGTTCTAAGAGATCACGTGGCCCCTTCCCTATGCACTATGTGATCCTGACAAGTGCCAAAGAGTAGGTGAAGGAGTGAAATCAAAGGCTCTCGTATGTCACCTCCAATCTGACCTCTTCATTTTCCAGATGAGGAAACAGTGGTCCAGAAGAAGGCACTTCTGCAAAATGAGTCTCTGATTGGTTTTCACCCTGGAATCCAGCCTTCAGCCCAGTGTGCTCTGCCTGTTTCACGTGACTCTTTACTAAGGGTCACACAACAACCCAGAGAACAAGGCAGGCTGAATGAAGCTAAGTCCCTAGCACGCCAAAATGCCCCAGAGCTAGATGTTACTTAACACGGCCCCAGGCCCCAAGGAAGAAAAGAGATAGGTTAATTTATTGTGCACATCTGCTGAAATACAACAAAATCAAAATAAACTCCAACTTTTCAAAGGCCCAGCCATAATAAACAAAATGGTGGAAAATGGATTATATTTATTAAATTTGAAAAACCAACCCTGAAGTTCCTGGCTTTTCTTAGTTATATTATATAAAGAGTAAAGTACTTAAATTCCTTTAATGTTTAATTTCCTTTTAAAAAAAAAAACACTTATAAAATGCACATTCACCCAAGAAACTGAAACCACATCTCTCCAGTAAAGACACATGTAGGCGTTGTACCAGGAGTATTAAAAATCCTCATGAAAAAGTAGCAAGCTAAACATTTTTCAACATTCAATATTTTATATCTGTGTTGGTTATTCTGGCTCCCCCAGCCCCCAACTTCCAAATCTCAGGCTTAACCAAACAAACTGGAGGTTCCAGGTGCAAAGGCAGATACATATGGGCTAACCCCCCAAACCAGACAACTGGGGGTGCCTTGTACTCATTGTCACTTCCAAATGGCATGGGCCCAAATAAATAAACAAATCCTTTTCGGGGCTGGCCCCTTCTTAGTGAAGCCTCAGCTAGGAGCCAACTTCTGCCACTCTGGGCGTGCTCTGGAAACACTGACACGGCCTGAACTGAATGGGACTGAACAACGATCAGCTGTTTGTTTTTCCATCCATGCTGAAATCATCTACCTACCAGCGTGTCCACTTAGAGCAGAGTTCTCATTGTTCTGCAGAAACAAAGTTTTCCAAAGTCTCTGTCACCCCAGCCATAAGTTAAAAAGGAAAACTTGAAACCTGAAAAAATTCCCTCTTCATTTCAGGCTATGGCCTAAGTTCCCAAGGCCTTTGATTCCCTGAAAGAATCGAGGAAGAGGGCTTTCAAGGGTCCCAGATAAGAGGCCACACAAGATGCCTGGCTCTTCTCCAAAATTCCCCCTCCAAACAGTGCCCCTGGAACACCGCAAGTCAAAGAGGAGAAATGAAGGAAGTGCCATATAAAGAGGGGCCATAATTATGCCTATAACTGCTCTTTCTCCTAGATCACCCTGCCTCTCAAGAGGGCTACAAAAGCATCTACCTCCCAGGGTTGCTGGAAGATCAAACGAGAGAGCATTTGTAAGGCACTTTGCACACTGCCGGGCACGCAGGGCACAACCGATAAACAGCAGCTGGCATGGGCAGAATCGTTCTTACACCAAGAAAGCTGACCAGTATTCCTGGGGAATTTCAAGAACAAAGATGATCTGCTTGGGATGAGTCCTCTCCCTTTTCCAAGTCCCGTCCACTCCACCCACATTATCCTCGCTGCCATAAGCCCAAAACAGACCTTCGTCACCCCATCCCCAACAAGCAGACACGCACAAGGAGGATGTGCTTACAAGTCTTTAGAGAGAAGAAAAACACTTCCTCCTAAGCCAGCCCATCACACTTGTGGATAACTCTAACATGAAAAAGTCTTCCCTTAATTTAAACCAAGGAGCAACTGGGTGGAGCAGTGGGTAGAATTCCAGACCTGGAGTCAGGAAGACTCATCTTCCTGAGTTCAAATCTGGTCTCAGACACTTACTAGCTGGATGACCTTGGGCAAGTCACTGAACCCTGTTTGCCTCAGTTTCCTCATCTGTCAAATGAGCCAGAGAAGGAAATGGCAAATTACTCCAGTATATCTGCCAAGAAAACCCCAAATGGGGTCACAGAGAGTCAGACAAGACTAAAAACAAATGAACAACATTTAAACTTCTATCAATAAGGGCATGTGTTCAAGCATGGTCCGTGTATGTGCATCCCCCAGGTGATCTTAAAAGGGATTTCTCAGTCTCTTCCTGCTGAGTTTTATTAGAATTTAACAGAAGTGATGGTGATTTCTGTGGATTTGGTATCTTGCAAGTTTGCTGAAGTTCTTGTTTCACTGAGTTTGGGGCTAGCTCCTCTGACTTCTTCAAGCACACCAGCATCTCATCTAAACGGTGAGCACTCCCACCTCTGCTCCTTCCCCTTTCCTGTCCCATCCCCACAGCCAGCATTCCTCATACCATGTCAAACAGAAGTGGTGACAAGAGACACCTTGTTTTGCCCGATTCATTGGAAACAATTTCTCTCAGTCACAAGAGCAAGTTCTTGGCTTTAGCAACGCACTGTGTATCACTTTATGGAAAGATTCATTCATTCCTCTGCTTTCTGGTGTTTCAACAGAAATTAGTATCATATTCTGTTAAAAGCATTTTCCTGCATTTACTGATGTAACTATGATTTCTGTTGCTTTTGTTTTCAATATGGTTAATGAAGTTTACTGTTTTCCTAATACTAAACCAACCTAAATTCTTATCAGAAAGCCAATCTGGCCATCAAGCATCATCTCTGCATGTGCTGTTTCAGCTTCTGTTCATGTCTTTTGGAATTTGGGAATCCAGGTCCCTAGGGACACGGGGGCAGCCAGTCTTCTTCTTCTTTTGATTTTTCCTGATTTCTGTATCAAGAGCAATCTGTGAATTTGATAGGATTTCTTTTTCTGCTATTGTAAACACTTTATGTAAGGCTGCAGTTAATTGTTCTTGGAGCGTCTGATAGAATTCATTTGTGAATCCATCTGCTCCTGCAGCTTTTCTTTCACAGTTCTTCTGCAGCTGTTTTTCTCCTCTGAGGATGCGCCAGAAGAGACACCAGCAAGACTGGGAGCACACGGAGCATCTCGCTTCTTGAAGGTCTGCAGGTCTGGGGGAATACCGCCATGTGCTATTCTCAAGTGTGTTGGCTTACGGGTGTTTTTGCTAGTGACAAGTCACAGCCAAGTGAGTACCAGCTGCAAGCTGGCCTTCCAAAAAGGAAAGGAACAGGTCAGGGAAGGGCTTGTCTAGGCACCAAGCTGCCAGGGAGAGGGGGAAAAGCAAACACACATGGAGGAAATCCTTCAAAGCACAGAGCAGAAAAAGGCTCTGCACGTGCAGAGGAGAGTCCTGACCAGTAGCAGGCTATATAGGTTTGCCTAACAGGATGGAGAAACAGCAAACTAAACATCTGGAACACTGTGACAATGAATGAGGAAGAGGAGGCGGAGAGTGGCCAGCATTTCAATCACACTTGAAGCTTCGAAAGGGCTTTTCATATTATGTCATCTTGATTATCTCATTTGATCCTCAAAGCAACCAAGGAAGTAGGTCCTATCATGAACCCTATTTTACAGAGGAGGGCTTAAGTGACTTGTCCACGGTCACAGAGCCAGAATAAGTGTCTGAAGCCGGAGTCGAACTCAAGCCTTCCTGACTCCAGCTCCAGTAGTCAGTATCTGTTGTGCCACTCTAAGCACATGGCGGCGAACACAACTGTACCCTCTGAGAAGGAAATGGGTATCTGTGCTCAAAGGACTGGCATGGATCCGGAGACAGCACAACACTGAGATCCTGCCCAGTGCCGACCTCTTCTGAATGCCGTTCAGCCGCCTTCTCTTGGCAATCCATGAGCCTCAACGTCCTTGGGAAAGCCAAGCCTGCCTCTCTCTGGTGCAGACACATCACATGCTCATCCCTAGCTCACCCACTCTGAATTGGGATGGTGTTCAAAGAGGACCCTCTGGCTAGAAGGAAGGGAAGCTTGGGGGCTGTCTGGCCCAACCTCTCGTTGGTTAGATGACAGACTGAGACCCTGACTCTCTCTCCCCTCATCAAGTGTCTCATCTTCCCCTAATATCCCTGGCCTCTGCCCCCTTCCCTGCTCTCCTGGAAATGAGGCACACTTCAGATGCATGCATGTGACCAGGTATGTTACCTAAAGCCATCTACTCCACGTAGAGTTAAAAGAAGAGTAACCCCACATCACTAAATTTAACAGTGTTTTCCTTGCACATGACAGCAAATACACTGGGTTGGAAGGAGGAAGAGCCATGGTCCTACCGGATGACGGGAAGAACAACAGTCCTTGTTCTGCTCTCAGGTCTCACACTGTCCCCTTACTGAGCAGAAGCCTCTGCTCAGCCATGCCCGCCTGGTGCCCCTTTGTATTTGTGAAATCTTATTCCTAAGGATTCCTCAAGATTAGATCCCTCTCGTTGTCACTCATCATTCTCTGCTCTAGACCTTCCCCCATTGACTTATTTGGTGTTTGTTAAATTCCAAATTAAAAACCAAACAAGTGAAAGAAAAAAGAAGCATGAATACAGGCTTGCAGTTAACAGCTGCTTTGTCCAAGTCAGGCCGGCCATGGGAAGGCATCTTCTGGAGGCCCTTAAGGAGAAACACTGCATTGGGACCGAGCATCAGTACCTCTCATGCTGTCCAGCAAGGGGCATCCTGGCAGGGGGAGCAACCACAGAAAAGCCGCCATTGTCATTTTCCAGCTCCCATCTCTGAACACATTCCAGGACAGTGGGAATAAGGGTTGGTTACTCGTTTTCCTTAGCAATACAGCTAGTCCTCAGAGACACCGTGTGCACATGTGGCTGTTTGGGAAAAGAAAATAGGCTCAATTTCAATAGGAACAAGAGAATGGTTGGGACACCAAGAGACTGGCAGAAAGCTCCCCAACAGCTTCAGCCTTGGAGGAAGGAGGCACAGGCGGGAGGAACTAATGCCACGGGGACCAGAGGCCAGAATGCCAGGGCTGCGAGAGAAGCACCAACAAAGGGAGCTGGGGATTCTGCTGCAAGCACACAAACCTGGAGTCTCCATGTTCAAGTCTCAGAACATGGAGAAATGGGTAACCACACTCCAACAGAGCAGACTTGGCTACCAAAAGAGGAATCAAAAAAAAAAGCAGGAGTGGCTTTCCATGGAGAGGCCAGATAAAAAGATCACACCACTGTCTTCCAGGGCATGAAAATGTTACACAAGGTGGAGAAAAGAACCAGGAGGAGTTCAACCGAGGGCCATCCTTCTGGCTTACAAAGAGCACTAGGCAAGAAAACCCAACTTCCAAAAAGACCGAACAGGAAACATGGAGGGAAGACCTCATTCCGAAGGTCCAGCTCGCAGTCCTGACTCCTTCCCACAAATGCAGAATGCGGAAAGACTGTCTTAGGCTTAAGTACAGCAATAAAAAAAAAAGATTTAGATATGTAGGCCATAGGGGCCCACAGTGGAGAGAAAGAGCCCTGGATTTGGAATCAGAGAAGTTGGGTGCATGCCCTAGCCCTTTAACTTAAAAGACCTGGGCCAATGAGCACGTCACTCAATTACTTTGAGAGAGTTTGACCACCTACATAAAGGGATGGTAAAGCACACTCAAATGGTCACGAGCAACCTGAAAGTGCTGCATAATCGCAAGGTACAACTGTGAAACCCCCACCTCCCAAAAGTGAACACAACAAACCCAGCGCTGGCTGGTTTAATTGTACAATGGTGATTTCTCCAGGTTAACACGTGACCTTCTTAGACAACCTACATGACCTCTCATACGCTCTTTTCCCACTGCCAGGAGAACGTAGGGGACAGTCCTGTGGCCTTGGTGGCCATCACTCCAAAAGCAAATCAAAGCAGCCAGTGTGTGGCGGAGAACGTGCCTGCTGTTTGAACACAAAAGAGAAGGTGGAGGGGCCTCATTCTTCATTTCTATGGCTGTGATCTGAAATGAAGCAGACAGAAAAGTGAAATGACAAGAAGTAGGAGACATGAGAAACAGCATAAGAGGAGGAAGAAGCTGATGTTCACAGACTGCCTCTCTTCAGGGACCCAATGGATGCCCCAGGAAGCCAAATGCTACCCCCTTTCCAAAGGAGCCTAGATGGGAAATGGCTTCTCATGAATAAGGAAATGAGCTCTCAATGCAAACCAAGCAAGTGCTGGATCTCTGCATCCAGGCTGTGTGAGCAGAGATGAAGCGCTGACTCTGATGCCAAACCAGGGATCCCACGAAGCCGCTAATTAGCTTATTAGTGAGATGTGCCGCAAGTTATCAGACAGATGGGAGGCCGGGTCAGTCTTAGCACCAATAACACGCACTGGAAACAGACCTCTGAGACCAGAACTAAGTCTGAGAAAAAGCAAGTTCTGTATGTGACAAGAGCAATTCTAAGACACGGCTGGACCAAGCTGGGAAACTACCAAGTCACGTTCACACCTGGGCCCTTACGACAGAAGGCAAGCAGGCCTTTACACCTCCCTTATCAAGTCATCACCTCTGCCCTCCCCAAACCTCTCACGGCTCTTCCTTCTCCTCCACCCCCTCAGCTATGAACCTGCCTTTATTTAACTGACACAGCTGAGGCCATTCATCTGGAGCCCCCTCTTCTCCCCTGGGCCCCTCCTACCACTCAGATGCTTCCTGCCACCCTCTCCTCCTTCACCCCCCTCTCACATACAGAGCTGGCCCTTCTCTTTGTCAAAGCGAGCCTGTCTACCCGCACAAATGATCTCACTCCACTACATCTCCGATCAAATGGCTCCCGCCGTCATCCTCACTCTCTCACCAAGCTTCCAACTCTCCCTGTCTCCTGGCTGCTCCCTCCTGCCTCCAAACACGTCCATGTTTCTGCCCCCTCAGAAAGCCCTTCCCTGACAGCTGCCAGACTCTGTCTTCCCTTGTTCTCTTCTGGGTCTCTTCATAACTCGCTACTGTCCACCTTCAGCACTAATCAGTCAACAGAAACTGCTTGATCCAAAGTTACCAATGATTGCTCAGCTGTCAAGTCAAAAGGCCTTTGGTCAAGTCCATTCGATTTCTCTGCAGTGGACACTGTCAATCAGTTCACCAATAAGCATTTATTGCAGGTACGTCACTGAGCCCTGGGGACACAAAGAACGGTAAGAGACTGTCCCGCCCTCAGGGAGCTCCCAGTCTAATGGGGAAAACAACATGCCAACAACTCTGAACAAACAGGATACAGACGGGAGAAATCAGAAATCAGCAGAATCAAAGAGCATTGGGGAAAGCTTCCCTGAAGGAAGCCAGGGAGGCCAAGAGACAGAGGCGAAGAGGGCGCACATCTCAGGGAAAGGTCTGGGGTCAGGAGATGGGGGGTCCTGTGTGAGGAGCAGTCAGGCAGCCAGGGTCACCAGACCAGAGGGAACGGGAGGGGAGGAAGATAGAAGAAGCTCAGAAAGGTTCAGGAAGACGAAGTAGGCGGGTCATGAAAGGCTTTGAATGCCAAGCAGAAGATCTGATGATCAATTCTGCAGATGACAGAATCACTGGAATTAATGAATAAGAAGGTCACAGAGGCCTTCAGAGCCTCTTCACTTCTCCCTCCCTCTGACGTCACTCAGTAATCCTGGCAGCTCACATGAAATCAATTCTCCTCTCTACGCGGATGATTCTCAAATCTGCTTAATCCAGCTCGAATCTCTCCAACATCCCATGGACATCTCACAAGCATGTCTTATAAAGACTTTCATGTCCCAAACTGACTTACTTTATCACTGTCTAGGGCACCACCATCCTTCTGGAGGCATCTCACAGCCCCAAGCCATTCCAGATCCACAGCTAAGTCCTGTGGATCTGACCTTCATAGCCTCTCTCGTCCATGCCCTCCTCTGATGCGGCCACCGGCCTGCAGCAGACCTCATCATGCCACGTGTGGAAGGCTGCCATGGCCTGCTGCCTCATCTTCTGGCCCCGAGTCTCTACCTACTCCTCCCGTTAATCAAATTTCATCATCCTAGAGTACAAGTCTGACCATGTCTCTCACCTCTTCAGTCAATTCCAGTGGCACTGAAATACCTCCTGGATCAAACAGAAAATCTTACGCTTAGCCTCTCCAGTCCCTCCAACCCTCCTACCTTTCCATGTGCTACTCCCTGTCTCCACACACTGCAATACAGTGGCCCTGGTCACCTTGCTGTTCCTCACACCAAACACTCCTCTCCCAACTCACCGCACTTCCACTGGCTGGCCCCCATACCTGGAATGTGCTCCCTCCTCACCTACACCTTCCAGCTTCCTTCAAGTCCCAGCCAAAATCTCACGTATGCAAGAAGCCTTTTCTGATGCACCTTAATGCTAGGCCTTTCCCTCTCTGATTATCTCCAATTTACTCTGTATCTCTCTCGTATGTGTAGGGTTGTCTGTCTACTGTCTCCCCCATTAGGTGGTGAGCCCCTTTAGGGCAGGAACTGTCCTTTGCTTTCCTTTGTGTCCCCAGGGCTGAGCACAATGCCTTAGACCTTGTTTTAGGTGCTTAATTAATACTGATGCAACCTGCCATATCAAGTGACAGGCTCCATGAAGAGGTTCTGGAGAGAGCGCATTTCCAAGGGACTTGAAAAGTTACAAAGCACTTTCCTTAGCGCTCCCAGGAGGCACAGGTATTGTGACTTTCATTTTACAGCGAGGGACACAGAGGCTCACAAAGGGGAAAGTCCTTGCCCTCAGTCACTTGTTGCATGAACCAGGCCCTCCGGCTTTCAGCTCTGGTCCTTTTCTCTGGCTGCCCCTCCCCCAGGCCAGTGCCTCCACACCAACCACTGACCTCTTCAGCTGCTTTTAAGTCCCAGCTAAAATCCTACCTTGCACAGGAAGCCTTCCCCAACCCCTTAATTCTCGCAGGTGCTGACTGAATACAAAGATGACAAAATATAGCCTTCTCCTTCCTCTGCGTGGCTGGGCGAGCCACAGGAGTGAAGAACACTGCTTACTGAAGAGCATGGGATGTTACCTGTCTGTACGTTAGTGACCACCTTTTTTTCTCTTTTTCCTTCTTTGCTTGAAGAGTTGGCTCTTGGAGTCAGAGGATCCAGACTTTCGAGCTGGAAGGGCCCTCAGAGACCACCTAGCTCCGCTCCCTTACTTGACAGATGAGGAAATGAGGCCCAGAAAGAGCCAGTGACTTAACCAAGGTGAAACAGAGAGGAAGCAGCGGGACTGGAAGCCAGGTCCTCTGACTCCTGGGCAGGAGAGAGCAATGTTGGGAAATGAAGATGGGAAAATAAGACATGTTCATAAAAATTTTAAAAACAAAATGAAGCAGCCTTCAAACACATACTCTCTTTCAAAACCATTTGTGTCCACTGTTAAAAGAGACACTTTTCACTGTTTCCATTTGGGGTTGTGGGCTCCTGATTTTCTCCTTGTGGTAAAATTGACACCTGCCCCACATAAAAGCAGGTGGGTTTTTTTTTCCTTTTAAATTTTATTTGCATCACTATCTTTTGTTTTTACAAGAGCATCATTTCCAAAAAGATCTGTCCTCTTTTACCACCTTTCCACTGTCATCCTTTGTTGAAAGATTTACAAAGAAAAAAGAGTCATCAGCAAAAATACATCAACATGTCAATTCTGCCTGACAATATACATGATACTACACATGAAGAGGCCACCACCTCTACAAAGAGAGAGGGAAGGGATTTTACAGCACTCCTCTCCTCAGTCAATCAATCAGATGAAATTCCTTCTCAGAAACACTCCTACAGAACCAGACCCCGAGCACTTAGGCATCTGTTCAGAAAAGACCAGTTGGGGAATTTATAAAACTGACCATGTGTTGCCAATCAGTAGGGATGAGGATGCTTCACCCATTGCACGTCTGTTACATGAACTGAATGATTAATTACACATCTGTATTGTGCCCCTCATGTGTAAATACTGCCCTCACTCTCATCAATCTACCATGTAGACCAGCTTGGCAGTAAGGAACCAACAAGCGACAGGCACCTCCTCCAGAATGTGACCTGAACACCCGGTACCAGGGAAATGTAATCCAGCAAAGTTGGGAACTGACAGTGATGAGGAAGAGGATGGGATGGAGTCTTGGCACAAGGAAGTACTGGGCAGACCTTGGACTCCAGAGCTTGTTTTCTCATTCACTGAGGGATAAGCGGCAGCATCTGAAGGCAGCTGATGGTGCTGGAATAAAAACTGCTGAATAACATGAATCTGCAATTCTTCTGAAGCCTCAGTTTACTCCTCTGTAAAATGGAAATATAACACCTGTAGAAGCTGCCCATCTCACAAAGCTGGCCATGAGGTTAATATGAGATCACATCTGTGAATAACTCTTCAAACCTCAAGACATTTCATAAAGAGCAGCTACTTTTGTGATTTGGAGTCTTCAAGACTGATATGATTCTCAGATAAAGCAAAAGAAAAAATAAACCTGGTAAGAGATAAACAGGGAGACTACATTTTGCTAAAGGGTAACACAATGAATTAATATCAATACTAAATATGTATGCATAAAATGACACAGCCTCTAAAGCAGTGGCTCTCAACCTTCCTAATGCCGCGACCCTTAAATACGTTCCTCATGTTGTGGTGACCCCCAATCATAAAATTATTTTCGTTGCTACTTCATAACTATAATTCTGCTACTGTTGTGAATCGTAATGTAAATATCTGATACGCAGGATGTATTTTCACCGTTACAAATTGAACATAACCCACAGGTTGAGAATCACTGCTCTAAAGCCTGAAAAAAAATACAAGAGGAAATAGACAATTTATCCCTCTCAAATTGAGATTAATCTAGCCAAAAAATAAACAAGAGAGAAGTTAAGGACCTAAAGGAATAAAAGGAATAAAATTCAGCCAAGTTGTATATGATGGACCTTTGGAAAATATTGAACGGTAATAGAACGGTACCTTCAAAAAAAAAACCACCGTATGTTAGGGCATTAAAACCTCACGAACAAATGCAGAAAAGTAGAAATATAAAATGCGCCTTTTAATAACATATCCAATGAGGGTCTT
Source organism: Pseudochirops corinnae (assembly GCA_028646515.1). Taxonomy (NCBI): domain Eukaryota; kingdom Metazoa; phylum Chordata; class Mammalia; order Diprotodontia; family Pseudocheiridae; genus Pseudochirops; species Pseudochirops corinnae. The sequence continues at coordinate 10,083,151 of CM053586.1, read as the reverse complement.
TGAAGCAAAGTTTAAAAATTAATTAGAAACTGAATAACTAAAATCCTAAAGAATGGATCAATTAGGGAATATTTATGAAGCACCTACTACGTGCCGAGCACCGGGCTAAACTTTGGGGATACAAAAAGAAGCAAAAGCCAGTCCCTGCCCTCAAGGAGCTTAACAATCTGAGAGGGGAGAAAACATGCAGATAAACATCTACAAAGAAAGCTAAACACAGGATAAATAGGAAATAATTAGAAGAGGGAAAGTGCTGAAATCCGGAGAGGTGAGGGAAGGCTTCCAGAAGGCGGGGTTTCTGTCCGCAGTGGAAGAGGAGGAGAGAGAGAGTTCCATGCTTGAGGGGCAGCCAGAGAAAACACCCAGGGCTGAGAGATGGAACAGCCAAGGGCCAAAGTCACCAGACTGAAGCTTTTATGTCGAGGAATAAGGTATAAGAAGACTGGGAAGGCAGAAGGGAGCTGGCTCTGAATGCCAAATGGAGCCTCTTCTATTTGATCCGAGAGGTGATAATGGGCCACTGGAGTTTATCAGGGGTGGCGTGGGGGGTCAGTGACAGACCTGCACTTTAGGAAAGACTTTGGTGGTTGAAGGGAGGACGAACTGGAGAGGCGGCAGGTTTGAGGCAGTCACACCTGCGCAATAACAAAGGCATCAGGTGATGAGGGCTACACTAGAGTGGGCAGAGCACCAGAGGGGAGGTGTGTCTGAGACATGCTGCAGGGATGAAAGGGAAAGGCCTTGACAACAGCTTGGACATGGGGGGTGAGAGAGAGTGAGGGTCCAGGATGACTCCCAGGTTGTGAGCCTGAGGGCCTGGGAGGATGGTGTCATGGTCTACAGTAGAAATAATCAAAATTTTCATGAAAGATAATGATGACAATGGGACAGCATACCACTAAGATCAGGGGTAAAGCGAGAACGTCCATCGTCACCATTATGATTCAATACTATACTACAGGGTAGGGGAAGGATGCGGAGAAAATTTGTAACTCAAAATCTTATGGAAATGAATGATGTAAACGAAAAATAAACAAAAGCTAATTGGCAAAAAACTTAAAAATTAAAAAATAAAGTGATTTGCAAAGAAAAAAAATACTATACTAGAAATGATAGCTATAGCAACAACACAAGAAAAAGAAATTGAAAGAATAAGTATAGGTAAAGAAGAAATAAAATTATCACTTTTTTCAGCTGATAGGATAGTCAGAAAATAACAGGGTTAGAATAGATTATGATGGGGTTGGAAAATCCTAGAGAATCAACTAAAATACTGAAATAATTAACAACTTTTAAAGAAGTCCTCACCAATCATCAGCATTTCTACATATTACCAATAAAATGCAGCAGAAAGAGATAGAAAAAGAAATTCCATTAAAAATTACTACAACTAAAAACAATTACAGACAGTATAATGCTTGGAAGTCTACCCACAAAGACACACCCAAGAACTACATGAACATAATTACAAAACACTCTTTCCAAAAATAAAGGTAAATCTAAATAATTGGAGAAATATTGGTAGCCAAGCCAATACAATTAAAATAACAACACTGCCTAAATTTATAATTATGATACTAATAATACTGAGCTAATTCAGTGCCACACCAACCAAACTACCAAAGTGTTACCCTACAGAGCTAGGGAAAAAAATTTTTTTAAATTCATCTGCAGGAATAAAACATCAAGAATATCAAGGGAATCCATTTTTTTAAATGGGAAGAAAGCTGGGATTGTCAAATTACAATTGGTACCAGTTCAGAAATGGAGAGCTTGATCAGTGGAAGAGACTAGGTACCCAAGGAGCACAGGAAACTCACATTTGACCCCAAAGGCCTGGCAGAGAAGCAGAGAAATCCTACAGAAGCACTGAAAAGTGGGAAGTAAAAAAAAAAACGGTTGAGGTACAAGCCTTGCAGAAGGATGAAGTTTCCTAGAGCCAGGTAGGAAATGGTCCATTTTCCTATTGAGGTTCCTTCCCCAGACTCTGGGCTTCTGTGACTGGGTATCCCTTCAGTATCCTGCATCTGACAGACTGTGTTACTGTCTTAGCACAGTGCCTGCCACATACACAGCACTCAATAAGTGCTCGCCAGCTATACTGATTGCTCTCCTCTTAGGGACCAGAGTCTCACTAATTTGTGTAAGGAGAGGAAGGTGCTGTCTGTGAATTTCTAAAGACACAAGGATTCCAGAGGAACTCTAATTACAGTCTTTCTTGGTGACCATAAAGACTCAGGGGAATAAAACAGTAGCTACTCGTAAGACTGGATCCCAAAAAAATCTGTTCAGACTCTAGGTCATAGGATTTAAAGCTAGAAGGGAACTCAGGGACCATCTAACCTAATTCTCTCATTTGACAAACAAGGAAAGTAAGGCCCAGAGATTCTGGTCTAAGTACAGCACTATCCTTTTTTTCCCTACCTAGGAAAGAGGTATTCCTCACTAGGGTTTCAGTACGTATGCCTTCACTAAGACAGACATTAATTGCCTTTCTCAGAAGCAATAAGACTATCTCAAAATGATCACAAGAAATCAAACTACTTCCCAAAAAAAGATGAAATGTTATCCAAAAGCCAACTACCCAAAGGATAAAACACTGAAGAAACACAAAAATCTCAGAGATGTGTTTTCATTCATCTCCCTGAGGCTGGGAAGTCAAAAAACAGGTCAGTCCATCTCTGGAGGACCACAGCCAGCCGGCTTACTGGGCATGGCGTCCCGAGGGGGTCAGGATAACAGGACAATCACTTACACAGACAACCAGCTGCAGAGCTTCACTGACTTCACCAAGCAGGGAACTGCCAAGGGAGACTGATCGCGGCGTTTTATAAGAGTTGGAACCTTTCTTTAATAGTGTTTACTGAGAATATCCATGAGCAATCTCTCTCCCTCTGCCACACTAGACTGATAAATTATTCATTTAGAATTCTCATTTCTAAATGTATGTATGTACACATAACTACACCCATACCCATACACACCACACAACTTTTCTTTGTCATCGGCACATAAGGCTTCATTCTGGAGGCGCTGGAAGACAGCAAAGTAACATGTATTTATTGAACTCTTAGATATTCAGGGGCTGCTAGGCGATGCTATAGTAGATAAAGCTCTGGCCTAGAGTCAGGAAGACTCCTCTTCCTGAGTTCAAATCCGGCCGCAGACACTTATGAGCTAACGTGACCCTGGGCAAGTCACTTAACCCTGTTGGTCTAAGTTTCCTCATCTGTAAAATGAGTTGAGAGAGGGAAAAGGGAAGCCACTCCAGTATCTTTGCCAGGAAAACACCAAATGGGGTCGTGCAGACTCAGACACAACTAAAAAGCGATTCAGCAACAACAATAAATACCGTATCCAAGGTGCTGTATGAGGCCACTGCGCTAAGCCTTGTAAAGGCAGCAAAGAGGCTTCAGGACATGGGGCCGAGCCTCCAAGCAGTCACAAGCCGAGTCCAGCTACAGAAGCAGGAAAGCCCCAGGGCGGGCAGGAAATGACAAGTGTCTGAACTGCACTAAGACTTCTGAGGAAAGAAAGACGACTTCAGCATGGTCAGCAGGGAAGGCTGGGACAGAGGGTCTGAAGACGAAGAGCTAAGGACGAGCCTAACGTCTGAAATGTGAACGACCTGGTGAATGACGGCACCAGAGGCAGGAGGAGGAGGAGCAGTGCTCAGGGCAATGGCAATGAACTGGGTATGTTGAGTGCGGGGTGTCTGTGGGACTTGCGGGTGGAGATGTGGGTCCAGAGCTTGGAAGAGGAAACTGAGGCAGAAAGAAAGATCTGGGAGGAATGAAAGTGAAGGAAAGATAACAGAGGAACAAGAAAGGAAGGCCAGCAATAAAGCCTTGAGAGAACATCCACCGTGGAGGACTGGAGAAAGGAGAAGGGGCCAGAGATGGAGACAGAAAACAAACGGATAAAAGGCAGGAGGACCCACAGAACCTGTCAGAAGCCAAGGCAGGAGGAGATAGGGCCAATGGCAGTGGAATAAAAGGGAACAGCTAAGCCTCTTTTGGAAATAAGTGGGCGAACCTGACAGACACCCCGAAATGACACCTGCTCTCAGGGTGGTCACTTAACAGTGATTCCTCCCATCACTGTCTAACACAGAGCAAAGAACTTAAAAAAAAAAGGACACAGAGGTTGGGGAATGAATGAACAAGCTGTGATGCAGGAACATAATTAAATGTCACCGCGCAATCAGGAAGGGGAAGCGTGCTCTGAAGTGACACAGCCTGGAGCGACTAGAGCCAAGAGTCCAAGACCACACAGACGCCAGCGTGGTGACTGAGAAAAGAAGCAGCCAGAGGGGGCGAGCTCTGGGGAAGGGCCGTGACAGTCTGGGTACCAGAAGACTCGCTCATGAAGCGTAACCCCCTTCTCCTCAACCAAGGGCTCTAGGGCAGCAGAAAGCTCCACCTTCAGACAAAACTTATTCTTTAACAAACAGCATCACAAAACACAAGAGATTCTTGTCAAAAAAAAGATACTTGGGCTAAGAGGAAGGAAACATCTCATTCAACTATAAGGCCTAACATTCAAATCAAACTAGCCAAAGTCTGCCTGTTTTCCTCAGAGATATACTATATTTGGACAGTGGCATCAAAAACCTCAGTTCAGAGTAAGTCAAGTTTAAAGACAATCCTTCACAAAAACAGGAAACTTGTAAAAAAAATTTACAGTAAGTTTCTCTGATAAAGGTCTCATTACTCAAATATATAGGGAGTTAAACCAAATTTATAAAAATAAGAGCCATTCCCCAACTGATAAATGGTCAAAGGATATGAACAATTTTCAGAAGAAGAAATCAAAACTATCAACAGTAACATGCAAAAAATGTTCTAAATCATGACTGATTAGAGAAATGCAAATTAAAACAACCCTGAGGTAACACCGTGCACCTGTCAGACCGGCTACCATGACAGAAAAGAAAAATGACAAATATTGGAGAGGATGTAGGAAAACTGGAACACTAATGCACTGCTGGTAGAGTGGTGAACTGGTCCAATCCTTCTGGAGAACAATTTGGAACTATGTCCAAAGGGCTATAAAACTCTATACCTGTGATCCAGCAATACCACTAATAGGTCTATACCTCAAAGAGATTTAAAAAAAAAAAAAAGGAAAAGGACCTTTATGTACAAAAATATTTCTAGCACCTTTTTGTGGCAGCAAAAAATTGGAAATTGAGGGGATGTCCATCAATTAGGGAACAGCTGAACAAGTTGCATATGATTGTGATAGAATACTACTGTACTGCAAGAAATGACAATTAGGATGCTTTCAGAAATTCCTGGAACTGATGTAAAGTGAAATGAGCAGAACCAGTAGAACAAGGCACACAGTAACAGCAATACTGAAATACTGATTACTTGTGAATGCCTGGGCTACTCTGAAGAGTACAGTGATCCAAGATAATTCTAATGGACCTATGATGAAAAAGCTATCTGCCTCCAGAGAGAAAACTGACGGACTCTCAATGCAGAAGCAGAATTTTCTTACTTAAAGGAGAAGAGGAAAAAAAGGTGATCCTTCAAGATAGTAGCTAAGAACCCATCAAAGTCTTATGAGATGTTCTATACCTTGAAACCACCCCTAGGCATTACATAAATACAACTCAAGAGTTGTAAAAGAATGTTCTAAAGAATGTTTCAGGGGGTAGTGATAGAGAGGGGAGGGGAAGCCAGCCAGTAGCATCAGTGTTCAAAATGAGTCTTCCGCCACTGTCTTCACTCTAAGTGAGTAGCATCAAGTACTAAAAATTACCCAAAGTGCCTGAAAAGGCTCACTGGTTCAGGTCCACCTTTTCTTTCCAAAAGGGACCCATAATGCCACTGCTCTGCAGACATGCCCAGAACTGGCACATTACTCTTCCAGTTTTCCCTAAGATGCCAGTGATGCTTTCCCCCCAGCTGTACCTCAGAGAGCTACTGAACCTCCATCCTCACTAAGTGGTAGGTGTTCCCTGAACTGGGATCAGAGCCTGAATTCCTTTTTGGACAAAGTCCACTGTCTGACCCAGCTCTTAAAGGGCAAGATTGCTCCATCTCTTCCCACTGTAAGACAGTGTACTCCTTCCACAAAAAGTTCTTGAAAAGCCTAACTGAAAGACTTCTCACATGTTACCTTCCCTCCCATCTATGTCTCTGGCCTGTTCAATAACTCCTTTCAATGCTCCTACAGAAAACCCCTTTGGGAGTCACTGGTCACCACGCGGGAATTTTCTTCCAAAGGCTTAATTGGGTCTCAGAAGAATGAACACAAAGCTGCCCAAGCCGGTTCCTCAGTCACTGAGCCCCGCCCACTGAACACTCACATGCTAAGTACATGCAGTGTGTGTGCTCATACACGTTCACATGCACGCACACAAAAGGAAGAAAACTCTAAGTGAAACAAGTAGTGGAAAAATCCATCTTTAAAAGAAAATGGCTCTTCCTACAGTGTCCTTAAGAATTTTCAAAACTGGTTTGCTGCTGCTTTACACACACCGCAGAGCAAGACTGCCATTCCTCTAGAACCTTTCAAACTTAGAAAACAAAACAACAATCACAACATTGCAGGAGATGGCATCATTCAGATGGACCCTCTTCCTGCAGAATGTGACCTCCTTCCAACAGAGTGTGGAACAACAGGAGTTGGGGAGGCTTCTATTGGGAGTGGGTTCCTGTAACCTCTGAGGGTCCTTCCTTCTCCAAGATGTCACAACTCAAAGTAGCAATCATAAGCCAAATCATTCCCAAGATATCGACCACTCAAAACCTGTCAGGCCTTGCAAGTAAGGAAGGTCCCCTTGCAGCTCTCTGCTCTAAGGCCATGGCACAGAGGGAAAAAACATCGGTCCAGCATTTAAAAGTCCTCCCAGTGTGTGACCAGCAGCTGATACTCACCTCTCTCCTGGGCACCAACAGCCAGCATGCCCGGCCCATGTTCCTGCCCATCCTCAGTCTCGCTGTCATTCAGCTGAGCTTCCAGAATGACATCAGGGCTATGACCAGCACGCCTCCTCCCGAGCTGGGAGGGGGGAGTATCCAGCAGCTCCTCAGAGACTTCAGACTCAGACACAGCATCAGCGCCTTTATCACTGTCTTCTGTCTTAATTACCTGGAAAAGTCAAAGAGAAAGGGGCCCACTCAATCTCAGCATGGAGGTAAGCCATTTCTGCTTTGTGTGTCCTCAACGAGGGGGAAAGGGACAAGTGACAGCTGTAGGCAGGCATGAACAAGCCCAGGTAGTCTGAGAAAGAATGATCCCAGGTACCAGAAGCACAGATGGTATTCATTCTAAGGACTGCCCGAGCAGGTCACCTGCTGCAAACCAACACATAGCGATCAGTGGCCCCTCATCAATGGCGCCACATGCCAGAGGAGCCACAGGGAGGCACCTGAACACAGGGCTAAGGACAGGCACACAAAGCAGAGCACGTGTAACCTTCCATTTCCTGTCTTGTGCTCAAAAAGCAACAGAGAAGACAAGTCATCTTCTCCAGGCCATAGATCCCCAAGGCTTTTAGCCAATCTTCCTATGGGATGCTGGCATCATCCTGGCTGACCTCCTCTGCAAGATCTCCAACTGGTCAATGTCCTTCCTAAGATGGGGCACAGACCCAAGACTCATCCCAGGTGTGCTCTGTTTAGGGCAGAGGAAAGCAGGTGGGTGCAGAGCCTGAAGCCACCAATAACTTCACTAACAATCAAGAGCAATGGAAAGAAGAATTTAGATTCAAATTGGTCTGAATGGATCTCATCACGATACTAGTCATGAGTTACTCCCCATGAAAACAGAGTAGAATTGAAATATATCAGGTGGTGCTGAGCCTTGGACAAAGAAAGGTGCCTGTGTAAGAATCTGTTTGATCCTTCAACACTACCTAAAACAGTCCATACATTTTCAGACAACAACAATTTACTTACTATGATTTGTTCTTTGGGGAATATTGGAGATTTCCAGCAAAGAAATCTATATACAGAGAAAATATCCAGTCCGAAAGGTATGTATGTGACAAAAATCACTCAGAGAGATGCTAAAACAGCTGGATCACTTTGCTAGCATAGATAGCGTCTACCAGGATTGGCATGGGTAGGATCACTCAGGCCTGGGGATTTAATATGCTGCAAGGCTATGGAGTCTTTTCCAACTTTAATCTATGATCCCATGACACAACCCTGAACATACACACACTTTTTTGATCAATTCAACAAATGTTCAATTCAATTCCAATCCAATCCAACCCAAGCAGCTTATCGAGTGTCTGAGATCTTTCCGGCTCTGTGTGAGGTGCTGACCGCCGGGGCTGGTAGGATCAAGCCTGGCAAGTACCTGAGTGGAAGACCGAGCGCCCGGGCTAACAGAGGCCCTGGGCTTGTACTGCTGCGGACCTGTAAAGCTCACAGGATAGTGGTCTCTAAGATGGCAGGAAGACCTTGAGTGAGGGAGGCCCTGAGACAGAGGAAGCTGTCACTGTTAGCTCTAAATGTGCTGTCTTTGTCCGATGAGTGGACACACCAAATGGAGGAAATGAATGGCAGCAAGCCTGACACCCCAGTTATACGGAAGCAGAAGGTAAAAGGAAGCTACGGCTCATGGGAAAGACGATACAGAGATTCTCCTGGAAAGGCAACAAGAAACACCTCTTCATGGGACCTCTGCTTGTCTGACATTACGGCGCTTAAGAAGAGAATCCGCTAAAAGGCCCCTGCAAACATGGCGGCCACCCCAAGCTACAGAGAAGAAGGACGATGAAGAGGATTTCTACCAAAGCCCAAGGCCTCACAAACCGCAGCAGGGTAAGCTTGAATACTCAGTAACTTTTACACAAAGATGGACAATGGAAAGGATGGCAATGAAGTCTGAGATATAGCTGAGTGTGAAGAAATCAGAGTGTAGACTAAAGGCTTGAGGCTGAATACCTTCTTGAAGAGAAACTGAAGCCTCCCCACATGTGGAGCGCTGGAAGCATCACCCAAGAAGGAAAATGGGTCTATTCGAGCAGAGGCAATGACTGGCCACTGACCTGAGAAGCATCCCCAAATCAGTGGCCCATTCAGAATCAGACTAGTGACTTCTTCGAGTAAAGACCAAAATTAATATTAAACCAGAAGCATAGAAACGAAACCAAACTTCTTTGTATAATTAAAATAGCTCATCATGCCCATGTGGACCAAGTTGGAAGCCAGAGGCCACATTAGTTTAGAAAAGAAAGCCTCCGGGAAAATCCTGTGAAGGATGGGGGGAGGGGAGGGTTGACACTAACAGCTGAAAGAATCAGACAGGGTCTCTTGAAGGAGGGGGCACTTCAACTCAGCCTAGGAGAGCAAGGGGTCCAAGAGGCAGAGATGAGATAGGTGAGCACTCTGGGCATGGTTGCACAAAGGCACGGTAGAGTCTCTGTAAAATGGGTATCATAAAGGCCTTGGGGAGAACAGAGGGATGGGTCTAACATGCTGGTGGTCCAGACTTTTCTAATCACCAGCTGACAACTCCATCTCCTTCTCCCTCTCCAGCCAAATGCCCAAGACACACACACAGGGGTTCTGGTGCTCTAAACAACAAACAAGTCTGACAACCACTAACCAGTGAAGGGTAAGTAACCATTAGATCACCAAAAGCTGAGTGTATCATGATCTATTCAAGTACACTCCTAGCCTTTGACCAAAAAGATTAATGTTCCGCTTAGATCCCACGAAAGCCCCACAAGACAAGACCTCTAATCATAACAAGTCAGGAAAAGTTGCCAAGTGAAATGTCCTCCCTACAACAAAGACTGAATGCCATCCGTATCCATGCTGACAGCAGGAATCATTATAACCGCTGAAAATCACCACACAGATCCAGAAGAGCAACGATGAAAGAGAAGACAGCTCCAAATCCGTTGTTCTGCTCAGTCTGTATCAAGAACCCAAGATGATTTCCCAAGCTGTTGCTTCTCAACAAGTCAGGGACAACACACACCTAAATGGTCTTCTGTGCTTCCGAGAGTTTTATTTTGGAAATGGCTCGAGTTCAAATCTCTGAATTTTTCAAATGAGATTGTCTTTGAACACGTGCTGTATTTTATGACTCAGATATGTCACCTTTATTTTCAGTTTATTTCTTTAAAAAATATGGGTGTAACATAAGTCCTCAGCATTCCTGTATATCTCTAATGAAATCCAACAACAAGAGATAGAAAGAGAAATCTCATTTAAAGCTATGGTAAACATTATAAAATATTTGGGAATCTACCTGCCAAAACAAACCCAGTACCTTTATGAACACAACTACAAAACACTTTTCACACAAATAAAGTCAGATCGAACTAATTGGAAAAACATCAATTGCTCATGGCTGGGTCGAGCTAATATAATAAAAATGACAATTTTACCTAAATTAAATTACCTATTTAGTGCCATACCAATCAATCTACCAAAAAATTACTTTGTAGAGCTAGAAAAAATAGTAGCAAAATTCATTTGGAAGAACAAAAGGTCCAGAATATCAAGGCAATTAACGAAAAGAAATGCTAGGGAAGGTGGCCCAGCCATACCAGATTGTACTCTGTATTATAAAGCAGAAGTCATCAAAACTACTTGGTACTGGCTGAGGAAGAGTGGTGGATCAATGGAATAGATTGGGTACATGAGACTCAGCAGCCAATGACTATAGTAATCTACTGTTTGATAAACACAAAGACCCCAGTTTTGGGGATAAGTATGTACTATTTGACAAAAACTGCTGGGAAAACTGGAACACAGCATGGCAGAAATTGGGCATAGATCAATATCTAACACCGTACACCAAAATAAAGTCAAAATGGGTGCATGATCTACATATAAAGGCTGATACCGTAAGCAATCTGGGAGAGCAAGGGATAGTTTACCTGTCAGATCTATGGAGAAGGGAAGACTTCATGACAAAACAAGAGCTAGAGAGCATTATAAAATGCAAAATGGATAATTTTGATCACATTAAACTGAAAAGCTTCTGTACAAACAAAGCCAATGTTACCAAGATTAAAAAGGAAGTGGAAAATTGGGAAAGAATTTTTACCACCAGTGTCTCTGATAAAGGCTTTATTTCTAAAATATACAAAGAACTGAGTCAAATCTATAAGAATACAAGCCACTCCTCAATTGATAAATGGTCAAAGGACATGAACAGACAGTTTTCAGAGGATGAAATTAAAGACATCTATAAGCATGTGAAAAAATGTTCTAAATCACTACTGATTATAGAGAAATGCAAATTAGAACAACTCTGAGGTACCACATCTCACCAGCCAGATTGGCTAAGATGACAAAACAGGAAAATGATAAATGCTGGAGAGGATGTGGAAAAATTGGAACACTAACGCATTGTTGGTGGATGTGAACTGATCCAGCCATTGTGGAGAGCAATCTGGAACTATGCCTAAAGGGCTATAAATAAGTGC
>CM053586.1:10032044-10062935 GCA_028646515.1 Pseudochirops corinnae | reverse complement strand
TTGCCCCTAGGAATAGGCCCCCTCTGGATCTGTGACACAGGGCTGAGTAGTGAGTGACAGAATAGCCAGTTGGCCCTGCTTTCCACACCGTACACAAGTATAGGGTCCCCTCCTCCCCACCCCATGCTGAATCTGGAACCTCATCTTGGCCAGGTATATGGCCTCTGCCTGAGCTGGAAGGCTCTACATGGCATGCCCCTGACCAGCCCTATACCCTAGGGTTTGCACACCTCTCCCTTGGTCTCCCTATATCGACCTGGGTCAGAAAATCAATTCTCTGTAACTTTTCTCGGATTTTCCCCAATCAGGATTTGGTCTTGTGTGTTTTCTAGGTCTGTCTAGAGGAGCTGGACGGTTGAGGGAGGAAGAGTTTGCTGTCCTTCCTCAGTCCACTCTGAGAATCCTTAGACCAGCGGTTCTCAACCTGTGGGTCACGACCCCTTTGGGGGTCGAACAGGGTCGCCTAAGACCATGGGAAAATACATATTTCCGATGGTCTTAGGAACCGAGACACCGCTCCTCCATCCATCTCCAGGCGGGTCTGCCCACATGCAGATACGCCCACATACAAGTATTAAAGGGTCACGGCATTAGGAAGGTTGAGAACCACTGCCTTAGATCTATGGAGTTTAATCACAGCTCAGAGGCCTCCCCTATTTCCCCAATAATAACCGCATCAGTAAGTGTTCATTTTGGCTCATATGATTAAAGAAACCATGTTCTTCATGGGGGAGGGGAGGAGAAAGGAAAGGAAGGGAAAGAGAGACAGGAGGAAAGGCAAGAAGAGGGAAGTAGAGAAGAATGGAGAGGGGAGAGGAAGGGAGAGGAGGGGCCAAAGGTTTACTGAGTTCAAATCAGTAGTTCAAATCTTTCCATTTCTAAGTCAATTTTTCTATCTGGCTTATATGGAGAAATAAAGTTATTCTAGAAAAGATCAATCCAAAATGAAATAACTCTGGTTAATCAATTAATCAACAAGTATTTATTAAATGCAATGTAAAGAATCACTCACTGACTTGTCTCCAAAGCCGAGGGTCTGGGTTTTCAAGGAGTTTCCATTCCAGGAGCCAGCTCCTCCGTGCCCTCACGTGCCTTCCCATAAAGCAGACCTGATGGCGATGCATGGCTTTACCAAAGCCCCTCATCCACTGCCCACAACACGCACTGGTCTCACTGCTCACCTCCTTTCTAACACACTCACTGTAAGGCCAGGACCCTCACTCCAAAAAGAAGAACGTGATGACAGTGACTCAAAGGCAGGGTCACCCACTAGCCAGAGCCCAGTGCCCCGCACGGTGGTCATGTGGATCTGTCAGCACAAGTCACTGTACAAATGACTGCATCCTTCTAGGTCTTCAAGCCCAGAGTGGCTAATTTACTGTCAATCACCCTGTGCCAGGGACTGTTGGGCCCCAAGGTTGCCTAGCCATTCTCTTTCTTTCAGCATCTTCACACTTGCCACCCCCCAAGCATCACACCACAGTTCTCCTGACATTCTCTGCTTCAATGTTTTTGTGGGGAACAGAGTAGCAGAGTTGGGAGCACATGCCACCACATACCACCACAACAGGTCCTGCAACAGGGTCACCCACTGCTTCTCCACAGTTCCTAGGACCACAGACTCCATCCTCATCAGAGAATGTACAGCATGAGAAGGGGCAGAGAAGAAAGGCAGCTCCAGCTCTCATCCTTTCTCTGACTCCAAAATGCAGGTGTTATTGCCACAAGTCTTGAGTTACTTGGAAAACCGACCTGCCTTTGAAAGAGCCCGCTGGCTCCTGTACAGACAGAGGTGCCACTTTTCCCAGGGCAACATCCCTGAGGCTCAGAGGCCTTTTCTTCTTAAATTTGCCCTCAGCCAGCAGCAGGGCCAGCTGCCACAAGACGGGAGTAGAGCTGTCTAGACTTCTGGACTCCAAGATGCCATTGCGTCCTAAAGCTTTTGTTGTTGTTCAGGCATTCCAGCCACGCCCCACTCTTCGTGACCTCATTGGTGGTTTTCTTGGCAGAGATATTGGACTGGCTTGCCATTTCTGTCTCCTGCTCATTTTACAGATGAGGAAACTGAAGCAGACAGGGTGAAGTGACTTGCCCAGGGTCACACAGCTAGGAAGTGTCTGAGGCCAGATTTGAACTCAGGAAGAGGAGTCTTCCTAACTCCAGGCCCAGTGCTCGATCCACTGCACAACTACAAGGACCTACTATGTGCCAGGCCCTGTGCTAAGGGCTGGGAGAGTACTAAGGTGAAAAGAGGAAAGAGCCTCTGCCCTTCAGGACTTAGAGTCTATCAAGACAAACATCGTCCTCAGTGAAACACAACGTGTGATTGGGGGGGGGGGGGGGGGGGAGAGGCAGAGAATTAATACTGGGGGGAAGCCAGAAAGGCCTCGTTCAGGAGGGAGGACTTGAGGTGAGCCGTGAGAGGAGCATTTCAGGCCCCACAGCCCACCTATGCAAAGGCATGGTGACTGGAGATGGAATTTTCTGAATAGGAAAGAGACAGCGAGAAGGCCCCTTGGGCCAGAACTTAAAGTACACAAGGGGATGATGGACACCTCCATATCATTCACATGGGGCGAACCTCCAGGCTCTTCACCCTTATGAGACATCCTTTTGTGTCCACACCACAAAACACAAAAGAGAGAGGTGTTAACTTTCTTCAAATCTGTCTCTATTATCTAATGACCAGGTTTATCAGTGATCACTTCAGCTTTTCCCCATCAACATTCTCAAATAAATGAATTTTCACAAAAGGAATATTTCCAATTAGAACTAATGCAGCCCAATTTACATTTGACCTTTTAAAAAATTTTTAATTCAATCAGTGTCTCGTTTAACAAAATTTATCTGTAAAAAATTAAAATTGATTAGACTTTAAATGCAAAATTCAGTTACGTAAAATGAAACGAGCTATAAAACATTTGCCAATCTTCTATTTAAAAGAATCGTCCAAATGTTTCAGGGTCTTGTGCCATCATTTCCTGCAAAGAAATTCTTTTCCCAAATGAATTATAATAATAAAATGTTACCAGATACCAATATTTATACAATGTTGTCCTCATTTATAGATGTAGCTGAACATCATCACATTTACTCTGGCCAAACAAGCCAATGTGACATGGCAATTTGAATTACTGCCCCCCAAAATCTAATCACTGGCTTATTCACTGATTCATTCCTTCAACACATTGTTTTAAGCACATACTAAACTGTTCCTTCAGGGCCTTATCTTAGCATGGGTGTGACCCTAGGCTCTGGAAAAATCTGCCAGGAGAGTATAAGTTCTGGGAGATGAAAAGGCTTCCCCATCTGGGCCTGGTGAGCTGCTGTGAGCCTGACCTCCAAAGACCGGCCTAAGTGTAGGAATCTCATTTAGAAGGTTCTGTAAAGCTCCAGAGCGCCATACAAGCATCTCAATGGCACCTGCAAACCAGAGCATCTCCAAGCCGCCACCAGTGACAGAGGTTTCCTCCTTCCTTTGGACTCTATGCCACACTGGAGATTCAGAATCAAAGAATCACTGAACAAAATTACTTAAGCTGTCTTTCGGGGGCACCTTCTTCTAACAAGCCCCCTGAGTACCTCTAAAATATAATGACCCATTGGTTCTGCATATAGAAAGATACTACTGCTGATCAACCAATCAATTAACAAGCAACCAGGGAACATCCCATGTGTCGAAGGCTGCTTGAAGAGCTGGGGGGTTATGCTGGATAAATAAAACAACACCTACTCCCAAGTAACTTCAATTCTAATGGGGGAGACAAGTATATTTCTAAATACATACAGCATAAAAAGGTGAACTAGCTCAAATAAGTAAGAGTATTAAATACCAGCTAGCTTTGGAGGGAACTAAGGAAAGCTTCCCAAAGAAGCTGGGGCCTGAGCTGAGTCTTAGGAAAAGGGAGCGATTCCAGAGGGCAGGGCAAGGCAAGCACAGTACAAGAGACAGTGCGGATGCAGAGAGAGGGGGTGTGGAGCATCCTGGGTGCGGAGCAGAGGGAAGGCCAACTGACTGAACCACAGAGCACGCACAACATGGCTGGAGAGAGAGGGTGGGGATCAGGTTACGGAGGGCTTTTAAAAGTTAAACAGAGAAATTCATGCCTGTCCAAAAGGCACAGGGAACTATTTGAGTTGCATAGGGGAGGGCCATGATCGGATCTGTGTTTAAGGAAGGTTATTTTGACAGCAGCATGGACTGGAGTGGGGAGAGACTTGCACCAAGGAGCCCACTTAGGAGATTGCTGACATAATCTAGAAGACGGCTCAAGGAAACCTGAGCTAAGATGGCAGCCACATGAATAGGGAGGAGGGGTCAGATGCAACAGATATTGTGGAAGTAGAAACAGCCAGATGTGGCCACTGACTGGGGGTGGGGGAGTGTGGAGGGGATGGTGCAACACGGATGTGACAAAGCTGGAGTCGTGGGCAGAAGAGGAGGCTCTGGAGAGGAACGAAGAGTCTGCTTTGCTAGAGCGCAGGTCTGGCTGGAGGTGGACGACATGAGCTGACAATGCGTCCAGCGGGCATGGCTCCGTCAGACAGCATGTGAGGAGAAGTAGATGAGGCAAATGGTAGAGCTGACCCCGAAGAGAGCTTTGGCAGGGAGGCTCAGTGAGAGGACGGGGAAGGGGTGAGCTGGAACGATAACGTCGAGTCTAAGAGGGAACAGAGTGAAGTCACAGCAGAGAAGATAACGAGCGGTCACAGGTGTGGGAGTCACAACAGAGGCAAAGAGTTCATTTAGAAGCACAGGGAGAAAGGGAAGGGCAGAGAATCAGAGTCCGAGAGTGGCATCAGGCTTCTCTTTTCAGGAAAGCTGGGCTGTGGCCATCCTGGCATGTGGCTGGGAGGGTAAGAGCAAGACTTAAGAAACTGAGAATCTGGGGGGTCAGAAAGTTTGAGGGAACAACAACTGGGATACTGAAGTCCCCTTGTATGAGGGCAGAAATGGTAGTGGGAAGACTGAGCCTAGGACTGAACTCCTGGAGAAAGCAAGGAGAATGACCTGGAGGCTGGGGCACACTATCACCCACAACTGGAACAGGGTGGAAAATGGAAACAAAGTGAACTTAAAAGGGGAAGAGGCAGCTGAAGGACAACAAAAGGTGAGCTCAGACGTGGAAGCAGGAAGCAAGAAGACTTCTGTGATGGCCCTTCCAGGGACAAGGAGTTGGAGGGTGTGACTGAATATACAGCCAGTCCTGGAGAGGAAGAGGGAGGGAAAAGAACAAGTGCCATTCTAGACATGAGGAATTTGAGGCGTCTCCAGGATAGCCCATTTGGAATCCAGGAAGGTCAGAGGATTCAACATGGAAGCCTCCGAAGGTGTCAGTGGAGGACAGGATGGAGGGCAAGATTATATCTCCCCAACGCATAATACAGTGCCTTGAACCAAAGAGGTGTTTAACAAATGCTTGTTGACTCAACTTCCAGGGACAGTAAGAAATGTCATTTCATGAGGCATTTGTCACCTCCTCTCACAGTACTCGTCATAAGTATCATCAAAAGAACTCCATAAGAAGAACTCGAGTGGAAGCACCAACATGTCACAGAAGATGGAGACATAAGGAAATTCGAAGAAGGGCTTCACAGACTCCAAAGTAAAGCAACATATGCTCTGACGCCTGATGGTGCCAAGGAAAGGGGGAGCACTGGCAAAGGATGAAAATTCACGAGTGAAGAATGTGAGAAGTCAAAGACCTGTAAGCAGACAGAAGTCTCCTGCCTAGAACATCACAGATACTTTCTCTGAAAATAAAACTTGGAAACCACTGGAGAGGCCAGCACCAAATAACATCACAAAAAAAGGGCAACTGATTATATTTTACCAGACAGGAAACAGCTTCTTACTGATGTGGGAGGAATTCTTGGATCGGCTTCCATGGACAGTCAGACCACCAACTTTAGAGCAAAGATCACAATGAGCACAGAACAACTACAATCAAATGAGACAAAGATACAGTATACAATCAAAACAACTCCAAACTGACCTATTGAAACTAATTACTGGGGCCAAAAAAACGGAAACTACATGAAGAAAGGGCCTCCCCCCAACTATACTGATTTCCTACAGAAGTCTGACCTGTGCTGGTCACTCGCCATAATTGGGAGACCAGAGAAGCCTGAAAACCAGCTCAGTCAGCAAACACTTGATGTCCTCGCCAAGAGGAGAGGAGTGACGGCCAAGGGCCACAGCCGCGTAGACCATAAACTCATTTGTAAAATCTTACAAAGGAGCCCGATGGAAGCTTATGAGCAGCATCCCCTCATAAAACAGTGAGAAGCGGTGAAAGGAAAAACCAGTTTAAAGAAAGCTTGGCAAGAGTCCCAGCTGAGCAAAGTCATTCCGGGGGCATTTAAGGATGAAGCTGGAAGGAGGGAAACAAACAAAGGAAAGATGGCAAAGATCTGTGCAGATTTTAGTAACACCACGGACAGTGAGGTCGCCAGTGTAGACACTGGACGCCCCAATCCTGGATGCCCTTCCTAAGTGGAAACGGCCCTGAAGGGCGAAGAGAAAGCAGCTGGAGCAGAGCAGAGAAGGAGCAGGCTCCTTACTGGACATGACACAGTGCCAGAGGCTGTGAGAGAGAGGGCAGGAGAGCAAAGGCATGGGAAAAATCCTGGGCCTAATCATTATTTTAAAATCCAACATTAATCATCTCTAACCCATATGTCTACTTTCCCAGCCACACAAAACTGCTGTGAGGATAATTCTGATGACGCTATTGGAAAGGAGCAGACAGAACTTCTCTAGTGACGTTCCTCAACACACCCACCTTTACCATCATATAACTGATTGAAATACACAAAAAAACATAAGATGTCAGTGGACTTATTAACAGTCTTATTAACAGTCTCTTATTAAAGTAGAACATTAAAAAAAGACTCATTTCAGCAGAGCAAAAGGTTACCTAAAAACTTTACCATCCAACAAAGGAGCAATCATGCCAATACAAAAAAAAAAAAAATACACGATTCCTTGAAAGACAAGGTGGACAGTTTCAAAGAACATGGGAAGAATTATACAAGCTGATACAATAGGAAGTGAGCAGAACCAGAGGGACGATTTGGAACATTTAAAAAACAAGCAATTTTGAAAGCTTTAAGAACTCCAACCAAGGCAGTCATCAACCCTGACTCCAGAGGGCTGATGATCAAACACACCGCCCCCTCCTGATGGAAAGGTGATGAACTAAATATGCAGAATAAGACACAATTTTGGACATGACCAATTTGTTTTTCTCAATTAGGCACATTTGTTACAAGGGTTTTATTTTTCTTTTCCCTCACCCCCCAACTAGGATGGAGAAACTGAAAAGAGGAGAAAATAAAAGCTTAATTTTTTAAAATCTTAATTTAAAAAAAGAAAGATATACCAGAGATAGCCTTTTTCATAATCATCTGCTGACTGACTTCAAGTAAGGCATAGAAGAGGGCACACGCTCTCCCCACTGACAGTCAGGTCCCCAGATGCTGCTGGGTGTGGACTGCAACAAGGGCCTCCAGACAGAGAGCCACAGCACACAAGAACTGCCCAGCTATTCAGACAGTAAAAAAGTAGCTGAAGCTTCCTGTTATCCAGACAATGATGTACAGCTGGACAGACAGCCAATTCAGCTGGTCTCTCAGTTTATGTAAATCTTGGCCACACACTGGTCCCAGAACCGAACAGGAGAAAAACAGGCCGATTTGTCTTCCGGGAAATTGCAAAGTTCTTTTAATGAGCCCAAGCTTCTCCCTGAAACAAAGGTCCCGTCTTTTACACATCAATATAATGAAAGTAACGATGTAACCCTATAATGCCACAGTCTCTGCAGAGCCTGAGGATCACCTGAAGGGCAATGAGGAGGTGTAGGTTAACACGACAAATACAAATAAGGAATTAGAGGAAAAACTGAGCAAAAGATTTCATCAAGGAAATGTGACTACAAAATAAGATGGTGCCCACCATGTACGTGAGAGCAAGGGACAAGCCACAAGTCACAGGGCCCCCTCAGAGTCAAGAGCTTGACAAGAGCACCGGCCCACGGTGTGGCCCCGCAGGTGACCGCGCGGAAGGCGAGGATGATGTCTGCACAAGAGGCGCACAGACAGACCTCGCCAGCGAGCATCTGCTCCAGCGCTACTGACAGGTGGGAAGATCCTTAGAGATCTGGCCCTGTTCCACGTACACCGCACTGGTTTTCCAGGAACAGTAAAGTACTGACACTATGCCGGGCTCTCAAGTGACCCCTGGCTCGCATGGGTCAGGCCAGTTACAATCAGGTGCACAGAACGTGATGATGGGAACCGACCTACACACGCCAGTCTGACAGCAAGCAGGCACAAGAACTTCACAAATGGCCTAGAGTCAGGGGACCTTCGGCCTCGGTTCAGGCCCCTCCTCCAAGCCTCAGGTCTGATGCACATCATCTGGGTCAAGACGGCTGCATCACCTGATCAGACGAAGTCTCAGTCTCCTCATCCACAAATTGAGAATAACAACATTTGCAACTACTCACAAATCAAGTCTGTGGAGAGGAAAGACTTGCGTGCACAAAGAATGCTTGCTAAGTCTTCTTCTAGGCACGTGCTCTGTGTAGACCTCATTCTGGGAGGCAGGTAGCCCCGCATTCTCATAAAACTGCAAAATGTGAAGCCTGAAAGACCTTGGGAAACCTCTGATCTAACACCACCATCCAGATGACAAAACTGGAGCCCAGTGAGCAGGATGGCTTTGCTCTGCTCCAGAATCCAATTCTCTGGACACCAGGCCACTGCTGGGTGCTCTCAGGCCTTGCCTTAAGACCTGTCAACTGCATGGCTGATGCTGAGAGAGCGAGCAGAACCTCCAAGGAGGTCAGGCCACACTTTCTAG
This sequence comes from Pseudochirops corinnae, assembly GCA_028646515.1. NCBI lineage: Eukaryota > Metazoa > Chordata > Mammalia > Diprotodontia > Pseudocheiridae > Pseudochirops > Pseudochirops corinnae. The sequence continues at coordinate 10,054,069 of CM053586.1, read as the reverse complement.
GCACATCACCAATGGTGTTTAGTAGCAATCATCTCTCACAGAGGGTTCTTAAACAATTTTCCTATTCTAGCAACAGAAGGGGTGGATTCTCTTGATAAGGGACTGATACTCTCAAGGAAAAAGCCAACAGTCCTCACACAGGTAAAACCTAGCTGGAAAGGCCTGGGGACGCTCTAAGCCTCTGTCACTCAAGAACCAGCCTAGCTAACTAAGTTCATCAGCAGATGGGCTGGCCACCAATCCACGAATGTTTCTGGCCCCAGGCACTCATTAATCTAACTACAATGTGGAGGAACTATGACCTACATCCAAAGAGGCCATCCCCACAGGAATGAGACCAGAGGTTCTCCAAGTACTGAAGCATTAGTGCATTATTACAATAAGACGTATCATTGCATTAGATGTGTGGAGATTACAAATCAACATCCACACAGCATCCTAACCAACAAAGCAAAACACAACTTTCCAAAGACAGAGAACGCATGAGCAAGGCCTACTGAAGGAGTCGCCTGTGAGCCCCCCCAGCTGTGAGGACTGGCCTGACATTTAACTCTAGTCATGTGGGCAGTGTGTGACTATGGCCAGGCCATGACCTCGCAATTACCAGGTCTAACACTGAAATGCTTGCCTGGTGCAGGTGTGGCTTTCTAGCCACCTCCACCATTAACCACCTGGGAGTTGAAAGAGTACAGAATTAATCTTCCAAAAAATAATTCTGAAATGTTAATTGGGAGTTTCCCAGTACAAATATAAGCCGCCTCTTCTCCTCCACAAAGAGTGCATTCCTTATCTCAGACCTTTCTATTTGAATTACACAGATCTAAAGGCAGATTTAAAAGCAGGCAAAACTTTGAGGAAAATGCTTGATCCTAGAGTTGGCAACAAGGGAAAAACAAAACGACGACTGCTAAGAGCAGGTTGTGCACGTAACAGATCCAGCAAACGCTCAGTTGTGACAACAGCTTTACCTGCCCAGACTGTCCTGGGCGGCGGCTCAGAGACCTGGCGTGATACTGGGAACCCCCTTCCAAGTCTTTTTTGGGCCCACCATGCAGGCCAAGAAACCAAATAGTTCTAAGAAAGACTAATTCCACAGGAACCAAGAAATGAGAGCAATCCAAAATGATAGTGGTTATGTAAGAGATTGGATTAAATATAATCTAGCATGATGAGTGTATATTTAGAGAAGAATTTGGAAGACGAGACTTTAAAACAATCAACTGAAGGAAAAGTTAGCTGTTAAAAGAAACAAGTTACTATATGAGATGGATTTCACGCGACAAAAGGAAGGTTTGGAAATAACCGCTAAAAACTAAGGATTAAAGAAACATTCGCTTTGATTTTTTTTTCATTTAATTTAGTACAAGAACAGTTCCTCCAATCTGCGCTGCCTTGATTTCTTCAAACCTAAGCCCTTTTTTCTTTGCCAATATAAAACCCGCCCCCCACTTTTAAAATATCTTCTAGAATTAACTAATACCTTAGCACTGAAATGAGTTTGAGGTTTTGGTTGGTTTTTTTTACAAAAACTCAGCCAAAACTATGATACAAGAATTGTTGATAAAAGGCGAGCTTTAAGTGAGACCACGTGGAATGAGGGTAGGCCTGCCTGCACTCACTACCTGTGCATCCATGAGCACATCCTCTACCTTTCTGAGCCTCTGTTTTCTCCTGAGCATAAAGACCTGTCAAGTGGAGGTGGTTTAGCCACTTAAGCTCTCAAAATCATGACCCGTTACACTCTTTTTCTGAGTCACTATTAAGAGAGAACTGACTGTGCGAGGCTCCAGCTTCTGTCCAGACATGAGAACATCTTCATGCGGCTGAGCCAGACACATCCTCTGACGTCTATAGAGAGAATGCTCCCTTACAGAGCAGTAAAAACCAGCCTCGGGGCGCTCTCAGGAAAAATCTGGGGGAACATCCAGTATATTTTGTTGTTTTTAAATACTGAGGAAACTGGTTTTTCAGAAGCACAATTATTGTTATTAGGTAACTTTTCAGCAACAAGTGATTTAATACAGCTTAGTATTTCAGTATGAGCAGCTGGGCGGCTCAATGGATAAAGCACCAGATCTGGAGGCATCTTTCTGAGTTCAAATCTGGCCTCAGATATTTACTGGCTGTGGGACCCTGGGCAAGTCACTTCACCCTGTTTGCATCAGTTTTCTCCTACAGAAAACGAGTTGGAGACAGAAATGTCAAATCACTCCAGTATCTTTGCCAAAAAAACCCCAAATGGAGTCACAGAGAGTCAGACACAATTGAAAAATGACTGAACAGCAACATTTCAGCTCAAGGAAAAGAAAACTTGCTCATAATTCAAGTGATCTGAGAGCACAACAGGCAATCACAAGGTCAGGAACTGTTGGGGATGTCAGAGAGGGGGATCCCAGACAGGGGTCTATGTCAGACCCGATGGCTTTGGAGGCCCCTTTCCAGCAAAGATTTCAGGAAATCTGAATGTCCTCCAATTAAGGGAGTCGCCATTTTTTTGGAGAAATGACCATAACATAGCTTAGTCCTCCAGGGTTTTACCAGTCTATCTATAGGGCCTGGTAGCAGGGAAAGAAGGGGTGGGAATACATCTTTGCCTTAGACAGAAGTCTCACACTTTTCCAGTGGGTCTTATCAATCAATCATGGATTTCTGGAGTTGAAAGGAGTCCCTAAAGGGAGTCTAATCCAACTTCCTCCCAGACGTATTCATTCCCTTCTATAATAACATAACATGTGACCAGCCGGCCCCCTGAACGGTCCCAACAATGGGGAACTATGTCCTGAGGCAGCACATTCAGATCGTTTGCCCCAATACTGCCCTGAAGCCTGCCTTGTGCAGGTGATAACACAGACCATTTAAACATTTTCAAACCCCGAGACAAAGAAGGGGAACTTAGGTTTTAAAATATATTTTTATTGCTAACTTTGGTTTTCCCATCCCCTAAGTTTCCCCGGGGTCTCTCCCGCTCTCCCTTCCAAGGGGCCATGCTCCATAACAGAGAAATTTTTTAAAGAAAAAGAGAGAAAGTGATCACCAAAACTGATCAATACATCAAAATAAAAAAAAAATCTGACATCACACAAAGGTTCCACACCCACACACTGCCCACTTCTGCAAAAGAACAAAGGGAAAAGAGTAAGAAGTCCAAACTATCCCTACCTGCTGATGACAGAGGGTCTACTAAGGGAGTCCTCAAAGAAACTAAACGAGACAACAGCCTCAGCAAAGTCTCAGGCTACAAAATAAACTCACACAAAGCAATCACCTTTCTATATAATAACAAAATCCAAGAGGCAATAGAAGAAAGGGAAGTCTCATGCAAAGACCTACAAAATAGAGAAAACATTTGGGGATCAATCTACCAAAGCAATTCAATAATTATGTAGATTCAATTATAAATATGCCTTAAAGAAATAATGAACAAAACAAGTTGGAAAAATATTCAGTGCTCATAGCTGAGTCATGCCAATACTATAAAAACGGTAACATGACCAAAGTCAATGCAGTTTAAATGCTGTATCGATCAGACTCTCAAAGGGTTTTACTTCACATGACCTGAAAAACTAATAACAAAACTCACCTCAAAGAACGAAAGATGCAGAATGAGGTACTAAACTTAGCAATCTGGTGAAACCTCAGGCTCCTCTTTTCTGAAGAATTTTCTTAAATGAATAAAATGAAATATGTAGGATTACAAAAGAAACCAAATGTACGGGAATACAATCGTGGCACTATTTTTGCAACAAGTTCATGGACCCCTAGCTAGACTATCAAGGAAAATAATGAGGAAAGAAGGAAGAATAAAGGAAAGATAGCATTTCCAGACTTCAAACTATCTAATAAAGAACTTGGTACGGGTTAAAAAATGAGAAAGGCAATCATTGGACCCAACTAGGCAAGGGAAACTCCCAAAACAGCAGAACTTCTCTACAATCCAAAGAGAAATCACTTGGGGAGCCATGCTCTCCCAGGAGAAAGATCTTCTTTACACTGTGTCGTCCCAGAACACCTGCTCTTCTCAGACCATATTTTTCCTCCCTATGGCACAGGGAGATGAGAAATGCACTTCAATTCCTGTTTTAGGATGAGGTCCACAAAAGCACATTTATTTATTTCTTCTAGTCATTTTTTCTCACAGAGCACATACCAACCTCAAGGCATCTCAAGTGACACGATTTCCTCCTGCACCCAGGGCAAAAATCCAAGTGCTAACAGCAATAGAAGTTCTGGTTCCCCACAGATTACTACACCTCACACTCTCCACAACCCAACCAGGGTCCCAAGAGTCCCTTCCATGTTACAGGGTTGGCTCTGAATGTCCTTGGAGTCACAGCGCCAATCCCAGCATTCAAGGCAGAATGGGACAGGACCAAACCAGAGGAACAGCCTGGGGGCCGCTAAGTCTGTACCCAGGGAGACAGGGGAGATAAACAGAAGCAGACAGATAATGAGATCGCAGCCTGCACGGGGGCCCCGGCTTCCTACCGTGCTCTCTCCACAATGCCAGAGTCCCTGGAAGAGTCACTGTCCACAGATCTGCCTGCAGCCTCCCCCAAGAAAATCACATTCTAATGAAGCTCATCTGGGGGGTTTCAAAACCCTGAGAAAAGACAGCCCCTTCCATGCACCAAAATCAAAAAGTCTAAACTAAACCAGAAGCAATGTCCACATGGAAAGCCAAGTGTCGGGTGCCAGCCCAGTCCAGGAGAGATGGACGCTTTGGCAGGAGTCTCCTGAGGGACGCCCAGACAGCACTGTCTGGGTTTCCAAAAAGAGGCCACAGGCAGGAAAGCACTAGAAGGCCCTCTCCAATCCTTGAGGGGAACCCCAAGAGACACGCATACTGCCACTGGGCAAAGCCACCAATTAACCTCTTTTTTGACAAATGCTGTGGACTCAGTCTTCTTATAAAAGAGTTTTGATTAGACAGATATAACTCAACTCAAAATGGGAAATGAAGAGTCACTTTACATAAATTCATTTTATAACCAGCTTTGCTGGAATTGGCAACTAGGTGGCTCATTGTTTAGAGCACCAGGTCTGGAGTCAGGAAGACCTGAGTTTGAATTCTGCCTCAGGCATTTATTAGTTGTAGGACCCAGGTCAAGTCACTTAGCCTCTGTCTGCCTCAATGAGGACAACAGCAGCCCCTCCTCCTCAGGGCTGCTGCCAGGATCAAATGAGATAAAGGACCCTCCAAGTGCCACCAATCATGTGACTAGTACCATGGCTTTATCCCACAATACCCGGGCACCATGATCATCTGAGCTGAACGACCTCTTCAAGCTCCAGCCATCTGACAGCACCACACCAGGGCCTCCCTCCTCCTCCTCTCACCAACACAGGCAGGCCAAGCCTCCTGTAGGTCCCTCGGTCAGGTACCGATGACCTCCTACGCAGAGTCAGCACTGATCTCACTGGCAACACCCTAGGAGATGTTTCACCCATTCCATTAGAACAGAATAACCAGGTAATAAATGCTTGTGGATTCATTTAGAATTAAAAAGACTGCACAAATAAAATCAACACAGCTAGATTCCAAGGAAAATCTATAGATCTATAGGGAGATCTCTACATTATATATTTCTCATACAAATCTAACCTCTTTAAGGAACTGACCCAACAAGGAAGAGTCAGGCACGAGTTGTTTTCAAAAGAGATGGAGACTTGATAACGACCTGAAAAATATCCAAAATCTCTAATGAGAGAAATGTCCATTAAAACAATCCTGTGGAACCACCTCGTACACATGAACCTAGCCAAGATGCTGGAAAAGACCAGTCAAAGAAGAGGCGTCAGGAAGACAGAATAACTCATTGCTGGTGTTATCTGCAAACTGGTTTGACTGTTACAAACAACAATTTGGAAGCACAAAAATGGAGTTACTAAACTGTTACTAAACTCTTTTGCCCAGAGACACTGGACCAGTCATTTCCCTCCAGTTGCCTCCAAAAATAAAAAGAAGAATATAGCAAACTAACAATAGTAACAAATCAAACAAAACTATAAGTAAGGAGAGACAGAACAGACTGTACCACAAGCTGGCTTTAACACCACAGGGTCAAGTCAAAGAGCACATACCTTTATCCAAGCAAACGTGAAACAACTATGAAAATATATGATAATACAGATAATCATGAGAAGTCAATAACTTCAAAAGAATAAAAGGTTTATCTACTTGTAGTCTATAAAATAGTGTATGCGATATATATGTATTATTATTCGATACGAGCATAAAGAAATAATGATACAACTAGTTCTCATCACAAACGACACTATGCTCACTTTGTGTAGCCCCAGAACACTACAAAGCCTCTCGAGTGAAATCCAAATAAAAGTAGAAATGTACTAGCTTGGCCATCCACACAAACAAAAAAGTGGATGAAAAATACACATTGTCCAGATTATACCAAGAACTGGATAGGCAGCCCACTGAGTTAATGGATATAATTCCTCTACCTTCAAAGAATAAGTGATCCCTGTATTACATGGACTCAATATGTGGGCTGTGTTATTCCAAGGGCTCCACAAATTCAGACTTCTCTTCATTAAGCATTTTCTCAATCATCACTATTATAATATGGCCATGTGTAAAGTTTTTTTGACATTTAAATGGAGTCCTCATACACAAAAGGTGAGAACCATTAAGATGGACTGTTTTTAAATATAGAGAAAGGTTGTATTTTACAAAATGCTTTGACTCTCAAAGCCTGGAAAAGATAAAGGTTAAAAACAACTGGAGGTCACTATCATTAATGATCTCACACACACACACACACACACACACACACACCAATAAATAAATATTGGCAAGAGAAAAAAGCCCTTTAAAAAAATTATCTATTATTACCAAGTTATGTACGGAAAATAAAGATAGCTCAGCATCAGGAAAAGAATATGATATACGTATATATCATAAGTCACATCACATTATTACAACAATAAATGCAGAACAAGTAGAAAGACTTTTTCATTTAGTCTTGTATCCACATGAAAGAAAAAATACTACTAGTATCCAGAAAGAAGCAGTTCCTGGATCAAGAATCACAGACAGGATCGCATAAGATCCATTGCCTTCTACTGAAAATGAGAGAGGATCATGGAATACAATATTCCAAAAGGCAAAAGAAACAGGCTTAAAACCAAGAAAAACTCACCCTGAAAAGCTGAGTATAATGGATCTTTAATGGAAGACAGGATTCACAGGTATTTCTGATGAACAGACTAGATGCGATGAAAAACTTGAAATGTAAATGCAAGAGTCAAAATGACTTATCTGAGCTGTTGGGAGAGGCTCTATGATGCTGTAAACTAACATTTGAATAGGAGTGAAAGAAACAAGTGCCCCTTCAGAACTTTAGTCTTCAAACATACAGGGAGAGGGAAATAGGAAAAATGGAGGACATGGCACATGCTGCTTTAGTTCTGTGGGCTTGAAGAGGGAAAAAGAGAAGGGAGAGAATAAACTAGGATAGAAAAGAAGGGGGTTAAATTTGCTATCTTTCATCATCAAGGTAGGAAGAGTACACAAATATGGAGGAAGGGGTGAGGAGTAGGGTCACCAGATTAAGCTCAGAGAGCTGCATGTGTGTGCACGTGCGCACACACACACACACACACACACAGAGTTTGGTGTAGAAACACATCAAACTGAACAAGTAAATTAGTGGGGATAGAGAGGAGTAGTCATGGAGAAAGGCATTATCAGGAACGGAGGTTTCAAGCAAAACAAACTTCCTGATCCTGAGGGGGACATTTGGGGAGGGGGTGGGGCAAGGAGACTAAGAAAGGTCAAGAACTAGAATCTAAGGGAGTGCCTATCAGATGGGGAATGGAGGAATAAATTATTTCTATTACTGCAACGGAATATTATTAAGTGATAAGAAATGAAGAGAAGCAACACAAAGAATCCTGGGTCATGGGATGGGATCCAGAGGGAAGTGAGCAGAACCAAAACAGTGTCTACAGGGACAGCATCGTCGTGAAGACAAACAACTCTGAAAGCCTTCAGAAGTCAGCTCCACATGGCGAGCTCCCCACTGTCTCCAAAGGGCAGACAATTACACGGCACGTCACCCACCTCCTTATATCCTTCTGAAATTACTGACTTCTCACAATCATCTGCTTTATCCTAAGTATCTCCATAAACCTGGCATGCTGACCTCAAGACGTAGCAAATGGATGCTTCTGAACATGGCCACATGAGGGTTCATTTTGCTTGACCATGCTCATTTGGTACAAAGGTGGTCTCTTTTTTTCCCTCCTTTCAGTTTGTTAACAAGTATAAGGGGATGGAGAGTAGGCAGTACAGAGGGGGAGTGAAAAAGAGGGGTATGGGAAAAAAGGTGATATGCACAGAAGAGACCTAAAGGAAATGAAGAGGGAAGCACAAATAAGCAGCATGTTCTGAATGTAACATGAAATGAAGATTTCATTTCTTGGAAAATGCTTTTTGTTTTTTGGGGTTTAAGTTTAAAATTTTTTAAAAATAATTTTTTTCAACTAAAGTAAGAAAACTATGTGTTAGATACACCCCACTCGGCTGTCCAAGTCAGTGCAGGAGGGAAGCAGGCCTGCTACCACATGCTCCCACGTACCTTCCCCAGAGCACGGGGCTCAGTTCTAGGCACCATATGTGAGAAATGAGTGTGAGAAGGTGGAGAGAAGCCACGAAGGCTACAGGTACCAAGATGATGAAAGGTCGCCACCTCACACTGGACAAGGACCAAGGGGAAGACTCTGGGAAGGCAGAATAATTAACCCCAAACAGTGGAAGAGCCATCCTTTAGAAGAGGGCCAAGGCTCATTCTGCTTACCCCTACATGGCAAAACTTGGAGCAATGAGAGGAGGTGATTTTATGGAGAGGCAGAGTCTAGCTCAACATAAGGTAAAACTCCCTAAAGATCAGACTGTCCCCATGCACAAAGGACTAAACTGGCAAGTGGTCAACTGCCCCCCTCCCAAAGTCCTAAAGAGAAGGCCTGGGACCACTCTGGAGAGCAACCTGGAACTATGTCCAAAGGACCATAAAAACGTGCATACCCTTTAACCCAGCAACACCTCTTCTAGGGCTGTATCCCAAAGAGATCATACAAATGGGGAAAGGACCCACACGGACAAAAATATTTGTAGCAGCTTTTTTTAATTTTTAGGTTTATTTACTTTTAGTTTTACAACATTCAGTTCCACAGTCCCTTGAGTTTCAGATTTTCTCCTCCTCCCTCTCTTCTTCCCTCCCCCCCACCATGGCGGCATGCACTCAGATTCAGGATCTACAGATATCTTCCCATTAATCATTAGTCAGGTTGTAAAGAATTGTAACTGATGGAATGCTCAGTGGGAAAGAGGAAACAAAACCAAACAAGAAAAAGAACAGAGCAGGTAGTTTGTTTCAATCTGCACTCAGACTCCGCATCTCCTTCTCTGGATGTGGCTATCTCCTTTACTCATGAGTCTTTTGGAGTTGTCCTATAACCTTGTATTGCTGAGAGGAGCCCAGTCTATTGAGGTTAGTTGTCACACATACGTTGTGTCTGTGAGTAGCAGCTTTTTTAATGGTAGCCAAGAACTGGACACTGAGGGGATGCCCATCAATTGGGGAAGGGCTGAACAGGTTGTGGTATAAGAATTAATGGAATACTACTGTGCTATAAGAAATGATGAGCAGGCAGACTTCAGAGAAACCTGGAAAGACTTATATGAACTGATACAGAGAGAGGTGAGCAGAACCAGGAGAACACTGTATACAGTAACAGTCACAGTGTGCGATGACTGACTTTGATACTTAGACCGTCTTAGCAATGCAAGGTCCTAAAACAATTCCAAAGGACTCGTGATGGAAAATGCCGTCCACATCCAGAGAAAGAGCTATGGGGTCTGAATGCAGAGCGAAGCAGACTATGTTCTTGTTTTGTTTTGTTTTTTTCTTTCTCATGGTGCCTCCCATTCGTTATAATTCTTCTCTACAACAAGACTAATGTGAAAATATGTTTAATAGGAATGTATATATAGGGGGGAAAGGAGAGAGGGGAAGAATTTAGAACTTATGGAAGTAAATGCTGAAAACTAAAAATAAATAAAGAAAATATTTTCAGGAGCAAAAAAACCAAGGGCTTGGGGACCATTTGAGCACGTGAACATCAGACACCACAGCCTGTGGGTGCCTCCCAAAGCCGAGGGTGGTGCCAGACTCCACCCTTCAGCCTCAGCAGTTTGTAAAGGTCGTGACCCTCACGACCACCACTCTTGTCATCATCCCCTACTGCCTGCCAAGACCTGAGCCCAGCTCACGCATCACCACCTCCTCCATACAGTTCTCTTCATTCCCCAGCTCCCACTGATCTCTACTACCTCTGTTTTCCGATCTTATATTTTTCTAAAATAGAAAAGACAGCAAGTGGATTTAGATCCATTTTCCCCCTTATTATAATCCTGTAGTGTGACATCACATTATCTAATGCCTCATCTTCCCTCTAAGACTGTCGGCTAGGGAAAGGCAGGGGCCACATCTCACCACATGCACGGGGTTTCCTTTAGTCCAGCATGAGCGTAAGAGGTAAGCTCAAGAAACACTTAGTTCAAGTCACTTTCCTTCCATTCCATCCAATCCAATCCAGTGCTAAGAGTGGGTGGTTTGAAGCTGCAGAGGATGAATCCAGAAGAGACTAAGAATGACCAGGTTGTGGCCCAGCTGCCCATCAGTCCTAGCAGCTCACAACACTGCCGCACGTTCTCAGAGCTGGCAGGACCATCGGCCCACGCCTGTCTTTGAAGAGACGGTTATTATCAATTAAGACATGCCTACTCAGGGCGCTCTATGAGGTGAGCCTGAACAACAGCTTGGTGCCACAATCCCCACGGGCAGACCTGAAAGGGAAGCCACAACTATCATGCCAGGCTCTGATCTGCAGGCATATGCCATGACACCATCTAGCCTTTCTCCTGAACAGGCTGACAAATCAGCAGCCAACAGGAAAATACTGAAGAGGGTGAGGAAAGATTCGGAAGGGCAGAAAGCAAACATACAACTTGCCGTGCATGAGGGCCCAAAGGATCAGGGGTCCGGAGCTGAACAGGCACGCTCATGCCCCTGTGTCCTAGAGGCCTCACTTACAGATGAGGAAGCTAAGAGGTCTGCCCCATGCATGAACCAGCCCAAGGTCCCGAGGTCAATCAGAGCTGCTGTGGGCCCTTCCTCAGACCCTGGCTAGACAGGAAACAAGCCACTCACTCTCTGAGTCTCCGTTTGCATATGTTAAATGGGGACAACAATCCTCATACTCCCTAGTTCACAAGGTTATTGTGGGAAAAGCCACTCTGCAAACCTTAATGCCTTCTCCTTCTCTACTAGACAAGGGGATCTCACAGGTGTTGGGAATCCCCAAGGAGGCAATGAACCCCCAGCCATGCACCTGAGAGGCTCAGAGAGCTGCTGCCACCCTCTCAGTGCCATCATCGCCCTCATCCTCTAAAAGTTCGAGGCACCCAGCACAGTTCGGGCAAAGACGTGGAGGACTATTCCCCAGCACTGTCTTCCATCCTGAGCCCCTGCTGTGAGTTCAGGCCATACAAAGTAAGGCCTGCTCTCCAAAAGCTCCTCTTCTCCCTCACAGATAGGCAGGACAGGTAACTGAAGTAGCAAAAACAGCAGGAAATCAGGAGGAAGCCCAAAGCCCCAAAGTCCTAGAGACAGTCCAGCAGAAGGTTGAGTCACTGGCCTCACTATGTTTTGGACCCATCTCACTGCCCCAACTCTCCAGTCCAAGGAGCCTACAGAGATCAGAACAAGACTGGAAAAGCCTAGGAACAAAGCAGGGACAAGACTGACCTTCCACCGATCCTTGGGCAGCAGTTCCACGGCCACCACATCACCATTCAAAGCTCTGTTCCGAGCAACAACTCCATCAATAAAGATGTCTCTGGTCCCATCCTGTGAAGGGAAGCACAATCAGAGCAGAAAGTCAACTTCGTAGATTCAAAGATGTCAATCATACAGATTTTCCATAGCCCTAAGAATACTCAGTACAAAGAGAGCCAGCGTGAAGGCCCACATGTCAGAATGAACAAGAACGAGCACACCTGGCCGTGGACAACCCAAGCACTACCACATGTGAGAGAAACAGAGCAGCTCTATGGTGGGCGGCCCAAAGCTGCCTGCTTTCTAGTCACTGCTCTCTGTGGAGTGTTTTGCCCAAACAGGACATGCTACTTCTTCTTAAACATGACTACAGATGGATAGGAGAGATCCAAGAGACAAGAAGGAAAAGGTCCAGTGAGAGCGGAAGAGAGCAGACGTGCTGCCAACCATTGCCCGATTCTGCCCCCAAAAAAGCCAAAAGAGGGACCAGACCTGCCTAACAGGGACAACAAGCACAGAAATGCGTGGCCCTTCCTGCACAGGAGAAAAGAGAGCCTCCGAGCTCACCCAAAGCACAAACTCCACCGGGCCTGGCTCCTGGAGTCTCTGCCATTATCGAGGGGGTATGAATGACTTCACACAATCTTCGAGGCTCCAATATCCCCATCAAAAAATCCCTTCTTCTGGGGATGTGGCCAGTGCTCGTCCCACGACACTGGTCACATCCACCAGCAGGGAAGGCTGGGAAACACCCTGGAAACCCACACTCAGTAGCTGCCCAACAAAAAGGCCAAGCCCTTCATTTCTGCAGCCTCAGTGGAAAGGAGACACAGGGACTGCCATGAATGCTCAGAGCTCTGCAAGGGCCTCCCCAAGAGTGGGGAGATTAACCACAGCTTCTCACACAGCAATCTCAGGTGGCCTGGGTCCTGCTTCTACCCACAGGAAGACAGGGATGGCACAGCATGTGGCTGGAAGCAAGGTCAACAGCTGCTGCTTTTTAACAGATACATGAGCCACACTCTTCAAGTGCCTGAGGACCCAAGAGGCGCCAAACCCAGGTCCAAACTGGGTCCCTGATGACCCAGCCCCACTCCCCAGACGCACCAGAAGCGGATTTAAAGGTAGTTGGAAAACAAATTTAACAAAACAAATAAAAATACACTAGGATAGAGATAATGTTCACGTATGGTTTTCCAAGGCAGTCAGCGGGGCTCCTGAGAGACAGCTCATCTATATTCCATCCCACCCCCCCCACCAACTTTGCGCTTTAACAGCTTTCCTCTAGCGTAAAGGAAAGACCCTGAGAAAGGGTCTTGCCAACAGGGGGAACAGCCTCTGGAGGAGAACAAGTGCTCAATTTGGAGTGAGGAGCCCTCGCTCCCAACATGGACCAGCCAGAGGACTTGGGGCAAGCTGTTCCTCCTCTCAGTCCCTGAGCCCAATCTGCACCATGCTGGCAATAACCCCCATGCTACCTAATTAACAAGGTTTCTCTAAGCTAAGCAGTCTGGAGGAACAGGAGTGGTGGGCACTGGCATTAAACAGCCAGATCCCCAGCCCTCGACCACAGAAAGGCCCTTCCACTCAGGCCCTCGCCAACTGCACACTCTCAGGACACCTCTGACAGCAGCCCGTGTCTTCTCCTTCAAGCCTGGCGAGAGAAAGAGACTGGCAGCTGCTGCCTCTGCCCCAGCCAAACCCCAACCCCAACCCCACCCGGTCAGTGCTGAGCGGCTGCCGTGCTAGCTACGGAAACCCCAGATTACTCCAAGATGGCCTCAGAGACAGGCTTCTTAAAAAAATACGCTGTGTCCCACTGGAAGCAGAAAGATGCAAAGCGTGACTCAGAGTCATAAAGGTACCACTGGTTTTCCTTATAACAAGATGTGGGTGTCTGCAAAGTCATGGCAACCTGTCACTGTTTGCAGGGAAAGGTCCCCTTTCAAAGCAGTTACACACACACACAACAGCAGCTCACTTTGTCTACTTGGCTGAGGGGAGGAGAAGTTGCCATGGTTTTGATTCCACCCCATGAAGTGCCATGGGACCATGAACACAAAGCAGACATGGAGGGCCCGCAGGCCCTGCTTGGCTCTTGTCTGATGCCAGGAGGACCCTTCTGCTATTTCAGGGCAACCTGGGTCAAAGGTAACAAACTGTGGAATTATCTGACAATTGTATTAAAGTTTAAGTTCAGTTTTTTTAATTACAACTCAAGGAGGAAAGCCCATTGCTTTGAAGCTAGGGAATGATGTCCCAATCCTACCTCCATGAGCTCCTCAGGCAATCGTTTCTCCAGGCTGAGCCTGAATTCTCACGCTGTAAAACAAGATCTATGGATGTCATCATCCTTAAGGGAGCAAGCACCCCCAGGGCTGACACCTCGGCACAGGAATCCCTCTCTAATACTCGAGGATGGACGATTCCATGTTACTGTACCCACCCGTTGTGGAAAGGCACAGTGAACAAGGAGCTGTGGCCATTTGCCCAGCTACCTGGAAAAGTGGAGGTTCAACAGAGTCATGCCATGAAAGCCAGAACATCATCAGTCAGGAAAATGACTCCCTCCGGAGCAGCAATAAACTCGACAGCTGCACCAAGGTTGCCTCCCATGACAAGATGCAGAAAAATTGCAAATCCTCTTGGACAAATGTAATTCGGAATAGAAGCTGCGTTCTTTAAAAGGCCAGATTCTTACAGATGGTCCTGTTTGCCTTTCTCTTTTCATCCCCAAAATAAAATCAACCACATGTTTAAAAAACCAAACAAACCCAAGGTTATCTCAGTAATAAGACTTTATCCTGGTGCATTTGAAAGTCACTTTATTTTATCCAATTTCTCTACTTCCCTTCAGGGCCGTCCTTACGGGGAGCCAGATGGAAGCTGGCACATCCATTCGTCTGATCTCTCCAATGTATTGCGGGTTTTTTCAGTAGAAAACTCAAATCTTCTAATGCCAGCAAAGGCTGCAGTGACGCACATTAGCTAAGTCGAGGTGGCCTGCCAAATTTGAAACAAAGGGAAATGTCTCTTTTATACCTGATAATTCATTCACAGTGCTCAGCTTGTGTGGACACTTTAGTCCAACAGCTAAGGCAGGGCTGGCTCACACAACTGCTTCTAGAGCTCTGGAAAGTTAAGGCTTCATTTTGCCTTTCCAAGTCAATTGGGAGGTCCTTGAGTATGGGCACCATCAGAAAATAAGAAAATTCTGGTGCCATCGAGGATATTAAAGACGGATCCAACCTGATCTTCGACAAGTGAGGACATCGGTCTCACGGCCCGTCTGGCCCGTGCCCTCAGGTGGGCCACAGTGATTTGAAGGCCTGACCCCAACCTGCACAACCTCTTTCTGAACTGAGAGTATTTGTTTGAATCTTGCCTTTACCTCATCTTTCAGATCCGCTGACTGGCCAGGTCAAGACAGAAGAGGACGCACAGAGACAAAGACCACCAGGCTTTGCCGACACAATTCTGTAAGTCTAGATCACACTTCCACTAGGGTGACTCGGTCATACCTGAAATGCTACCAGTTTCCTCTGAAGGGAATGTTGCAAAAAACATGTCATTTTCACATCCTACCAAAATGCTCATGGTCCAGAGCCTCAAATGAAGACGACTGACAATACTGATGCCCAAAAAGCTCAACTTTGGAGTTACAGACTTTGGAAACCCTCTACATACACACGTGGGGTTCACTGGGCATTCACTGGCTGATGGCAGTAGGGCAAACTACCACACATCAACTTCTTCTAGGCCTTCACATATTATTTAGGAAACTACAAGAAAGCAAAAAATGGTAAAGCAAGTGAACCAAGGTCCAGCCGAGTCCGCCAGGCCATTGGTGGCCAGACTGCTCAGCAGATGCTTCTGCTACAGTAGCCTCCTGATTCCCCAGAAGTGGACTACACAGCTTTCACATGACATCCTTAGAAGGAGCACTTCCCTCCTTTATGCCTTTGCAGCCAATCCCCAGCTCATCAGCATGTCCACAGGAGCAGTGTCACCATGTCCAGAGGCAGATGGAAACACCAAGGCTTCCAGGGGCCTGAGGCTTCCACTGTTTTCAGGTTCTTCTTCACAAACCATAAGTCAGGGCAGGCTAAGGCTGTACCTGTCAGTGGGACCCAGCTTCTCCAGGCTGAGCCTGAATTCTCACGCTGTAAAACAAGATCTATGGATGTCATCATCCTTAAGGGAGCAAGCACCCCCAGGGCTGACACCTTGGCACAGGAATCCCTCTCTAATACTCGAGGATAGACGATTCTATGTTACTGTACCCACCCGTTGTGGAAAGGCACAGTGAACAAGGAGCTGTGGCCATTTGCCCAGCTACCTGGAAAAGTGAAGGTTCAACAGAGTCATGCCATGAAAGCCAGAATATCATCAATCAGGAAAATGACTCCCTCCGGAGCAGCAACAAACTCGACACCAAAGACTTATAACACTAGAAAAATGGCTGCAGTCTTTGTTCCAAAGAGGACCAAAATGGCATCATTGTGTTGGAGTCAAGGTACAGTGTGTCCAACTGTGGCTGATCCAACAGTGTGAGCCTGGAAGGCTTTCCCACAGGTGGGCCACAAACAGTCCACATAAACATTTGGGATGGAGATGGCTCTAAATTGGTGCATCTCCCATCTCTTTGATTCTGCTTTGCTCATAGAGCACAGCGCCTTCTCTGATGACGGCCCACCATTCTGGGCCAGTGTCTCCCATGTCTCACAACTGATTCCAAAGTTCTTCAGGAGACCCTGAGAGTGTCCTTCTTCTGACTACCATGTGAGAACTTGCCTTATGTGAGTTTTCTGCAAAACGGTTTTTTAGGCAAATGTACGTCTGACATTTGAACCAACACAGCCAGTCTACGTTGCCCTCTCTGCAGCAGAGTTTGAACGCTTGGCAGTTTAGCTCAAGAAAGGACCATATCCTACCAGATGATCTTCAGAATCTTCCTAAGACAGTTCACATGGGAGTGATTCGGTTTCTGGGCCTGGTGCTGGTAAACTGTCCAGGTTTCACAGGCACACAACAATGAGGTCAGCACCACAGCTCTGTAGACCTTCCGTTTGGTGGGCAGCCTAATACCTCTTCTCTCCCACACTTTCCTTCAGAGCCTCCCAAACACTGAGCTGGCTCTGGCAACGTACGTGTCAATCTCATTACCTAAATGGACATCCCTGGAAAGCCAAGGTAAGTGAATTTATCCACAGTATTCCCAATTTTTCTATTTGCTGTAACCAGTGTTTATACTAATGGCTAGTGTGGTACTGGCTGGTAGAGAACCTCTGTTTTCTTGGTGTTAACTGTTAGGCCAAAATTAGCACAAGTAGCAGAGAATCAATCCATACTCTATTGCATCTCAGCCTCAGAGACTGCAGAGTGCACAATCACCTAAGAACAAAAAGTCATGCACCAACTCTCCCTCCACTTGAGTCTTGGCTCACAGCCTTTTCAAGTTAAATGATTTACCGTCAGCGCAGAAGCTGACCTCCATTGCTGTTTTCATCCTCACTGAAGGTGTCTGATAACATCACTGAAAACCTCACGCTACAAAGCATGGGAGCAAGCACATAGCCCTGCTTCTCTCCACTGGTGCCTGGGCAAGCACATCCATTATGCAGAGCCCAGACAAGCATGCTGGCACGGAACTGGCATGCAATGCTGATGAACTTCTCCACACAACCACATCTGGCCATCATCTTCCACAAGCCCTCACTACTGACAGTATCCGGGGCCTTGGTCAGATCAGCAAACAATGGGGACAGATTTCTTTTCTGATCCTGGCCTTTCTCCCACAGTTGTCAGGCAGCAAACGTCACAGCAACAGTTCCTCAGCCCTCTCTGAAGAGCCACGCGAACTCTCTCATCTTCCAGGCAAAGCAGCAGTTTATACGGGAGGATTAAAGAATTCTGCCAGCACTGGGTAAGAAAAGCAGCCTGTCCCTCACTGTGAGACAGTCACAAGACAATCTATTTTCCTTTACCTTAATATATATGGAGAATGGAGGCCTCCCTGAACTCCTGGGGATAACCTCTTCTGGTCATATAACACAGAAGATCTCAATCAGCTTTTTTATGAGCACCGGACCCCCCGTCTTATAAATCTCAACTGGAACAGAATCAGTACCAGGTGCCTTTGCCACAAGAGAGAAGCTGAATGTCATTCAAAACCTCTTGTCCAGTTGGAAGCTCAGTGAAGAGGGGCTGACTTCAACCTGAGGCATACGGTCAATGGTCTCAGCACTGATCGATGACAGTCAGTTGAGAGCGCTAAGGAAGTGTTCAGCCTGTCTCTCCAGGATCAGGTCCTCATCACTAAATAATGGGGCTCTGTCAGTACTGAGTAGTTGAGATGCACCATAGGTCTTTGGCCCATAAACAGCCTTCAGGGCATCATAAAGGTACTCTGGATTATCACTATCAGTGTAAAACTGAATTGCGCCTGCCTTCTTACTGAGCTGAGAATGCTGCATTTTTCTAAGCTTTGCATTTTTACTTTTGTAAAGTTAAGCACTGCCTTCTTATACACGGACAAACTATCCTGTTGGAAAGCTCTGTGGAGTTCTCATTTTTTGGTTTAGCAGCTTCTGAATTTCCCCATCATTTTCACCAAACCAATCTAGATATCTGTAAGTATTCTGGCCCAGATGTGTAAATGTGATGCTATACACCAGTGGTTCTCAACCTTCCTAACATCGCAACCCTTTAATACTCGTATATGGGTGTATCTGTATGTGGGCAGACCCACCTGGAGACGGCTAGAGGAGCAGTGCCTTGGTTCCTAAGACCATCGAAATATATGTTTTCTGATGCTCTTAGGCGACCCCTGTGACCCCTGTGAAAGGGTCGTTTGACCCACAGGTTGAGAACCACGGCTGTACACCAAATCTCTGAAAGCTGCCCATTCCTTTTCTGCTCCACTGTTGCTACCCATGTGTTGACTCAGTTTTTCCTCTAAATTAGCAACAAACTGTTCCCCCTCAGAGAAGTGCTCTAATCTGTTGACATTAAGTCAACAAGTAGTCATCTTGCCACTTTTGTTGAATGTGAATGTTCAGCTGGGAGAGGACAAGTCTATGATTGGTCCAGCACTCTGTGCCACACATCACCTTCATTACTCTCACATTCTGTCCTTTCTCCTTACAATGTCACTGTCTATTAAATGCCAATGTTTGCTGCAAGGGGGCATCCATGAAATTTTATTGTGGTTAAGTAACTGGAAGCCAGTGTTGAGAAGAGAAGGTCATGAGACACACAAATCTTCAGCAGTAAGAGGCTGTCATTACTGCTACTTCTGACTCCATCCCTCCCAAGAACACTCCCTGCCACATCTGGTAGTCTAGGCCTATTCCGGTGTTAAAACTTATCCAAAATTACAAGCTTGTCCTCTCTTTCGGCACATTGATGATGAAGGGCTCCACGTCTCCAAGACCTCATTAGGGGGTTCGTCGTGAGAGGAGCACAGGAACTGAAGTGGTGGCATAGCTCTTTCCTGCACGTGGCAATCTCATTGTCATGAGCCTTTCATTCTCTTCTTTTGGGAGGCATACAGTCTTGTGGACTAGATTAGTGTTGTTTTTGGAGGGGGAAAGGCAAGGCAATTGGGGTTAAGTGACTTGCCCAAGGTCACACAGCAAGTGGCTGCTATTTGGATGTGATATCAACTGAGTTCTCTCCCAACAAGAGCTGTTAGCGTTTCAGATCTCCTAGATTTCATGGGGTCCATAAGCACATGCACATTCCATGTACCAACAGTGAGTGTAATCATCTTCACAAAAGCTTTTGTACATTTTTTGTTTTTTGACCACAGAGTGGGATCCCTGCCTGTCACAATAAATAGGCCAGGGTTGGGTAAGGAGATAATGTTTAAGGCACCTTTTCTAGTCCCTTCTTCAAACCAGGACATGAGCAGTGTGGTCCTTAAAAGGCCACTCAGACGCCCAGGGGGCTGCTGAATCCTGCTGCTGCTTCCAATGAGAAGACAACCCTGTGGCCTGGGTGGCACATGTACAAGGCTGTGACTGCAGTTCCCAGTCTATCCAAACCGGCTGCTTCATCACTTGCCTGTCTCCACAGGACTTTAAAGTAGATAAAAACAGTAACATGGTATGGGTGATGCCTTTCAACTAACACATACATTGGATTTAAGTGAGATAGAATTGTGTAAAGTTGGCGGCTTCATTTTCTCTTCTAGAGTCATCTGAATCCAGCGGCAAGACACAAGCTGACTGGCAGAGGCTTAGGAAGCAGTGGATGCTCTTGGTGTCTTTGATGCCTAATCAAGCTCTAAGCACTCCAGAGTACCTGCTTCAGTCACCTTCATGGCCATTCTTATCTGCCCATCTGGCCAGAGAAAGTCTTCACACACTTGGTGCAGGGAACTCCCTAACTCACCAACTGATTGGAGGCCTGTAAGTTAGCCTCAACCTGGTTTAGCCCATCTGCTGAAATGTTGTGACTGCAGTGTAAGCTATAGCCTCTTGGAGCCACAGGTGAGAGGTGGGTGACCAACTGGACACAAAAGGAGGAGAGCAGCCCTCATGTCAGAGGTACTAGTCTTTCCCGAACACAGATACAGCCTACCCCCCACCCCTCCCAAAAAATACAAGGACAAAAATGCAAGGCAGGGACTTTACCAAACTCATTTCTAGCAGTACAGTAATGCTCAATAAAGTGTGATGCCCCCCAAATACTCAATAAATCTGAGTGGAATTCTCTTTAGAAATTTAGAAAGCAACTCAATGGTCATCTACTCCCACCTAATCCTGGAATAAACACAACAGGTGGTGACCTTTGTTGAAAGGCCGGCAATGAAGGGAAAGCCACCCCCCTCCTGAGTCGGCCCATCGTACTTCTGAATAATTCTACTTAAAAATACATACATAAAGAAGCTCCTTTACAAAGTAAAGAACGGTCTCTTCTCAATAATCACAGCTTATTCCTTCACCAAAGCCTCAGAGCATGAATTCAAGGCCCGTGGATAGTCTCTAGTTTATCAATATTCATCTCACTAAGTGGCACCCAGACATGGGCACAGCCATCCAGAAGACAGGCAGGATAATTCTGGAGGCTATGTCTACTATCACACTGACTTTCTGGCCTACCCTATCACAATTCACACTGAGCTAGCCATCCACTAAGACACCCAGATCACATTCAGATGAATGGTTGTCCAGCCATGCCTTCCCATCCTCTACTAGCAAAGCTGATATTTTTAACCCAAGTGTAAAACTTTATACTTGTTCTTCATTTCATCTTACTGAATTTCTCCTGTGTCCGCCTCCATGCAGCTGCTTCAGAGGTCCTGGCCTACAGATTGTAGGGAGGCCAAATGAACATTCAGAGGGTAATTGCTCTTGCTTTAACCTGCCTGGATCCAAACTGTGGTCTCAAGTGGTGGTCCTAATGTGTGTGACCAGTGAGCCAGAGTTTGTGGGGGTTGCAGAGACAGTGCCTTCCTAATAGCTCTGGCAGCTGATAAAACTCCAGTGATTTGGGGCAAAGCTCTCCCTCTGGAAGCAGAGTTCTACTGTGGCAAAGAGCTCACAAGTCAAGTAATTCACTGGCAACATGAGCAAGCAAAGGAATCAAAATAAGCACAGCAATCCAACTCTGGATTCCCTTTTTGGGGACAAAAAGGATCAAAGCATGGAACAGGAGGAAGACAACACAGTCAGAACTCCTGCACCAAAAGCTTCCAAGAAAAATATGAATTGGTTACAGACCATGGAGGAACTCAAGAAGGATTCTGAAAATCAAGTAAGAGAAATGGAGGAAAAATTGGGAAGAAAAACGAGAATGATGCAAGAAAATCATGAAGAGAGAGTCAACAACCTGACTAAAGAAAATAACACCTTAAAAAATAAACTAACTCAAATGGCAAAAGAGGCCCAAAAAGCCAATGAAGAGAAGAATGCCTTAAAAAGCCAAATTTGCCAGATGGAAAAAGAATTTCAAAAGCTCACTGAAGAGAATAATTCCTTCAGAATTAGATTAGAGCAAATGGAAGCTAATGACTTTATGAGAAATCAAGATACTGTTAAACAGATCCAAACAAACGGAAAAACAGAAGGCAATGTGAAATATCTCATTGGAAAAATCACTAACCTGGAAAATAGATCCAGGAGAAATCATTTAAAAATTATTGGACTACCTGAAAGCCAT
>CM053586.1:10015636-10031544 GCA_028646515.1 Pseudochirops corinnae | reverse complement strand
TGTATATGTGTGTGTGTGTGTGTGTGTGTGTGTGTGTGTGTGTGTACAGGTATACATAGACAGAGGGCACAGGATCAATTGAATAGAAAGGGATATTTAAAAGGTGAAATTGAGAGGTGAGAGAGGAATATAATGAGAAGAGATGAGGAGAGACGGAATGGGGTAAGTTATCTCATATAGAAGAGGCAAGGAATAAATGTTACAATGGAGGGGAAGAACAGGAAGGCAAAAAGGAATGGGTCAACCTTACTCTCATTGAATTTGGCTTAGGGAGGGAATGACATACACAATAAATTGGGTATCTTGCCCTACAGAAGATTAGGGGGGAAGGGGATGAGAGGGGAGATGATGTGGGGCAGATTGGGGGGAGGGTAATTAGAAGCTTTTGAAAAGGGAAAGGGTCAAAGAATAGAACAAGTGGGGGGCAGGATAGGATGGAGAGAAATATAGTTAGGCTTTCACAATATATCCATATGGAAATGTTTTGCAGACCTACACATGCGCAACCTATATTGAATTGCTTATCTTCCCAGCAAGGGTGAGTGATGAGGGAGGAAGGGAAAGAATCTAGAATTCAAAGTTGTAAACTCAAATGTTTTTTTAAAATTATTATTATTATTATTATTATTATTTACATGCAACTGGGAAATAAGATATACAGGCACTGGGGTATGGAGATCCATCTTACCCTACCGGAAAGTGGGAGGAGGAATGAGGGAGTATATAGAAGAGAGCAGATTGGGGGAGGGGATATACAGTGGGATCAGTGTTTTGGGGTGGTGGGTAGGGGAAAGATGGAAGAAAATTTGTAACTCAAAATCTTGTGGAAATGAATGATGTAAACTAAAAATAAACATAAAATTTAATTTAAAAAAAATGAGGGGTCCACAGATCCTCTAGGGCCTACACAGATCTCAAGGACTTCATAAACTTGGAGGGGAAACAAATGACATTTTTCTTTTCACTACTCTTTGGTTTCCTTGGTAAGCTTCTACATTTTAATTTACATATCTAAAAATATTATTCAGAGAGGATGGTTTGCAAGCTCTCCTAGACTGATGCAGAGGGGTCTGCGACAAAAAAACAAAGTAAAAGGTAAAGAACCCCAAGGCTAGAGGTCTTATATAAGCTCTGCTTGGCTCTGGAAGGATTGGCAGAGAACAGTATGCTCAAGGTACAGAGTCAGATTTCAGCTAAATATAAAGAAAAAAGCCTGAACCATCAGTGATGTCCACAAGTGGCACAGGCTGTCATTTGAGACAGGGAAGTCACCATCGCTGAAGGTCCAAATGACTACCTGTACCACAAATGCCAGAGATGGTATATGGTATTGGAGAGGCAGGATGGTAGAATGGGTAGAGAGCTGTCCATAGAGGCAAGACATGGGTTTAGTCCCTGACTGCAAGACCATGAATAAGTCCCTTCATTCATTCATTGCCTGAGGCTATCCTTTAAGACTGTCATTTACTAACAGTTAGGGGAAGAAGCTTCCACACCAGAAGTATCCCACAATGAAATCACAGGAGGGAATTCTTGTATGGGCTGGACTAGGTGACTGCCAGGGCTTCTTCTGGCTAAGATTCTATCAACTAATAAATTCTGTGACTCTTGAGCCACAGCCATCAAAATCAAAGAATTTTAGAGTGAGAAGAGCCATCTGGTCCAACCAACTCAGAAAAGGAACCCCCACCACCACATCTATGACAACTGGCTGGTCATCCAGCCTCTACCTGAAGACTACTCTGATCTCCAGAGGCAGCCGTCCCACCTAAGGGGCACTCTCAATGCTAGGAAGTTCTTCCTGACCTCCGGCCTACATTGGCCTCTCCAGAAGTTCCTCCCCGTGGCTCCTTGCTTTACTCTCTGCAGCCCCAAAGGACAAGTCTAACACCTCTATCTGAAAGTCTTCACAATATGAAGTGAGAACTGTCAGACCCTACCTGGCCCCTCCCCAAATCCAGGCCATTTCTCCTCTAAGGAAAGCATGTGGAGTTCCTTCCATGGAGCCTAACTCAGTATCCCCTGAAGGCCCATGACCTCCCTCACTGCACTCTGTAGGAAGTTCTCTAGCCTCTCTATGGCTGTCCTAAACAGAACTGAAACAAAAAGGAACCAGTCATCAATGGGGAGGTGTGGTGACAATGAGATTGCCTCCCAATTTCTAGAAGCTGTGTCTCTCTCCCTCTTAAGATAGCCATTAGACTGACAGTGTTACTAAGTCCCACCTTCTGGAAGGCAATGGGCCAAACAGTGCTCAGTAAGATGACTTAGATTTTTTTTAAAACAGTAGCAGACAGCTACTGTTTTAAGCAGCTGCAATAGTGGTGGTGGTGGTGGTGGTGGTAGTAGTAGTAGTAGTAGTAATAACATGCATTGAGCACTAGACAGAATTTAAAGGTAACACTCAGCTGATTTATCCTGTTGGAGGTTTAAACTAACTTAATTTAGAATAACTAAGAAATTTAAATCCTAAGTGTTACCCTTTGTTATTTATTCCAAAGAGAAAAGGCATGAAGGTATAAACACAGAAGATTAATAGAATCAGCATGCTCCTATCTGGTAGAAACCTTCAGAGACCATCCAGTTCACGCTCCTCAAAGCAGAAATGAGTGAGCTGAAGTTCCAGGAAGTGAAGGCTTGGGAATACGCCTCCCTCATCTTCCTGCATGTGTGTCATTAAGTCATTTCCAAAGCAATGTTGTTGGCCCTCCCAGATGCAACTCACCGTGACCAATACAAGGCCCTGAAATGGCAAAGGCCCTTCCTCGTCATGAGTCACTGACGCAAGGAAGGAGCACAATGATCCAGAGCAGAGACACCCGGCAAATTCTTCTAATTCTCGCCTGCAGAAAAGGGGAACTTGGAACAGTTTTGTTTTGTTTTCTTTAAAAAGGTGCCACACGTTATTTTTGGACAAACTTTACAGATTAGATCATAGAGTCAATCGAAAGTAGATAGCATATTTCTTCAGGAGAGATTAACTTAACCCACTGGAAAAAAACCATAAATCCTCTAAGCTCTAAACCAAGGGAGTCCAGTTACACTAACTGGTAGGCCTCCATCTGGGCTCAGCTGCTTTCTGCAGTCCAGCAAACAAGTGTCCTGACTTCCACTGCAAGTGTGCCCTTACAGCCCCATACATGGAGCAGATCAGAGAGTCTCCAAGGCTACGCCGATCCTCATCTTGACTTAGCTCATTTCTCTGTCAGTTCTTACAAACAGTTGACTTTTGTAAATTCACATATAATTTAACCAAGATCAGTGTATATTTAACAATTTAAGTGTGAAAATGTGGATTAAGTTATTTAACTTACCGGGGAAGGAATGAAAGCCTCGTGATACTTCTTTGGATTTATCCTCAACACACCCTTAAAAAAAGAAGAAAAAAAACAAAACATTAGCCTGAGAAATAAGGTTCAGTGGATGAGAGCCAGAACACCACAGAAATTTGTTACTGAAACCAGGACACGAGATTTATTGCTATATTTTTCAATCTTAGGATTATGCTAACATCTTTATCCCAAAACACAACTGTAGGCCTGGCATCCTGATATTGTAAATGAAGGGATTTACGGCAGAGTGCACAGGGCCTCCACAAAGACGGAACAACTCTAGGGGAGGACACTTTACAATTTCGTCATCTGGCTTTTAGATGATGTCTTACCCACTTCAAGCTGTTTCACCATCAGAACCAAGAGGCCGACACATCCTCTGTGGAAGATGAGACTGGGCCTTTACACACCCCAAATTCCAAAATACTGCCCAACATCACCAATTTATGACATCTTCCTGCATGCCACACCTTGACTTAAAGCAAGATGCCTTTAGTAGTAAGCATGGCCCTCCTTCAGAATAATAACAGCCATGACGACTGTGGCTCAAGTCCAATGGCACTTTCAGGTCAGCATAGTGCTTGACGAGGTATCTCACCCTACCCTCACAAAAGCCCCGTAAGTGAGGTGCTACTGGTACTCTGTTTTACAGATGAGGAAATTCAGAATGAGAGCAGTCAGGTGACTTGTGCAGGTTACACAGGGTCCAGATCTGAACTCAGGTCTTTCTGGTCTACAGGGCCAGGCTCTAGCCATCATACCACCTAGCTGCTGAGGCAACACAAAAGAGCAGCCAGCTTACAGCCTCAGCCACTCCAAATGGCCCACAACCAACTGTGAATGCACATCGGAGTGCTGGCTCCAACACCCAGGCCACCCAGGCTGCCGCAGCTTTACATTCCCCAACACGATGTCCAGGGCTGATTCTATTTACATATGGGGGTGCACGCAGGGATGGCTGGGGTGAGGGGGGGTGTTTGTAAGAGCTCATGCAGGAAGCTATTACCCTTTGTAGGCCCCGGCTGTGGAGACTGCATTCTCCTGGAATTTTCAGATGGCGTCAATTACTTCCTAACAAGCCAGAATCAAAAGGTGCCTTGCGAGGGTGTTTCCAACGTTTTCCAAAATGCTGACAGACACAATGTAATCAGCAAAACAGGTGTAGACATAAAATATGGGTTAAAATCATTTTCTCCTTCACTGATCTGCCAAGTTTGAATTATGAGTTTTCCTGCAAGAGTGGGTGACCTCACTCACACCTCAAACAGCATGTCCCTGGACTGTGTCAGACACAAATGGAAATGCCCCTGGCTGACCAAAGACAGATCGCTCAGCTTTCCATCAAAGGGAAAATTCGGAAACTTGATTTTTGGATTGTGCCCACACTACTTTGCCTTATTCACCTCTTTTGGCAGATTACAGTGTGACCTAGAAAGTTGCAATGTGTTGATTACCCAAGTATTCATAGAATTTCCTTCCAATGAGGGTCATTGAAACACTGACTAATTTTAAACTAATAAAAATCAAATTTAAAATAGTGACTAACAGTTGCTGTAACAAATGCTTCATGTTCTGAAGGGTTAGAGCCTTGTTCAGTCCATGGCTGGAAAGAGGGCTCCTATAAGTAAGCAGGAATTCATACCATCTGTGCACACTCAAAACTTACAGACGTACACAGATTATACTTCATATAGTCAAAGAATAATTCCGAAAATGATTAGGAACTTCTAATGGTTTGGGATCTTTTTTCCTTTTTCTTTCTTAAAAGAAAAGTCACTTGGGCAGGGGCGCTGCAGGACTACCGGGAACAGAGCCTGCCTCAGAGTCAGGGCCTCTGCTGACGCCTGGCTTGCTGCTCCCTCTTAGTGCCCTGCCCTGTCCCTTTGTGTCCTCTGATGATGGAAAAGGAGAATGTGGGCACTCCCCACACAAGTGTGTGCACCACTGTCCTCCAGTGTGTCAATAGTGGAAGCTCTTTCCCCACGCCCCCAGTGTGGGCATCCAACACACACACACACACACACACACACACACACAATTTTAGGAAGCATTTTCACCTGGGGTGTAGATGAGAAAGCTCTTTCTACTAACGCAGATCAGCATCTTCTTTGTAACTAAAAGTCTCAGTGCTACCTGGGATACCAAAACATCCAATGACTCATCCAGGGCCTCAAGGCCAGTGTGTCAAAGGTGGAACCTAAACCCAGGTTTGCCCGACCACTGGTCAACCCTCTATCTACCAGGCGATGTTATTATCACACGAGGAGAGCATTGGGAGCAGGCCACAGACTCCTAGCATCATTCATTTGGGTTACTCCAACTGGTCTGAGTCTTCAAACACTGCACAGACCTCGTTCCTCAGGCTACCTAGTGATCCCTTAGGTCTTAGAAACAACCAACCAAGTGATGCTGAGTAGTCAGTGGTTTCCTACTTCTTCAAGCTCCAGCCTCCGTGGTCCAGTCACATCTCTGGTCTAGCATTCGTTCTTTCTCCAGCCTCTCATTCTGCCTCGGAGGGCCTTACGGTGGCCCAGTTCACGGCTCTCCCAGATCTGCCCTTGCCTGGTCCTTCTGCAGGAGGACCACTTCTCCAAGCATCTAGTCTCAGTGACTCTAGCACAGTGGTTCTCAACCTTCCTAATGCCACGACCCTTTAATACAGTTCCTCATGCTGTGGTGACCCCCAACCATAAAATTATTTTCATTGCTACTTCATAACTGTAATTTTGCTGCTGTTATGAATTATAATGTAAATATCTGATATGCAGCATGTATTTTCATTGTTACACATTGAACATAACCCACAGGTTGAGAACCACTGCTCTAGCACCTCAGAGAGCTAGCCCAGTGCCCTGCACATCATGTTTCCATGCCCCAAATGTCCAGCAGTGCCCAGCACACAACAGACACACAATGTTCGCTGAACAGACCAAAGCTCTGTAGACTTCTCTGCCACTTCTTCAATTTTGCCCCTACATTTCAACACCAGTGACTCTAGGGCTCTCCAGGAAGCCTCCGCTCCCTGATCTACTGTCTCTCCCAAGACACCACACTTTTCTTCTTTTTTTATTATTATTAGTTTTAGTTTTAGTTTTCAACATTCACTTCCATAAGATGCTGAGTTCCAAATTTTCTCCCCATCTCTCCCCTCCCCTCTCCCCAAGATGGCATGTAATCTGACATAGGCTCCATGTATACATTCATATTGAACCTATTTTCACAATCGTCATGTTGTAAAAAGAAGAATGAGACAAAAAAAGGGAGGGTGAACAATATGCTCCAATCTGCATTCAGACTCCTAGTTTTGTTCGGGGTGTGGATGGCACTTTCCATCACGATTCCTATGGAGTTGTCTTGGGTCCTCACACTGCTAAGAAGAGATAAGTCTATCCAAGTTAGTCACTGCATGCTGGGGCTGCTACTGCCAGTCTCCCTCCACCTGGGGCCTCGGACTGCTGGGAGGTGCCAGTCCACTTCCCTTCTCCCTGGTATGGCTCCCTCCAAGTAGCTGTACTGCGGTATTTTGACTTGGTGGGAATGCACAGAAGAATTATGGGAAAGCACGTGTTTGAC
Organism: Pseudochirops corinnae; assembly: GCA_028646515.1. Classification (NCBI taxonomy): domain Eukaryota; kingdom Metazoa; phylum Chordata; class Mammalia; order Diprotodontia; family Pseudocheiridae; genus Pseudochirops; species Pseudochirops corinnae. Next base: position 10,024,639 of record CM053586.1, on the reverse strand, counting down.
AGCTCTTGTGAATGAATTCAGGTCCTTAATTCCTCTTTAACTTTCTCTCCCTTCTTGACTAAAACCATTCTTCCAGACCTCGTTGAGAGTCCAGGCTAAGATGGATGTCCGATTCCTTCTAATTCTTAAGCAGACAGATTCAAACAGGCAAGAGGACGAGCTGTCCCAGCCCTTCTGGCATGGCATTTCCTGACCAGTGGTTCGAGGCAGAATCCAGGCTCTAATGTCCACAATGATACCATAGCTCAGGAGCACTAGGGTGCAGAGGTGACAAAGTGAGACACGGCTCTGTGCCACCCTTTGAGGGTCCAGTTGGAGAAAACGAGACTTCACTTTATTCAAGTCTTACTAAAGATGTGGCTTCTCTTCCTTTCTCTTCCCTTTTGAAGTGGTGTAGACCAGCTGACTGTACACTGGGGAGGAGCAGCAGAACTTGTAATCTACGATTCTAGGGTGACCCCAACACCCTGGGGGCCCCTCTAGTATGCCCAACCCCACTAAAAGTATCATCTAGGCACCTCCTACTGACCACTGTGAACAGCATCAGAAGTGGATTCCGTTTGTTATAATCCTTCTTCACAACCTGACTAATGTCCAATGTGAATGTATTTGTAGAACCTATATTTGACGGCATGCTGCCATGGAGGGGGAGGGGGAAGGAGAGGGAAGGGGAGAAAACCTGAAACTCAAGGGATTGTGAAACTGAATGTTGTAAATTAAAAGGAAATAAATTTAAATTAAAAAAAAGAAGTGGAGTGAATTAATGAACCAATGATTAAGAGGTACCCCTTGTAATACAGTAGTCTCCCTAATCAAGGAAAGGACCTTCTGTTGAGATGGCTGACTGTTCAAAAACTGGAGAGAAGAAATGGGATGAGAAATGGCCTCCAGCTGCAATACCTGAGACTAGCAGGAACCTTAGAAAGAGCAGTTTCAGTGGGAATGGAAGCCACCAAGAAGTCAGCGGGAGCTGAGGAAGCAGAAGCAATACCTATAGACAGCGCCTCTCAGGCTGAGGCCAGCAGGGTCAATGAAGGCTCATGGGCATCTCTGCAGGTCACAGAAAAGACACCATGACAGATGCTAAGAGAGCAAGAGAAAGGGAGTGCAGTACAGTGCCTGACTTCAAGAAGCTTACAGTCCATGAGAACCATTCCTTTCCATGGATAATCACAACAAAAGCATCTGCTATGTGTGACTAACAAAGTGCTTTACATCCATTGTTGCCTTTGACCCTCAAAATGACCCCATGAGAGCTGTGATGTGTGAGGTAGCACAGTCCTCCTTTCACCAAAGATGAAAGCAGAGAGAGGTGAGCTGATGTCCCCATCTAAACAGGAGCAGAGCAGAAACCAAACCCAGGCTTGTGACTACAAATCCAGCCTCGTTCTTCTGAGCAACCCTCCCAGAGCACTTCCCAGGCCAGTCTCTCCCACCATCCAACCTAACACTGGGAAGCAGCCAAATCTGATAGTGCTATTTGCAGGGAGTAGGTTCATGGAGGTAGCGTGGAGTAAATGTCACTGGGACAGTCAAGAGAAGAGCCAGGACTAGCTCCCGGGCTATTCAAAAGCTCAGCCAGTCTTTTTTTGCATGATCAGCCAAGCCAGGTGGGGAAGGATGCCCTCAAAGCTCAGAAAGGTGCATTTTCTTTCTTTTTTTTTTTTTTTAATAAAATTGGTTTATTTACTTTTGGTTTACAACCTTCAGTTCCACAGTCCCTTGAGTTTGAGATTTTCTCCTCCTCCCCCCCATCATGGGAGCATCCACTCAGATATAGGATCTACAGATATCTTCCCATTAATCATTAGTCAGGTTGTAAAGAAGGATTATAACTGATGGAATGCTCAGTGGGAAAAAGGAAACAAAACAAGAAAAAGAAACACAGCAGGTAGTTTGCTTCAATCTGCATTCAGACTCCGAAGCTCCTTCTCTTTTGATCATGAGTCTTTTGGAGTTGTCTTATAACCTCATATTGCTGAGAGAAGCCCGTTCTATTGAAGATAGTCGTCACACATATATTGTGTCTGTGATTGTGTACAGATTTCTCCTGGTTCTGCTCTTCTCTCTCAGCATCAGTCTGTATAAGTCTCTCCAGGTTATTATGAAGTCCGTCTGCTCCTCATCTCTTATAGCACAGTAGTATTCCATTACATTCATATACCAGAACTTGTTCAGTCATTCCTCAGTTGATGGGCATCCCCTTGATTTCTAATTCTTTGCCACCACAAAGAGAGCTGCTATAAATATTTTTGTACATACGGGTCCTCTTCCCACTTCTCTGATCTCTTGGGGATATAACCCTAGAAGTGGTATTGCTGGGTCAAAGGGTATGCACTTATTTATAGCCCTTTAGGCATAGTTCCAGATTGCTCTCCACAATGGCTGGATCAGTTCATAGCTCCGCCAACAATGCATCAGTGTTCTAGTTTTTCCACATCCTTCTCTAGCATTTATCATTTTCCTGTTTTGTCATCTCAGCCAATCTGGCCAGTAAGATGTGGTACCTCAGAGTTGTTTAGATTTGTATTTCTCTAATAACTAGTGATTTGGAACATTTTTTCATATGTTTATAGATGTCTTTAATTTCATCCTCTGAAAACTGTCTGTTCATATCCTTTGACCATTTATCAATTGAGGAGTGGCTTGTATTCTTATAGATTTGACTCAATTCTTTGTATATTTTAGAAATGAAGCCTTTATCAGAGACACTGGTTGTAAAAATTCTTTCCCAATTTTCCACTTCCTTTTTAATCTCGGTAACATTGGCTTTGTTTGTACAGAAGCTTTTCAATTTAATGTAATCAAAATTATCCATTTTGCATTTTATACTGATCTCTAATTCTTGGTTTGTCATGAAGTCTTCCCCTCTCCATAGATCTGACAGGTAAACTATCCCTTGCTCTCCCTGATTGCCTACTGTATCAGCCTTTATATGTAGATCATGCACCCATTTAGACTTTATTTTGGTGTACGGTGTTAGATACTGGTCTATGCCCAATTTCTGCCATACTACGTTTCAGTAGAAAGGTGCATTTTCCATGTCCACTCTCCTCCAGTTACACCTGAAGCTCACAAATATTCTCTACCTGATTAGCAGGGGAGATTGGGTTGCATATCAAAATTACTGTCACCAGAAGTGCAATATGGAGGTGTTCTCATCACAGACTCACGCGTACCAACAAAATTCCATTACTGATGAAGATCCAAAGTTTAGCCACAGGTCAGGAAATCACAAAAACAAGACCTCGCTCCAAAATGCTTTTCCACAAAAAGATATTCACCAGAAGAGAGAATTCCCCAGGAAACATGATTTCCCTAAGGACTCATTTAGGGCAGGTCCTCATTCCCCAAATAACCAAATCTACCCCAAAGCACCAAACAGGTCTGCCAGGCTAACCACACACAGACAAACTCAACAGCCCTTCCTTCTCTTAATTGTTCACAAAGGCATATCTGCTAATTAAGAGTTCTCCTATTCTTTACATCTCTGAAGGCTTTCCCTATTAAAGTGCTAAAATACATTTCTCTTCCGAGTTCATATATATCCACAGAAATCAGTTATAAATCTACTTAAGAATAGTGTTATCCACAAGACAACATGAAAAATATTGACAAAATTCTAGCTGGAATCTAATTCTATGAGGTTAGCATGGAATGACTTATTCTTGGTGAACCATTGATGGCTTCTTATAATTTTCTTATAATTTTTCTTTTTAAGTGCTAACAAAATATCCATTTAATAATTCTTTTTAGAATTTTCTTTGGGGCAAACATTAAGCTCACAAGTGTATGGCTGAAAGAATTCCCCTTTTTCCCCCCAAAATCAGGTAAACTTTTGTTCATCTCCATTCTTTTAGTGGGCACATGAAACATTCCCGGTTTGCTCCAAAATAATCCATAGCAACTCCTTATCACTTTCAGTTGTGGCTGGCATATGGGAGTCTGGCTTGAACGCCAGGACCTATAATAAGCTGATCCTTGTTTGAAGCAGCAGCTCCATTTCTAAGACACAGCAGCACTCTGTACACAGTTTTCACATAGACCCAATTTGCGAGGACACCACCTGCTTCTCTTGAACTCCACCTGAAACTTCTTGAATAAGCCCAGCATCACGAATCGCTGGGTCTTGATTGTTTACTCTGTTTAATCTCAGAAACTGATCTTGTTGCTTGTGTAATCAGCACCATGGCCAGAGTTTGTGAGGACACTGGCTCAACATGGAACTAGCTGAGAGTGGAGTCTCCTTAAGCTGCAATCGCTCCAACTATAGAAAGCAGAGAGCACGACCTGGGGCCTGTCTGTCAGAGCAGAGGCAAGGAGGCCTCCCCTGAACTTCGCCATCTATGTCGCTGAGGAGAAGCTTCCCCAGAGTGGGCGTGTCTTCGGGTCCTGGCCCCAGGATGCTGACCATGCCCCAGGGAAGGGTGATGTGGATGTCTCTCTGTCAGCGAATGCCCTGCCTGTCTGCTCTCCTCAATCACACTTGGCAGCATCCCAGCACCCAAGGAGTTCGTGTTTTCCTAGGGGCTAACGAAGGCCAGACGACAAGCAGGGCTTCCAGAAAAAATCTTGCTTGCTGTGCGTGACGTTATTTTTTCCAAAAATTTTAGCTCTGAGTCTGGGTCTGGGTCTGAGGCCTGGGGTCACTATGTTCACAGGCTGATGCCCCTCATGTGGCCATCTCCAAACCTGTGGCTTCTCTCCTCCTATTGACCACAACTGCTCTGAGACACCAATGGCACTTGACGGCTTTACAGTGGAGCTGCTTTCAAATTGGGGAAGAGGAAGAGCTGTGTGTCTAACGGGTCCAGCTAGCATTCCACTGCCATTCAAAAGCAAAAACCAAAGGGAAGCCTTTTAAAATATTGAAGTGTGACTGTTTCCATGCTTTGTACCTGTCTTTAATTACCTGGCTTCTCAGTGGGCTCTCCATCCAGCTGGACCATTTGCAGTGTCTTCCTCAGGAACACTCTTCGGAACTGCACTTCACTTTTAGCATGGGAACCTTCTGTTCTTTTTCTCTACCCCACCTTCAAGTGCATATCCCTCCTTTTTCTTTTTTTTTAAATTTTCCAATGTTTCTAGGTTTTCTTTTTTTATTCTGAAGTGAAACATCAGAAAAGAGCATTTCCACATACAAAGAACATAGAGCAAGGCTGTTATGGAAAGCCAGGACTCTCACTATTGAGCTCATAAGAAATAATTCTACATGGTCCTCCCCAGCTATCCGGCTCCTCTGCACTTCCGTCACAGCTCCTTTTAACCTTTTCTATACGTTTTTAAAGCACCAGAACAGCCCATCTCAGGGCCTCACTACTGCCATCCTTCCCTGCACTTAAACCCTTGCTCCTAAGTAACCAAGAGCAAAAAGGGGGGGGGGGGAAGGTGACTTTGCAACAAATCTGCAGTTACAAAGAATTCTGGGAATATGGCAGAAAAAGGCAGGAAACTACCTGGCTCTCCCAAACTCCCCCACCAACAACATAAAATGACTCAAAGTGAACTGGAGAGGAGCAGAAATAAGTAAGTCAGGGTAGAGCAGCTGTCTAGGCAAAGACACCGGGCTGGGGGGGGTGGCGCCCCTTTAAGAAAGATCTGGCCTCCCAGAAGTGCAGATGGAGATACAGTAAGACTTGGGGGCAGCTGTGCTGGAGACAGCAGAAGCTTCAGGAACTTTCCCCCCAATAACAGGGTGGGGTCAGGGTTCAGGCGGCTGGTCAGGGGAAGGCTGCAGGGTCCCCCACTGGGGCTGGACTCTGGCACCCAGGCAAGCTAACAAGACACTGTCCCTGACTGTGCGCCAGAAGGAGCCCTGAGTACATACTGGTGAGCGTGATCACAGATGGATGAGGGCCCTGCTGGCTGTGGCCATTTGCAAGGGAGCAGAATCCCTGGCTTCAGTTCCAGCGCAGAGACTTGCAGCTACTAGAGGGACCCCAGGGAATGAGAGAATTTGCAGTGACAGCATTGCTGGGGACCTGGTCATGGCTCAAGGGTAGAGAAGAGCACCCTGAGATCAGGCCCCCAGACAGATCTCAGAAAACAACAGCTCCAAACTGAAGCCTGAGATGTTACCCCCACATCTCCGGACTACAGCCCGACTCTGACGTAAAGCTAAGGGCCGAGAAACAAGTCACTCAGAGATGAGTGAGCAAAAGAGAAACAGTGACCAGAGATCGCAGCTCTGGCGACAGAGAAGCTCTGGGCCCAGACTCAGAAGACGGCTACTTCTAAAGTGCCAACAAAAATGTAAAATGGTCACGAGCCAAAAAGAGTCCTTAGAAAAGCTTAAAAAGGACTTCAAAAATCAGAGAAGAGGAAGAAAAATTAGGGGGAAAAGAGTAAAGCAAGAAATCAAGAAAATTATGAAAGTAAAGTCAACCAATTAGAAAAAGGGGTCCAAAAACTTATGGAAGAAATATTGCTTAAATATCAGAATTAAGCAAGGGGAAGCTAATGACTTCACAAGACACTGAGAAACAATAAAATAAAATCAGAAGAATATTGGAAATATCTCATTACGAAAACAACTGACCTGGAAAACAGATAAAGGAGACACTATAAGAATTATACTTGAAAGTTATGATAAAAAAAGTCGAGACACTACACTTCAAGAAATTATTAAGGAAAATGCCCTGAAATTTTAGAATTACAGGACAAAATAGAAGTTGAAAAAATCCAATCACCACCTGAAATAGATATCAAGATGAAAAATCACAGGAAATTTGAAAGCTCTGAGGTCAAAGACAAAACAGTACAAGCAACTAGAAAGAAATAACTTAAATACTGCACCTCCGTAGTCAAGATAATACAAGTCTGAGCAGCTTCTACACTAAAAGACTGGAGGGTATGAAGCATGGTAGTGCTAAGAGCAAAGGAGCTGGGTTTGCAACCAAGAATAACTTGCCCAGCAAAGATCATTGTAATCCTGGCAAGGAAAAAATAGATACTTGATAAAATAAAGGACTTTCAGGTAATCTTGAGGAAAAGTTCAGAACTGAACAGAAGACTACAAAAGACCTGCAAAAATCTGAAGAAACCTGAGAAGGTATTAAATAAGAAAGACCAATTGTAAGAATTTAATAAGGTCAAACTGTTTGCTTCTTATATGGGAAAACATTTTCTGTAACTCTTAAGAATGTTATTACTAGGGTGGTTTGAAAGAGTATACATAGATATGAGACTGGGGTTGAGGTGAGTACGATGAGATGATTCTAAAAAACAAAAATGGGTCGGAGAAATAAAACGGAGCAATTATCACATTCAGACAAGGTATGAGTGAAGAACCATGGCAGTGGAGAGCAAGGGGAGTGGAAGGCTGGTCGTGCTAGAGCCTTATTCTCATCACAAGTGGGAAGGACAGATGCATCGAGAGGGGCATAAAAGTCTTCTTAACTTGCACAGAAATAGGAGAGCAAGAGAACGGGATAAGGGAGGAACTCTTAGAAGAAAATCTTTGCTACACCTTGACCTGAGTCTGTGCTCACCTAGAACACAAAAGTAGGAGGATCTCAGAGGCGTCCATTCCACCTCAATCCCTAAGGAGGCTTCCAGCTGATAGCTAGAAAGGACCTTAAATGTCCTCCAGTCCAATCTTTCATTATACAGATAAGGAAGCTGAGTCAGAGATGTTCAGCGATTCTGGGCATCCAAAGGCCACAATCAGGATGTAACTTCGCAACATGCCTATGGTAAATCATGAGAGGTGCCGCTGCGGTGGCCAGCTAGCCCTATCTGTTAGCCTACATCCCAAGGAAAGGTCCAAAGAGAAGCAAACATATAATATTCTTGCCCATGGCCCAAAACCCTCATTCCAACATGTTTGCTAAACCTCAGAACCAGGGGAGCAGATGGAAGGAACTGAAATGAAACCGCTAGTCATACCTGAGTAATAGAAGGCATGTTTTAGGCTTAGACAAAATGCTTTTGTTCATGCTGCATGAAAGTACCTATCAGGTTTTATTAGAAAATGACCTATATCCAATAACACATTATTGGGATCAAGTGCCTTCATGCAGACCAAGAAGCTTCTTTATTGCCAAATAAAGTACCTTGATTTACCTACATTATCCAGGAAAACAAGTTTTTATTTGACAAATCTGAAATCTCACCCTTTAAATGTGTTCAATGGGAGAAATTTCTTAGGAGAAACTGACACTCAATGGCATTTGTTTTTCTCCCAAAGGCAGAAACCAAAGAGTCTTTAAAGTCTTCAGAGTAGTTTTTCCCTGCCTACTACAAGCTCTACAAACTCTGACAATTGGGAAATGGCCTCTCTTCCTACTAAGTTGTATTAGCACAATTATTAGAGCATGAGGAGGAAGGCAGAGACAAGAGGGAGTGAAACATGAAGAAGCTCTGTGCCTAAAGCACATCACATCAGTACACTTCCCTCTCGGCTGACTAGCTGGGAGATAGCATCTCCAGAAACTCAGAGAGGTAGAAGGTAAGTGTAAAGTATACCAGATACTGTCTGACTGGGAGCGGAGAGAAAGTAACAGCTCCATTTAATTTCTGAGGCAGTGCTGGCCGTAAAAGGAAGACTGCTCCACTTCCTTCCTCAAACCATCAAATAAAGGGAGCTGGGGGGCTATTAACATAATGTAAAATCTCTCTTTCTAACCTGAGTACTGCTGTTGTTGTGCACTGCTTTCGTCCTGTCTGACTCTTCATGACCCCATTTGGGATTTCTGGCCAGAGATACTGGAGTGGTTTGCCACTGCCTTCTCCAGTTCATCTGACATATGAGGACACTGAGGCAAGCAGGGTGAAGTGACTTGCCCAGGGTCACACAGCGAGTCAGTGTCTGAGGCCAGATTTGAGCTCAGAGAAATGAGTCCAGGACTGGTGTTCTATCCACTGTGCCACCCAAATGCCCTAACTACAGTTTTACTATACATTTTGCTACATACAGTTTTACTACATGCTTTACTAATGTTTGCTAGGAGCTCTGGGATGGCAGTCAGCAAGAAGAAAGCACGATAAAAAGAAAAGAACAGG
>CM053586.1:10001553-10015136 GCA_028646515.1 Pseudochirops corinnae | reverse complement strand
CACACACACACACACACACACACACACACACACACACACACACTCTGTGCTTTAGCATCTGTCCTGACTCCCCTCTCTGTCACAGCCATATACTCTAGGAGTAGAAGAGAATTTTTTTTTTAACTTATTTATTTTTACAAACAGGTTATTATCTCCCACTGCCCACTCCACAACTGAACAAGTTCCAAAAATAAAAATTAAAGCCCTCATAGAAGAAATGCTCAGTCTGGCAAACCAAAGCCCTCCTTGGGAGAGCTCCCGTCTCTTCGTTGTCCCCCAGCGCTGCAATGCTCTCCCTCTTCATCTCCTCCCACTGGTTCCTCCAGCTTCATGAGATCCCCAAGTAAGACCTCCCCTTCTGCGGGAAGCCTTCCCCAGCTCCTCTCAGCCAGCACCTTCCCTCTGCCGTCGCTCCACTGATCCTGCGTATGACTTGCTTGTACAGATTCATCGGCTCCCTGTCCTGTTAGATTGTAAGCTCCTCAAGGGCAGAGACTGTCTTTGGCCTCTGTTTGCATCCCCAGTGCTTAGCACAGTGCCTGGCAGACAGCAGGTACGTGACAACTGTTTACTGACACTGCCCAGATGCGGAAATGTCTACCTTCCTCTAATGTTCATGCTCGCCAGCTCTTGGGCAGGAGGAGCTTCCTCCTCCCCCTTCCAGACCCACAATTTATCAAAGCTAGTTTTTCCCGCCATGTTGTCGTCACACAGCTGTTCAAGCCCTGCTCACTCTCCTCTGCACGAGCTCACAGAGAGGTCCATTTTGTCATTTCTTATGGCACAAAACCAGTCTCCATTCCTATGTCAAAGTCTGCCTAATGATCCCCCAAATGAAGACGACTCTGTTTTCCAGCTCGGGGCTGCCATAACTACATCTGTACTTCTAGGTCCTTTTCCTCTTTCCCTGATCTAGTTAAAGGATAGGCCAAGAAGTGGACTAGGTCGGAGGTCATCCCAAATCATTTTCCAGAATGGCTGGACCAAGTCACAGCACCTACTGGCACACGAGCTGCGCCGTTTGCCTGCAGCCCTGACCGGGCTTGTCACTCTCCTCTGCTCATCTTTATCAATATGACAGTTGTGAAGGGAAACTTGAGAACAGCTTTCATTTGCATTCCTCTTAACTCTTGGTGATCTGAATTAACTAGGACTCCATGGCTGAGTCCAGCAGGAAATCTGCTTTGGTCCGATGGCATTAAAATACCTTTTTTCCAGAGCTTCTTTGCTCTTCATTAGAGAGCAAAGAGTCTACATAGCAAGTTTACATTAGGAAGCAGATGGGCCCTGTATCTTGGCCTATGAAAATCTTATTTACAGTGTTGTCCATTTCACGCTGTGATCTCATATCTGGAACCAGCTCTTTTCCCCATCTGCAAAGAACAACTGTTCTCATATGTGGATGAGGGAGGGAAGCTCTGGCTGGAAGGTCTCATGATGTCACACTCCAGCAGGAACCACTTACCGACACTTGGGAACAAGACCTGCCGTACCGATTGGGGCTGACTCACAAGCCAATGAAGGGCCTTTACATTTCCTGGGCCTGAGAAGGCTCTGCCCAGCCCCTAGGGGTACGTCCAATCTCTCAGCTATTTTCGTAAGGTTTCCTATTTATTTCTTATCGTCTTACAGATGCTGCCAGAGGGACCACAGCTGAGAGAGGACCCAGCACGGTCCAGGGTAACAAGCACTAGACTTGGCACCAGGAGAAGCCGAGGCTTGAATCTCACCTATGACATGTACTCCACTGTGGGCACTTCTCTCCACCCTTGTTTAGAAAATGGAGATAATAGTCATTACCCACTTTAATGAGTCAGTGTTGAGTGTCCAATGAGATAATGTATATAGAGTATTTTGTAAACTTTACATCGCTACAGAAATGTCAGCTGTCACTTCAAAACAAGGGAAACAAAAACAAACAGACCTGGGAAAGCTAAGGGCCTGGAAGGAAGAGACCGAGAATCAAGGTCAGCCTTCAGGTCCGCCCACTGCACTCACCATCCAAAAACCACAGGCCATTAATGCCCTGGAGGGATGGGACCTGCAAAGTACCCAGACCTGGAGCTCAGGCCGGGCCTCGTGGCAGGAAGGGGCCATGCCTTCTCTCTCAGCCCCGATTCACACACGCAGGCGGCAGGAGGCAGCGAGCTTGTCGGCTCCCTACGCTGAGCTACGATGGTTTACAAAAGAATTTGGAGCAACTCTGGGTGCTCCCTCCCAGACAGGACTTGCTGCCTGCTTTCCTGTCTTGCCGCCCAGAAACGAGGCATCTCCCGAACAGTGCAGATGAGTTACATCACATCTACAAAAGTTACACTACATCATTTTTTTCCTAAGTGGGGGGATTTCTGAGGTGCTTTTCTCTTCAAAGCAGAGATAATACAAACACAGTCTAGCACCTGCCTGAAAGAAAACCAAAAGGAAGTTAGGACTGGATGGTCATCTAGTCTATTCCCCTCACTAACAGAGTAAGAATGCAGAGGCCTAGAACTGGGACGTTCTTGCCCAAGATCAGGTGGCTAGAACCAGAGCCCACTTCTGACTGCTAGGCCAGGGTTTGTCTGCTGGTGACACAGGTCCTGCCCTGCATCTCTAAGTTCCACCAAGAGCCACCTCTATGTGCCAACTGAGTCCCTTAAGACCACCTTCAACAACAAAACCCCTGGGCAGTTCTGTGCATGCTTCTGGGGTGAGCTCACACAGAATCCCTGAGCCAGGCTTAATCTGAACCAGAATTATCAAATTCCCAGCACACATAAGGATCCCCACAGTCCACATGCTGACCCAGGAACCACGTCACCATTATCTGTGTTCTACTGTATATGTGTGTATCTTGTTAAATATTTTCCAATTATACTTTAATATGGTTTGGGTCTCACGCAGCCTGGGGGCCCTGTGTTTGATACCCTGACACCCTAAGAGCTTTGCCATGTTCAAAGAAACCTTCAGAAAGCAATCCCTACACTGGTTCTACATCCAGGGGCTGATACTCCACGTAATGGCAAGCAAACTCCCCAAAATGAAAGAAAGGCCTTCAGTTAAGGCAGCTCAAAGCTTCCTCTGGCCGGCGGCCAGTTCCCTGCTGGCCCTCTGAATAGCCACCATTATTGCTGCCACTGCTGATAAATCACAAACATTTATGATGTTGACAGGGCATTCTTAGGTCACGTTTCACACACCTGAATAAGAGTCCCTCTCTTCAAGCCAGCCGAGACATTCTCCTTGGACATGTAGGCCTCAAATACGTTCCTTTTCTTCCCTTGTGAGTGTTTACTTGGCATCTTTTTGTCACCTGGCGATGACCCAGCTCCGGAGCAGCCAACTGCATGGGACACACCTAGGAACATCAGGCATCATCAATTCCTTTACAAGTCCAAGGTCACTACATTCCTAACACTCTGATTCTAACCCAATGAACACTCTCATTTTGTTTTATTTAGATGGAAATATAAAAATATGACTCCCTTGTTTCCCAAATAACCATTGTAAAAAAATTCTGGGCAGGAGCCCCTGAACAAAACCAAGAGTGAACACGCCCACAGGTTATGCTAGACCTTTAGGGGAACATGTGCTAAGGGTGTTTTGATTCTTACACATGCAATAAACATTTAAATTAGCTACAAATATCTGTTACTAAAAGATGTGGTATCATTTTCCTTGAGGACTATGAAAAATGCCTGTCTGAATATCACAACAAAAGTACTCCTACTAGAGAAGAGGTCCCTGGAAGCCTGTAGTAACCCTCAGTCCTAGGAACACTCTCCATCTCCCCCTCCCCTCCTCCTACCCCAGCCCTGCCCCGGCTCTTGCTCATTCATCCCTCCCCCCAGCCCAGCCCAACCAGTCTGTCCTTCCTACCTTTTGGAGTTCCCAGCTGCTTTGGGTGAATCCTGCAGTCCAAATGGTTCATAGCTTCAGACTCCAAGAGGTGTCTCTTCTTCCCCAGGCTGGAAAGAGTGCTACAACTCGGCTCAGAGGCCTTTCGAGCCTGACTCCCTGTAATCCAAGATAAAGGCATCAGTGTGGAGGAACACACCTGCTCTGGAAGGCTCATTCTTTTTTTTTTGGGGGGGGGGGAGGGGTTGTTTTCGGTTTTGGGATTTTTTTTGCTTTTTGGAGGGTAGAAGGCAAGGGCAATTAGAGTTAAGTGACTTGCCCAAGGTCACACAGCTAGTAAGTGTTAATTATCTGAGGCCAGAGTTGAACTCAGGTCCTCCTGACTCCAGGGCCTGTGCTCTATTCATTGTGCCACCTAGCCACCCCTGGGAGGCTTATTCTGCACCAGACTGCAAAGTCCTTCCGAGGTTCTTAGTTCAAGACATAAATGTCATTTATGTCTAATCGGTTATGAGAAGACTCAATCTGGAGTTTACTTTTCTTTCAAGATTGACTCCCCCTTCTCCTTCATGGACAAAGACCTGCTTTGCCCTTCTCTCTTGGTTTAAATGGAAAACTGCTTCAATGAAGAACAACAAAAGTCTAAGACACTGTAGGACATTCAATTTCATTTTTCAAGGGCTCAAAACAGAAAGGACACATGGCCCAGAAAAATGATCTAAGACCTTTTCCATCCCACTCATCCCCAAACTTAAATCTAGACTCATCTGCCCATAAGCTTAAGAAAGATGATTAGGGGCAGAGCCAAGATGGTGGAGTCAGAAGCACTAAGTTGGCATGAGCTCCCACGCCAATCACTTCCAATACATGTAAAAAACTGACTCTAAACAAATTTTAAAGCTACAGAACCCACAAAGTGACAGAGAGAAACAAATCTCCTACTGAGGGAAGCCCAGCAGGCCAACAGGGAAGGTCTATCACCACGCACTGGGAGCCAAGCACAGTCCCCCGTGTTCCAGCCCCAGGGCAGCCCTAACCAGCAGCGGCCAGAGCAGACTTCAGGAGAGTGAAGCACCATCAGCTGTGGTGGTTTCCAGACTCCTCAACCCATAAACGCCTAAGACAAAGTAAAAGGGCAGTGTGGAACTCTTGTTGGAACAAGGGGGGACAGAAGAGCGCAGTCCAGCCCCTGCCCCCGGGCAATGGAGGCACGGGTGGCAGAGACACCAGTGGCTAAGCCACATGGCTGCCTCAGGAGCTCCTGGCCTGTAGATTGTAGGGGACCAAGCAACCATTCAGAGAGTCATAGCTTTTGCTTGACCTGCTTGGATCTGGATGACGGTCTTGGGTGGTGGTCCTGGAGTGTATGGCCAGTGAGCCAGAGCTTATGGGGGCTGTAGAGAGGGCGTCCTCTTAATAGCTCCAGCAGCTGCAAAAACTTCAGCGATCTGGAACAAAGCTCTCTCAATTCCGGAAGCAGAGTTCTACCACGGCAAAGAGCTCAAACATCAAGTAATTGACTGGCAATACAAGCAAGCTGAGGAAACACAAACAAATTACGGAATTCTCTTTTGAGGATAAAAAGGATCACAGCATGGAACAGAAGGAAGACAGAACTCCTGCATCAAAAGACTACAAGAAAAATATGAACTGGTTATAGGCCATGGAGGAGCTCAAGAAGGATTCTGAAAATCAAGTAAGAGAAGTGGAAGAAAAATTGGGAAGAGAAATGAGAATGATGCAAGAAAATCATGAAAAGAGAGTCAACAACCTGACTGAAGAAAATAAAACCTTAAAAAATAGAGTTACTCAAATAGCAAAAGAGGCCCAAAAAGCCAATGAGGAGAAGAATGCCTTTAAAAAGCTGAATTTGCTGGATGGTAAAGAAATTTCAAAAACTCACTGAAGAGAATTAACTCCTTCAGAATTAGACTGGAGCAACTGGAAGCTAATGACTTTATGAGAAATCAAGATACTATAAAATAGATCCAAACAAATGAAAAAATAAAAAGCAGTGTGAAATATCTCATTGGAAAAACCACTGTGACCTGGAAAATAGATCTAGGAGAGATCATTTAAAAATTACTGGACTACCTGAAAGCCATGATCAAAAAAAAAAAAAAGCCTAGATACCATCTTTCAATAAATTATCAAGCAAAATTACCCTAATATTCTAGAGCCAGAGGACAAAATAGAAATTGAAAGAATTCACCGATCACCTCTTGAAAAACATCCCAAAAAGAAAGCTCCTAGGAATATTACAGCCAAATTCCAAAGTTCCCAGGTCAAGGAGAAACTACTGCAAGCAGTCAGGAAGAAACAATTTGAGTATTGTAGAAACACAATCAAAATAATACAAGACCTAGCAGCTTCTACATTAAGGGATCAAAGGGCTTGGAATATGATATTCCAGAGGTCAAAGAAGCTAGGACTAAAACCAAGAATCATCTACCCAGCAAAACTGAGTATAATGCTTCAGGGAAAAATATGGTCATTCAATGAAATAGAGAATTTTCACGCATTCTTGATGAAAAAACCAGAGTTGAATAGAAAATCTGACATTGAAGTACAAGAAGCAAGAGAAGCATGACAAGGTAAACAAGGAAAAGAAATCATAAGGAACTTATTAAAGCTGAACTATTTACATTCCTACATGGAAAAACAGTAATTGTAACTCATAAGACTTTTCTCAGTAAGAGGATAGTTGAAGGGAATATATATGTACATATATATGTATGTCTAGGAGGGTGTAGGTATATATAAATATATATGTGGATGTGGGCATATGTATGTTCATGTACACACAGACAGAGGGAACAGGATGAGTTGAATAGGAAGGGATGATATCTAAAAAATAAAATTAAGAGGTGAGAGAGGAATTTATTGGGAGAAAGAGAAAAGGAGAGACAGATTAGGGTAAATTATATCATATAAAAGAGGAAAGAGAAAACTGTTATAATGGAGGGAAAAAACAGGAAGGTGAAAGGGAATGGGACAACCTTACTCTCATTGAATTTGGCTTAAGGAGGGAATAACATACACACTAAATTGGGTATCTTACACTACAGGAAAACAGGTGGGTATGGGATAAGAGGGGGAGATGACAGAAAAGAAGACAGATTGGAGGCAGAGGGTAGTTAGAAGCAAACATTTTTTAAAAGGGATAGGGTCAAAGGAGAAAACAGAATAAGTGGAGGGTGCAATAGGATAGAGGGAAATATAGTTTTTCACATTTTAACTACTAAGGAAATTATTTGAGTAACTACACATATACAATCTATATTGAATTGCTTATCTTCCCAGTGGGGGTGGGTGAGGAGGGAAGAAGGAAAAAATCTGGAATTCAAAGTTTTAAAAACAAATGTGTAAAAAATTCTTTAAAAATTTTTAATGTTTTTTACATGCAACTGGGAAATAAGACATACAGGCACTGGGATATAGAAATCCATCTTGCCCTACTAGAAAGTTAAGGAGGGGTGATGGGGAAGGATATAAGAAAGAACAGACCAGGAGAAGAGGTATTTGGCAAGCTTGCTATTTTGAAGTGGCGGATAGGGAAAAGACAGGGAGAAAAAATTGTAACTCAAAATCTTGAGAAAATGAATGCTGAAAACTTAAAATAAATAAATTAATTCAAAAAAAAAGAAAGAAAGAAAGATGATCACTGGGGGCGGCTAGGTGGCACCAGCCCTGAAGTCAGGAGGACCTGAGTTCAAATCAGGCCTCAGACACTTAACACTTACTAGCTATGTGACCTTGGGCAAGTCACTTAACCCGAACTGCCCAGCATTCCCCCATCCAAAAAGCAGAAAAAGAAAAAGAAAGAAAGATGATCACAAAAGCAAATGCAGCCTGGAATGATAAATGACCACGGCTCTGCTTTGCATCCTTTT
The DNA here is from genome assembly GCA_028646515.1 of Pseudochirops corinnae. NCBI lineage: Eukaryota > Metazoa > Chordata > Mammalia > Diprotodontia > Pseudocheiridae > Pseudochirops > Pseudochirops corinnae. Next base: position 10,007,406 of record CM053586.1, on the reverse strand, counting down.
CTTCTAGACCAGCCAGGAGAGCAGGAGCATCTCCTAAAGCTCATGCCAATCTTGTTCCACGGATCAGGTGACTGACATGGAAATAGGGCAGTTGCCCCACTGCACTTGGGTAGTGAACATATATCATTGCTACTTTCACCTGCCATCCCCGGCTGGCCACTGGCCCCTGACCCAGGATCCAAGCCCATATCTGCAAGTCTGAAAACTGCTGGGGGGGGAGGGCCAGCTCCCTTTCCCAGAAGACACTGGGGTTGTCATTCTGAACAGCAGTTTCCACTCCCTCTACAATTCCCACACATACACCCATTTCCCAAATTAAATACAAAGTGTTTTTTTCCAAATTCACAACTTTTAAGCTGTAAACAAGACAAGAGAAAAGCTAAGTGTCCTAGAAAAATTAAAGAAGGCTGTATAAGGAGAAACTGAAGAGACAATCGGCAAAGATGTGGCTAACCTGATGCAAGAAAGAAGAAAATCTGCTTGCCTAAAACCCACAAAACATGGCATGGAAGAAAACAGAGGAAAAGCAAGGTTCAGAAGGTCAGTGTCCTAAGGGTAGAAATGAATGTGCCATTGGAGACTGAATAACAGAAAACAGAAACCAATGAGGAGAAGAGCAACATCCACTTTTCATTACATCGAAGAATCAATTTGCAGAAACTGAGGGGAAGGGGGCATAAAGACCTTGGGAATGGGAGACTCCAGAGAGATGGCTTCTGAGCAGCAGCAAAGATAGGAAGCTGATGGGCAGAAAGAAAGAGGATACAAGTGAAAACCAGGGACGACGGCCAAAGTTATCAGAAATGTGAGAGACAGAGAAGGAACTAAGGTGAAAAGGGGGATAGAGAAGAAATACAAGTTCAAGAATTTCCTCATGTCACCTAGGGGAAACGCTCAATTTGCCAACTCATTAACAGTTAAAAAAAGTCAAGACAGGCAAGAAATGAAAGAAGCTGAAGGATCCGAAACGTGACAAAAAGTCCGATAACACCAAAGACAAGGACAGAGGTGTCCCAGAAATTACAGCAGGGAAGGACCAAACCCAGGGCGAGGAGCACGAAGGAAAGGTCCTCCTCCAAACAAAGACAAGCGACAGCAGTTCCTCGAGATTCTCCCTGGACGCTTTCCCCACGAGGAGAGAAATGTTCAACAACGAAAGGTGAATAAATGGAAAAGAGCTACGCTAGCCTCCCCCAGTCCGAGTACTGAGCCGTGAGGAGACAAAGCCAATGGATGGTACAAGACCTTTGTCACGATCAAAAACACCAACCAGCTGGTGACGGGCCTCTGCCAACTAAGTGAAGTGAGTCCTGCAGCACCAGCCTGAACACTGCCACAAGGCCCGCACTCACCATCAATCTGGCTTCAACAAGGCCTTCCACAAAGTCGCTGCTGTCATCTCAGCACCACCCCAAAGCCACGGGCACAGAGCACATTGCCTCTGCACAAAATTCAACAAAGAAAAAATATTCTTCTGACCAACTGGCAATTAAAGAACACCTCTTAAATTATCAACGTGGCCATCCTGCTCTTTTCTCACCTCCACCACCAAAATCAGGGGAGACTAAAAAACATAACAGCACCTGTGTTTTCCAGCACTGGAAGCCGAGTCTGTCACTCCCCTTTGCAGGGCAGGCACAGGTCCACAAGGCGTCTGCAGGCTCTGTCCCATGGACAGCTCTACTCCTTTGAGATACTCAACCAAATCTGCAATCGCATCCTGATGGAAATTGCCTCCATTGATCAAGAGTCAACCCATCTATGGCTACCCAGTCTGTGTCCCCCATTCCAAGGCATCCTCCCATTACTTTAATATAAGGAAGAAGAAAAGAAAAACTGTAAACCAAGAGCCAACGTCCAGTATCCTTGAGGTGGGCTAACAAGCATTATTAGGAAAGGGTGGCATAATTTCTAAGATGGACAGAGCAAGGGTCTGGGAAGTGACAGTGGAAAGCAAAAAGTATTTGAACATTTCTCCTGATTTTGTGATTCGGGAGGCATGAAAAAAGAAAAGGCAAGCATCATGGAGATTTCAAAAGGTTATGGTGTGATCACAGGAGAGAAGCCAGGTTCCAGTTAGTATAAGCGGACAGAAGGATGAGAGAAACAGACTAAGGAGGAAAGTACAATAGGTTTTCCAAAAGGCCCAATATTAAAGCAGGAGGAGAATGGAGCCATATTAACTGAGCATACTTGAAGATTAACGAAAAATGTACCTGAATATACATCAGTATTTACATTTCTTTAAATTTTCCCCTAAAATTTGAATCCCACTGAAATGCAATCTTCTTTCATATTTTTGCTTGGAAGAGGTTCTAGGGAGATGGCAAAGTGAAAGGTTACAGAGGAGCCGACTCCTCAATAATCCCTCAAAAAACAGCAAAAGAAATGCCAAAAGAAGCAAAACTACAAGGAATCCTCAAAAGAAAATGTTTAAAAACACTCAAAAATGAACGAGCCAAATACAGCTCCAACACAATGAAAAAATATTATGAATTTAAAAGAAACAGTGACAAAAACACCAGAAGAAAAATACCCTGAAACCCCACCAAAGGCAACATCAGAAGATTAAGATAAAGCAAAGTGTACCATAAATATGCTAAAGGGGACTTCCCATCACAAGGCCTGCACACTGGAGGGCTGGACATTGGGGCCAATCTTCATGACCTCTCCAGCCTCTCCAAAATAGGAATTATATACAAGAGATAAGGCCATTTCAACTGGCTCCTTGATATAGCCATCTCCACCAAAAATCCAAACAAGGGAAAAACCTGAGGAATTAGTAACAGAGAATTTCTATCCCCCTCAGCACCCCATTCAGCCCCCATATTCTAAAACGAGGACTGCACAAGCCAACCTAGGGGCTGGCAAAAGAACTCCATTTTACCAACTCTTCCTCTCAATGCCATGGAAATAAAAATGGCAGACGCTTGCTCAGGCCAGGAGAGCAGCATCACCAGCATTCTGATACCGCAGCAGAACTCAGCCAGTGATAGAGGAGACAATGGGAACTGGAACAGGGCATGTGTGTGTGAGGCAGGGCAGCACTCCACTAAGCCTGAAGGAAAAGGGCTTAGCATCCGGCTGGGATCAGTTTTGTCCCCCAAGAAATCACTAACGGCTGAAGAACTATTAATTTCACAGTATAGGAGGCTGAAATGGCTTTGAGATAGAGCCCCCAAGAAAACAACCATCAAAAGAGAGAGAGTCAAAAAGCGAGCAGTAGAGGAAAATATAGCTTGGTCTCTGAACCCCTAGAGTGGTCACATGAATTCAAAGTAATGCTATTTGAAGTTATAATTATGTAAAATACAGTAATTGGTTCTAGACCAATGGAAATACGTAGTGCAAGTTCAAATAATCCAACATTTCCAAGGATCCATGATTTACATTAATTGGCACCTAGTTATAAGGAAAAAAAGAATAAAACTACCAAAGATCTTTAAGGGAAAAAAAAAAGACCTTAATTCTCTCTATCACCCTTTCTAAGAGTGAGGTACAACAAAAAGAGAGGAGCCAAGGTTTAAGATCTAATAATGTAGAAACTATTTAGAAAGAACTCAAAATAAGTTTTAGTGCCCTGATGAATACAGAGACAAAGAATAAACTCACAAAAAACAAAAAAGGAAGATAACTAATGAAGAGAATGACAAAAAGAAATCCTTTCTAGAAAAAGGCACAGAAAATGATATAATTTAAACTAATGAACAAAATCAGCTGAATGGGAGGGGAGAAATGGGGATTTCACTTAACTACCTAAATGAGTGGGGTTAGGGGGAAAGAGGAGAGAATTAAATAACCACATAAAAGCAAGAAGGAAAAAGGAACAAATAAATGAAACTCCAACACTAAGAGAAGAAGTAACAAATAGAAAGGGGGCAGGGAGGATTGAGGATTAGGTGAAGAGAGCTGGTGGGAATGGCAAAGGTTTGCCTTAAAAGAGTTTAATCTAAGGTAACTGGGGGAAAAAAAACAACATAATTCTGTTCTTACAGAGAAATCAGGGTGGGGGATCTTAATTTGGAAAAAGATATTATAGATACTAATGAAGGAAAAAATAAACCTAATTCTCATAACACTAAATGTGAATGAATTACGCAGCCCAAATAAGATGAGTAAGTGACATAATAGATAAGAAAACAAAACTCTACAGTCTAACAGATCTAAGAAGAAAATGACTTAAAAAACAAAGACATACACAGAATAAAAATGAGGGGTTAGAAAAAAATTTACTATGCAACAGATGAATACAAAAGGGCAGGAGCTACAATCAGGCTATCAGACAAAAAAAAAGTCAAAACAAAAACAAGGATAAACAAGGAAACATTATGCTGAAAAGAATCTTAAACAAGCCAATATCCATATTAAACTTATATACCCCAAATGCAATAGCATCCAAATTCAAAAAAGAAGCATCAACTAGAAGATACAGTAACATAAATAGTGGTGAGAGATTTCAATGTCCCTTTCTCGGTTTTAGATAGGTCTAAAAGAAAGATAAATAAAAGGGAAACTACAGAACTGAACAAATTACTAAAGAAACTAGAGCTAAAAGGATTTTTTGGCATCTTCTGAGTAGGACTGCTAAAGAATAGACACATTTCCAGTATGAAATTGACAATTTGACCAAAAGCATCTATTAGGATACAAAAATTATGAACAAACGTAAACAAGATCAGAAAAACATCTTTTACAAAACCATAGTACAATAAAAAGTCATCAGTTCAGGGACCACAAATGAAAGATAAAGACCCAAATAAAAACTTAACAATGAAATCCTAAATAACGAATAGATCTAATAACAAATAACAGAAAAGATAAGTACTTGGGGAAAAATAATAACAATGAAACAGCATACCAAAATTTCTGGGATATCTCTACAAGCATACATTAACAAAGTAGAAAAAGAAAGGATTAATAAATATGAACTTTAAAAAGTAGAAATAAAATAAGCACAAGTTGGAAACCAAAATAAAAACTACAGAAGTGATAAACAAAACTAAAAGCCAGTTGCCTGAAAAGACTAATAAAATTGATCAGCCTTTACCTAGTCTAATTAAAAAGAGGGCAAACTCCAATTGATAAATGGTCAAAAGATACGAACAGGCAGTTTTCAAAGGAAGAAATTAAAGGTATCTACAAGCACATGAAAAAATGCTCTAAATCAATGCAAATGAAAACAACTCTGAGGTACCACATCTCATCGGTCAGATTGGCTAAGATGGCAAAACAGGAAAATGATAAATGCTGAAGATGTAGAAAAACTGGAACACTAATGCATTGTTGGTGGACTGATCAGCCATTGTGGAGAGCAATCTGGAACCATGCCCAAAGGGCTATAACAATGTGCATACCCTTTGACCCAGCAATACCACTTCTAGGGTGGTATCCCAAAGAGATCAGACAAGTGGGAAAAGGACCCGTATGTGCAAAAATATTTATGGCAGCTCTTTTTGTGGTGGCAAAGAATTGGAAACCAAGGGGATGCCCATCAATAGGGGAATGGTTAGACACACTGTGATATATGAATGTAGCGGAATACTGTTGTGCTATAAGAAATGATGAACAGGCAAACTTCATAATAACCTGGAGAGACTTATACAAACTGATGCTGAGTGAGAAGAGCAGAAGCAGGAGAACTTTGTGCACAATCACAGACACAACGTACGTGTGACGACTAGATGGGGCTCCTCTCAGCAATGTAAGGCTATAATACAACTCCAAAAGCCTCATGATGGAAAGAGATGCGGAGGCTGAGTGCAGACTTTCGTTTTGTTCCCTCTTTCTCACTGTTCACTCCATTGGTTATAATCCTTCTTTACAACCTGACCAGTGTTTACTGTGAAGGTGTCT
>CM053586.1:9968824-9994159 GCA_028646515.1 Pseudochirops corinnae | reverse complement strand
ATAATGTTTTGAATGTTTGTCTTGATTTGTAATGGAATAAACAGAGTGTTCACTATATTTTGTAATCTGAACTCTAAAGGCTGTTCACAGTAGCATTCCTTTGGGAATCTGCTGGTGCATGGCATTACACCATAATGGATGGCTCCCTGCCTGGGGAGAGCAGAGAAAATGAGGGGGATAATCTAAAAGATATCAAGATAAAACTGTTTTTTAAAGCAGGACACACTTTCCGAAGCACTTGCATGACCATGCTCATTTGTAAGGGGTCTTTTTTCTCTTTCAGTTTTCAATGAGGAGGAAGAGAGGGAAGGGGGAATGGCTAGCAACAGCAATGCCAAAAAAGCACTGATATTCTGGGAATATCAGCACAAGCAGTTAAAGGAGAATTCATGCATCAGAGGAAAACACAAGACAAGGTACAGCCAAAATATAAAAACAAGCATGAAAGATGAGTTAGCTGAGAAGCCCAGGAAGCACCATGGATAAAAGTGACAGATGCTGGGGACAGCCCAAGAAGGAACTTCAGAATTGCTGGAGTTTAAAAAAAAAGACAGCTCAAAGGCTATAAATACCCTGCCCACTCCACATCACTTCAGGCAAGTATGAGCAAAGGTCCCCAAAGAATCCACACCAAGCAGGATCATTCCCCCAAATAAAGACTTTCCCATGGGAAGAAAATGAACAGCTGCCCTCCGAGTCACAAACACCTGACTTTAAGGCCCCAGGTAAAATCTCAAGGATTTGATGTTGCAGAATAGTTCATGGCCTCCTGCTACAGGGCATTTCCTCACTAGCATCTCCCCACACCAATGAAATCCCAAGGTGGAAAATTTTTTTACAAAACCCCCAGAAAGGAGAAACTCAAATTTCAATCCACCCAGACATATCAGTGTCAAACTGAACAAGTAAAACATGAAAGTTCTGGAGCTGCCAAAAAGGAAAAAAGATGTTGTTAAGTCTGCAAAAAGCCCTGATTTGGAGTCAGAGGATCTGCACTTGAACCTTGGTTCTTCAACTCGCTACTTGTGTGACCTGGGCAAGTCACACGCCACACACACACACACACACACACACACACACACACACACACACACACAACAGTAGGACTTTTTCTTAATATGACCAAAATTATCAAAATGATCTATCTGAAGCCAAGAGTTGCCATTCTGCGGAATGGAATTCAGGCATGGAAGAGACCTCCACAGCCTCAGAGTAGACTCACTCCCCAAACAAGAATGCTCACCAATCCAAGCAATGAGCCAGCACTCCAATCCTTAGGACATCAAGCCTACACAGGCTACTTTGCAACTTTCCCCTGCTGCTAGTTCTGCCCACAGAACCAATCTAATCACTTTTCCACACGACAGCCCTTCAGAGACCTGACCCCAAGTCTTTTCTTCTCTCATGGTAAATATCCCCCATATCTTCTAACCTACCCTAATAAGACCCAGAATTAAGAACATTAACCAGCTCCAGTACCTTCCTGATCAATTCCCAGCACCGCTGCTCCTCTGAAGACAGGCCCAACACCCCATTAGCTCTTGGCTGCCATATTACCCTGCTGACCATTGTTGAGGTGGCAGCCCACTAAGACACCCCGGATCTTCCTCAGACAAATTACCTCCCCAACCTTCCATTTGTGAAGCTGATTTCCTGATTCCAAGTATTTGTCCCTCTGGTATTTCTCCTAACTGGATGCAATCTCATCCCAACATGCTACCCTATAACCTTCTGGTGCCTCCTGCTTCTCCTACACTTATCGGCTATTCCTCCCAGCCATGGGTCCTCTTCAAACTGGACAAACATGAACTCTATTTAAGGCAGAGCTGTCCCAGTATCCCCATGATAATGGGACATTGTTTTAGAAATGTCAGCAATGACCATAAGAGCTATAAAAACTTTAGGGAATGAGTGCTGGTGAGAAGAGTCTTAGCAAGTATCTCCATTTGGAGAAGATATCGAATCATCAAGCAATAAGGGCTCACTCTGTGCCAGGCCCTAGGGACACAAAGACAAAATGAAATGATTCTGCTTTCAACGGCCTGCATTCTGACAGGAGACACAAGGGAACCTGGCATAGGGAGGAGCCAGCTGGGGAGGGGATGGAGACAGGCTTCCGGCAGAAGAAGATAACCTGAACTGAGTCTCAAAAGAAGCCACAAGTGTGGAGAGAGAGCTTTCCAGGCCTGGAGACCAGCCACTGCACAGGCCAAGAGAAGAGCCAAGAGGGCCATGCTGAAGAGACTAGAAATGTGGCTGGACTACAGTGTACAGGGAAGGCAGTCACGGAGAAGAAGCCTGAGAAGGGAGGAAAGGTCCAGCTGTGACACCAAATCCAGGAGTCTCTATTTGATCCCAGAAGTCACGGGAAGCCATCGTGATATCATCAGACTTCTGCTGTAGAAAAATCCCTTTGTCAGCTCTGCAAAGGATGGTGCAAAGCTGGGAGACCCCACCTAGAAGGCTGTTAGAAGAGTCAAGGACGAGGCAGGTGAGGAGGGTGTGAGTGAAGAGAAGGAACGAAGCAAGACATACGCAGATACAGAAAAGAAAAGGGTTGGACCACTAATCACATACATGTGGATGCCTGAGGGAGAAGGCAGTGTGGCCCCAAGGCTGAAGAACCAGGAGACGAGGGAGCTGGTCTGCAGGGAGTCAAGACATGTCCTGCTCTGGGGATGCTGAGCTCACGGCCCAGTGTCCCCAGCCCTAACCATCAACAGGCCAGCTGGTGAGGTAAGGCTAGAGCCGTGCAGGGAGCATAACAAAGATCAAGGGACACCGTGGCACTGAGAGAGAAGAGGGGACACAGAGAGAGCTCCACGGCCTGCCTGCAGGGAGTGGGCACAAGCGGGCACTGCATCAGTCAATAACGAGCCAAGGCTGAGAAGCAGCAAACCTGTCAGGACAAAAACAAGGAAAAGGAGCACCCCCCAAATCCAGAGAGAAGACCAAGAACGAAAGAGCTCTCCATCAGAAGGCGTGGGCATGTTCCTCAGCTGCCAGGGAGGGCAGTACTGGGGTCAGCAGATTACCAGCAAATGAATACAGGGCTAAAAACAAAAGGCATTAATAAAAAGCACTTTAACGGAAAATGATTTAAGCCAATTCATTCAAACATTTATTAAGTACCTGCTCTATGTTGAGCCTGTGCAAAGTGCCAGGGTACGAAGATAAAACAAAACAGACCCTGTCCTCAAGGAACTTACCTTCTATCAAGGGGAAACAGTATCTGTATGTAAAATTAACTACAAAATCCACACACAGCCATTTCTAAAGAGAGAACACTAGTGAACTTAGGAATGAGGAATGCCTTCCTATCCCTCAATCAGCAAGCACTTATTAGACACCTGCTGTTTGTCGGCCCAATGCTGGGTTCTGCAGACACAGGTACAAAGAATGAAACGATCCCCACGCACGCTGTAACAGGGAAGAGACAACAAATACGCAGATGAGCACATACAACATAAAGTGACTAAACATAAACGTCGAAGGAAGGACACCACAAGGTCGTCTGGAGAATCAGGAAAGACGCCTGGCACCACCTCGTCACACGGGAAAACGGCAGAAAGAAACCGTGAGATCCGGCAGTCACTGGGCGCTGAGGTTAGGGGGGAGGGAAAGTGAGGAGCCTGTTAACGCTGAGATTACACGTGACCGGGTGGCCCACAGCTTCTACAGAAACAGTAAAGAAGAAAGGGCTTAGGAGGAAAGACAACCAGTTCAGTTTGGGACATGCCGAGTTTCAGTCTGACACGGCCAAAGGTCTAATGGGGACGCAGGAATGAAAGGCCAGAGGGAGCTGGGGTGGTGAGTCCTCCACAGAGACAACAGCCAAAGCGCAGGGGGCTGATGTGGTCACCAAGAAAGACAATGGAGAGGAAGGAGAGAAGCAGGCCCAAGACAGACCCAGGGGAACAGCCGAGCCCAGGTGTGTGATACAGATGATGTCAGGCAGGTGGCAAGCAGGTGAATCAGGCCAGAGAGGAGAAAAGCTGGTGGGCCCCTGGGGGTAGCAAAAGCCCAAAGGATGGAAATGAGATGTGCTGTCTGGGGGACGAGCAGCAGGCCAGAGTCCATGAAGGGAAATAAGGTGGTATGGATGCAAACTCAAGAGTCCTGAATGTTCTCCTTGACCACTAGAAGGATACAATGGATCCTCTGCTATGCTCAGACCTGTGCTGTAGGCCTGATAAAGTCTCCCAGAGCTGGAAGGGACTGGAGAGACCCTTCACCTTACAAATAAAGAAAACTGAGACCTAAGGAGCCAAAGTGACTACAAAAGGTGGTGAGGGAAAGAGCTGGGTCCAGGCCCAGGCCCCACGGATCCCAAGCAGCCATTCCTGCCTCATCACCTCCCTAGTGGAGAAAGTGAGTTAGGAGGTCCTGCTGGAGCCCAGGTAAGGGGCAACACAGACCTGAAGAAGGATTCCCTAAGACTATGGACTGATGTCAGAGAAATGCAAATCAAAACAACTTACCGATATAAAAGAATTTTAAGGTATCCTAAAACACTGTCAGTGAGAATACAAAGAAATACTTAAAGACCCATCTGAAGTGAAACAAAGCAAACACAGAGTATACCTGCTGACTTAGTGTCATCAACATAAAAACATCAACAAAATCTGACAACTGCAGAGAGAACAGATCCAAAAGGGACACAGAACAAGGTAAGACCTCACTTTGTTACAAGACAGGCAGACAGACACAGACAGAGAGACAGCAGAAGAACACACACAGGGTGGGGAACCCGAGGCCTCCAGACCGCATGTCCAGGCCCTCTAGGTCCTTAACTGCAGCCCATATGGCCTCGAGGTCACAGGCTCCACACCCTGCTTACATGAAAGAAAACTGAACTTGGCATTATTAAGGTGTGACACCTACAGGCCAGGCATTAAACCTCAGAATATGAAGACATTCAAAACCTCAATGCTGTATGACTCCTTTTCCCTAACATTCAATCAGTGGTTAACCTCCAAGGGCCTCAGTTTCCTCACCTGAAAAATTGGGAGAATAAGAGAATGCACTTCACAGGATCGTCATGAGGACCAAAGAGACAATGCATGGAGAGCTCTGGGCAAATTTTAAAATGTTCTGTTCATTTATCAATAGTTTTATTTCGGCCATTATTATCTTTCCTTTTAACTGGCAATGATTTGGAATTTGCAGTTTTCCATGTGATTTCATTCCCATTTTGCTTCCTAAATGCATCCTTTATTGAACTGTCATTCATAGTGTGGCAGCTGCCGCCACTGGCCAGGCCTAAGGCGGCAGCAGGAAGGCACCAGAAGGGCCCAGTCTGGCACCAGCAACAAAGAGGGGTACTTCATCGCTCTGGGTTTTTTTGGATAAATGCATGCGACATGCCAGGCCTACTTTCTAATATATCAGATAAGGTTTTCAACATTTAAACAACACTATCATCTCTAGAGTAGAGAAGTCTTTGGAATGTGTTTTAAGAAAAATCCTTGATAAAATACATTTTTACTCTCCTTCCTCGTTTCCCTTTTCATATGCCCAAAGCAAAGAACAAAGCTTACGATTAACAGCTAGAGAGACTGGCACCCATACCTAACTAGAGCCTGGGTCATCCCACCTTATATTCACCTGACTAGAGAGGACTGACTTTTACCAGACATCCCAGTGGAGCAGCACAGAGACTCAGCAATAATTTTAAGTCCCATGTTTCCAAGAGGATGACAGTCTTGGATTTCATTGTATTGGCCCAACTGACAATAAAATAATGAATTTTTTTATTATAGCGGTTACCAATCTGACAAGCTTGTCTGTTCCAAATTCAATCCTTCAAACTCCCGGATTAGCCTCCCTCAGGGACCAGGCCCCATCAGGCACCCTGGGATTCACTGAAAGGTACTGCTACCCCAGAATCCATGTGTGGCCTCTTGGGGCTTCATAGGCGAGAAATGACTAGGGTCCACCGTCTATCTAGTACAAAGAAGAGCTCCATCATCTCAAATAACATCAATCCCCCGGAATGAAGCTGACCATCAAACCCCCCAACAAAGAGCTCACCTGCCAGCTGCTCAGAAGGAAGAGGCCCAGGTTTCTCAGAACTCAATGAGTGTGAGTCAGAGGGGGGCCGCTGCCCTGCCGCAGAGACTTCCCGCGCTCTGTCCACATTCACAACACATCTGCTTTTCTGTAGTTTCTGTCCCGTCTCAGGCATGTCCTTCTTTGGAGAGGCTCCAGCTTTCTGGAGAGCATGGCCCAGCCTCGGGCTTTGCACTAACCTACAGCTGCTCAAAGCCCAGCCCAGGCTCTCTGCCTCTGAGCTGCCCTCAGGATGGGCACCACAGGCCTCCTCCAGCTCTCCAGCACCCAGTTGGTGTGCCTCTGGACAAGGCACAGCTGGGGCTTTCCTGAAGGCTTCAGGATCATCATCACGAAGCGTCTCCCTGCCCACACGTTCAGAGTTTTCCAACAGCGAAGCTTTACTTGGTGAAGAACCACGCACATTCAAGCCATTTCTCATTACGGCCTCTCGCATCAACCCCCTTTTCAAAGGCAGGTCTGCATCCAAACCAGCATCAGCCAAGCCCATCTCCTCTGACTGCATCTTCTGAGCAACGTGGTTTAAATAGGAGCGGAAGCGGCTACTGCGGTGCTGCTGGACCAGCCGGGCGTAGGCATTCTTCTGAGGGGCAACAAGCTTGCTGGTGCAATCTCTCATTCCACTTCGGATATAGCCCAGATGATCCATACTCCAAGGATTATGCTCAAACTTTAAAGTGATGCAAATAGAAAAAATAAATTACTTTTAGCACATAAGGGTATTAAATTGAATACTACATCAGAATAGAACAGGAATCAGAACCTTAGGTCTAAGATAATCTAGTCAAACTCCTACAGATGTGACCTTATGTTTGAAAGTAAGAGCAACTTCTTTAGATTTTTCCAAAAACTTCTGTCAAGGTCTGCTTTGGATTTATTTACAGCATTAACTATAAGGACTACGATGTAAGCTTTCTTGTAGGAGTGCCACTGGATTAACCTTTGATATAGAATGTGGACAAGCTACAGTCAATAGGACCAGTCTGGTCACATGCCATCAGAAAATGGACCACGGTCCACAGTTTACATTCTGGCTAGGGGGGAAAAAAAAACCACCTTGAAGCTATGCTGCCTTTCTCGAAGTCTGACGCAGTCAAAGCTTTTAGCTAAAGACAAACTTCTAGGCAAAAACATGACTTTAGATGTATTTTCTGCACTGCACTGCCTTCCTTACTTCCATCTGTGTGTTCACCACAGCTATCTGGATCCAGAGGAGCCACCAGCCAGAGCGGCCTTACATCTAAGAAGAGGGAGCAGGGATAACTCTTCCCAACGCTACACACAAATTCCTATTTCTGCCCTACCCAAGTGACTAAAGGACAGGCTGATTGCCTTCTCAGACTGCTCACTACTAACCAGGTGGGCAGAATGAAAGATTCCTTTGGGGAAAAAAAAGGAGCAGAGGAAAGGAGAGTCAACAAAAGGCCAAGGTGGATCCTGAACTGCACCATCTAAGGAATAAGCAACTGCTTATCCTTGTCTTGGGCCAGTCAAGCAACAGCACTGACTAAACACCTACTATGTGCCAAGTGTATGCTACAGGAAGAGCAGCAGAGGTGGCCAGTCTCAAGAGTCAGGAAACTGGATTCAAATCTGCCTCAAAGACCAGAAAAAGACAGATACTCCCTGTCCTCGAAGAGCTCACATCCCGTCAGAAGAACACAACACATTCAGAGATGAGCAGTCAGGTCCTGCTTCATAGTATCGTACAATAAATACAAAGCCAATTCCAGAGCACTTGGGGTGAGAAGCGGAAAAAGCTTCTTAAAGGAGATGGCGCTTGATGGAGCCTCAAGGGAGGTGGAAGGGAGCACACAGGGCCAGCAGTGGCCAGGAGGCCAACATGGATGGAATTTAAGAGGGGGTGAGAATGCAGGGGAACTTGTCTGAAAAGGGAGGCTGGGGCCAAGGACTGTGAAGGACTGGAAAAGCCAAACTGGGGAGTCAGTATTTTACCCTTGAGGCAAAGGGGAGCCACAGGAAGTTCTGGAGCAGAGGAAGGACACACTCGGGCCTGTGATTTAAGAATATCAAAGACATAGCAGTGACAATTGGGGACTTTCTAAGGAGGTTGCAGAGGCTGCTGTCAAGACATCTGCTACCTACCTAGGACAGGAATCCAATATTCAACAGAAAAACTCCCTGCCAAGCTACATCAAACCAGATGATTCACATCCCCACAAATGGTCTGCCAGAAGCTCCTAAATGGGACTTGATGGAGACAAGCTAAAGTTTTCTAACATCTTTTATGAAATTAGGAGTTATTTCGGCATAGACATTATTGAAACATAATTTAGCTTAAGGCAGAATTATGAGCCACCAAATCAAATGTACGTTTTGTCAACCAACAGTAAACCCCAGGGGATCTTGTATTCTCTGCTGCCTCCTCAACAAGTTCTATCATCACTCGAGGTTTTTGACTAACTCCAATTCATCAACACTCACACACAGGAAAGTCAAGTGGCTGAAGAACATCCATTGTCCCAAATGGGATATGCAAGTGAATACCTCCTTAGGTAGACGCCGCCAACAGGCAGGCAACTGGACCAGAACGCAAACAGGAGGAGAGCTGGACTGCTTAGGGAATAGATGCAGTACTTTTAATGACAACAAGTTTTTCCCTGAAATAAAAAGGTCCCTCAACTTAACACTAAGATTCTTCCAGTGACCTATTTGATTGAGATGGAAAGAACACTACTGTCCCCGAAGAATTCAAGATCCCTAAGAACGATTCTCCAATAAATAAATGGTCAAAAGATATGAACAGGCAGTTCTCAAAACCAAAAATGAAACTGTTGAGAACCACACCAAAGAATGCTCCAATCACTAATGATGACAGATGTGCCATTTAAAACAACAAAGGTTTCATTTCTTACCATCAGAAGGCAAAGACAAGGCAACGATAAAAATGACCAACGTTGGAAGAGATGCAAGAAGTGAGGCCGGTGAGTGCTCTGCTGGGGGAGCTAGGTACTGATCTAACTGTTTTGGAGAACAGCTTAGAACTGTGTTGGAAAGGTCAATAAATTCTACGTCCTTTTTTATCCAGAGATGCCACTATTAGAAACAAACTCCCAAGAGGTCACAAATGGAGGGGGAAATGCAATTAATAAAACACTTATGGCAGCACTTTGGGTGGTTA
The DNA here is from genome assembly GCA_028646515.1 of Pseudochirops corinnae. Taxonomy (NCBI): domain Eukaryota; kingdom Metazoa; phylum Chordata; class Mammalia; order Diprotodontia; family Pseudocheiridae; genus Pseudochirops; species Pseudochirops corinnae. The sequence continues at coordinate 9,984,945 of CM053586.1, read as the reverse complement.
AAAAAAAATGGAAACCAACTGAATACTCATCAATCAGGAACTAGCTAAAGAAACTGTGGGATAGGAATGTAATAGAATTCTTATTTTAACATAAGAAACAAAACATATGAAGAATCCAGACAAAAACTTGGGAAACCCTGCAGGCCTTAACACAGTCACACCCACAGAACCAAGAGGACAACGTAACCAGTGACCACAACAACACAAAGAGAACGACCCCTGAAAGACTTCCGAACTCTCATCAATGCGATGACCAACAAAGACCCCTCCCGCCTCTTGGCAGAGACATTCAGTCACAGACGGGCACAGGCTGTGGCCCTTGGGGTCAGATGGTGAAAACGGCATGGCTTGGCTCGCTCACACATGCTTCTTACAGCTTAGGGCTCTACATTCTAATTCTTCAGGAAAGAGACAGGAAGGTGACGACACCACAAGAAATAAAGGGGGAAATGTAAGTAATATAAAAACTAGAGATATCAAAAATAACTGACTTTTTTAAACAGAAAGAAAACTCTAATAAATTGTTTTTAAAAATTAAAGGCAGAATTTATGACTAAACAAGAGATAGACAACATTGTGAAATACAAAGTGGATGATTTTGATGACCTTAAATTGAAAAGGTTTTGCAAAAACAAAGCCAATGTAACCAAGATTACAAGGGAAGCAGAAAGCTAGGAAGCAGTTTTTGCAGCCAGTGTCTCTGATAAAGGCCTCATTTCTAAAATAGAGAGAGAACTGAGTCAAATCTGTAAGAATACAAGTCACTCCCCAGTTGATAAATGGTCAAAGGATATGAACAGGCAGTTTTCAGAGGAAGAAATTAAAGCTATCTATAGTCAGATGAAAAAATGCTCTAAATCACTATTGACCAGAGAAATGCAAATCAAAACAACTCTGAGGTACCACATCACACCCAGCAGATTAGCTAACATGGCAAAACAGAAAAAGGATCAATGTTGGAGAGGATGTAGGAATGCTGGAACACCACTTCACTGTCAGTGGACTGTGAGCTGATCCAACCATTTTGGAGAGCAATTTGAAACTACGGCCAAAGGGCTATAAAAATGTGCATACTCTTTGACCCAGCAATACCACTTCTAGGGCTGTATCCCAAAGAGATCGTACAAATGGGGAAAGGACCCACATATACAAAAATATTTATGGCAGCTCTTTTTGTGGTGGCCAAGATTGGACATTGAGGAGATGCCCATCAACTGGGGAATGGATTAACAAGTTGTGATACATGAATGTAATGGAATACTATTGTGCTACAAGAAATGATAAGCAAGATTTCAGAAAAACCTGGAAAGACTTATATGAACTGATGCTGAGTGAAATGAGCAGAACCAGGAAAACACTGCACGCAGTAACAGTCACATTGTATAATGACTTACTTTGGTAAGACTTAGCTCTTCTCGCCAATGCAAGGATCTAAGACAACTCGAAAAGACTCCTGATGGAAAATACCATCCACATCCAGAGAAAGAACTGTGGATTCTGAATTCAGATGGAGGCAGACTATTTGCTCTCCTTCTCTTTGGTTCTTTTGTTTTGTTTCTTCTTTCTCATGGTTCTTCCCATTAGTTCTAATTCATCTTTACATCATGACTAATGTGAAAATGTTTAATATGAATGAAGAAGTAGAATCTATATCAGGCTGCACTCCCATCTTGGAGAGGAGGCACGAGGGAGGGAGAGAAAATTTAAAACTCAAAATCTTACGGAAGTGAATATTGAAAACTAAAACAGAGGTCACCCAAAGAGCAACAGAAAGACATACAGTAAGCTTGAATAAGCTATAGTACATCACCAACCAAAAATTATTCAGTAAAAGGAGCATAAAAGATAACATTAGACAAAGGAAATGGAAGTGAGTCAGGCCATGTATCAAGGGAAAGGGGGAAATGACAGCCCATGTGCTCCTCTCATACTCACTCCATGTCAAGAGATCCCCTAAAACACCCTCCCTCTATTGCTGGACCCCTACGGAGAGTTTACAAGAGAAAGTGACCAGTGGCCATACAGGATAAGGGGAGCTGGCTCAGTCGAATCAGCACCAGCTGAAATCAACACTGAGGAGACTATAGGCCCAAATAAAGTGAACATATTCATTCAAGGAAATCTAGGAACTAAAAAAAGAAGTCATGTGGAGAAGATTTGGGTGAAGACCTGAGCCAATCTTGCTTCTGACCCCATTACTCAACCCAAACTGCTCTTTCCAAAGTGACCAATGATCTCTTGATGGCCAATCCAATGGCCTTTTCTCAATCCTCATTGTCCTTGGCCTCTCTGCAACCTTTAACACTGTTAGTCACTCTCTCTTCCTTGAGACTTCTCTCTAGGTTTGGGGATATCACTCTCTCTTTTGGTTCTCATCCCACCTCTCTGACCACTCCTCAGTCTTCTTTGCTGGATCCTCATCGAGATCATGCCCTCTAAGGGTGTCCCTCTGGGGTCTGGTCAGGGCCCTCTTCCCTTTATACTACTTCACTTGGTGATCTCATCAGCGCCCATGGATTTAATTACCATCTCCAGGCTGATGATTCTCAAATCTACCCATCCTGCCCCAATCTCTCTGTTAACCTCCAATGTCAAATTTCCAACTGCCTTTAAGATATCTCAAAACAGATATTCAGTAGACATCTTAAACACGTCCCAAATCAAACTCATTCTCTTTCCCCCAAACCTTCCCTAATCATCCAACCTGCTGCCAAGCTCTGCCAATTTCTCCTTTGCAACATCTCCCCAACACTCCTCCCTCTCTCCTCTCTGCCCTTACCCTAGTGCAAACCCTCATCACCTCACACTCGAGTTACTACGATGGCACAGCAGCCTCATGGGTCTTCCTGCCACAAGTCTCTCCCAACTCCAGTCCATCTTCCATTCGACCACCAGCATGATTTTCCTGAAACACAGGTCCAGTCTTACCCTCCCCCCACAAACTCCAAAGGCTCCCTATCACCTCCGGCATCAAATAGAAAATCTTCCATTTGGTGTTCAAAGCCATTTATAACCTAAACCACTAATACACACACCTTTCTCATTTTATTTCTTATACATCTTTCCACCACAACATACTCTTCCATCCAGTGACACTGATCTCCTAGCTATTCCACAAACAAAACATCCCATCTCTTGGCTCTGGGCATTTTTCTAGCTGTCCCCCAACGTCTGGACCACTCTCCCTCCTCATCTTCACCTCCTGACTTCCTTCACACTTCAATTACAATCTACATCCCCAATTCTTCATTCTAGTGCTTGCCCTCTGTTAAGTATTTCCTATTTATCCTGTATATAGCTTGTCTGTATATATTCCAAGGAGGGCTGGAATTAAGAGGGGTTGGGGAAGGCTTCCTATAGAAGGTGGGATTTTAGCTGGGACTTAAAGGAAGCTTAAATGGAAAATCAAAGTGGAGGAGGGAGAGCATTCTAGGGCATGGGAGAACAGCCAGGGAAAATACCTGTAATGTGGAGATGGAGTGTCTTGTTTGTAGGACAACCAGAAGGCTGGTATCACTGGATCGTAGATTACCCAGAAAGGAATAAGTATAAGAACACAAGAAAGGTGGGAGGGAGCCAGGTTGGCAAGAGCTTTGAATGCCAGAGTATTTTATATTTGCTCATGGGCAATAAGAAGCCACTGGGGTCTACTGAGTAGAAGATGACATGATCCAACCTACACTTTAAGGAAAATCACTTTAGCAGGAAAGACCACCACCCCCACCCCAACAAGCTATCGAAATGATCCAGACCCACCAGGTAGTAGTGGTGTCAGAGGAAAGAAGGGGGCAGAATCAAGAGATGCTACAGAGATGAAATCACAGACCTTGACAACAACCTGGATATGAAGACTAAGGGTGGGGTTGGGGGGAGCTGAGAAAAAGTAAGGAGTCCAGGCTGACTCCTGGATTGTGAGCCTCAGGCACAGGAGTAACAGGGCAGGGGGATGGGGTTTAATATGTCTTCTGGAAATCCATTTCGAGGTGTCTGAAAGGCAGTTGGGGATGTAAGCCGGGAGGTCAGCAGAGACACTGTGGCAGGACAGGCAGATTGGAGAATCATCAGCATAGAGATGGGAGCTGATAAGATCTCCAAGTGAAGTAGGATAGAGGGAGGAGCTCTAAGGTACATCTCTGGTTAGAGAGTGTGATCAGGAGGAATATCCAACAACTAAAATTGAAAGAGGACCATCAGATAGGCAGAAAGAAAACTAGGAGAAAGCAATACCCAGAAAAATCTAGAGGAAAGAGAGCATGGAAGAGGAGAGAGCAATCAGCAGTGCCCAAAGCTGCCGAGGCGGGAGAGAATGAGGACTGAACTACGGCTCACTGGTAACTTTGGAGAGAGCAGTCTCACACATCCAGATGCTAACAATAGTGAGAAGAATTTGGGAAACTGATCACAAACCTCCCATAGAGGCAGGACAGAGTAAGTGACAGGGAACTTCAGGACATCTGCTGGAGTTCCCAGGCACAAACAGGCTGTCACAACTTCTTAACCTGCCTTAATGGTAAATCCATCCTTCAGAAGTCAGAGGAAACCTGCTTATCACCAACAGAAGGGAAGGGATTGCTGTAATGGAAATGGGAACCTTGACAAGTCATCAATCCTCTTGAGAACTTGGGAGAACAGACACCCTTGATTTTAGGAGAACACATTAGAAATCTATTGACAGTAAGATTCCAGGGACTAACATTCCACAGGAGATATCCGTCCACTGAAGAATGAAATCATGAAGAAGAAAAATTAATTTTGATGGAGAACAAAGTTGGCAGTTACCTAGAGACTAGTGTGAATCTACAGAGTGGTCATCAACAGACCTAGACCTTAGGATCCAAACAGGTACGAAAATAAACTTGGCTTCAAAGAAGAGATGGGAGAAGCCTCCTCCCCTGACTCCTCTGCACAAGTGGGCTCAAGGGCGTGGAACCTGACACAGATCGTCTGATTTGGAAGCATTTACCAGTTTTGCTAAATCTTTTTATCTTCTTTTTCCTTTTAAAAAAAAATCTTCGTTCCGAGAGGTAGCTGCCTGAGATGGAGGACAGCCGGGAAAACCTAAGCGACGTGCAAACAAAAGGTATCACAAAGAAGCAGCGAGGTTTGGTGAATAAGCCACGTCACACTAAAAGCTCATCTCCTTTTTCGATAGGGTAAAAGAGACTGCGATAGCTAGAACTAGCCTAGATTTAGGAAAGTACTAGATAAAGTACCTTGTACTATTCCGGTGGGAGAGAGAGAGAAATGGGCAGGCCTGATGATGTTACTTACACTCAGGAGGATTTGGCCCTGGTCGAATGGGGGGATCTAAACAATAATCAGAATAATCACTAACTCGTTGCCGAAGGTCTCCAGAAGGGTCACTCAAGACTTTGTCCTGGCCCCTGGGCTGCTGACCATTCCACATCAAGGACTGGAGGCTTCTATGCGCCTCGGCTTCTCCGATGCCTAGTGGCACCAAACCTGGCATAAAGTAGGTGTTTAATAAATGTTAATTGAATTATGTCGCCCACATTTTCTTTCTTCTTTCAATCTACATTGGGACCAATATGCAATTAACACGATGGATTAGGAATGCAGATGGAGAACCCTCTAGAACGAAAAACACAAAACACACCTCTTCTGATACTCAACTCAACTCCCATGACATTACAGCCTTGTGGATTAGCACGAGAGAAAAATGCTGCCTACGTCGGCCAGGGGGAAGCAGAGGCAGGTCCTCGGATGTCAAATCCAGGGCCTTTCCGCTGTAAGCTCTCTGGACGTTTGGTCACATGAGGTACCCAACACCAACACCAAATAACACTGCATTAATGTCTCTAAGAACCATAGCAACTAACTTCAAATAATTTAAATTGACAGAAAAAAGTAAACAGGACCCTAACTAAGAGCCAGTGGGGCTGGTGGAGAGAGCGCAGGCCCTAGGGCCTGGGGGTCGCGTCCTGCCGGGTCACGTCACAAGTAAGCCAAAGTCTCCTCACTGGAAAGTGGAGGCAATCCCCACCCTCTGGCCCAGGAATCCCACTGCTAGACACATACTCCAGCGAAGTCAAAGACCAGAAATCCGGTCCAGGGGTAGGAACCCGCAGAGTTTGGCACTCAGTTTTCTACATCCAGATGACAAGGCCACATGGGGCATCACAGCTGCAGGTGCCCGCCCCTGGGTCAGGTCCCTTATACAATGCCTGCGGGTACAACAAAACAAAACCTGGAGAATCATGTCCAAGCTTGGCGCCCAGGAGGAGATAAGAAAATGCCCCTCCTCCCATTCTCTGCAGAGGCCAGGGCCTACGGGGCTGGATGCTGCGTATGCCAGAAGACTACACTGATAGGTTTCTTCTTTTCATTCCTTGTTGCCAGGGAAGGGAAGAAGGGAAGATACATTTATTTTACACTGTAAAAACAAGTCACCTTTTTAAAGTATGTGAAAGAGCAGCAGTGGACAGAGTGTGAGACCTGGAGTTTGGGGGGCCCAAGCTCCCATCTGGCCTCAGACCCTGACAAGCTCCTTGGGCTGTGCAGGCCACAGCGATGGCCCTCCAAAAGCTGAGGGAAGCCTGCAGTCCTCAGTGGGGCTGCAATGGCGCTTGCTCACACAGTCTGTCACCTCTCCGTGACAGTCCCTAAACCTAAGAACTGACACATCAATCTTCATCTGCAAAAAGTTTTACCTTTATGGTGAAGTTGGCATCATGGGTACTGGCCCATTTTACAAATGAGAAAACCGAGGTCCAAAGTGGCTGGCGTGGTCAGGCTTCCCACCCAAGTCTCAGGCACTCCAAAGAAAGGAGACAGAACCGGGGGAACCACAGCAGGGCCTCATGGCACAGAGAGTGTGAAGAAAAGAGCCTGGAGCCCCACTGGGAGACGCTGCAGAGGCCCAGGCAAGCAGCAGAACTGCGGGTTTGTCCTAGAGCAATAGGGAGCTTGAGAAGGATCTTGAGCGAAGAAGTGCCATGGCCAAGCACGCTCAGGAGATTATTTTGGCAGCTCAATGAAAAAGCGAGCAGAGAAAAGAGGGCAGGGACTGGCAGCTGTGAGTCCCATCAGGAAGCTGGCCTGAGACAATGCCAGTGGAGACCAGGAAGGTGGTCACCTAAGCAGAGAGAGGGGCTCACTTGTTGGTCACTGTCTGGATTTGAGGAACATGGAAGAATATGACAAAGAATGCAAACCTGGAAGCCCAAAAGGATGGCAGTGCCCTGGAGAAAAAGAAATCCATTTGGATAAGGGGCAAGTCTGACAGAAAGGTGAGGAGTTCTCCAGAATATGTAGAGTTTACAATGTCTCCAGGATAAAAGCATTTTTAAACAGGTTCTTTTCAAGGTCTAAAACTAAGCTCGGCTTTTTAGACAGACAGTGCCCATCTACCAGTTTTCAGATGGGTGCTCCTGTTTGCAAACGAGCATGCATGTATATCCGCATGCGGGTGTATGCACACATTTCACTCTTTGTACGTGTGTACAGACAGTCACTGAGGAGAACCATCCGATTCAGCAGAGGAAGGAATATTCAAAGCTATTTAGGCCAACCTTCAAGACAGGACTCAAGCCCCACATGTACCATCCATCCCTAACAGATGACTGGCCAGTCCTGTTTAAAACCTCCAGTGCTGCCAAGCCCCTCCCCCCAGCCCATCCCACTGGGTGACTGGAATTGTTGGAAAGTTCTTCCTTCTGCTCAAACTTCTCTCCCTACTGATCCACACCAACATTCTTGATGAACCACAAGCCAGAGCTGCTCTAAGCCTAACCCTCCCCACTCGTGCTCACCTCCCAACTTTCTACTCTCCTGACATCTACCAATGTGACACAGCCCATGAAGCCCAAACCACCCCAGCCATCCCAGCTCTGCTGCCCGCCAGGCCCCAGGGTGGACCTCCATCTTCAGTCTCCTCTTCTTACTCGTCTTCCACCTCCTTTCACTGACGAGCATCTACTTTTCTCCCAGGGCTTTATCCACATTTCTGGAAGCCCTCTCTTCTGTTAGTCACTCCTCCCCATTTGAAAAGGTTTCCAGACCAAGTCACTAAACTCCCTGCTTGGCCCAGTCACTCTACCACCACCAGGTATCACCCCTTTCCCTCCTCTGAGCTTCCCATCACCCTCTCATGATCCCTTTCACCCACAGACCTTCCAGACACTGTCCTACCTTTCTCTATGACTCGGGTGTCGGACTCGCAATCTCTTTTCACCCTCTGCCTGCCATCATCCCTCCTCCCAGATGGAGACATCAATATCCACATGGAGGACCTAACCCCCACCAGCAATCACAGCCAGGCATCCACAGTCACATGAAACTCCACTTCAAGATCCTGACCTCTGAACTTCCGTTCAACACACATTTACGAAGCCCAGTACTGGGTTCAAGGTACTCTTTGAGATGCTGGAGGCCCAAGACAGATTCCAAACAGCCTCTGGGGTGGGGGGAGGGCGGCAACTCGATGTAGAGAAGTCAACACTTAGGAAGCAACACCAGATAAGCTCAAGGACAGAGGATTGAGAATGGGGGTGAGCCAGAAAGGCCCAGCACTGAAAGCAGCTCCAGAACCTGGGAGTCAGAGCAGAAGAGGAGGAAGGGCAGGCCAGCAGCCAATCCAGGTGGAAGCTGGAATGCCAGGGATGAGGAGGCACTGGCAGGCCACGTGAAAAAGGGGTGTAACAAGGGAAGTGCAATTCAGATTACGGAGGCCTCCAAATGCTGCACAGAGGATTCTGTGTTTGATCCTGGAGGTCCGGAAGACCTGGGCTCACAGCCACCCTAGCTGTGTAACAATGGGCAACTTGCTTAACTACCGTCTGCCTCCATTTCCTCATCTGTAAAATGGCGGTCCTCATATCATTCACCTCCCAGAGTTACTGGGAGGATAAGAAGCACTCTGCAAACCTGAAAGCACTGTGTGAATGCTCCTGGTTATTACTGGTGATCAGCATTTGTTAGGGACCTGCTACATGCCAGTAATCCAGGTGAAAGGAAGCGAAGGAGGGGAAAGGCCTCATGAATAGAGGGGCCCAGAGCTTCCTCACCTGCCCCCATCTGGACCTGAAACGAGCTCTCTAACTCCCCTGAATTCTCTGCTCTAGCCCGGGCCTGACCCTCACCATCTTAAGAATTCCCTCTTTTCCACTGGCCCTTCCCCATCACCATCCTGGGCAGCTGTCCTGATCCAACCACACATCCACAAGTTTCTTAGTCACGCTATGGCTGGCACAGTGGAAAGAGCCTGGCCCTGGAATCAAAAGACACGACACCCCACCCCCACCCCCACCCCCTCCTGAGTTCCAATCCAGCCTCAGACATTTCCTAGCTCTGTGACCCTGAGCAAGTCACTCTGTTTGCCTCAGTTTCCCCATCTGTAAAATGAGCAGGAGAAGGAAATGGCCAACCTCTCCAGGATCTTTGCCAAGAAAACTCCAAATGGGGTCACAGGGAGTCAGACAGGCCTGAAAAAACGACTGAACAACAACATGCCTGCCACAAACTCCCACCAGCTACCCGAGCTCAGTCACCCTCTCTTGGCTGCAGCCACACAAGAGGCCATCTGGCCCCTCCCCCTGCCCCCGCAGACACCAGGCCAAACTTCTCATCTTCTCTCCAGGGGCTCTCCCTGGCTTGGCCCAGGCAAGTATGCACCAGCAAGTGGGCAAAGTCCCTCCCCCTTCTCCTGCACCCAGGCAGCTCAGCTGGGGAGCACAAGCAGGAAAACTGGCCTGGGAAGAAAAGAATGACCAGGTCCATCAGACACAATCACAAGCCAGCTCCGCCCTCTCTGCCTTCTACTCCTCATTTGACAAAGAGGTGAGCTGGGATCTGCTCTGGGCCCCCTAAGCACCCCCAGCCCCCTACTAGTTAGCAGAGTAAGCTTCTAAGGAGCCCCTAGAGAGGGAAGACTGCAGAGCAGAACATAGATGCAAACCCATTTCAAAGGCCAAAGGAGCCTAAGTCACAAACTATCATACCCTAGTAACATGTGTGGGGTCAAGGCAAGGCCCCTGGACTCTGCAGTCAAGGTTTCTGAGCTTAGGACGTGTAAGCCCCAGACAAGTCCCAGACATTCCCAAACACTAAAAGGTACTGATCCTTTTGAGATGATGTAGATATCTGACTACTTTGAAATGATTTGAATATGTTACTGCACGAACCCCAATGCGGTGCAAACAAGAATCAGTCTGTCCCCCCACAAAACCTATAAAGAATGCCACCTGCAGCTCCGGCCCTCCTGAGTCCAGCTCCAAGCTGCCCAGGGCTGCCTGCGCCCCTCCCCCACCCCGCCCCCTCCCCACTTCCTTGTCTCTGGACTTTCGACAATTTTTGCCCCCAATCCCCTCTAGGGTCACTAGTGTGACTGCTGTCCCACTGCCTATTGCCCTGTGTTCTTCCCCAGTGAGTACCCAAAAAGCCAGGCCTGCTCATTTCACAATTTCATAAACTGTCAATCCACACGCCCTACCAAAAAACCAAACACCTTCCCCTTTACCTTTGTACCCCCCCACACACACACACACACAGTCATCTCTTCCTGGGGTGTCCACCACTCGATCTCCCCTCACTCAGCGCCCTCTCTCCCCCGCTGGTCCCTTCCACACGACCTTCACCTTCTCCTATAATCTAGTACAAAGCTGGTTCATCTTCTTCCTTTCCACTCACTAAGGGGCATCCTCCACCCCCTTTCCCACCTGGGACCTCTTCTCCTTCTACTCCCTTAAGAAGCAGAAAGCAAGGCTTCCAATCTCTCCCACACCACCGCCCTCACACGGGCCACTCTCTCCTCCATTCCCCATCTTGACCCCTTGTCTGTGCAGGCTTCTCATCGTGCCAAGCCTCATTCAGCCTTGGATCCCTCCCACCATCCTCTGCCTCCACTTCTCCCCACGCTACTAAACAAGTACCCATCCTGATTAGATCCGCTACAAATCTCTGTTCCCCAACCCCAACTGGGCCCTCCCTGCTACTAGGCAACTGTCCTGTATCTGCCTCATCCAGACTATCCCCCTCTTCAAGCCACTCTTCCTCAACACTCCCATGGTTCCAACTCCCCCCACTTCTAATGTTGGCATTCAAAGCCCTTCATCATCCTGCTGCAGCCCTGCCCTCCTTTCCAGCCTTCTCACACTTCATTCCCCTCCAAGAACTCCAGGATCCAGTGACAGGTACCAGCTTCCCTGCTGTTCTGGGAACAAGACACCCATTTCTTGGCTCCCCGTATCTTCTCTGACTGTTGCCTATGTCTGGACATAGTCCTTCCTCAACGGCTCCAGGCTTCCCTTCAAGCTCCAGCTAAAACCCCAACTTCGACAGGAAGTCTCTCCCAAGCCCTCCAGATTCCTAGTGCTTCCCTCCATTAATCACTTCCGATTTATCCCATTTATAGCCTGTTCATACGTTTGTTCGCTTGTTGCTCCCCTGTTAGACTGAGATCCTGGAGGCCAGGGACTGCCTTCTGTCCTTTTTTTGTATCCCTAGAGCTTAGCACCATGCCTGGCACATAACAGGACCATTAAACCATGTGACATTGGATTCCTTATCACCTCTGTGCGATGGGCTCTTAATTGGCCTACGTGGCCTCAGCCTCTCCCCAGAGGCCTCTGCTCTTATTCCTGATGCCCTTATGACCCATTAAGGCAAAGGCCGAAACTGTCCCCTCTCCCCACAACATCCCTGTGTCTATGAACAGAGGCGTCATCCTCTCAGTCTTCCAGCACATCCCACGCTTCCTCCTCAAGCATCACACACCTAAGGAGCTGCCAAGCTCAGTGATTCTAGGGGGCCAAAAAGTCTCCAATGTGCCCTTGCCCTTCCACTCAGGTCTGCTGCAAGTCACGACACCACCTTCCCAATGTCATGGTCCTCTTCGAGAATGCAGGACAGACAACACCACCAACTTCTTCCACCTCAATTCACAGGCCCTCCTCAGTTTTGCATCAATCAGTCAATGAGCAAGCACTAATTAAGCACCTTGCCAGCCACTGCTCCAAAGGCTGGAAACAAGGCAGAGCCAGCCAAAAAGAAACCAGAACCTCCCTCCCAGCTGGCACTGATTCATCAATTAACACCAAGGCACTATCAGCAAGCCTACAGTTCCCATTTTTCCCACAAGCAAATCAAGAAAGATGGTCAAGGAGCAGCTAGGTGGCTCGATGAATAGAGCACAGGCCCTGGAGTCAGGAGGACCCAAGTTCAAATCCAGCCTCAGACACTTAGCAGTCACTGTGTGACCTTAGGCAAGTCACTTAACCCCAATTTCCCTGCCCTTCCCCCTCCAAAAAGCAAAAAAACAAACAAGAAAGATATCATACAAAACAAGTCTAAGATATGATAACGCCCATCTTGGCTCCCAACCTCAGCTTTATATCATTGAGCACACATGTATCATCACACAGCATGCTTTCCATCCAAAATCCACAGGAAGGCTAAGGGCCCTATCAGGACTAATTAGGGAGGGGGAGAGGAGGGTCATGTACTCAGCCCTCAGATGCCATGAGGTCAGTTTCCAACTTGCTGCCAAGAAGTGGAGTCAAGTTTGACGGCCATTCCAGGACACCTGCCCACTCCAGGACGCCTGCCCTTGGGTGGGAACAGATGATGCCAGGCAAGCAAATATCCCAGGTCAAAGGTCAGAGACTGGCTAGACCTGTATTTCAACAGTAAAGGGAACTACCCCATGAGCTGCTTCCTCTGCCATGGCCAGGCACAAAGATCTGCTTGGAGCCCTTCGAGATGAAGTGCCCTGCCCAAGATCACATCAGATGGGGGGCCTTGGCACCAGGACACAACACCTCTGCTGCCTCTCTCATCACAACCAGAAATCAAGGATAAACAGACATATGTGCAGAAGCAAAATGTTGCCCCAACACAGCCAGGCAGAAACAAAATGCCACCAGTGTCTAATAACTCCATTAAGGACTGGGATGCATTTCCAACAACACACTTTGCATTCAGAAATTTTACTATAAAATATGTAATATGTACAAAGACATCAAAAGTATCATTAAAAACTAACCAAAATAGCACAAATATGCCAGGAAAAAAATGAAATATTCTTCAGAATGTAATTTTAACAAGAACAATTTTGTTACTGTATACAGTATGGATAAAAACAGAACAATTCTTCTGGAGTGTGGCTCTCTCCCTGGCCACCCTCTCCAGGACAAGCAATGGGCTCCTTGCTCTCACTGCCACGTCTCCTCAAGGCTCCAGCCCATCTTCATTTATCAGACTGCCCAGATGACCCTGCAGCTAGTGACCTTGCAGCTTTTTCCTCAAGCTCAAAAGGAGACACATAGTCTTCCTCTCCCCACAGAGCCCACCTTCTCACCTGGGGACTTGCTTCCATGTCTCCCATTGCAGGAGCCTCCTCAAATACTCCAGGGGTCTGAAGCCCTAAGCTAGTCTAACTCTCCCTCCCACTTCACAGCCTCCTCAAACCCTCAGTTGGGTCCATCTCACCCTCACCCCCCACTTCTATTAGCCTTGACCCAGGAACTTCCTCTCAGACCACCCCCTCCTCCCGACTCTTCCTTCCACCTGTCTCTGGCCTTCCTCACCCTCTTTGCTGTCCGATAACTCCTCTTTCCTGGTTCCCCATCTGGGCTCAAGCCTAACTTTCCTCCCTTCACAGTCTGGACTCTACCCAAGCCAACTTACCCCAAAAGGCACCGATTTGTCTATAGCCCACTACGTTCTAGGACACTTCGCTAGATCTCTCCTAAGGAGGGGATGGATACCCCCCCACAGAGCAGATGAGTATAGACTCTCATCAGAGAAGGACCCTGAGAGAGGCCGATGCCGGTTCGCTGTCCTCACCGCAGACACTGCGGCCCTGGTAACGTCAGCAGTCCAGCCCCCAGGTCAGCGAGCCCCTGGAAGAAGCGGTGCTCCGGGCCCTCCAACCCCCCCAATCTCCTCTTTGCCCATCCTGGGTACAAACGTCAGTGACACTGAATAAACCAGGGCCAGTACAAGCCATGAGGATGGCTCCACGGGGTCAGGGACAACGCCTCTCCGTAGCTCCCCCCAACCTGGCGAAGACTGAGGTTTCCGTGGGAGGCGCGATGTTTAACAATAGCGCGGTGGGGGGGAGCAGAGTAGGCCTCACTCTCCCCCACAGTGCGGGCTGCAGAACTGAAGGTCCTCAGGCTCAGGCACTGGGGAGGGGCAGGGCCAGGAGCCACCACTCCCGAATCCTCATCTCTTCTCTGGAACACGGTGTGGAGATCTGAGCCCCGGTGGGGCCGCCCCTCGGGCCCGGGCCCACCGATCTCGGCACAGAAGGGAGGCCCGAGCCTCGAAGCAAACGGACTGTCCTGTTACAGCCGCAGTGCCCAGCACCGGGCCCAGGCCTGGGGACAGGCGGGAGGGAGGCAGCCACTGCCCTCACCACGCTGGGGGGTTACAGGGGGGTGGCGGGGCCGCTGGGGGACGGGGCTGGGCTGGGGGGCACAGCAAGGGGTCTCCGAGGGGGGGGTACCGCAGGCTCCTCGTCCTCCCGGGGAGGAGGGCGAGGCCCACCCGCGCGGGACCCCCAACAGACTCCAGGCTTGAGAGAAGCCCACCTACCCAAAGGCCGAGGCCGCGAGGGCAGTGACCAGGTGCAGGGCCTGAGCACACAGCAGGGGGGAAACCCCCCGGGGGCAGGAAGGTTTTCGGGGCAGCTGGGTGCGGCCTCTTCTTTCTACAGAGGGGAAAACTGAGGCAGGGAGGGCTGGGCCTCGAGGCGCCCCTTTGCGGAAACCCAACGTGGCACCACGTGGCTGCTCATGCAGGCTAAGACCGCCCCCCCCCCCCCCTACGGCCAAGGTCTGGGTTCTGCTCCTGGCCCGGGAACCCTCTCCAGCTGCCTGACCTAGAACAACAGCGGTCGCCTTCTGAGGCCTCAGTTTTCCCATTTATATTACCGCAAGGGACGGGAAGGCGAGGGAGGGAGACGGATAGGGAAGGGGAGAAAGTACCATGTGCTCGTCAGCACCTCACGAGGATGCGAGAGGCGGGTGCGCATGCGCGAAGGGCGCGACACCGCCTCTCCCCCCCACCTTTCCCACCCCCATCGGACGCATGCGCGGAGGCCCGGGGCCCGCACGCCCTCCTGGAGAGTGTAGGGGGAGCGGGACGCGGGACACGTGCCCCTCGCCGGCGGGGTCGGGGGCGCCAGACGTGAGGGGAGACGCCCCCTGCGCGCCGAGGCGCCCGGGGCAGCAAGGGCGGGGCCCGGCGGCCTGTAGCGCGGCCGGCGGGAGGCACGGCCGGACTGCAGACCGACGACCCCGAGAGCCCCGGCACTCTCCTCGCGGAATCCAGGCTACCGGTGCGGGCGGGTCACTCACCGCTGCTCCAGGCTCCGGCCGCCGCTCCAGCTCCAGGTTGCTAAGGAGAATCCACTTCCGGGTCGCAGGCCGAGCGGCTACGGGCTGCGGCGTGGGCCAAAAGAGGGCCGGGGGCGAAGCTTGCGCGGGGAAACTGAGGCCCAGAGGCCGCCAGGGTGCAACCGGAGGTCAGGCCGCGCGTCTGCGGGGCGTGGGTCCAGAGAGGAAGGCCCAGAGGAGACTGTAAGCTCCCCGAGGGCAGCCAGCCAGCCCATTTCACAGATGGGCAAGAGAGGGAGCCGCCGCTGTTTGAAGGACCCTCCCACGCAAGGGCGCCGCTCGGCCGGTACCTCCACCGTGTTCGTGCGGCGCCGTCCGCAAGCCCTCCCAGGGCAGGGGCTGCCTGCTGGCTCTCGGCGCGCCCCGTCACGCAGCAGGGTGGCTGCACGCAGTAGGCGTGGCACACAGTAGGTGCTTAGTGAGCCCGCCCTCCCCCTTGCTGTCCCTGGTGTCTTTCCCAGCCCACGGGGGCCTGCCCATCAGACTCCCTTACCTGGGGGCCGCAAGGGAACTGGTATTTATTAAGCACCTACTGTGAGCCGAGCCTATCCGCACCGCCCTGCCCAGTTAGGATCCCCTTTTTACAGTTAAGAAAACTGAGGCCAAGGGGGGCAGTGCCCCGGGGTCTGTAAAGGCCTGAGGCAGGATTTGCACTCGAGTCTCTGGACCCAGGCCCCTAACTCTGGGTCTCATAGCCCCTGGGGGGCCCGTTCCCAGAACCACGTGCTGGGGCGCACGGGGGGGGGGGGGGGGGGGGGGGGG
>CM053586.1:9932457-9968724 GCA_028646515.1 Pseudochirops corinnae | reverse complement strand
GGCCCAGCTCTCTGCCCTGCCCGCAGCAGGAGGCAGGGGAATGGAATCTCCGTTTACTGGCAGGTGGCCTGAAAAAGCCGGGACTTGGCCCCGCCTCGGACCCATAGAGATCGAAGGCGGCCTCCAGTGACTCCAGGGAGGGTGTATGGGGTCCACTCATCTAAACCCGACCAGTGATGGGCGCTGTCATCATCCCCACTTGGCAGAGGGGAAGCCGACTCGGGCTGGCTAGTGTAGGAAGCCTGAGCACTGCTCAACTGGACCTACCCGCCTCTACCACCAATACTCTGTTGGCTGGGACGCCCATGGGCCACATGGTCAAGGTGTGGCCCAGGGCAAGGCACCTAGCCTCTTGGGACCCCATAGAATCCCACAGGAAGAGGGAGAGACACCGTCTACACAGCCAGGCCGGTGGTGGTGAAGACCCTAGGCTCTTACCCTGCTTCTTGTGTTGCCTGAAATGTGAATAGGACAAGGATTGGGAAAGGGAAGGGGGTGCGTGCTAGTCTCTGAGCCCGCAGGAAGAACCCCTGGCAGATATGCCGGCTTTAACTCATTTAAACAGAAAACCACAAGGCTTTTTAAACAGATAGGAAATGTTTTTCCTAAATAAATCCTGGGGGAACGAAGAATCAGCTTGGCATAGCAGATAGAAGACCCAGGTTCTCAATAGCTACTGTGTGACCCCAGGCAAGTCCCCAAACCCCCATGGAAATAGACCAAGTCCCCAAAGAGTGGCTACTCCCCAAGGGTGAACTCCCTGCCTGGATGTTACCTACACCATAAAAATGGAGGGGTCTGGACCAAAGAAAGCCCTTTCACTCTAACCCCCCATCTCAGTGACTGCACCAGCAAGGACACTGGACAAGCATCTCCACGGTCCTCTCAGCTCCTACCCGAGTAAAGTCTGAAGGTGCAGGCAGGCAAGGCTCTCTGGCTCTGGCCCTCAGTCAGGTTCTAGAATTAGCACCTGGTCACAAAAGCTGGCTGCTAACTAGAGAGAGTGGGTGGAGTCAGTCTCTGAAAAGATCAGCTAATAGGGAGGGAGAAATCCTGAATGGTAGCAGGGTGGCCAGGGAAGGGAGGGAGGAGGCTTCATGACCTCAGGTAAACCACTTCCTCCCTGAGCTCTTTCCATAGGTGAGATTGTTGGGGCAGAGTAGGGAATGTGAATAGAGGCTCCCCAGGATTCTTTCCAGGTTCGTTTTAGCTACCAAGTCACGTTCCCATAATCTAGAGCTGAATGGGATCTCAGAGGAGCCCAACAGGTGAGGAAACTGAGGCTTAGGGAGAGGACATGGCTTCCCTCAACGTCCTTAAGCGGCAGAGAGGCAGGACCCAGTGCCTTTGGGGAGCCACTTCCAAACTGTTTACTGTAAATACATAGAGGGGAATGAGAAGTAGCCTTACCTTCTGTCCAGGTCCCAAGAGCACTAAGGTGGTTCAGTAGGCAGTCAGAGGGACCAAGTGTCAAGCATCCCAGAACTGTGAGGTCTGAACCTTTGAAACCCAAGGAAGGGAGTGGGTGTGCCCGAGCATGCCCCAGGAGGACTCCTCCCAAATGAACCTCCTTGACAGATGGAGCAGGGAGTGAAATTCCCTTTATTGGGAGGTCTTGGCTAAGGTAGGGCAGTCAGCCTGGATGTTCTGGGCCAGGTAGATTCCCTGAGCCAGTCGTAGATCTGCAAGTGCCAGGGACCTTAGAAGCAATTTATTCCAAACTCCACCTCACCATTTTACATATGGGCAAACCTAAGATCCAGAGAGGTTGTGATTTATCCAAGGCTATGCAGTGTGACCCTGGGCAAGTCACTGCATCCCATTTGCCTTTGTTTCATCTGTAAATGAGCTGGAGGAGGACTTGGCAAGCCACTCTGGCATCTTTGCCAAGAAAACCCCAAATGGGGTCAGGAAGAGTAGGAAACAACTGAACAACACATACGGAGACAAGATTTGAACCTGCATTGTCTGACTCTGGGGCCAGCCAGTCCTCTTTCTATGGCATCACACTCCCTCATTCCCTTCTGCCTGACTTTGCAAAAAGTTGTTGGAACAGGAGGAGACTGGGAAGAGAACCACATACGGACGGAAACTCAACTTCCTGAAGTTGGGTTTTGGTATGTCCATACCTAGAAATGTGCAGAAAGTGCCATGGCAGAAACTTGGAAAAAGAAGAGGAAGGAACTGCCACCACACAGAAACCCAGAAGGAAAAACACAGGGGAAAGAAAAGAGGTAATCTACCGTTATAGAGAGAGCAGCTGACAGAAAACCACCTACCAGGAGTGCCCTGGGGGAGAAGCTGCCAGGCTAGGCAGCCCTGAGTTTCCCAGAGAGGGCCAGTGCATCGTCCAGGCCTCTAAGGAGCAAAGAGGCTGAGGACCCATCAGTCCTCTGGGATCCTGAAATCTTTGGATCCACCACAAGGAAGATTAGACCCAACCCATTGCCTGGAAAAGCTGGAAGCAAAACCTCCATTCCAATATATGCCAGCTGCCCTTCAGTCTTTACACAGCACTTTCCTGTCACATCTCCTCCTTCCACATCTTTGGACAGGCTGTCCCAAGTTCCTGGAAAACTGGTAGTCCTCACCTCCACCTCTTAGAATCCAGCCTAGCCTCCTCCAAAGCACAACTCCAGGATTAAAGGAGTCCTCTCCCAATCCCTCCAACTATTAGACCATCCCCTGAGAAGTTATTCTATAGTGGTATATTTATGTTACACCACTCTCTCCACACTGGCACTGGTAAATTAGGTCCCCAAAGGCTACTGTTTTCAGGATTCTAGAAGTGTCCTTTTGGGTGACTATCCTCCTAACAGAGTTCATGAGCCCCTACCAGTATCCTTCCCTTTAAAAAGCAGCCAATAGATCAGTTCTTTAGCAAAGTCATTTATTCAAATGAGATAACAAGAACAGTATATGTAAAACATTTTTCCCCAACTCCAGAAGAATGTTGTTCAGTTGGTTTTTTCAGTCATGTCTGACTCTTTGTGGCCCCATATGTGGTATTTTGGACAAAGATAACTGGAGAGTTTACCATTTCCTTCTCCAGCTCATTTGACAGATGAGGAAACTTCAGCAGGGTGAAGTGATTTGCCTAGGGTCACACAGCAAGTGTGAGGCCAGATTTAAACTAATGGAGAGTGACTCGGGGCCCAGTACTCTCTCCACTGGGCCATCTAGCTGTCCCACAAGGGAAAGACATTTCACAAACACATCCAGAGTCCAGGGATGGGGAAAGAATGGACTTGAACTTAAAGCACAATCATAGAGAAGCATGACTGTAAGGAACACATGACTGAGGTACCTCACGACTCAAATCTTCACTCACTTCATTTGGGGAGTGGTCTTGGTGGCAGATGAGTCACTAACCGGCTCAGCCAGACTGGCTGCTCTATGAGTCACCTGAATCCCCTACCCCCTTCTGACTCTGTTACCATGCTCTTCCCAGCTAGGGGGGCTCCCATGCTCTTTCGTCTGGACCAAGGACCCTTAGCCCACAACCAGCAGAAGCCTGTCCCCTCAGACTCCTTCAGAGCCTTGGCTCTGACCGTTACCAGGACTAACCATCATCCCCCCCTCCCCAGGTATGAGGTAAGAGAGGTCCTCCTCTCTTGTTTGACAATCCTTCTTGCTTCAGGGCACGAAGGAGCCTTTAATTCAGCCCCAATTCAGCCAGTTACATTTCCCAGATTGCTACTGAGGCCTTAGGCATCCTGATGAGTGGCTATGGACAAAGGGAAGATGCAGCTTGGGCTCTCATGGCCTGGCCGTTTCCTCTGCTGGCCTCTTCATACAAAATTGATGTATTTACTGCTGACCCTTTCTAAAGTGTGGGATGTTTCATTTAAAGGCCATCCTTTTCATCTTTCTGTGTCTGTCTTTTCACTTCTCTGGCCTTTTAGGATGGCTAAAGTCTCATTTAGAAAAACTGTTACATATAGATTTTGGTTTTCTTTGAACATGTTTCCCCCCTCCAAAAAAAAAGGATTGTAAGTGTCATGAGGGCAGGGGATGTTTCAGTTTGGTCTGTGTTTTCCTGATGCCTTGCAGTTCCTGGCACACACTAGCTGCATGATGAATGCTGGCACTCCCTCGCCTTCCTTTTTAAGCCCACCTGCCTCAGGCCCAGCTACAATCTCTTGTCAAAAGGCCAGATTAGGAAATGGCTCTGCTGGCTTCTGCATGGGCAGTCTCATTCTGGGCCCAAAACCAGAGCAAGGAATGAGACGCGGACAGCACTCATTCCATAGGTCCATCCTTCTAGGGCGGAGATCAGGAGAAGATGACACATCAAGCCAGTTCATATGAGGCAGAAAAAGTATCTAAAGGTAGCTGCTTTGGATGGTCAGGGCAGTGTGGGGCAATGGTGAGAACAGAGTTCAAGTCCTGCTTCTGACACACTACTTTTATGACTTTGGAAAAGATGGTTAATCTCCCTGGGCCTCAGTTTCCTCTTCTGTAAAATGGAGAAATTGGTCTAGTTGGTCTTGCCCTCAGGTCACCAAGACCACAGGTCCCCAAGGCTCCAATCATAGGAGGAAGGAAAAGGAAGGCAGAGCAGGGTCAGAGCAGCAGCCTATCCTGCAGAATCAGCAGTAAAGCCTGGGCCCCAAGCTGCCTGGCCACATCTGGGAACAGCTGTTAGCCAGCCGGAGCTGTCAGGCTCCCTGGCAGAGGGAGAGGGGGAGGGGAGGGAGCCACGTACCAGCATGACCTCATGTGAAAGCCCTGGGCCCCCCTATCTTGAGAAAACATCCCGTCCCTTTGGCCACCACGGTCACCATGGAGCTCTGGCCGCTCTTGGTGGTCACAGGAAGGTTAGCTCAGAGTTGGGGGGTGGGCTGGGGATTTTGCAGGCTCATCCTCTTGGGGGGGCCAAGATAGCTCCCTTCCCAGGCTCTTTCCCATACAAACTCCTGGGCAAGAGATTAGCTCCTGTTTCTGTTCTCTACAGCAGCCCCATGGTCTTGGCAGACTCTACCATCCAACCTTGACCACAAGGTTGCTGGCTCCCCTGGGAGAGCCAAGGGTACTGCCCTGTCCAGGTTAGCATCTGCTTGGGGGGGGAGCAGGGAAACTTGGCAGGCCCCATCTCCAACCTGCCAGCTTCCAGTGGGTCAGGGCGAGAGCCATCCATTCATTCAGTTACCAGACTGTGACCCTTAATTATGATGATGGTAGCAGCATTGTAAGGCTTGCAAAGTCTTCTACGTATAGTATCTCATTCTGTCCTCAACAACGCTCTGGTGTAGGTGCTTTTATCATCCCCACTTTACAGATGAGAAAACCGAGGCTTCGAGAGATTGAAGGACCTGCCTGGTCCCACAGCTAGTAAGTGCCCAAGGAAGGATTCGAACACAATTCTTCCTGACTCCAGGCCTGCCCAGTACGCTGCATCACTGCACCAGCCAGCTGCCTGCCATGTGATGCACAGTTCTGTCCCTGCCCTCATGAAGCTTACATTCTCCTGAGCCAGGTTAGGGACATGTCTAGAGAGAGTTTACGGGCAGAGTTCACCAGGGAGACTAAAGCAGAAAGACACAGCCCTGTTAGGGAGGAGAGGGGCTGGGAAGCCAGGAGGAGCTGATTGGGGGCTGGACTTGGAGCCCGAAGGGACATCCAAGGCCACCTAGGCCAGTACCCTTGCTTTGCTGAAAAGGAATCTGTGGCTTGCTGTGGGAAAGTGACTTGCCCAAGGTCACACAACCAGTGAGTGGCAGAGTTGAGAATCCAACCCAGGTCTTCTAATACAAAGCCAGCACCAGACCTGAGTTCAAATCTATCCTAGATCCACATGGCTCCTAACTGGGTACGCCTGGGTAAATTGTTTCACCTGAGCCTTGGTTTCTTCATCTGTTGACTGGAGACCATAACAGCATCAACCCCACTGAGTGATGGTATGGATCAAATGAAACATGGAATATAAAGTGCTTCACAATCCTGAAGGTCCTACTAAATAGGAGCCATTCTTATTAATAGCATTTAGGATCTGAGGTCCTGAGTGGCCCTCTGGGCCTGGGGGTATGAGCCCTGGCCCCCCATGGCTTGGAAACTCTGGCTGCCTTTCTCAGGAGGCCTCAGGACAGCAGAGAAGGGCGTGGCTGGTAGGAAGGAGCATGAGGCTTTCCCCACAAGAGAGCCAGTTTAGCAGACTGAAGAAATCTGTGAACTTGCTAGGTAACAGGGGAACAGATCCAGAGCCTTCTAAGCAGGTTCCCTGTCTGTTCCCCTCCCCTCCCCTCCCCTCCCCTCCCCTCCCCTCCCCAGCCACGCACAGCTCTGGTCTCCTCCTTAAAGGTCTCAAGCCCTCCAACCAGCTCTTTCACACTTTACGCATGTGGGGCTGGGGCCAAGCACTCACACCCCACAACTTTCTCCCCTTCCATGTGGCCCCTCTTCTTCCCTTCCCTCCTTTTCCCAGATATCCCAGGGGTAATTCAATCAGGAAGGATAGGAACAGGAGATCGAGGAGTCCCAGAGCCAGGGAAAGAGAAAAAACAGCTGGGCTGTCCCCTGACTAAGGCAGAGAGGGATCGAGCAGGGGAGATAAAGAGGGGCTTCCATTGCCCCTGCCAAGCTCCAGTTTTACGTTCCCTTCCCAGCCTGGCCATGGCGTCAGCAAGGATTGGAGACAGCTGCTCTCCAGTAGCAGGTGTCCACCCAGGCAACGGCAAGGCCCCCCAGCTGATCACTGTGACTCACTGCAGGCCTGCGGACTAGGGAGGCCTGCACAACCTGCTGAGCCAGCCCAAGGCAAAGGCTGAGAACTGGCCTGGCCCCAGGAAGGCAGGAGAGTTTTCCAAAGGGGAAAACACCCTAGGGCTGAGGGCATGGGAGGACAGGGGCAGGAGCCCGAGCTCTCCCGGGCCTGAGAAGAACCAGAAAAGGCCTCCTTCAACTCAAGAAGCATCTTGTAGACTCTTCACGTTAGAGGCTAGCCCACAAGGGACCCATTGCACATCCTGCAGTTAAGCAGACAGAAGGTAATCTGGTACAGTGCAAAGAGCCAGGGGACCTGCATTTGGGACTCGGTGGGGCCACTATGTAACCTTGGCCAAGGCACTAGCCACTTTGGCTCTTGTTTTCCTCACCAGCAAAGCAGGGCTCTCCTCCCGATTTTCTGGCCTTGTCCACCTTCTATAAAGGCAGGTCACCTTCTCCCCCTAGGATTCTTCCTCCCTGGGGCCCTCCTCTGAAGCGGAAGTTCCTTCTCAGACCTTCCTCCACCTGAGGAAGCACCCAGGCTAGCCAGCCATGCTCACTCCTCTCCCAGCTCTAGCTCGCTCCTGACCCTTGCTGGTCCTGGGTGCCCTCTCTCCCCTCCTCCCAATTTTCAGTTCCCTCTTAGGTACTATCTTCCTTTATTGGAATGAAAGCTCCCTGAGGGCAGCCCATGTCTTTCTTTTTGGTTTATATTTGAATTCCTAGCACTTAACCTAGTTCTAGGCACATAAGTGCTTAATATATGCTGCTCTACTGGGGGGGGGGGGAACCTAAGTGACTTCCACCCTTCCTAATCCACCCCCCCAGCTATGATCCGGCCTCCCCTTGAAAATGTTCCATGATGGGAAACCTGCTGCTTCCACTTTTGGACAGCTCTGATGCTTAAGGCTTTCCTTGCTGAGTATTTGTTGTATAGAAGGTGAAGGCAATATGGCAGTGGAGACAGAGAGATGTGGCCTCCAACTTCCCTACTCTGACACATACTCCCTGTGTGACCTGAGGCTCAGTCCTGTAACCTCTCTCAGCCTCAGTGGCCTCATCAGTAAAAATAAAAGCACCTGCTTCACAGGACTTGGGGAGGATCAGATGATCTAATATGTGTAAAGCAGGAAAGCAACCCATAAACTGCCATGTAAATGCGACCTATAATTAGGGCACTTCCCAGCATTCTCCTGCACTCCAGCCTCAATGACATCTAAGCCTCCCTCCCTCCCACTGGAACACTGGACCGTGCCCAGGTCCAACGGGGAGTTTTTGTGCTCTCTCTGGCCATCTCCAGCCCCCGAGGCTCACTTTCCAGCTCCTTGATTGACTCCCTGAGGGCAGGAGCTGGCTAGCTTGCTCATCCTTAGCACAGTACCCAGCCCATAGGAGGTGCTTAATCTATCTGGTTATTTCTCTATTTGGGGACTTGCCTGGGATCACATAGCCAGCCAAGTGTCTGAGGTCTTCTGGGGGTCTCACTCCAGCACTCTTTCCATCTCCCCACCCAGCTACTTGTAGAGAGATCAGATGACTTAGCCAAAGTCACACCAGAGGTGGCAGAGGGACCTCAGGCTGGGTGGCTCCTTCCATGCTAACCTCTTCCAATTTTCTGTTTTTGGCTTGGACTCAGCCACCCAGCACCAAACACTAGGTGGCATTAGAGGAAAGACCAAGGAAGCCTTAAAGCAACAAGCTGGAGGGAGGTCATTTGCAAAGGCCAGGGAGAGCTGATTGCCCAGGGCAAGAATGGCAATCCATCCATAGCATGGGCTTGTATTTTCTGAAATTCAATTCTCTTGGGAACGGGCAATGAACAGGGTCTCTTTTGCAGTCAACTGTGCAAGACTAGGGCTCTGTTTACTCCCGTTTGGCCCCTTCACACCTGGGGTGGGTCCGCAATCTAAATGTCTGGCAAGATTCCCACTCAGATCATTTATTTCTTTGTATCTGAAGCATTTAGCCAAGCCTAGGCTCCAGGCTCTCTAAATTGCCATCTCTAAGATGCTGCTTTGCATTGGTACCAACCAGCACCACTTAATAAATGCTCACTGACTGACTTTCTTTCCCATAAGGACTAAGACACTCCCTCTTGGCCTCACTTCTCCAAGGCTGCCTCTATCATTTCCTGCTGTGAGACAAGCACCCACAGATGGTTCCCTTTCTTGTTTCTATATGATTCCTTCTCTCCCTTTCTTCCACTTCCACTCAACATTAGGAACTGACCTTTGGGTTCTTGTGCTATTAAGAGCTGGATGGGACCTCAGGTTATCTAGGACAAGCTCCTTGTTTACAGATGAAGGAGCCTGACTTGGCCAAGGCCTTACAGGGGGTGAGCATCAGAGAGGGCTTTGAATTTCCTCCTGACAAGGAGAGCTTTCCCAGAATGCAATGGGCTTCCTCTGGGGCTGGCTGGTCAATGAATGTGTGTCAGGCAGGAGAAGTGGGGATTCTTTTCAGGTATACCCTTGACAAGCCAGAAGGCTGCTAAGATCTCTTCCAACCACAAGGCTGTGGTTTGTAGTACACTTTACAGTCATGATCTCATACTAGCTCCATTTTACAGACATAGAGTGGAGGGAGAGAGAAATCATACTTCTGATGCTCAGAGAGAGAGAAAGAGAGAAAGAGAGAGATTGGAGGGAAACCAGGTAGAGATAGAGACAGAAACAGGCAGAGAGGGAGGAGAAGAAAAGAGCAGAGATAGAGGAGGGAGAGGGAGAGACAGAAGGGAGAGGGGAGGGGAAGGAGAGGGAAATCATACTTGAGACTTACTACGTGTGTGTGTGTGTGTGTGTGTGTGTGTAAGGGAGGGAGGAGAGAGAGAGAGAGCGAGAGAGCTCCTCGCCAGCAGAAGAGAGCCAAACAGAGTGAGAGAGATCTGTGAAGTAGTTTCACAGTCAAGCAAAGTTATTTGAACACCCTCATCCAGCTGGCTGCCTAGGATGTGGTCACTGGAACATGTCAGTGGTTCCCTGAGCAGCCGTCTATTACATCTGGTCTTTTGATTTGGAAGGCTGGTGCATGAGGGCTCCCCGGGGACAGAGGTAAGGCTGCTGACTGTCAGGTCACAGGAGGAGTCCTGTCCATGCCTGAGGACCGTGGGAGCCATCAAATCTAAAAGGGACCAAGAGCCCCTTGAGATCTGGGGTGAAGGAAAGAGCCCAGGTTCATTCAGGACAAATACCAGGACTCCTGATACAGTCCAAGTCCATGCCTGGGGGCTGGGGCATTGAGAGTCTAATTTTAGGGTAGAGAGAGGATGGAGGCTATGGTCAGAAAGTTTGAGGGGTGGATATTCCCTAGATCTGGCACATTGCCAGAGAACTAAAAACTAAGTCCCAGCCTCCTGGCTCTGGGGGCCTCCTTTATTCTCATGGGAAATGGGTCCTTCTCTGGCACGAGTCCTTCCGATCTTTGAAACAGCTGGGCTGCTGCTCTTGACCCCTGGAGCCTCTGGATGTCCTCACATGCTCCCCAGCTCCCCCAGAAGCTCTGATCCTCCCCCTACAGTACCTGAGCTCCCAGAGGGTGGGGTTCTATTGGTCTTGAGTTGTCTCCCAGTGCCTATCAGAGGGCCTGGCACACAGCAGGCGCTAAATGAATGCATGGATCATTGCCGTAGGAGAGAGCAAGGCTACTGGGAATGAGAAAGGTTTCCCCCTTTTTAGTCTCTGAATTAAAAAAGTAAAGGAGTAAGTAGTGACATCATCTGCCTGCACAGGATGCAGAGGTTGAGGACCGCCTGAGGCAGGCGGTGAAAAGGCCCCAGGACAGGGAGGAGAGAGCAGCTGGGCTCCTCAGGCGGTGGTTTCCAGGGACCAACAAAAGGCAAAGTCTGAAGCTTTGAGTGACCCCCATGCACATGGAGAGGTCAGGGAGGCAATGAGGGGAAGCTGAGAATGGACTGACTTTGGAATGGGGGAAGCTGGATGGGAAGCTGGGTTCTGCTTTGGAGGCAAGCTAATGGTACCATAGATAGAGCACTGGGCCTGGAAGCAGAAAGACCTGAGTTCAGATCTAGCCCCAGAGCCTTACTAGCTGTGTGCCCCTGGGCACGTTACTTAATGGCTGCCTCAGTTTCTTCAACTCTAAAATGGAGATACCTTGAAGGATTATTGTGAGGAAATATTTGTAAAGAAGCTGGCATACTACAGACCCTTAATAAATGCTTGTTTCCTTCCTTCCTCCTTTTGCCCATGTGACCTTGGACAAATAAGTCATTTCATTTCCCTGGACCTCAGTTTCCCCAAATATAAGGCAAGGGACTTGGCTTAGGTAGCCTCCAAGGTCCCTCCCAACTCTAGATCTAGGAACCTACAAAATGGATGAGGATTGTCAAATATGATGAGCTTGGTTCCCTCCTCCCACTCACAAACTGGAGAAATAGAGAACTGGAGAGATAGAAAGTCTCAGAGTAGAGGAGCTGACCCTGCTCAAATCAGATTGTGGAGAGGAAGGAGCTAAGAGCCTGATACCTGGCATGTGGGTCCTACTTGGGATGTAGTAGGAGCCAGAGCTGAGACCCCTGGTGGGTCCTAGAGTATGGGCTCCAGTTTCTCCCTAAAGAGCATAGCCAGGATTTCAGCTGAGCCTGAGTACTAGAGACATGGTGCCCAACAAGGAGCAGCATGAAGATGTCACCAAAGGCCACAGGAAGTGTATGGGCAATGGCCTTGGCTATATACGTAATCTAGTGGCTATGCATCTCTACTAGTATGTTCTCTGTGTTTGCCCCCTCTTACTGCTGACTTTACAGAAGTGTACTCCTGGTCTAGGATGTAGATGTTCTGTAGCTATTTTGATTACTGTAACATTCCAGGAAATGTCTTTACTCTGTGCTTATTCTTCCACCTGGTTGACTACTGGAGGGAAACCCACAAGTGGGGACTCATATGTTATAGTTTTAGGAATTCAGGCCCATACAATATATTCAACCTGGATTACAGAGTTGGAATTAGGACCTCAGAAGTCTTATCTTCCAGATGAGAAAAGAGAGGTCAAGACTTGCCCATAGAGCCAGAATTCAAACCCAGGACCTTTGGCTGCAAATACAGCTCTTTGCAGTACACCACTGACTGATCTGATTCCATTCCAAAATACTTGGGCTACACCCTTAGACTGACCCTTTAAAAGGGACATCTAGAGAGAATCAATCAGCAAAAATTTCTCTAAGCTCCTACTATATACCAGGCACAGTTCCAGGTGCTGGGGACCCCTGAAAAATCAGCCCCTGCCCTCAAAGTTTGATTTTATTGCAGGAAGGTTGGAAAGGTAGGTTATAAGCATATATAGGCATATGCAAAATTGGGGGAGGGAGATTGGGAAAGGCTTCACGTAGAAGGTGGCTCAAGATAAATCGGAAAGAAATGAGGAATTCTAAGAGGCAGAGTTAAATATTCTGGGCAAGGAGACCAGAGATGGCATGGAGAGTACCTGAGAAGCAGAAAGAGGCCAGTTTGGCTGGACCGCTGAGTGCTCAGAGTAGAGGGATGTAGGCACAAGGCTAGAAAGGTAGGCTAAAGACAAGCTGTAAAGGTTCTTAAATGCCCAACAGAAGTCTGCATCCGACCATAGGGGAGCCACTGGAGTTTATTGAGTAGTAGAGTGACTGGTCAGACTTGTGTTTCAGGAAAATCTCTTTGCCAAACAGAGAGAAAACCAAAGTTAAGACAGCTAGAGAGAAGCCTGCCTCTGGTCACCTGAAAGGGAGTCACCCACCTGCCTTCATAACCTCAGTTTAAGTATCCCAGGACCTTGGGAGTAATAGCATTTCCCCATCCCCAGACCACCAGCCGGTCCCCACAGCCATCAGCCAACAAGCCTGGAGAAAACAGGACGAGGCCACAGCTTCTGCAGGTGCTGCAGCCTCCCCCCCTTCCCCCCCCCCCCACAACCCACCCTCAGCAGCTGGGACTGCCAAAGTCCCAGAAAACAAAGTTCCTGCCCTCAAATCCTTGGCGCAGTCAAATGGTTCCAAATCAGAAACAGATCTTTTATCAGTAGAAATGACACTCAAGAAGATGTATTATCATCTGCCTTGCTGCTGCACCCTAAGAACTGGGGGGGGGGGGGGAAGGGGAGAATGCCTTTCCATCTGTTCTTCAACTGGGCCCTCTAGATGTTGACTGCCCCCATTACAGTGTGAGCTCCCTGAGATCAGAGATTGTCATGATTTCCTATTTGTATCCCAGCCCCTAGCATGATGCTTGGCCCATTGAAATAAATGCTTTTATACTCACTGGAAAAGAAGTCTGGACTATTTATGCAATCAGGTGTGTCTTTTCTGTTTGGATCTTTTCGTTGTTGCTGGATTAAATAAACCCCATCCTGTGTGTCGCACATGAAACTGCTTGCATGGGAAGGTGAGACTTTTTTCTCTTTCTGTAGAGACGTAGACACAAGTTATATTTTTCCGATTTTCTCAGGGGAAGCCCTGGGTTGGGATATGAACCAAAAAGAGAGATTGAAAACGGTCTGGATAAATCCAGATAAGAGTTTCTCAGGGGTGGGGTACACATGTGGCCCTCTAGGTCCTCAAGTTCAGCCCTTTGACTTGAGGACCTACAGGGCTCCAGGTGGCCTCAAGGCCACAGGTTCCCCACCCCTGGATTAGGTACAGATATACATGCATACACACATACATACATACCTACGTATATATGTACATATATAATGTATATATTTCTCTGGGCAGGGACAAGTATAGGTTTCTGAGTATACATGTAATTCCTAATATTGAAAAACACTGACTTCCTCTCTCCGATTGTTCACTCCATAGGTTACAACCCTTCTATACAACTATACTAAGGTCCAATGGGAAAGTATTTTCAGATCCTATACTTTATTGCATGTGGCCATGGGGGGGGGGGGAGGGAAGGGGAGAAAAATTGAAATTGAAGGGATTGTGGAACTGAATCTTGGAACCTAAAAGTAAACAAATCAATAAAAAAAAATATTTTTAATAAAGAAAAAGAAAAACACTGATTTGTAGTTTTTTTTGTCGAATTTAGATGTATTTCCAATTTCTCCCTTCCATCAACTCTATGAGATAAGGATAGAGCAGGAAGAAGTTTCTCCCTCATACAGTTGGAGATACTGAGGTGAAGAAAAGCTACTGATTAGTCCCAAACGTTAAAGGAATTTCACTGCAGAACCCAGGCAAAAAACTCAAAGTTGTCTTAGGATTCTTTTCATGCAGAAGACCATTTAAAAAAAGAGAGAGAGAGAGAGAGAGAGAGAGAGAGAGAGAGAGAGAGAGAGAGAGAGGCAGTGTGGTCTAATGGTTAGGGCACTGGTCGGAGAAGCCAGCATCCAAATCTCACCCCAGACACTTACTAGTTGTGTAAGCCCAGACAAGTTACTCCTCCCAGGGCCTCAGTTTCTTTCTCTTTAACATGAAGGGGTTGTCAGGCATGCCACCCTTCTGGGCTCGAAGCCCCAGAGTCCCACCGTTCTCACTTGAGTTCTGAGTGCCCTAAGGGCAAAGCCAAGGCGAGGCCCCCCAGATGTTCGCAGCTCCAAGAGAAGAAGGAATTCGGGCGAGTCTCCGACCTTCTGAATCCCTTTGCTCTCGGGATTTGGAGAGGGAAGGAGAGAGCAGGAGGAAAGGGAAGCCACCGTCCCGGGAGAGGCTGGAGCCAAAGGAAGAGGTGAACCAGCGAACACTCGAGCTGCGGGGGAGAGGGCGATCCTGGGGAAGCAGCTACAAGCAGGGAAGAAGGGACTGGCAGTCCCAGACCATGGCCTTCGAGCCCCGCATCTGGGCCCGGCTGAGCATCCCAGTAAAACGAGCCGGGTGAGGATCGAGAGGGCACCTCCTCTCCCCACCCCCAACCACGCCGCTCCAATTCCAAGGAGATGTATGAGATTTCCTCCCGCACCTCTCTGAAATGAGCCCCACAAGCCTCCTGCCTCCCCCGAGATGACCCCGGGGCCTGGAATTTTCAGGGGACATCCCTAGTGGGAAGGATGGGGGCACTGAGGTCTCCCCTTCCCCCGCCCGTCCACTGAAAGGGCTTCCCGAGGCCAAGGGAAATATGGAGCGGCATTCCTCAAAGGCAGTACCCCCCAGATGTCTGGGATCTTTTGTCCTCCTCCTCGGCCACCGGCCGCATCCCCTGGGGACCCTCTCTTTCCTAAGGTGGGGGGGGGAGGGAATGCTAAGCGCTACTTCCCTCTCTTTCCACTTGATTCTTTCCTCGACTCCAACCAGAAGAGCCTGGCGAAGCGGGTTCTAGAATGTTTGAGTACGCGAGGAAGCCCCCGCCACCCTCTCCCAGCTCCTAGCCCTGGTGAGCCACTGGACAGTCGGTCTTGGCCTTCCTATCTTGGGGTGTAGGCCGAGGAGCAAAGCAAGGGTGGCGTGGGACTCGGGAGTCTGCCCCTCGGAGCCAACTCGCTTGTTAAACACATGGGACGTTCAGTATCCTGCCTACGGTGTCTATGGTGGGATTTGAATCCAGGTTCTTTTAACAACCAGACTGCCTCCCTTACTGACTGGGTGACGATTTCATTCCAAGCCACGGTTCTCAAGTGTGAAGTCAGGAAAATAACACCTGTAGCGCCTGCCTCCTGTCGGGTTCAAAAGAAATCTCGTGGGGAAAGCCGTTGAGCGCAACGCAAACACCACTTCTTATTAAATGTGGCTTGGAGGAAGAGGAGGCGGGCGAAGAAGACGAGAGTGCCCAGAGCCCACGCCTGTCCCTTCTTCTCGGCAGTGTGGAGTGGTAAGGGGCCATCTGGCCGGAATCGCAAAGCGGCAGGTTCCCCGGAACAGCCCACCCACCTACCGGACTGCTCCGCACCCGTGCGCACATACATGCAGGCATACGCTCTGAGCGTGGGCAACACCCCGTGGGGCAAGAGTGCTGGCCAAAGTCCTCGGGCCGGTGGGCAGCACCAAGCCCCATGGCTAGCGATCTCTTCTTGGAGAAGAGCCCGCAGTGGCGGCTCCTGGTGGAATTGCGGTCCGAGCTGTGCAAGCTCCAGCCTGGGCACTGATGTTCACACACACGCACGCACGCACGCACGCACTCACCCACCCACCCTTCCAGGAGCCTTCTGGAGACCTGCTAGCCTTCAGGTGACAAGAAAACTGAGGTCTGAGGTCCAGGGAAGTAAAGGAGCTTGAGGCCCGGGGTTCAAGTCAAGGAAGGGCTTCGGACTTTCAGTCTTCTGGCTCTTTCCACCGGACTTCCAACCTCCCTTCTCCTGCCTCGCAAGGTAGAAACTGGACTCTAGAAACTGCCCAAACAGGTGCGAGATAGGTCACTCACTTCCAGCACCCCAAGACACCCCAGCCCCCAGCCCTGGTCAGGCTCCAGAACTCCCAACAGGAGCCCCGTGGGGGCCCTGGCAGTTTGTTCCCCAGGGTTGGGGGCCATCGGGCGGAGTTGGGCTCGAGATTCCCCCGGGGCGGTAGCACCGAATTTCCCCCCCCCCTCCTTGCCCCCTCCCCCAACTTCCCTCCCAGGCCCCCTTCCCAGGCCCTGGGGACTGCAGCCTCAGCTTGTCATTGGTCGGGAGCGCCAGCCGGAGCCCCACGCTCCACCAGCCAGGGTGGGCGGGGGGATGACATCAGTGGGCCGCTTGGCTTATAAAGGCACTGAGGGGAGAAGCTGGGTTCAGAGCGCTCCCAGCCGGCGCAGCTGAGCAGCCGCAAACGAGCGCAAGGCCACTTCGCACCCCCGCGGCACTCCGACTGCACTGCAACGCGGCGCTGGGCAGATCAGGCAGCTCCGCTCTCTGCCCGCTGCGCTGCGCTCAGCTGCGAGCGTCCGCCACCAGCCCGGAGCCCGGCTCCCCATCCTTCTCTGCAGACTTCGCACCCCTGTACCCCTGCGTGGGCCCCAGGATCCCCCAGCACCATGCACGTCTCCCAACTGCTGGCCTGGACGCTGCTTCTGACACTCCTTTCCCTTCGCCCCGAGGCCAAGCCAGCCGCGCCGCAGAAGGTAGGTGCCCTTCTCTCCCCGGGGCGGAGGAGATGGGGACGGGAGGGGGAAAATTTGCCTGGGAAGAAGGAGTCCATACAGGGTCCCCGGGAAGTACCCAGACAGTTGATCGGCCCCGCGGGATCCCCAGGGCCCAGGGGAGGTGGCTTGGAGATCAGAAGGAAGAAACCCCTCTTGCTCCCTTTGCCGGGTGACAGAAGTAGGGACGGGCAGTTGGCCAAGCTTAGAATGCGCCCAGGACCGGGGAGGCGCAGGCAAAGTGCGCAAGGGTCCCAGAGGGTCACTTTGAGGGAAAGAGGGCAGGGGCATTGAGTGGCACAGCAGGTGAATGACGATGCTCCCCGAGGGGGAGAGAGGGCACAGGTCGGGGCGGAACCCGCGATCCAGATGAGCGAGGGGTCTCCACTCCTGGGGCGTTTTGGAAAGAGAGCAGGGAACCCTTTCCTGGCATGGCCCTCACCGTCCCACGTCTACCTTCTTCCTCCCCCCTACAGCCCCCGCGGACCCCGCCTGGAGAGGAGCCAGCGGGGCACCTGGCCTCAGCCGGTGGGGACAAGAAGGGAGACAAGGCACCGGGGGGCGGCGGCGGTGGCGGCGGTGGTGGGGCCAATGCCAAGGGCTCCAACGCGCGGCTACTTCGCGACCTGCGCGTGGACACTCGCTCGAGGGCGGCTTGGGCACGTCTACTGCATGACTACCCCAACGCGCGCAAGTTCCGAGGCGTCAACAAGAAGGGCTTGTCCAAGGGTTGCTTCGGCCTCAAGCTGGACCGGATCGGTTCCATGAGCGGCCTGGGATGCTAAGGCGGCGACCCCTGGCGGCGGTGAGTCTCTGGGACCCCCGCTCCTCTGAGCCCCGTCGGGCGGTGGAGCAGGTGCCTGCGGGAGGCGCCCTGTCCGAGATCTAGAGGCTGGCGGAGAACTTCCCTGTTCCGGAGCCTGCCTGACCCCCATTTTATAAGTCGAGAAACTTAGATCAGAGAGCAACCCGATTTGGAGTCTGAAGATCCAGGTTCAAATCCCCTGGCTCTGCCCTGTGTGACCACTTCAAGCCTTTTTGGGTCTGTTTCCCCATCTGTAAAATAGGGGCTGGATCAGATGGTTCTAGCCCTAAATCTAGGAATCTAAGTTGCAGAGTCAGGATTTGAACTCAGGTCCTTGAATTCCAAAGCCAAAGCTCTTTTCTAATAAGTGAGTCATGAGTCAATGGTAAGAGAGCTAGGATACAGACACTTGGGAGTATGTCTCTTTCTTTGTTACAGGGTCAGTTAGATCTAGAAGGGACTTCAGGGACTGTGAGCTACAACCCCCTCCTGTTATAAATAAGGAAGCTGAGGAATGGGGAGGCCAAGGGCACCCAGGTAGTATTCATCAGAGGCAGGATTGGAACCCAGGGTCTCTGACTCCACTGTACCACACTAAGATCTTAAGCCACCTTGGAGGTCATCTGATCCAACTCCATTTTACAGATGAGGAAACTGAGGCTCAGAGAAAAGAAAGAGAGTTGACTGAGGTTGCACAACTAATAAGGAGGAAAGCCAGATTCCAACCCCTGACTCAAAGATTCCATCCCTTCCTCCTCATTTCACCCTCTGGGGAGAAAAGGACTAATCTTTTTTCCACGTGAAGGGCCTTCCAATACCTAAAGATAGCCACCTCTTCCATAAAATGAGGCTACCAATCCCAAAGGCACAGCTGTGCCAGTGTGCCCTATTCCCATGGCTCCCCGCCATTCCATCAGCCCTGAGCTGCAGGGGAGGGATCTTTGTGCCATGGCTGGAGCCAGGGCATGGCTCAGGGAAGTCACTTATGGCCTGGGCTCCATGCCCACAATCCTGAAAGGAAAAGGGGTCTTCTCTGATGATACCAGGCAGCAGCAGCCAGCATTTTCTCTGTTTAAGAGCAAAGAAGGCAGTTATCCCCTGGGTGAGAGGTCAGAAAATGCATAAGAGAGGGGCTGCTACTACATAAGAGAGGGGCTGCTACTACTTCAAAGCCAAAGATGAGCATGTTGGGGAAGAAAGAGCATGAATCTGTTGCAGCTGGTGTTCCAGGAGTTAAGATGCCCATTAATTCTACTGGGAGCATGGGGGGAGGGGAAGAGAGGGGAGAGAAAGTTTTCATAAGTCCTACATTTATAAAGAAGGTACTTCTCCACAAAAACAAATAGCCACTCCATCCCTCCTGTTTTAGCTGCAAATAAAGAATTAAATGTGTGTATAGGCATATATATTCACAATTCAAATAACCTGTATACCGAGAAATGGTCTGCCCCATGCAATAGTCATGTGCCTTGAGGGTCCTATGCAGAAGACCCTGTGCCCAAGGGTGTAGAACCATAGCTTTGGGCAGTTCAGGTCTACCTGAATTTGCCCTAAGACAATATATTAAAAACCAACCAACCCTAGCCTCTTTTTAAGCAGAAACAAAGATTTAAGTCGGTTGGACCCCTCTCCTAGGTGCTGATGCTAATGCATCCCTCATGTCTCTGGTGAGGAATGCCTGGGTTTCCCTATCCCAGCTTAAGGAAGAGTCAAATAAAGTAGCTGAGCAGATCCACCCCACTCCCCCATGTAAATGTTGTTTCCTTCCTTAATTTGTTGGATGGCAGCCAAACCCATCAGTCTGGAAACACCTTCCCAACAGCTACAGTTCTTCTGTAGCTCCCACCAGGGGAGAGCTACCTGGAACACTGAATGAGAGTGACTTGGCCAGGGGAACATGGGCAATGTGTGCCATAGGCAGAACTTCCTAACTCAAAGCTAGCTCTCTGGGCACTGGGCCACATTCCCTTTTTTTCATTTTCGTTTACCTTCTCCCCTCCACCCCCAATATTCACTTTTCCACTTGGTCTAGAATTCAGCTGTTCCTCCCTTCTCCCAACTTCAGCAAAAATGCACAGACTTCTCCCTGACCTGCACAGGGGCCTGCCAGAAATGATGGTGACAACTGCTTTCTCCTCTTCATTCCCTGCTACTCCTTTCCTTTCACAAATGGGAAGATGGAGATAAATTGCGCCCCTGTATTCAGGCTGATATTTGTCCAACAGCACCTCACACCCAGCCTGACATATAAAAGATGCTTCATGTGGATTGACTGTCCCAAACATCCAAATCCACTCATTCCTCCCTCCTAGGCTTTGTAATACAGGAGAGTAGAAGTCTTATCTAACATCTGGGCCTCTCATCCACCTCATTCTCTGGTCTGGCTCTTAAGTTAGGAAACTCCTGGGGTAAGCAGAGATCTAGGTCACCGAGACTTTGACCTTCAGCGCAGCAAACCTAGCAATGTGTGCTGGGTGCCAGTATGCAATAAACAATCTGCAAAGTGGGAATGACAGCAGTGTTGTTGTAAAGGAAGAACTTTGTCTGTCTGAAAGTGCTCAGAGAGCTGTGAGTGGTGATGGTTGTCCTGTGTCTTTGTGCCTTTCAAGACTATCAATGCAGCTCTTGGCCTGTCTACCTGTCACTCATATCACATGACCTGCCCACCTCCTTTTCTGATCATTTCTGGCGTGATAATCCTGAGTGAAGATGAATGGTACAGTGGAAAGAGCACAGAATCACAGGACCTGGATTCAAATCCCACTGCTCATGCTTACTGTGTGTGTGACCTTGGACAAGTCACTTAAACTCTGTGGGCCTCAGTCTCCTCATCTGTAAAATTAGGAGGTTGGACTAGAGAGCCTCTAAGGTTCCTTTCAGCTCTAGATCTGCATCCTATCCCTCTTTGGAAGCCTATTTTTTAAAAGCAAAACAGTCTTTGACCTCAAGGAACTAACATTTTATTTGTTATGAGAACTGCCTAGGTAACCAGTGAGGCACTGTAGCTGGAAGACTCTGTCCAATGCTAACAGTGTGACCTTGTGTGACTGCTTAACCTCTCTGAGCCCCTAGGCTAATCTCAGACTGGTTACTAAAGTCGCAGATGGAGTGAGCTCTGCCTTGGTTGAAAGAGCTCTCCACCTGGTGGGTGGGAGTCCCAGGCTCTCTGCTTGGTCCCCCAAAAGTGACCAAAGGCCTAAGGAGTTCTTGGTTCTGCTCCTTTGGACATTCCTGCTTCTGCTTTCCCCAGCTTCAAGGTGGGTTGTGGGAGAACTCTTATCTGTTTTACAGATCACAGGATGAAAGGATCATCCATTTGGAAATGGAAGGAATCTTAGGGTCATCTAGTCCCAACCCCTCATTTTGCATATGAAGAAATTGATGTCCAAAAAAATGTTAAATGACTTACCTAGGGTCAAACTGCTGGGGAGTGAGGGAGTCCATACCTGAACCCTCTATTGTGGTGATGTGTAGACCCAGCAAAGCTTTCTTGCCCTGACTTCTTTGCAGCATCTATGGGTTCAGACCAAGGTGTTCAGGAATTCCAGAAATTCCCAGCAGCAGGGACTGGGTAGATGAAAAGCATCCTATGTTGTCTATAAGAAAAGTCTAGTCATGGGAGAGGCCCTGGCTCCTGGAGAGAGCTCAGGGTTTCCTACCAGCTGTACAGTCTTGGGTGACCTGGGGCATATGACTTGGCTTCTTGGCAAAGAATAGAGGCTGTGAGAAAAGCATTTTGTAAACTCTGATGACACCATGGAAAGAGAAATGGGATTAGAATCAAAGGATCTGGGTTCAAATTCTGCCTCAGGTACTCACAAACTGTGTGACTCTGGAAAGTCACTTAACCTCAGTTTCCTCTTCTGTAAACGGAGGAAGGTAAACTAAATGCCATGTGTGGTCCCTGCCAGCTCCAAAGCTGTGATCTTATGAAGGCTCCTAAGCCTCACTTTTTTCAGTCTGTCAGATGAGAGGGTTCTTTGTGGTTCTAAGTCTGTGACTCACATGGTATGACCCAGAGGTGGGGAACCTGTGGCCTCAAGGTCACATGTGGTCCTCAAGTGCAGCCTTTAGACTGAATCCAGGTTTTACAGAACAAACCCTTTTATTAAGGGAATTTGTTCTGTGAAGTTTAGATTCAGTCAAAGGGCCACACTTGAGGACCTAGACTAGAGGGTTACAGCTTAGTCAGGGTAGTCCCCGGGGGTTTGCTGAGAATGAATTTCTCTGTGCTTTTCTCCAAGACACCCTCCCTGATCCTACCCTTCTGCCTCTTGTAGTCACTATGCATTACTTTAGGAATATGTTGTATTCACTTATCTCCATATATGCACCCTCTCCTCATGGAATGGAAACTCCTTGAGGGCAGGAGCTTTTTTGGTCTTTGTATGGACTTGGCACCAGAGGGACCATAATCAATGATTATTGAATTGGATGGAATTTGTGTGTTTCAGGACCAGGCAGCCACTGGCACAGATCGCTGAAAGCATCCTTGGTCATCCGCCTGGAAACATCTGGAAACACCTCCAACAGTTGTGGCTCTGACATTTCTTTGGGGTTTTGCTTCTGGCGTGGGGAGACGCCACCAGCTGTTTGGTTATCGTTTGGGGAGGGCGTTCTTACTGTTGCTGGGTTGTTGTTGTTTTTCTCAAAATTAAAAATAAAAGTTATATATTAGATATTATATATATTATATACATGAAACACCCCCTACCTTGACCCCCACCTTTATGGAGACACGAAGACAAGAAACTGTTTTTCCGAGACTGACGAGGCCAGCAATATATCGAACCTCGCTGTTCGTAAATTCATGTCATGCATAAATGTATTTATGTTCTAAAGCTATTTATGTTGTTTGTAAAGAGATATTTATAAAAATTTTATTTATGTAACTAAATGAAGGGAGTCCATCATTGTAATGTACTTGTCCTCAGTGGCTGGAAAATGTAAAAACCATCCTGTGAATATCTGGACAGCTGTCTTTATTTATTCAACCTACATGTTTCTTTTGGAAGGACAGAATGGTCCATGGGTTCTTGATTTTTAAAGTTTTATCAATGTCCTTGTTTTTTTAATGTCTCCATCATTTTCTGCTATACTGTAGTATGCTACAAAGAAGGCTGGATTTGGTGACCTCCCTAGGCCATCTAAATCCTGACTTTTCTATCTTACCTACATGACCTTGGGTCAGTCCTTGAATCTCTGTGGGCCTCAGTTTCCCTCATCTGTAAAAATGAGGGGAAAGAGTTGAACTAGATCACCTCTAAGGTAGAATGTAAACTCCTTGAGGGCAGGAACATTTGTCATTTTTGTATCTTCTGCACCTAGCTCAATGCCTGAAACATAGTAGGAACTCAATAAAGGCTTATTGGATGAATACGTTCCCTCCTTTCTTGTCCTCTCCCCATCATAGAACCCTCCTTTGGGAAGAAGAAAAACAGCATTTGTCCCTGTTTTCTGTGCACGGTACCTGTCTATCCCAACCAATCACCCCACCTTCATCTTCTCTAAAGAAGAGGAGGAAGAATGGTTCTTCTTCTGTCCTCTGGAGCTAATATTGTTCACGACAATCTGAATTCAGTCACTTTTTGGTAGTTCATTTCCATTATTGTAGTCCTGCATATCATTTCCCTGGTTCTATTTTCTTCCCTCTGCATCAGTTCATACAAATCTTCTGATGCTTTTCTGAATTCTTGGCATTTGTTCTTTCTCAGAGGACAATAATACTCCAGGATATTCACACTCTCCTATCTTTTCAGTCATTCTCTAGTTGTTTAGCATTTGACTGACTTCCACTTTCTTACTATTTCCCAAAAAGGTGCTGCTATAATTACTTTGGTATGTGTTCAACCCATTTTTGCCCCGAGGAAGAATCAACTTGAATGGTAGTAAGAGGGTAATGGGATGGGGTCTCTTCTCAAAAGTATCTTAAGTTACCTACACTACATTTGATGAATGAATTTCAAAGTGCTGGCTTGAGTTTCTCCAGATTCCAAATTTCCTTCCCCCTAATGATCGGTGAAAGAGTAGGATTTAAAGGTTCCAAATGCTTTGTGAGCAACAGAGGAACTCCATGAGCTAGTTTATGGCTTGTGACTTTCCACAGATAATTAAATAGACTTGACCTTCCATAATGAAGCAGGTGGGAAAGAATCTATCTGTCCTCGGGTCTTTGTCCATGATTCTGCCTAACAGACATAACTCTCTGGCACCAGAGAAGAAAGTAGAGTTTTTTCATAATAATGCAAGTTAAAACATTTTATCATCCTTTCACATGCATTCCTGAGGCATAGCCCTGGCCCCTCTTCCTTTCTATTTGCCCTCATAGACCTCAGTTGGATCTAATAGTCATCTCTGTGCAGGTGATGCCTTGTTTCTATATCCAGCCCTAGCCTTTCTTCTGAGCTCCAGTCTCATGTCAGCAATTGCCTGCTGGACATCTTGAACTGAATGATCTCAAAAGCATTATGTCCAAAGTAGAATTCATTATTTCCCCACTAAAGTCTATGTCCCTCAATCTTCCCTTCTGACTCCCCTTGTCTTTTTCTGTTGAGGTTCACCCCATCTTTCCAATCACTGAAGTTCAAAACCTGAGTCATTTGGGATTCTTCCCTCTCTAACACCCCCTAGAGCCAATCAGTCACTTGCCATTTCTACCTCCACACTCTCTCTCAAATTCATCCCCTTCCCTCTACTTGAATACATCATCACCATTGCCTCATTATCTCCCATCTAGACCATTATTGTAGCCTCTTCATGGGCTCCCTGCCTCTAGCCTTTCCCCTTTCCAGTCCAGGTTCTACACTGGACCTGCCAAATCAATTTTCATCAAACACAAGTCTGATCATGTAACTCCCTTGATCAAGACATTTCAAAGACTCCCTACTGCCTCTAGTATAAAGTTCAAGTTCTTCTGGTTGACACTGAAGATCCTTCAATCTGGCTCCAATTTCACTTCCCAGACTTGGTTTCATGTTACCCACTTTCTAGAGTCATTGTTCCCAACACAAGATATTACATCTCCTTCCTCCATGCCTGGAATGGTTTTTCTCCTCACATCTGCTCCTTTCAAGGCTGGGCTCATGATACCTCCCACAGGAGGTGCCTTTCCTACTCCTCCCCAAGCATTCTCCATTAAGCAGTTATACCCATACCATATACATTTTGTATGCACATATAAATATGTAAATTATATGTTTACATATGTACACACAAGTATGAGCATGTAATTATAGAATATATGTTCAAAGCACTAGGGACACAAAAGTGAGACTGTCCCCGTCATCCAGAAGCTCACATCCTAGTGGAGAAGACAAGACATTTCAAGGGCTTCATCTGCAAGATAGAAGATGCAAAGGAAAACAGAGGTTAATGTAGACTCTTTCAACCATTTCCATTCAGATCGGGTTCATTTCTGGTGGATTTGACGGTGCCAGATGAAGCAACTTAGCTCATATTTGAGTGGACAGATGGAGGAGAAAGCATTTAACATTGCTACCTCCCTGAACCAGGTCCTCATCACCTCTTGCCTAAGATTAGGGCCTCGGGCTCCTACTTGTTTTCCCTGCCCCGAATCTCTCCCCACTCAATTCTATCCTCCACCTGGCCAACAAATTGATTCTTCTAAAGCACAGGTCTGATCATGCTGCTCTCTATTCAGTAAATTCCAGAGGCTCCCTAGCTCCTCCAGGATCAAATGTGAAAGCCTCTGTTTGGTTTTTAAAGTCACCCATAACTTGGCTCCTTCTTCCCTTTCCGGTCTTCTTCCCTCTTCTCTTCATGTAGGTCCTATGATCCAGTGACCCTGCTTCCAAGTTGTTTCTCCAACAAGACACTTCACATTCCAAGCTTCTCTGGCTCTTCTCCACCTCGCCTGGAATTCTCTCCCTCTTCGTCCCTGCCTCCTGCCTTCTCTGGCTTCCTTCAAGTCCTAGCGAAACCACTTCTACAAGAAACCTTCCCCAGCCCATCCTAAGGTCAGTGACTTCCCACTGCTTTAGTTTCAAATAATATGATTTGTTTGCCTGTAGTCTTCTCATTAGACTGTAAGCCCCGCCCCCCCCCAAGGCAGGGATTGTCTTTTTTTTAGGACAGTGCTAGGCACCTGGTTGGCCCTTAATTGATCTTTAAGCATTGACAACGTGGCAGTTCAGTGCTAAGGACTGAGGGCACGGAAATGAAAGTCAAGCACTTAAAAGGTTTGCAAAGCCTTTTTTAACCTCTGAGGCTGAGATGCAGCAAAGTAGGGATTGATTCTCTGCTGCTTGTGCTAATTTTAGCTTAACAATTAACACCAAGAAAAAACAGGCGCTCCACCAGCAACCACCACACTATCCACACGTGGAACCACCAGTTACAGTAAATGGAGAAGTTTTGAATGCTGTGGATGAGTTCACTTACCTTGGCAGTGTGCTTTCCAGGGATGTTCATACTGATAATAAAGTTGATGCACACATTGCCAGAGCTAATTCAGTGTTTGGGAGGCTCCAAGAGAAGGTGTGGGAGAGTAGAGTTATTAGACTATCTACCAAACTGAAGGTCTACAGAGCTGTTGAGCTGACCTCATTTTTTTAGCTGATTTGATTTCATTCTTCCTTAATAGTATTTTTTTCCAATTATATGTAAAGATAATTTTCAACATTCATTTTGTAAAATCTTGAGTTCCAAATTTATCTCCCT
The DNA here is from genome assembly GCA_028646515.1 of Pseudochirops corinnae. NCBI lineage: Eukaryota > Metazoa > Chordata > Mammalia > Diprotodontia > Pseudocheiridae > Pseudochirops > Pseudochirops corinnae. The sequence goes on along the minus strand of CM053586.1, from coordinate 9,942,558 downwards.
CCCTGTCCCCCCTTCCCCAAGACAGCATGCAATGTGATATAGGTTATACATGTACAATCACATTAAATATATTTCCATGTTAGTTATGTTGTGAAAGAAGAATTGGAACAAAAGAAAAAAACCACTAGAAAGGAAAAAACAAAAAATGTGAAAATAGTCTGCTTTGATCTGCATTCAGACTCCGCAATTCTTTCTCTGGATGTGAATAGCATTTTCCATCATGAGTCTTTTAAAAAATTTATTCATTTATTTATTTTTAGTTTTTAATATTCACTTCCATAAGATTTTTGAGTTTTGAATTTTCATCCCCACCACCTCCTCCCCACTCCCCAAGACGGCATGCAATCTGATATAGGCGCTACTTATAGATTCATAGTAAACATTTTCACATTAGTCATGATGTAAAGAAGAGTTAGAACTAATGGGAGGAACCGCTAGAAAGAAGAAACAAAATAAAACAACAAAAAAAAGGAGAGCAAATCATCTGCTTCCATCTGCATTCAGACTCCAAAGTTCTTTCTGTGGATGTGGCTGCATTTTCCATTGTGAGTCTTTTGGAATTGTCTTAGATCCTTGTATTGCTGAGAAGGAATAAGTCTGTCAAGGACAGTCATCACACAAAGTGGCTGTTACTATGTACAATGTTCTGGTTCTGCTCACTTCACTCAGCATCAGTTCGTATAAGTCTTTCCAAGTTTTTCTGAAGTCTGTTTGCTCATCATTTTTTATAGCACAATGATATTCCATTATATTCATGTACTACAATTTGTTCAGCCATTCCCCAATTGATGGACATCCCCTCAATTTCCAATTCTTTGCCACCACAAAAACTATTTCTGTACATGTGGGTCTGACCTCATTGTTGTGTGGCTGTGAAACCCGTACAGTCTACCAGCGCCAGGCCAAGAAACTGAATCGCTTCCATTTGAATTGTCTTAGGAACATTCTGAAGGTCACCTGGCAGAATAAGAGACCAGACACTGAGGTCCTTACTCAAACTAAACTGCCAGGTATTCAAACTCTGCTTCAGAGAGTGCAGCTCTGATGGGCTGGCCACGTTGTTTGAATGCAAAACGTATGCTTGCCAAAAAGACTGTTTTATGGAGAACTCACACTCACACGGGGCAAGCACTCACATGGTGGTCAGAAGAAGTGACAAGGACATTCTCAAGGTCTCTTTTAAGAACTTTGGAATTTATTGTGAGACATGGGATACAGTGGTCCAGGACTGATCAGCATGGCAAGTCCACATCAGAGAAGGTCCCATGCTCTACGAGCAAAGCAGAATTGAAACAGCTCAAAGGAAACGTAGGATGTGCAGATTTGGAGAATCCACCCCAAATGTTCCCAGGTACTATTTGTACCTGACAAATTCCAAGCTCGTATTGTGCTGATCACCACAGTCGGACACACTGAAACCTAACTCTCACATAGCGATGTCATTTTGGTTCTCCTTGGAAGGACAACAACCAGCCAATCTCTTCTGATTCTCACAACCGATCTGGGAGAAAGGCGCTGTTATCATTCCCACTTTACAAACATTTCTTTTTAGATCCCGCTCCCTGCACTCACTGTAACTGGAACCTGGGCTTCTGCCTGAGTCCCTGGCTGGCCCTGGGCCAGGGACCCAAGCCCAGCGTGGGCATTTCCAATCTGTGCTGTCCCTCAGCCACTCCTAGATCAACCTCAGACAGCTCCCGTGTGTGGGTGGTCTCCCTCTTTAGAAAGTAAGCTTTATCAAGGGCAGGGACCATTTTCCTGGTGCCTTTGTGTCCTCAGTCCTTAGCCCAGTGGCTGGCACTTAACAGGCACTTAATAAATGATTCATGATTAATTAGCATTCTACTGTAGGTTGGGGAGGGGGAATCAGAAAGTGAAAGTGCCTCAGTATTACCCCCAGGCAGAACATGAAGACTGAGAATTGTACATTTAGAGGTGGAAGAGCCCAGTCCTCTCATTTTACAGAAAGGAAGCAGAGGCACAGGGAAGTGAAGAGACTTGTCTAGGGCAATCTAGCTAGCAGACCTGGAGTCAGGAAGACCTGAGTTCAAATCCAACCTCAGGCACTTGCTAGTTATGTGACCCTGAGCAAGTCACTTCACCTTTGTTTCCTCGTCTGTCAAATGAAGAAGCTGGCCTCAGTGGCCTCAGTGGCCTCAGTGGTCTCTTCCGCCTCCAAGTCTATGACCTTGTAATCACACAGGGAATCCCGTGCTCAGGAATCCAAATGAGAAACAGGCCCATGCTCAGACTGGGCCTTGGGGGCCATTGGAGCTCCCCTCCCTTCAAGCTTTCTCTTGGTCTGCCCAGCTTTGAGATGAACCTGCCTGAGAAGGCAAAGGCTCATAGCTTTGTTCTCTTCCAAGAAGGGCCCAGCTCGTCCTCAGAGCCTAGGGTCCGGCTCTGCTGGGGGAAGGGCTCTCTGGCCCGCCTCGAAGTGACACCATCCACCTCTTGGATTCATTAAATGAACAGGAACCATAGGGTCCAGGCTTCTGCAGTCTGGACGGGTACTTCCTGTCTGTGGTCCTCTTCCTCTGAATTCACCTGGGAGCCATGGAGGGTGCAGGTAGGGGTCAGAATCCGGACTCTTCTGCTGGATTTTCACCAAGTCCAGCCAGAAAATGGGAAATATTTCTAGGAATGCAAAGACAAAAACACTGAAGTGATCAAAGCTCTGATCAATGCAGCCACCTATCGAGTTTAAAGAACCACCAACGAAGGTGACGTGCCTCTGTTTCTTAGCAGATTCGTAGGATCACTGAGGCAGGAGGAGACACAGGTGGACAGGGGTGACCAGGGCACGGATTAATTTTGCTTTTCTGCACTTCTGTAGGGGAAGGAGAGGGAAGAGAAGAGCCAAGCAAAGCTTCTTTTTAAGTTTTAAATTTCTATTGAAGTCTTTCGTTTTTATATCTTCTTAATGTGTCCCTCTGTGTCTACCCCCCCTTTTAACAAAAAAGCTTTAAAAATATCCATCCAGCAAAACTAATGAACACATTGAACGAGTCTGCCAGGCCGTGCCATCCACCAATCAGCAGTCACCCATGATGGGGCTGTCACTGCACTGAGCGCTGGAGATTCAAATATGAAAAATGAGCCAGTCTGGGAGTGCTCTCAAGGAGCTTTCATTCTGACCAGGGAGACAAGCACTCAGCGTATGCGAAGATGCCCAGAATTCCTATAAAGAGAATTAACGTGCTAGTTAAACACGATGTCTCATACTGGGCCTCAGTTTCCTTATCTGTAAAAAGAGGAGGTTGGGCTCAATGAACCCTGAGGGCCCTCCTGGATCTGGGGCTTTGATCCCAGGATCTATCCCACAGCCCCCTTCTCCAATAGAGGGAGGGAGATATATTACACCATTTCTTCAAGGACAAGGCTGGTATTTAAAACATTTTCAGTGAGAATTGCTAATAGTAACTCATTCTATTGGCCTGAAGGGTTCACAATACTTCATGAGGCAGGGAGTGTAAGATTCTTATTCCTGTTCTGCAGATGAGAGAGCTGAAGCTCTAGAGGAAATGAGAATTATGCGAGGTCATACTGCTCACAAAGTTTCAGTCCCAGAACTTGAACCCTGGCTCGAGGTCCAATGCTTCCTCCACAGCATCATGCTCCTCACTGGACTTGGCAGCAGTAAAGGAGGGAGAAAAAGAGGAACCATAAGCTCCCTGATTACAACGAGAGGTCACCGGAGTCTGGCCGTGCCTGAGATCCAGGGCCCCAGAAGTTATCAAGGGTTCTCTAAGATTCCACCCCGCCTTGTGCAAGAGTATGAGCAGGTAGGGAGCCCCCTGGACCCTAAGGATGAGCCACGGGAAGGGAACTTCTTTGGGTCAGGTTCCCATGTGGTCAGGGCTCAGAAGGAGCACCCTCCTCCCCACCAGAGGCCAGGATGGAGGAAAGAGTGAACCCAGAGGAATCAGGAGAGCAGAGGGAAGCTGCAAGCAGCCCTGCCCAGGGACCCAGGGGCAGTGGTTTCTCCAAAATCAGAGGACAAGAACTTAATAGGGAAAAGGGTTGGATACCATCCACGGCTCCCCACTCCCTAAACCACAGCATGTTTCCTGCTGCCCACAGGCTCCTTCCCTTGGCACAGGCTGCCCCATGCAGACCGCAAGCCATGTCCAAAGAGATGGCAAGCCTAGAGGGTTTCCAAAGAGGTTCCGTCCAAGGAAGGGCAGTTTATGGAAATTCCCCTCCTCCCCTTATGTTCCGCAGCTCTCTGCCCCTCACCCCACTGTGGGCAGATGTGAAGGAAGCTGTTCTGTGACTCCTTCCTTGGTGTCAGTCCTGCTCCAGACAGCATAACATCATCACCTTTGGCCATTCAATAAACCTTAGGGCCTTCCGCTTGCCTCCAGGACCAAAGACACAGTTCTCTGGCTTTCAGACTCTTCGAGATCTGCTCCCCCCCCCACACACACACTCTCTGAGTCCCAGTGGCACTGTCCTTTCGGCAGCACCCCAAACAACATGCTCCCCTCAAATCCCCAGGTGTCTGCACTGGACGGCCCCCCTTCCGGGAGTCTTCTCCCTCCTCATCCTCACCATATGATTTACCTGGTTTCTCCTGGTTCCACCTTTCCTAATCCCCTCTAATCCCCCCAATCTTCCCTCTGTTTCTTAGCCCCAAGTTCTCCTGCACTTAGTTTGTCTGGCCCATTTTCTGCCTTGCTCTGTATCTCCAGGGCTTCTCACAGCACCTGACAAATAGCAGATGATTAATGCAGGCTAGTTGACAGATGGACTCTTTAAGGGGCTTTTCTGGTTTTGTTGTGACTAGACTGGCCTGTAATTTTTTGGTTTAGAGTGAGAAACTCCCAGGACTGAACTGTTGATCATCTCTCCTGCAGCCCTGTGGCTTGGAGGGCTGGATGTGGGCACTGAAAAACTAAGTAACTTGCCCAGGGTCTGCAGCCCAGACATAATGTGGGTCCAGATCTACCTGGCATAAGGGGCACTCCCCCACCCATGCCAGGCTGTCTCCACGTAAGTGCCCCTCTTTCCCATCATCCATCCATCTTTCATCACTATCATTACTAAGAGAAGAGAAACTTTGGAAAAGAAGCTGTTGAGAAGAATGTGATGAAAACTTCACCAAGTAACAAAAAATGAGAAAAGTCTGCTCATGGTGCCAAATCATGGTGGGACCTAAGAGAAGGACAGCTTTGATGAATGCCCCTGGGGATGCACTTGGGAGCACTTTGGGACCTAAAAGTGCTATGGGAATGTTCATTGTTATTTTTATCTTTACTGCTAAAGTCATTTCAAGGAATTTAAAATGAAGATGTCCATAGGCTTGGGCAACTCAAGGCAGAATAGTTAAACAGAAGTCTTAAAACTGAGATGTCTGCCTTTCAAGAATCGGTTACCCACAACCACAGGGAATAATGCTTCAAATCGCTGACAAAAAGAAGAATGCAAATTAAGGAAACTCACACCTGGCAGATTGGCAAGGCTGCCAAAAAAGGAAAAATAGCAACTGGTGGAGAGGAAGTGGGAAAACAGCCACACTTAATGCCCTGTTGGTGGAGCATCGGATTAACTCAAATGTCCTAGAAAGGAACTGGGGAATCTACCCACAAAGTCACTAACTTGTTATACCACTATTAGGCGTATGCCCCAAAGAGATCAGAGACAGAGAAAAAAGACCCATGTGTAAATATAAATTTGTATTTATACATTTTAAATTATTATATTAATATGCAATGTAATACAATATGTATATTACATATGATAGTATAATTATCATAGAAATATAGTACATATTATGTGACTTAATTATCATTATAAATATAAAAATAGTAGTTATATATTTATATAAATATATCTATATATTTACAGTCGCTCTGTTATAGCAGAGAACTGGAAACTAAGAGAGACACCATCAGTTGGGGTATAGAAGAGTAAGTAAGGTATGGAAATGGAACGAGCTATAAAAAGAGATGGCAGCTAGAGCTCTTGATCTATAGTCAGGAAGAGCTGAGTTCACCTGATTCTATTCAATCCTGAGTTCAAATTCAGATACTTCTCAACTGTGTGACCCTGGGCAAGTCACTTAACCCTGTGTGCCTCAGTTTCCTCATCTGTAAAATGACCTGGAGAAGGAAAGGGCAAACTGCCCCAATGTCTCTGCCAAGAAAACCCCAAATGAGGTCATGAAGAATAGGACATGACTGAAAAATGACTGAACAACAAAAATACAAAAAGACGGATTCAGAGAAACCTGAGAAGACTTGTTTGAACTGATTCTGACTGAAGTGAGCAGAACCAGGAAAACAATGTGTGAAATGACTACATATCATGGAGAAGTCCTTCATATAGCCTGGTATTTGCCCACAGCTGGGATGACTTGGATCCCCACCCCATCCTTGAATGGATACTATCGGTAGAGAAAGGAAGTCCATTGTTCAACATTGAGTTGGATCTTTGATACTCCCATGATGCAGTTGAAAGGTTGACATGGACACCAACTGGAAAGGGATTTTTCCCCCCTTAGAAAATTGAAAAGGAAATGTGTGGGATGTTTGTGACTAATGTGTCTATTGATTGGAAATTTTACTAAGCTTTTATCTAATGTAATTAAATTTTTTGTCCAACTATGACCTTGATTTGGGGTCAGTGACTGAAACAACATGCTGGGTCCAGAAAGGAAGGGACATGGCCAGCAAGTTGGGGTGAAACCATATGGCTGACACAGCATGTTTGACTCATACATATAGATAACAAGCCTGGGAAGTAGCTTTGAAGGGGAGGAGTACTGAGTAAATTATAGCCACCTGTCTCAAGACTCTGATTCTCAATAAGACCCAGGCAACAACAGTGTTAGATTTAAAATGGAAGCCAAAGATGTGACTATGAAGAAAATCTACCTCACTGGGGGCTAGGGTTCAGGATATCCTGGGACCATTTGGGAAGGAAGAAACAACTGTATCCTTAAGGCCATAGGTGCCCACAGCCAGATATCCCCTTGTCTAATTAAGGACACAGGAAGTAGTCTCAGGACTAGTATTGGTTGTTTTGAAAACTGGAAACTGGCCTGGGTGTGGTGATGGAAGAAGTGTGCTTGTATTGAGTGCTTGAGTTGAAGCTAGCCTTTGTATGGATGGCTTGGGAGTTCATGAGTGGGATGGAGTGGGAGGAGGGATTCAATAGTTGTATAGGAAAAGTGAGTCAGTCTGTGTGCAGTAAGGAAGAGTGTTGATCCTGAGGATTTGGAAAGGGTTTACTCACTCCACTTTTTTGTGCCAGATGTAGGGCTAGATGGTGATGAGAGAAGTGCAGATATAGGAAAGAAAGTGGGGAGGGGGAGAGTGAGAGTAGGTAGAGGGTTGGGGTGAATGCCCAGCCACTGACCCCAGTGGTGTCCTGAGCCCTGCTCGGACAGGGACTCTTGGTAGGATCTATGACCTCATAAACTGGATGACCTTTCAGCACTAGGTCTATGATTCACCCCCCAAATTACCAAACTCCCCTGTTCCTCCTGCTGACTTCACTCAGAAGAGTGTCCATGACATTCAAGGTTACATGTTCAAAACCCGGGGGCTTTCTTTGACTCTTCCCTTTTCCTCACCTCTCCTATCCAATAATTCCTATCAGACCCACCTCTGGAACAGTTCACAAATGCCTCTTGTCCTCTCTTCTCACTGCATTAAGAGAAATGTCCAGAATGAGGGAGATGCCAGTCAAAACAGCATGTTTGGTTCTTGGCCCCACATTGTAGGCAAGGCATTGCTGGGCTAGAACTCATCCAGATGATAAGAGAACAAGAGACTTCTATGAGGAGAGATAGAAGGGGCTGAGAATCTGATTCTGGAGAAGAGAGAGTGGGGGCTGGGGTAGGGTTGGGGATGAAGGCCTTCAGATGAAGGCCAAAGGATGACTCATTGACAATATTGTAGAGAGACTCTCAGGCTGCATTGGATGGCCTCTGAGGTCTCTCCCAAGTAAGATTCTGGGGTTCCAGAATTCCTTTCTACCCTGTAAAGCCTTCAAATCCTCCATCCCCCATGAATCCATTCCAGTAGACTGTAAGATCCCTGACAACAATGGGTTTTTAATTTTTATTTTTGTATCCCCAGAGTTTAACAAAGTGTCTTGCACATAGTAGGTTTGTCCATTGGATGGATGGATGGATGAATAGATAGATGGATGGATGAATGGATGTACAAATGGATGGCTGGATATTTTCCTCATTCCACATCCATCAGGCATGACCTTCACCCTAAGCCCTTACACAAAGCTTTGTTTTGTCTTTTGATAATGCAGTCATACAGGTATGTAAGCAGCAGGTGGAGCTGGCCAGCAGGTTGAGTTGAGTGCCATCATCCCGTGAGCCCGGGACCTGTTTGAGGCATGTCTGGACAGCTCACTCCCCTCACTTCATAAGACTGGAGTTTGAACCCCTGTTCAAACAACTCATTATCTCTCCCAGCACAGAGAGGTAGAGTGGGGAGTTGTCTTTTCAAATGCAGAACAGAAAGGAAGGGCACCTTCCCAGGAAAAGGGGACATAAAAATTACGCTTTTTTGTTCAGTTTGCAACCTGGAGTTTTCATGATTTTATTTCTAGAGGAATCTGGATTCTTTTCCAGGTCTGGAACAGTCCAGTACTAGTTAGAAATGACAAATATGAGGAATTCAGAGAAACATGGGAGGATTTCTATGAACGGATGCAAAGGGAGATAAGAGTAACCAAGAGGACAATAGGCATGATGGCTACAACAATCAGTGGTGTTCTGTTAAGTGTTTAACCTCTCCAGAAAAAAAATGTTCAAATGCACTTTTCTGTTTAATCTGAATTATTATTTTCCTCATCATTTTCTTAAGTCTAAAAAATCAACAAAACCTTAAGCCAAATCCCTGAGATGTAGCATTTCCCAATTTCCAAGGTACAAATTGGAGCAACTAGTTGCCTCAGTGGATATAGCACTGCACCTGAAATCAGGAAGACCTGAGTTCAAATCTGACCCGGACAACCGAAGTACTGAACCTCTCTGTTTACTTCAGTTTCCTCATCCATAAAATGGGGGTTAACAATATCAGCTACTTCCCAGGACTGTTGTGAGGACCAAATGAGACAGGAATTGGCACAAGCACTTAGCACAGTAAGTATAAAGAACAGCTGCCATCATTATGTAAGTGCTCACACTGAAAATTTCAAAATTGGGTCTCGTTAGTATACAAGACGGCTCAAGTGTTGATGCCCTCCTCCCCCAAGACAAAGTAAATGAAAAAATCACTAAAAAGAACCTGATTATGAGGAATTTAAAAACCAACGATGGTCCCAGAAAACAGATAAAGAAACATACTCACCATCTCTTGTTAGAGAGGTGAGGGGCTGCAGGGGTAGAATGGGACATACCAGATAAATGCAGTCAGCCTGTCAGTTGTTTTTGCTTCACTGACTTTCATTGTTATAATGGACATTTCAATTCTGAAAGGGCAAAGGCACATACAAAAACTTACTCTTAGAAAACCAAGAGGCATCAACTAATCTCTCAGCAGATGTCCTTGCCTTCTACCTCCCTGAGGACATTAAGCCCATCTCTCGTTTCCTCCCTCATCTTCCCTCTTCTCTCCTCAAACTTCTCTCAATCAATTGATCACTCATCAGGCACTTAATACTAACAGTGACAGCAACTATTAACATTGAGGAATGCACTATGTTCCAGAAAAGGCAGTGAAGTGGTTAGAGTGGACAGAGTGCCAGGCCTGGAGTCAGGAAGACCTGAGTTCAAATCTAGCCTCAGATACTTACTAGTCACATAACCCCTGTTTGCCTTAATCCCCTGGAGAAGGAAATGGCAAAGCACCCCTGCAACTTTTCCAAGAAAACCCCATGGACAGCAAAGGTGTGCTGTGGTCCATGGAGTCATGAAGAGTCTGGCACAACGGACAACAACAACAAAACCACGGGTCAGACATCACTGGGGGCTCATGCACAAAGACAGAAGGGAAACAGGCCCTGCCCTCGATGAGCTTACCTTCCATTGTGGGAGAGGGAAGGGGGGGAAAGAGACAGAGAGACAGAGACAGAGACAGAGACAGAGAGACAGAGAGAGACAGAGACAGAGAAAGAGAGGGAGAGAGAGAG
>CM053586.1:9852145-9926615 GCA_028646515.1 Pseudochirops corinnae | reverse complement strand
ACTTCATGCTGCCCATCCTGAGCTCTGTCAGTCAATCAACACTTATTAAGCTCCTACTGTGTGCAGAGCCTAGCCTCATCACTGGGGACACAAAGGGAAGCCCTGCCCTCAGGAAGCTTACAATCTAACGGGGAGAGACAAGCAAAGAGAGGCAAAGCAAGTGCTACATGGGGTCAGCAGGAATCCTGAGCAGGGAGAAGGCCTGGAATCGAGAGGGGCCAGGGAAGGCTTCCTGGGGAAGGTGGGGCTTTAGTGGGGACTCAAAGGAAGCAGGAGCGGAGGAGGGAGAGTGCTCCTGGCCGGGGGCAGCCAGGAGGAAGCCCCGAGGCCAGAGATGAAGGGTCCTGGGTCCCTGGATGGAAGTGCATGTGTGTAGGAGCAGAGCGGGCAAGGGCTGGGTCAGGAGGGGCTTCAAAGGCCAGAGAGAACACCTCATATTTGATCCCAGATGCAGCAGGATGCCCCTGGAGGTTACCAAGGGACATGATTTGGCCTGAGTTTTAGGAAGTTGCTTTGATGGTCAGATAATGTAGGCCAGGAGACCCTGCAGCAGCCACTGCCTCAGTCCAGGGGGAGGCGAGGACCCCTGCACCAGGGTCACTTCCTAGGACCTGAGACTACATTCACTGAGCACCTATTACATGCCAGGAGGGCTGCTAGCTCATGCCATGACTGGAGCGCTGGGCCTGGAATCAGGAAGACCTGAGTTCAAATCTGGCCTCAGACCCTTGCTAGCTGTGTGCCTCTGGGCAAGTCACTTCATCCTGTTTGCCTTAGTTTCCTCATCTGTCAAATGAGCCAGAGAAGGAAATGCCAACCCCTCCAGGACTTTTGCCAAGAAAACCCCAAATGGGTCTATGAAAAGTCAGACATAACTGAAACCAACTGAACAACAAAGTGTGCCAGGAACGGCGTTAAGTACTTCATAAATATTACCTCGATCCTCATGACAGCCCTGGAAGGTGGGAGCTGCTCTGATGCTTATCATACAGGTGAGGAAACTGAGGCAAACACAATGAAGTGACTTGCCCAGGATCACACAGCTAGTGAGTATCTGAGGCCACACTTGAACCCAGGCCCTCCTGACTCAGAACAACCCAAGAGGTGGGGGCTGTGATTCCAGAGGAAGGTTTCCAGGTCAGAGGGCCCTGATTCACCCAGGGCCTCCCTGTGAATAAGCTCCAGAGCCAGGATAGGAATCCAAGCCTTCCTGGCTTTGGGGGGATCTGCAAAGGCCTGACCGAGGAGGGCACCAGGCCTGAGGCCAGCCCACTGGCCATACAATGATGATGATGTCATGGCAGTGTCAGCATCTGTCTGATGCACCTTGGCCAGCCGGCCTAGTCTCTCTCTGGGCCTGGCCGTTCTCCCCTGCTCCCGTCAGCCCCCAGGCTCCCGTTGGGGCCCACCTCGATAGACACCCCCTTCTTCCTGTGCCACGATATTGTCCAACTCCCAGAGCTAAGAGACCAGGGAGGGCCTCAGCAGCAGGATCGAGGGGGGGAGCTGTCCCAGGTGCTGTCCAGGAGGCAAGCAGGGGGTGCACTTCTCATGACGCTGCCCCAGACCATTGGGCATTAGGAGGTCTGGCCTCTGATGGCCCACCCCTCAGGTGCCCCCTTATCATCTCCCTAGCAGAGAGAGATTTTCTCTGCGTGCCTATGGGGACAGATCCAGAAACAAATCCAGTGGGCCCTCCGTGTTCTTTCAAAGACTATATGTTCCCAACCAAACCCCGGGAGGTGTCATGGGGTAATGAGGCGAGTGCTAGATGGGGAGTCACAGCGCCTGGATTCAAATTCTGACTCTGACACTGGCCCAAGTCATCTCCCCTCTCTGGTCATCAATTTCCCTATATGGAAAATCAGAGGTTTGAAGCTGGTCCCTTCCAGAACCAAATCTGTGATCCAAAAAACTAAGTCACTGAACCTCTGTGGGTCTCAGTTTCTCCATTTGTGAAAAGAAGGGATTGGGTCAGTTGTGTCCAATTCTCCATGACTCCATCTGGGGTTTTCTTAGCAGAGATACTAGAGTGGTTTGTCATTTCCTTCTCCAGCTCATTTTACAGATGAGGAAACTGAGGCAAACAGGGTTAGGTGACTTGCCCAGGGTCACACAGCTAGTGTCTGAGGTCACATTTGAACTCAGGAGGATGAGTTTTCTGACTCCAGACCCAGAGCTCTGTGCATTATGGCGCCATCTAGTGGCCCCAATAGCATATTAGCACAGTGCTTTGCTCAGCTTAACATCATGCATGTCCTATGGGGTGCTTTGCCCCTGTTACCGGCTAAGCTTCCCAGAGGGGACCACTGGGTCCTGTAGCCTCGGCCTCATTGCTTGCTATTGGTTTTGTCTCAGGATGTGCCTGATCAGACCTAGTGACTCACTCCGTGTCTTGTCCTGCCCTCATCAGAATCCCCTGTCTCCCTCCCTGTCCCATGCAGTGGCTCCGATAGGCTCCTTTCCTCACCCCCTGCCAACATCTACCCAAGTCCCTCTAGATTAGAGGCTCTTCCTCTTCCTGGTGGGCAGGACCCCTGCGGCAGCCTGGTGAAACCTGGGGGCCCCTTCTCATAAGGCAGAGCCTTGAGTGGCATCCACAGTTAGAGAACAGGATGTGGATGACTGGGCAAAAGTGATGAAGAAGGAATGATTAGACAGGTGGGAGAATCAAGAGGAGGGTGTCATGGAAACCAAGAGAGAGGAAAGTATCCAAGAAGAAGCTATGGCCCTGGTATCAGTCCATGAGACCAAGTTCTTTCACGATTTGGGGAAAGAAGCTATTTTGCACATTCACCATAAGAGATGAATCATTTCTTGGCAACCAAGAGACAGAGATAAAAACAGAAACAGAGAGGGGGGAGAAAGAGAGAGAGAGAGAGAGAGACAGAGAGACAGAGAGATAGAGATAGAGATAAAGAGAGAGGGAGAGGGAGAGAAGGATATTACTGGGATTACAAACTGGGTGCAAGATGTTGTCAAAACTGACATTAAGAGATATTTGTTACACTGAGCATCTATTGAAGAAAATTCCTCATCAAGAGAAATTTTCTGTATAATTGACAGATTTTAAAGTGAAACCAATATAAGGTGGAAGCAGCATATTGGATCCTGCCCTGACCGTATGTCAGAAGCAGAACAAACCCGTGAGGTCCAATAAAACATAGCCCCTGGTGTGATCTGGACACATTACCAGCTCAACAGACTTCCACTGAGGAGTATGACTGGGTATCTACATACAAGAGCCATCAGCTTTGTAAAAAATAGTTCATTAGCAGGAAGACTCTGAAAAGTGGTGTGACTCTAAAGGCAGAGCATTGGCATCTTGTAGAAAGAAATTGTTCTGAACCTGGAACATCAGAGAAAGGTGAGCAGTTACCTGAGAGTGGTTTACAGTAAGGTGATATGGCTCAAGCTTTGAGCACCACCTGGTGGGCTGAACAGAAATAGCATGCCACAACTGCCGCTTCACATCAAGATCACTGTTAGTCACCATGTGACCAAATGCGGCAATGTGGCTCATGTTGGGGACAACGGGAAAGGAGTGCACAACATTTTTTGTATGTAACACTAATATATGAGGTACCACTGGCACTTCTCTTCTCCCTCCCTCTCTCTCTCTGTGCATTTGTCCCTATCTCTATCTCTCCTCTGTCTCCATCTGTCTCTCCTCCCATCTGTCTCTCTCTGTGCATGTGTCCCTATCTCTATCTCTCCTCTCTCTCCATCTGTCTCTCCCCCATCTGTCTGTCTACTTTCTCCCTTCTTTCTTCCTCTGTCTCTCCCTCCTCTGTCTCTCTCTCTCCCCCTCTCTTTCTTTCCCTCCCCCCACAATGAAACAACATATATGACTGTAGTGACATGTCAACGGATATGTGGTGTGTCTCTAGACATGCAGCAGACATACCCTGCAGGGACTGTAAATTCTTTAGCTCAGGAGAGTAGATGAATTGCTATGTAGGCACATATCTCCTATTCTGAGCTGTGAGTCTTATTTTTTAAAAAAAAGACAAAATAAACCCACAAATGTCTTAGCTAATAGACTCAGAGCAATATAATGGTCTGGTGATAGTTGTCCTTTGCTCTCTAAGAGGACCAAAATGACATCACTATATTAGAGTGAAGAAACAATGTGTCCGACTGTGGCTGATCAGACCAATATGAGCCTGGAATGCTCTACCACAGGTGGGGCACACATTGTCTGTGTGGACATTTGGGGTGGATTCTCTAAATTTGCCCACCTCATGCTTCTTTTCAGCTACTTCAATTCTGCTTTGCTTATAGAACACAGCACCTTCTCTGACGAGGGCCCGCCACGCTGTGCCAGTGTCTCCCGCGTCTCATAACTGATTACAAAGTCCTTGGAAGAGATCTTGAGAGTGTCCTTGCATCGCTTCTTCTGACCACCACGTGAGCACTTCCCTTATGTGAATTCTCTGTAAAAGTCTTTTAGGCAAGCATACATTTGGCATTTGAACAACGTGGCGAGCCCATCAGAGTGGAGCTCTCTGCGGTAGAGTCTTGAACACTTGACTGTTTAGCTTGAGAAAGGACCTCAGTGTCCTTTACCTTTTTACCTTACCCTGCCAGGAGATCTTCAGAATCTTCTTACAATTCAAATAGAAGCGATTTAGTTTCCTGGCCTGGTGCTGGTTTCACAGACATATGAGATCAGTACCATGGTTCTGCAGACCTTCAGTTTGGTAGTTGGTCTAACACCTCTTTTCTCCCACGTTTTCCTTTGGAAACTCCCAAACCCTGAACTAGCTCTGGCAATGTGTGAGTATACTCCTAGAAAATATACTGCCAAGTTAAGTGCTTAGCTACAGTACTCACTCTGTTTGCTGTAACCAATGGTTCTGTGTACGGATGGTGTGGTGCTGGCTGGTAAAGCACCTATGTCTTCTTGGTCTTGATTATCAGGCCAAAATTAGCACAAGCAGCACAGAATAAAACCATACTCTGTTGTGTGTCAGCTTCAGAGGCTGCACCGAGGGCACAATGATCTGAAAACAGTCATGCAATGACTCTTTGTCCACTTTGGTGTTGGCTCGTAATATAGTGTAATATATGATGGTTCAGGTACTGCAAAGAGCTCCAGGGTGTAGTCTCTCCCTCAATCACACTGTCAAGGGGACAATGCTTCTGGTCCACAGCCATTGGGGAAGACTATCGTGAAAAATGGTGACCTGAGTGGGTGGAAGGAGACCGTCCAAAACACTAAAAGCAGATGAATCGATGAATCAAGAAACCTATTTATTAAGGGCCTACTGTGCACCTGTGTGAGGCGGTGATGAGGACACGAGACAAAAATGAAACTGTCCATGCCCTCAAGGACCTTACATTCTCGCTACCCCTCTACCATCAATCAAATCAACAAATGTTTATTAAGCTCCTACTACGTGGCAGACACTCAGAAATAAATGAGCATTGATTCACTAATCCCCGAGGGATCGATCAGGCCTTGACCTTTTAGGAATCTCACAGTCTGAGGGCCCACAATGCCCCTCCCACTCTACACTCCAACCAGACCTTTCTAGTGTCCTCAGGCTGAACTCAACCCACCCACAGCCTTTGAACAGGCTCGCTCCTCACTAGTGATTCACTCTCGCTCCATCTCTGTCCATTCCTTGAGGAGGCACCTCCAACGGCCCCCCAGCTTGGCCTTCTGGCCAGCTAAAGACACTTTTCTCCTTCTTTAAACTTACCCAGAGCATTTTGAGTTTTCTTCTTTGCTCCCCTCCATATCCCTTGTCTCCCCCCAACACTGTGTTTTCCTCATCTGTACTTCTATTCTATCTGCCCCCCCCCCATTAGAACATAAGCTCCTTGAGGACAGAATGGTCTGGGCTTTCTCTTTGTATCCCCAGAACCAACAGAACACCTTGAATGGAGAAACAGTGTAATGTCTGTCAAATTGGGGTAAGAGTGGAAGCCGACAGAGGATAAGAATGCCAAAGGAGAGAGTTTGAATCCTGGCTCTGTCATTCCTCCCTTGGGGTGACCTTGGGCTTCAATGTCCCAAGGGGGTTGGGCCAGATTACCTCAGAAGTCCTCTCGAGATCTGGATGTATGGTCCCTTCAATAATGCCAGGAGAGAGGTGTGGAGGGCACAGGACTCACTGCCATCTTCTGTCTCACTTGGGCTAAACTAGAGCTTTCCACTTCTGATCTTATTGACTGATCAATCTATCAACATCTGCACTTATTAGGCACCTAGTATGAGACAGGCATTGTAGTGGGTGCTGGACAAAAAATGGAATAGTCACTGTGCTTGCTCGACAAGTTCTACCAGGGAATGCAACACATTAAGTGTATGCAAATAATACATACAAAATAAAAGGTGAATTTGGGGGAGGGCATCAGCAGATCTGGGGGCATTAGGAGAAAATTCATGGAGGTGACACTTAAGAAAAGTCTTGGAGGAAACCATTTCTAAGTGATAGAGGTGAGAAGGGATGGCATTTCAGACATGGGGCACAGCCAATGCAAAGGCACAGAGATGGGAGATGAAGTAGCCTGTGTAAGTAACAGCAAGAAAGGCAGACTGCTGTGCTTGGGGGAGTCATGTCTAATAAGACAGGAAAAGGAAGCTGAGGCCAGATTGTGAAGAGGCTTGAACGTCAGAGGAGTTTGCATTTGACACTGGAAGTAATCCTCCAGGCATCCTCTAGAACAGCGGTTCTAGAGGGAAGTTATTCAGCTGGTAGGTGCATCAAACAGCCCAGCATGACCACCAATTGCATTGCAAGACCCCCAGCACACCTTGTTCCTGTTCAGACCTCCCAAACTCTTGATCTCATTGACCTCCTAGGGACAGAGTAGGAACTCTACATCACACAGACACACACACACACACACACACACACACACACATTTCCCTGGAGCCAGACATTTTGGGTGCCATGTTTTACATTCCTGGTGGTGCCTCTGGCTCTCTGCCAAACTGGCTCTGTCCCCAGTTATCTTTGGCATGATGCTTTAGTAGGTACGCCACCATGACATCCTGCCATAGAGGGCAGCATCCTCGCCCTGCAACCTGGAAGGCAGCTTAGAGATCATCTCTTCTTCGTCTCTCCATCCCTCGCACTTAGCACAGTGCCTGGCAAGTAAGTACTTACTAACTGCTTGGTAAATAGAGGAATGAATTTTTCTTCAACTCCGGATCAGACTAGATGGCCACCAGGTGACTTCCAAATTTGATTTCACTTCGTTCCCCAAAATGCATTCTGTGTGCCGTCCCAAATGATCTTCTGGCTATCGCCCAAACAAGACATTCCATCCCTGTACTCACAGGGCCTTGGGGTGGGCTGCCCTTTACACCTGGAAGGTTCTCCTTCCTCACATCCTGAAGAAGTTCTTAGTCCATTCAAGGTTGAAATCTTCAGTTTTCCCACTCCACCCCCTGCCAAAAACCAAACAAATACACTTTTATTTGCTTTAAACAGTGCTGTTTTGTTGTCGAGTCCTTTCGGGGGAGTGGCATCATCTCTTTGGACCCTTATATTGTCACCCAGTAAATTAACTGCTGGGAGATGGCCCAGGTCAGTGCAGGCACGCCTCGATTTAGAGATGTAGGATCAGGCTCTGAATATCAGTTTGGCATGAAAAAGCCCTCTCTTTGTACTGACGTATCTGTTTATGTGTTACTCCGTTTTCATTCTCATCTTTCCACCCCACAGCAACTACCACAGCACTTGGCACGTGGTAACATTAACACATGCTCACTCAGTGTTTGTAGAGGAAGGAAAAACCAGCAGCTGCCACCCTGTCTGTTACCATACACACCACTCTATGCCCCCATTTCCCTCACGAAGGTGACAGGCTCCCATCTGTCCTCGAGGACCATGACTGGGTATTGCGATTATTTAGGATGTTTACCTTTTTGTGCTGTTTATCTATCACAGCAATCACATGCATTCTTCACCTGGTTCTGTTTCATTTGCTCTACATCATTTCACATCAATCTTCCCATGCTTCTCTGAATCCTCATCTTGCTCATTTCTTGCTTTACAAGAACATTTCATGCTATTTATATGCTGCAGTGTAGTCAGCCATTCTTTCACTCTGCTTTCTTCAAAGGGGCTTCTTGGAAGTCTTCACATTTCTTACGGCCCTGTTATACTCCATAGCACTAACCGACCACGATCGGTTTGGCCATTCCATAACTGTTAGGCAAATAATTTTGTTTCTAGCTTCCTCACAAATAATGCTGCTATGAACATTTTTGTAGCTATAAATCTTTTCTGGCTATCAAATAATTTCTGTTGGATATTACTCCATTAGTATAATTTCTAGGTCAGAATATAAGGAATTTAGTCGTTACATTTTGGGAGGGGGGAGGTAGTAACTCCAATTTGTTTTCCAGAATGAACAAACTCATAGCTCTACCGGCAGCAAAGCAACATTAGCTGTCAGCCCCTCCACGAGTCTTTCCATCTTCTCAAATCTCAAGTAGCTGAGTGGGCGTGAAATAATAACTCATTCGCATTTTCATTTCTGATTATTAATGATCTTGAACATTCCTATCATTTGGATAGTTTGTATTTTTAAAAACTTTATATCCCTTGATCAGACATATTTTGTGGAAGGGCTCTTAATCATTTTTAAAAACCAATGCCCTATAGATTTTGGATTGTCAGACCTTTAATAGTAATTTAATGGGGAGACTTCCCCCTTGGCCATTCTAGCTGCACTGATTTGTGCAAAACTTTTATAGTTCTATATAATCAAAACAAAATTTTTTTGACCTCTTCTATTCTGCATCTACTACACTAAGTCATATGTTCTTCTAAACTATGAGTTTAGCATCCACTGTATTTCCTCCAAATTTATGACAAGATCAGACACATACATAACATTAAGGCTAGAATTCGTAAGTCCTCTAGGCCAGTGGCTTCAAAAAGAATAGGGATCCCTGTGAGCTTGGGAGCTACATGTTGGCTTAGCTTTTAAATGTCATGTGTTTCATTGTATTTTTGTTATATACTTTTTTAGTACATATTCATATGGGGTAGGCTGCATTGAGGAGTGCTGTGAGCCACACACGGCCCAGGGCCACGTGCCTGACACCTCCAATCTAGTCTAACTTGTGCTTCACTACAGATAGTTACACCTACGACAAGCAAGCTGGACATTTATACCGTTTTATAGTCTGAAGTGCTAACCTCATCTGTGGGTTAAAACACCCACACTAGGCCCCTGAACTGAGCTCCCACACAGTGCCAATCATGCTATCAAGGGAATCCCTGAGCCAGCCTTCCTAACTCTGAATGGAGGCTCAAAAATGTCAGATGTGGAACATTACTATTTCTTGTTGAGTGGCTAAGGCCCCTAAGGTTTCTCTCCTTCCTGCTTTTCTTCCAAGGTTGATGTACTAGCCCTAAAAACACCTGTACCTTCTGCTTATTTTGCTATGGAGTGCTAATGAAATTACTTATTTATGGAGAGATGTGGAGTAAGAGGTAGCCTGTCAGCCACATGTTGTAGGAAGCCCTCATTAGGGTGGCTGAATGAAACTGAGGAAGGGAAGAATGAGTCACTATTGAAGTGGGCACTGAACTCACTTGAGTCTCCAGGAACAAGAACAGTGAAACCACATAGGGAACAGTCCACCAACCCCTTAGTTCCCAAGCAAGTCTGTAAATCCAAGAAGTAGTCAGTGAACTTTAGAAAACTCAGAGATGAATTTCCTATTTCACACAAGATTCAGAACGTGCCTCTATGGATCAAAGATCACATCCTAACCTGAAAAGACAAAAACCAAAGGAAAATGCTGAATCTGGATGTTTGTATAGCTAGTCTAAGAAGTCTGGTCTAGAAAACTAGCAGAAGAGTTTTCAGGGTTTGGAGGAACAAAGACCATACAATGAATATAATTCGGAGCAACGCACATTTTCTCGCTGAGATGTGAGCATGCAAACCTGTCACACCCCTCACTCGTCAATGGTAGACAGTTGCTGGGCATCTTCCCAGGTATGAATTTCATTGAACCAAGCAACTCCCACATCCCAAACCAACAGTAGTGGAACCAATCCTACTCCACGCTTGCATACATTAAATTGGTTTTTTTTATTTTTTTCTAAAGTGTGCTTTTTTTTCCTCCATTTGAGCTGTTGTTTCAGCATCAGGCCAGAATCCCCACCTCCCACTTTTGAAAAACAAAACCCTCCGACAAGGTGTGAATCACCTGCTGTTGCTTTGTAACAAATGTCAACAAAGGAAAAAAAAGGAAAAATGTTGAAATGTCTTAAAAGTCAAAACCTGTACAAAAAAAATTAAAATACAACCTGAAACAGTTCAAGTTCAGAAATGCCAGTCAAGTCCATTTCCTTTGCCAGAATGGCACCATCAAAGGGCTCTGGGCCAACTGCCAAGTGAGGAGAAGCAAGAGGGCTGGGGCCCAGCAGCAAACCCTCCAGATGGGGGCCCCCAGCACTGCTCTCCCACCAAGGATGGAGTCACTTGGAATTGGAAGGTCTCAGGAGGGGAGGCATCTACAGACTGCCCTGGTGAGTGAGCAGCAGTGGCCCTGCCCTAGACAAAGGAGGTCTGAGAAGTGAGAGGCAGCAGGGTGCCAGAAGGGAGCCTCTGCTAGCCAGCACCACACACAGCACCATTCTGGTGGGGCTTGGTCATCTCCCCAGGCATCAGCTGAGCTGGATCTATCCAACTTGTGAGAAACATGAACTAGGCTTAGGAGGCAAGAAACCCGTGGGTTTGGTAAACACAGCCCAGAACACATCCCTCTGCTGCTCAAATCCGAGCTGCCAACTAGTGACGAGGCAGAAGAAGGCTCCTGGCTCACTCATGCCTGGCTGGAGGTGTCCGTGTGTCCGTGGGGCATTTGGTGTGGGAAGGAGGGACATGGGGTCTCACCCAGAGAAGGGACTCCTTCTGCAGGTCATTCTCTCTGGAGGAGTAACATTAGTGGGCCAAAGTTTCCTCTGACCTATGATCTATCTGACAGACGGTCACCACTGGATAGTGCAGAATACAGGCCAAGGAGGGGGAAGAGTCTGGGGGGAAAGCAGGGCAGGATCTGACACTATGAGATGGCATCCCTGGAGCCCCTGAGTCTAAGGTGACAGGTGGAAGTGAGAGTGTGGCTTAGCAAGAACCGTACCAAATGGGTGAAGGGAAGTCAGTGAAAGGATGGGAGACCTGGGATAGCCTAGTGGGCAGCTCCAGAGCCCACTGAGAGTACATGGAGAGGAATGTGGCCCCTGCTGCTCTCCCTCCCCTGTCCAGTGAGTGCCGGCTGCCCCGGCCAGCCCTAGTGGCGGCTGGAGACCAGACCTTTCACTTTGGACATCTTCTTGGTGGGCTGCCGCTGCTCAGCATGAGGCGGGCATTCCCGCTCTGCCAGCTGTTGCTCAATCTCCTGGGCTGAGGATGATGCTGTGGCCTTGAGGGTTTTCTTGATGTTTGTGACCTGGGGGAGACACAACGGATAACTGTGCTAAGTGTTTGGTGACTCTTGCCTGTCCTTATCATGGGTGCTCTACAGGGGTCTAACTTCATTATTGCTTTGTGCAATGCCCCCCCAGCCCTCTTCAGAACCCTGCCTGGGGACCCAGCAGAGGCAATTCCGGGAGACACTGGGAACCAGAAACAGATTAAGTAACAAGGGAGAGAACTGAAAGAAGGGCCCGACTCCTCCTTAGCTAAAAAGAAGGCATGAGTGAAGTTGAAGGTAGGAGGTCAGAACAGAGCCGACGCAAGGGGACAGAATAGGGGATGCCTCAACACACCCAGGAGAGGCTCCAATCACCTTGAAGCATCTGATGGATGCTCAGAGAGCAGCACTGTGACAGCCACACACCCCTCCAAGGGCTGTCCACAGCTGCTCTCTGTATCAGAGGAGGCTCCGTTTCAGACAAAGGAATCCTAATGCTGATCCCACATCCCAGCCACCCCTGGGATAAGGCTGCTGCCCCCAAGCTGCTCTTTTCCAAGCACTAACTGACTCTCTTGAGTTTCAGACGAGCTGAAGATCTCGTAGGCTGTGTGTTTGTGAGAATGGCCAACCAGGCCTTACACCCAGCAGGAATCTAGTAAATGTTGGCTGAGTTGCTGAATCCTTGGCTGACTCATGTGCAGCAGCACAATGGACTTTTGTCAGGAAATGGGCTACAAGGCACCCAGAGCCCAAGTCCTGGGTCAGAACCAAGCGCTCAGGACCTTGCACTGGAAGGACTGGCTGCAGACGCAGTTTGCCATCAGCTGACTCTTTACAAGTTTGTCTGACCCTTCTCTCTCTTCCCACTCACACAAACTTTGCAGATGGTCTTGCAATCCCTCCCCACTGGCCTGGCACCTCCCTGCTGGGAAGCTCCTTCCAAAGCCTCAATCAGAGATGCTAAATGCCTGGTCCTTACCCTGAGCCCCAAGAGAACTTTCTCCATTCAGGGAAATACCCTTTAACCCTGCTCTTTGCTGAGACAGCCACACCTCATCTCCTCAAGATCCCATTTTGATACCTAAGAGGTGCAATCTTGTCAAGAGTTTTTTCAGTTCCTAAGCAGTTGCTATATCCCTGGTATTTACATGTCTATTGATCCAAAAAGATCTAAAAGATCTTTCCTCATGAAAACCGTATTCACTGGCTTTTCCACAAAACGTTATTTTTCAGTGATTCTATCATTGGTTAAGGATGGTCATCTTTGATGGCCAAAGAATGGCAAAATGGCAGGGCTGGACCAGCCTTTCAAGTTCATCTAGTGTAGCCCATCCCTGAACAGAGAGTCCCTCTAGACCTCTTCTAACACCTCCAGGGTGGGCAAGGGGTGGGTGCTGCCTCTGGTGGACATGCAGACCAAGGCTGATGGCTCCTCCTCAAACAGCCCGTCCTGTACATTCCTCCATAAAACAGCACACATTCTTATGGCACAATTTCCAATCCTCACCTCACCCTGGACATCCTCAGAAATGGGCCTCCGAGAGCTCAGGGGCCAGCAGCAGACTGACCACCTCCTTCATCCTGGACACGAAGCATCTACTAATGCCCCCAGAGGCAGGCTGGGTTGCTGGGCTCTTCTCCTATCATGCATATGCAGTCCATACAAACCCCTGGCTTGAGCCACAATGCCTCCTCCACCCGCACTTTGTAAAAAAATCAACTGTGAAAGTACAGTCTGGTCAATGATCCACCTAAAATCTCTTCTTCCTTAGATTCACTCCAACTCTTCTGAAAAATTGAAATGTTTTGTGTCATCTGCAATTCGATAAGGCCGGTCACCTATCTCCCTGTTTGAGTCATTGACAGACATGAAAGAGCTCTCTGAGGAAGCACTGACTTTTTCCAAATGTCATCCATGCAAACGCCCTCTGCTCTCCACCATCATCACACTGGTGATGCTTAGCTTGGAGAGGACTCGAAAGTGAGAGCAAGCCTGAATGATTTCAAGAGCTGGCATATGGGCAGGGAGCACACAAGGGCGGTGAGCACCCTCTGGTGCAGGAGAGAAAGGAGCAGATGAGGAGTCAGAGGGCCTGGGTTCAGACCATGCTCCCCACCCCACTCCCACACACAACTTCAATTCTTCAAGGTTCACTCCTTCTGAAACAGCACTGCATCCCAAAGGCCCAAGAGCACTGACCTGCCTACAGAGGAGAGTCCCATCGCCTGAGCTGAGCCTTCAAGGCCCCAACCAAAGCCCTCCACTCCAGACTGTCCAGTGGACATGCTGTGTGCATTCCTGACACGGCACCCTCTCTAGATAACTACAATGCCGCCCCTGCCCAAATCAGCTTGGGGTGCTCTCATCGTTCAAGGCTACAGCATTCTATATCACTCACTGACATCCCAAATATCTGTTAATTAGACTGGGAGCCCCTTGCGGTCAAGGAGCAGGTCGACCCTGCCTGCCACAGAGTTCCAACCTGGCTCAGCTAATGAAATGATCTTTGCTTTAATTTTCCTAGGAGCCACAATATAGTGAATGAAATAATAAAGGAATCCGCCTAACTTGGAGTATTCACATAGGTGACTGGGGAGGGAAGTCTCACCACCAAAAAAGAGACCTCCTGGGCTTTCCAAGCTCCCCTGGTTAGGGTTTCTGGCCTTTTGAATCCTCCCCCCACATGAGGGCACAGAGGGCAGTAACCTCAGGGGACAATGTCTACGGAAGAGGAAAACCTATGAGCCACAGAGCGGAAGAACCATGGTGAGAAGAGCCTCAGAGGCAGTGGGAGAACCGGCAGATCTCAGAAATATCTGCGGAACCACTGCCCAGCCGTCTGAACCTCCCCTCTTCAGCATTTGTGACAACAGATCTGGGCCGAGACATCACATCAGCCAGCAAAAAAAAGGTGTGAAACAAATGAGAGTAACTGGGAACAAGACCAGGAAGCTGAGAGGATGCTTGGGGCTGCTAAGAAAAATCTGGCTTCCAAATCACAATGTGCTAATCCTAAGCGGCTGCTCCTCCAAGCATACATGGGCTACACCTGCCCCGGACCAAGGGCCCAGGCAGCTCCTTCCCCAGCAGCCTTGGTCCCCAATGAGGGGACGACCCCTGCAAAGAGCTCCTCTCCCCAGAATGCGGTCCCAATGTCAAGAGGCCTTGCTCAGGGTCCTGTGCTCTGTTCTCTGGTGCCCTTGACCCAGGCTGCCCCTCTCGCTGCTGGCCCACTAGTTTCTGGAAACTCTCTACTCCCTGGAACGCGCCCCTGCCTTCCCAACAATCTCTGGCCCTTGCTTGCTCCCTTGTGTGAATGCCTCCGAGGTCTCCTTCTATTTGAAGACGTGGGCCTGCTGCTGCAGCCACACACTGGCACCACATTGGGCACGTTGTGGGAACTCTTCCTGAATGCTACCTAATGCCTTGAACTTTTCACTTAGTCGTCTTGGTCTTTCTCCTAGATGAGTCCAAACAACTGCAGCTCTTGGTAACGGACTGCACAAACTTCTTGCCAGGGTCTGGGATGCTTGTGACCTCAAGACCCACATCCCGAGCCCCAACACCCACTTTCACTCTGCCCTCATCTCCATCTGTAAATGGAACAGCAATCCCCACCCACCGGGGGCAGAGGAGCCAATGTAGGGACCAGCTCAGGCACTGGCTGCCACCCTCTTCTAATGACAGAGGCACAGTCCCACCCTCCATGGAGGACTCCACCCCCACCTACCTCGGCCTCCACCTGCTGTTGCGTCCGGCTGAAGTTCTCCTTGTACTGGTTGGCTCTCAGTACCTGCTGCTCAATACCTAACAGAACAGCTTCACAGCCATCACACCTGCAGAGGGATAGCCAGGCCCGGCCTGGTCAGCTGGAGACCTGGGGATGCCCCTCCCCATTCATAGTGGCCACTTACCCGTTTCTCTGGGAGACCCTGTGAGCCCATCGGAGGCGGGGCAGGGGGAGCATTGAGGGAGGAGACACTGTACCCAACATCAAATACCATTTTCCTCAGGTACAATCTTCGTGTCAGAGGCTCCTCACTACTTAAATCAAATTAAAAACTCCCACTGCAGACTCCGAGGCTCACTGCTAGCAACATCCAGCAGCCCACTTCATTCCTCACTGCCTTCCCAGAGAACAGCTGGCGAAGCCTCTCTTCACAGGCCCTGCAGACCTGATCCCAGCCCACCAAGCCTCCTCTGGCCAATGGCTTTCCTCTTCCCAAACCTTGCCCCAAACCACGCCAAGTGTTAGTCCAGTCCAGCACCCAGGCTGGGGCCTGGCACCTTGTCAGCACTAAATGCTTGTGGCTTGACTGATGAGCGTCACATCCCACACATGAATGTTGTAATTGTGCATTTGTGTGTATGTGATACAGAAATGATAGGGAAAAACATATAAAAATAAAAGCCACATATACATATGTCTACGTGCATCCAGAGCTATACTCACTCGCCAACACGTCATTTACGTGATTTCCTTAATGCTGTTAGCTTGGACACTTCTATCTCTTAGAGGGTCAGAGCTGCTTAGACACTGTTCAAATCCAAACTGAAGTGGGCCCAAACAAGTGACCCAATCCACTCCCCGTGCTGGAGGGCAGCCGGCCCAAGATCTCCCTTTTATACGTGTGTGGGCATCCTCGCTCAGTCACCAGACACCGGGTCTTTATGCAGCCCCCAGAGGACCTGGCAACCAGCTTGGCACGTGGCAGGAGCCCAACCAGGGCCCAGAAAGTTCCCCTTTTCCAACTGATACTGTTCTCCAGAAGACTTCCTGAGCTGTATCAAGTCCTGGGAGGCTGGGGGATCCAGGAACTGACCTCAACATCCAGGGATGTAAAGTGGGCCCATTAGCCCAGCAGTCCCTGACTGTCCACCCTGGAGCACAGGGGACCACGTGAACTTAGGCTAGAGTAGCACTCAAGCGGAGAAAGGCCAAAGGAAGTATTTCCTTCCTATGACCCCTGGCCAGGAGCCTAGTAAGCCTGAGAGGTCAGAGGACCTGGGGCCAAGGTAGGAAGACCCTGGTCCCCCTAGCAGGTGTCCCCATCCAGGAGGGAAAGGCTGCCCTCCCTGCCCGTCAGATTCCTCTGTGTACACCCCCGCCTCACCACTCCTGCAACGTCTTGACAAGGGTGTTGATGTCCTTCTTCTGAATGTCTCGGCCGATGCAGAAATCCACCTCGAGAAGCTGGTTGCGCTGGTCCAGCTTGCCCTGAATGATGTCCGTGTAGACGGCTTCGATGATGAGATCTTCTAACTCCCGAAGATTGCGCATCTCAAGGTCCTTCAACAGCACCGAGTAGGGGATACACTGCCAAGAAAGCCGCACCACATTTTAGGAATCCAGTGCCCAGGTGGGGCCCAGCAAGCACAGCAGACGGACAGGACTTCAAAGGGATGCTACTCTCGGGGCATTTCAGGGGCACACAGGCCAGTCAACAAGCTGACAGCACCATGGGTAAGAGAAGGGGGAATAACCTCCAGCCTAGCAGCAAGAACCAAATCAGAACAGAAGCCTTTGGCTGTGGAGTCTCCTCGCTCTTGGACCTAAGAGGCAGCACAGAGTCACGAAGAGGACACTGGCCTTGGAGTCAGAAGACCTGGGCAAGGCCTTTAACCTCTGTGTCTCAGTTTCCTCATCTGAAGAATGAGAGGGTTGGACTTGAAGGCTTCTAAGGGCCCTCTCTGTCCCTGCCCCTAGTCCCTAGTCCTCTTATAGCCCCCCATAACTTCTCTCTGAGAAGTGAGCAGTGGAGGAGAGGCCAGAACACCTCCCACACCCTCCAGAGCTTTGGGAGGCTGGCAAGCTCTGTATCCCACCTGACTGCAAGCACCAGCAAGAAGAGAGGCCTTGGCGGTAGCAGGGAAACAAAGGGCCCCTGGATGCCCCCTCCACGTCCCCCCCAAGTGCTTCCTCAAGGCAGGACCCTGGGACCTCCCCCTCACTGCCTCTCTCCTAGGAGGCGCTGGCCTTGGTGGTTTCTACGGCCAAGAATCCAAGCCATGCCCTCTGCACCGGGCCTTTTACACCTTGTTCAGGATCCTCCTAAGCCAAGAGAGTCTGGGAAATGGAGATGGGAAGAGGATGGAATCACAGACCCCAGAGGTCAGGGACAAAAGGCCGACATCTGGGAAGAGCAGAGGAGCTTCCAATGACACAGGACGATAACCTCACAGGCATCTCAGCTCTACCAAGAAAGACAGTGACCACAGGGGTTAGGGTGGCCGCAGTGCAGTCAGGAGGACCTGAGCTCAAATCCAGCCTCAGAAAGGGAGGGATGCCATGCACAGAGCAGCAGGTGACCCGCCCCTCAACACCGGGGTCTGGACCCAGGCAGCCAAGGAGAGCTGCCCTGCTGCTGACTGCAGACATCAATGAGCTGGCCTCCTGGCAGGAAGGGAAAGTCCTCAAACAGCTTCTCACAAGGGACCCCACCACCAGCTTCAGCAGTGTGATTGTTTTTCGGGAAGCTGAGGCTCCTACCTTCATTCTGGCTGCCAGGCTGACAATGGTCAGGTGCTTTAGCTTGTTCTTCTGAGCAGGGGTGAGCTCTGGCAGGCTCTCCTTGTTGGCTGCTCAGGCCACACCAGCCCCAAACAAAACAAAGAACATACATGAGACAACCTTCCTCTGGAGGAAGAACCTCCAGACTCCCAACCAACCTCCCACGGAGCCAGGCCAGGGATGCAGCTGTCTTTGGATGGGGTCCATTCTGGCTGGCTTTAACTTCTTCTTCTTAAAAACAGTATTAATGAATAATCTAACCAAACAATAAGTATCCAAATAAAATCTTAAAACTATTTACACAAGAAGATGCAAATGGGAGAGGTCATGTAGCGCAGTGAGCAGAACCAGGAGGGCCTGGGTTCAAGCCCTGCCCCTGACACCCATTGTTCGTTTGATCCTCAGCAAATCAGGTGCCCCAGGTGCCAAAGACAGCTATATCGAGTAGCCGATCTGCAGCGGTGGCATCCCCACACACACGTGCATTCACACCCTCCTTTTTAAAAAAACCAGTTCAGAATAACCATAGATGGGCCATGGCCCTGCCAATCCATCCTCAGCCTGCACACGCAATCTGGCCCCCCTGAACCTCCCCAGCACCAGAAGGCTCTGTGACAGTGAGTGCCCTGTTTACTTGGCCAGCTCGCCCGCACTGTGCCCGCTTCCAGTCAGCTCAGAGATGCTGACCACTCTTGCTTCTAAGCCCTGTCTTTAGGTCCCATCTCAGCCCTGGGATCCCTGGCACCTCCAGCACATTCTCACCTAACAGAATCCTGCCAGTGACCCTCTGGCTTTGCTCAATGACTGACGACATGGTGCAGCACTGATTCTCCCTGGCTATGAAGTTTACAAACTCAGTACTGTGCACACGGATACATGGCTATTTTGTCTTTGTGTCCCCAGAGCCTAAAACAGGGCTGCGCATTCAGTAGGTGCTTAATAAATACTTGCTGAGTGACAATCAGTATTTCCCTCCGGGAAAGATCATGAGAATGGCTTCAGGTTATTTGGGCACCGAGGCAGGTGTAGGAAGGCAGCAGCAGAGCTGAGAAGGGTCTGCCTCAGAAAGGTTCCAGCCCACTCACCTATATAGTCTGGGTAGGTTCCATAGGCAAACAGGCTGAGCAGCTGGAAATAGGCTGCGTTGGCACCTTCTGCGAGCTGTGGAAGAAGGACGGTCAATGAACAGCAAGGCAGTGGCTGGCCGCCTCCCGTCCCCAGAATCGGGCATGCCCTCGGCAGGCACAGGAGAGAGGTCTCTGAAGTGCAGGGGAGGGGAACAGCCCAAGGCCCTTTCCAACAATGCTCTGCCTGCCCCTTCCCACACGTCTCAGCAGCCCCAACTCATGAGAGCTTAGATTATTAGATTCCCGTTGGTCCAGAAATGTCCCCGAGTGACTGGCTTGGTTGGCCACTCTGGACCATCTCTGAGGACCCCTGCTCCTCAGTGCTGAACAAAAACTCAGGAGAGTCTTGCTGTCCTGGGTCAACCTGAGTCTTCAATCTAAGTGGCTTGTCCCAGCCCTCCTCCTCCCTCCACCTCTGCCCTCTGTACCACAAAGGGTCAATCAGAGCTAGTGCAGGGTGCAGGGCAGGAAGGAAATCAGGCTAGGGCCAGGAAAGAATTTTCATAAAACTGGAAACCACAGACCCCTGCACTGCTAACGCTCACTACCATCTCAAGAAGTGCCGAGACCCTCAGGAGACCATAAATGCTCCTGGGCTGAGGGATGTTTGGGGCATGTGTCCCCCTCCCCAACAGGGCCTGTGGCAGACAAAGAAAGGCCACCCCCCAACTTTGAATGAGTCACAGCCCTCTTCTGTGGGAGAGAGCTGGCCCTAACTCAGGCCCCTGGACAGTGGCAGCTCAGGAGTCCCTTCATTCCCATTGTCCAGACTCCAGACATTCCCATTCCCATTCCGGAAGCCATCCTGAGACTCTAAGAGGAAGTTTCGGGGGACAGGCTGCCATGGGAACTCTTAAGTTTTTACCCTTTCCTTTCCAGAAGTTCTGAGTGTTTCATTTAAAATCACAGTGTGGAGAAGGAGGGATGTGCAGCCCCAGGGCAGCAGGGTCACAGGCCCTGGCCCCCTAACTGTCCTTCCCATCTGAGATCACTGGCTCAGAGGAGTCTCGGCCAGGCCCTGCTTTTAGACCAGGGAGCATGGGATCACCCAGAGGAAGCTGTCTGTGCTCCTCTCTACAGGTTTGGAGAACACTCCACAGCTTCCCTCAATGGTCCCAAAAAATCCTGTCCAAACACTATCTCTGGCAGCGACTTAACATAGTTCCCTCTGTTCAGGCTTCCAGAGCCATGAGGAGCCAAGGAGGGCCTGGAAGACTCATGACGGGCCCTCAGTTGGCCCCAAGTAGACTGATCGAGGCCTCAATGGGGGCTCCCCAAGAAGGAAGAGCTGAAGCATCTCTAGGACTTGGTAAAGAGCTCCCGAGAGCCCGGCATAAATGGCCAGCTTTTCCATCTCCTTGCCAGTGGCTTTTGGGGGTCAGCTTCTTGCACCATTTTTAACATTCCTGGAAATGAATCCTACACGGGGCACAGGAATGAGCTGTTAGTGAGAGGAGTCTGGAGCCTCAAGCTTCGTAAGTGCTTGTGCGTGTGCTGGCTGGCCTGAATGACAGGCCAGAGGGAGTGGCAACTCCGACCAGACTGTCCAGAGCCCCGCCTTCTTTGCAGAATGGCTGAGAAAACGCCAAAGACAGCCAGGCCAGCAAAGCTTCTGGTGCTCTGAGCTGACCTTCCACATCACTGGTCACTTCACTGACTCTGCTCTCCCTCCTCTCCAGTTTCTCCACGGAATTTTTTTCCTGACCAAACTGTGACTAATTTTTCCCATAACCAAACCATGGCACATGGCTCTAACAAGGACCTCCCCAAAGAAATGTCTCTTAGGCTTCATCTCCTGTTGCTTTTGGTCCATCCCAGTATCCTCCTGCCTTCGCGCCCGCCTCATTCCGGCTTCCTCCACTGCCCGCTCTGTGTAGTCCATGGGGATTTACCCCGTACCTGCAGGAGGTTATTTTAAATCATGCTGCTCCTGGCCAGCTTCCTTCAACCTGTGTCTGCATCAATGGCAAATCAATGGGACATCATCCCCACGGAAAACCTTGTTTCTGTTGGAATCCTTTTCTAACTCATAAAGATCAATGAGAGTTTTATCCCTGCCTTCCAGAATACCTGGAAGCCTTAATGACATGCTTTTCACTTCCTTCACCCAGATCATCAGCAAAGATAATGAAGAAAAAGAACCAACGACCAATCAGCCCAGAGGGCCAGGCCTCCCCCGCCCATCCTCCTCCTCCTCCTCTGCCTGGACCAGTGCCTCGAGGCTCCCTGATGCTGTTAATCAGCTCTAAGCTCCTTGGTTCCATAAACATGAGGTCCCTGGAGACCTGGGGAAAAGGGGGAGCGCTTACCTCCTGCACATTGGCCAGCTCGAGCAGCTCTCCGAACACATACACTCCAGGAGCCTCCAGGACCTGACTTATGAGAGCCGTGAGAGCCGAGCCACTGGTGCCTTTGGCTAACAAAATAAACTGCTCCAGGAGGTTGCAGGAGGGTTTCTGTTCACCTGCCATTCTGCGCCTGGTAACCTGGTCAAAAAGAGAACCATTTCAGTCAGTTCCCTCCCACTCTCTCCCATTCATGCTGGTCTGGATTCTGACTGTGCTTTTATCGTGCCCATGACAAAAGCAAACTTCTCCTGACGCCAGGAACAAGCCATTACTGTCACATGGATCCAGCCCAGATTGAAGGAAATGTGCTCATTCTGAGAATTTAAGATTCATTTGGAAAAGGCCTCTCGATTCCTAGTCAAAAGCTGGAAAGGGGCTGCTTTCCAAATTGTTAGACGAAGCCATATCCTGAGACTGAAGAAGGACATCCTCAGAGGGACAGGCAGCGTCTGGAAGCAGCTGCTTTCTGGCCCTCCCACTGCCATAAGCAAGCACACCAGCAGCCACAGTTAAGATTGTTCCTTGAACCCAAGCTTCTTATGCAAACAATCTAGAGCCTCAAATGTGTTGCTGACCTAGGGCAGCAGAGAGAAGCAAAGGAGCAGTCAATCTTCGGAGAAAAGAAAGCTGCTTTTGTTAAACCAAACTGCTAACTCTCCCAATGCAAAGGTTTCACTTGAGTTCACTGGTGTCACCTTCAAGAGGTGGGCTCACATGCCAATCAAACCAGAAGCAGAACAGGCTGTTATGGACCACAGACTCCTCAGACCTGTGTCTCCACCACCATCTGTGAGGACCAGAGAATCCGCACCAACGCCCAGGGCCTTGAGAAGGCCCAGTGGGGAATGCTCTGCTGAGGCTCTGGTGGGGGTGACAGCAGAAGACATGGGTAGAGGGGTTGTCTCTCAGTCCTAGACTGTCGCGGAGATGGGCGGCAGTGCAAAGACACATCAGATTACTCGGAAGGGCAAGAAATACATGTGGAATTGTTAAGTTAAAAAGCATTTTTGAGTACCCAGTGTATAAAAAGAAGGTACAAGAAGCGTTTTCTTCCTCAAAACATCATGTTAGAAAAGGGGTAAGGGAAGCATGGCAAAACAGTGTAGAGGGGAAGCAAGGGGAGCTTCTCTGGATAATCCGCTTTAAGAGCTGCAGTGGGAACCCTCACATCACAGAAGCAGGATGTTGGGGGCGGGGGGCAACGTGTGCTTTGAGACTCTTCTGAGCAACAGAAAGAGGAAGGAAGAACTAAGGGAGGGGGTTTGCACCAATGTCCAAAGATTTGAAACTCTTCCAAGAAGACTTTTGCAAAATGGAGAATCTGGGAAATACTGGAGATTTCTCTTCTCTCTGGAAGAAACGATGTTTGCAGGTGTAGGGGAAGAGCGCTGGGGAGAGGGTCTGCAGGGCTCAGGAGGAGGGGAAGGGGAAGTGCTCAGGCCACCTAAGGAGGAGCTTGGTGAGAAAGAGCTGGAACCTCCACGTCCAGGGTGGGCCCCAGCGGACAGAAAAGAGGCGAGGGACGGGGGAAAGGAGAGCGGAGGAGACTGGGGGCGCAGGCAGGGACACAAGCTGTCCTTGTCTGGGCTTCGTCTTTGTCCACCACCCAGCAAAGGCACAGCGAGGTCCTCGTCCTCTCCAGGGGCTCAAGTCAAACAGAGGTCAAGTGACTGGCCCAGGGTCACACAGCTGGTAAGGCCTGGGGCCAGATCTGAATCGGCCAAGCGCCGGGCATGGAGCTGCCCTCAAAGGGGGCAAGGCTGGCACCTGATCATTGCTTGCTGAGGGCACAGAGCAGGGGGGGGCTGGGGAGGGAAAGAGGCTTCCTGAGAGTGGGGGGGATAAGAAGGAGACTGAGGAGACAGAAGTGAGGGGGGCAAGCCTGGGGGGGGAAGGGAGGCGCACTGGGGGAGGGGAAGGGGAGAGAGGGAGGGGGAAGGAGCAGGAGAGAGGGAGAGAAAGGGGAGGGAAAGAAGGCGAGGAGGAGGGAGGGCGGAGGAGGGAAGGGGGAGTGGAGGAAGAAGGGAAGGCCAGGGGAGGAAGGGAGGCCTCAGTGGGGGCGGGGCTCGCCCCCTCCCCTCGCTCACCCGGAGGGGGGGCGGGGCGGCCCAACCCCCCAGGAGCTCCCTCAGCGCCTCCTCCGGCCCTGGGTCCCCCGGCTCCCCCGGGGCCTCCCCGGCTTATCGCACCTGCCTCTGGCGCCAAGGCTCCGTCTCCTCCGCCAAGGCTCCGTCCGTCCGCTCCCGGCGCCTCCCCGCGGGTTGTCAGGCGGCCATCATCGCTCCGGGGTCCGCCGCTCATCTGCCTCCGCCGGCTCGGTCCTCTTCGAGGCCCCCTCGGAAACCCAAGGCCTTTGCTCACAGGTTCCGGCCGCCGCACGTGGGTTCCGGCGCACGCGCACGCGCAGTCTCTTCGTGCGGGGTCCGAGAGGGCTTCCGGGCTTCCGGGCTTCCCCCTGCTTCTACCCAAGGAGCTGACTCCGTAGGCAAAAGCCTTCTCTCTTTGCGCATGCGTGGCCCCTGCCCCCAGCCAGACAAAAGCCTTCCCCGAGCAGCTGCCTGGGGTACGTGGCCCATCTTCAGAGCCCTACTCGGGTTTCCCCCCCACGCTCCCCTCCCCGTGCAGATTTCCCTGCTCCGCACCAATGCTCCCCCCCCCGTGCAGATTTCCCTGCTCCGCACACATGCCCGCCCATGCAGATTTCCCTGCTCCGCACCAATGCTCCCCGCCCCGTGTAGATTTCCCTGTTCCGCACACATGCTCCCCCCCTTCCCTTCTTTCCCTCGCCCCCCACCCCCCAGTGACTGTCCAGCCTCAGCTTGAAGATTTCGGAGAGAGAGCTCATCATCACCTTAGCCCAAAGCCCATCTTACTTTTGGAGAACTGCGGGCGATCGGAAGTTTATTTTTATAAGGTCATGGAATTAGTTTGGAGAAGTCCTGAGATATAATACCCCTCCCCACCCACACACACCCATTTTACACATGAGCAAGGTAAAGCCCAAAGAAAGGAAGGAATCTGGCCAAGGTGACTCGGGCTAGAATATGTGACGATTCTTTAGGGTGCTGCCTGGCTGGTAAAGCTTTCTTAGACAACCAAATGACCTTTATTTTTTTTATTGAAATTTCCTCTTCGGACAATGAGAAACTTTCAACTTGACTGACAAAATAAAGACATTTTTCTGTGCAATGGTCAACCTAGGCAATTACCCCCACCCCACTAAAATAAATGACAAGATACTTTTGTCTGGTGAGATCATCTTTCAATTGGGTCAATCGATTAGAGATATGAATTAGGTATGAACAAGGTTTTGACGGCCAATCAAGGTACCTCCGCTAGGTGTATCAGGAAGTCTGGAGGATTGTTTTAGGGGATTGCTCACTACGTGTGAGGTTTGTTTGGAATGGTGGATTTCTACACCTAGCAGTTAAGTGTTAGTCATGGCCAGCCAAGCACCTGAGAAGGAATCCTTTGGGTGAGAGGAAGGAAACTCAGTCTCTGTCTTCCCCCTTTGAAGAAGAAAGCCCCAATAAACCCCAGAAGACCAGAGGATTTGGACTTTTGAGTGGCCATCCAGGCAGCTCCTGAAAGAGATCAGAGGAGAGGGCAATGAGCCCATAGCTGTGATAACAAAGGCATATCCAAGGCTCTGCAAGAAACCTGGTCACAGCCTCTGTCCAACCCCAGGGGAAGTTCATCAGTGCCCCATGAAGGGGAGGACAGGACTTCCCAGCTGGGAGGTGGGAGCTGGGAGGTGGGAGCTGGGAGGCAACTCATGCTTAAATGTGGAAGAGATCAGACCTGTCTGGCTTGGGGGGGGGGGGGTGCCAGCTTCTTTGTAGAGCTACCCAAAAGTGAAAGGGGCTGCCTCAGCAAACAAGAGACTTCTTCTCAACTAAGTCAAAAAGTTTCTTGCTGCAAGGCACAGGAAGAGCATGTGGGGAACATACGAATAAAAGTCAGCTTGAGGAGAAACAGACTCAGGACCCTGTCCAATAAAAGCCCTGAGAAGAGGCTAGCCAAGGCAGATGCAGCTGTGGGGCATTGTCTTCCATACACCGCCCTTTGCATGGACTACACTCAGTGTGGTGAAGGATATGAATGACAAACAATGAATAAAATGTCAATTTTGGGGACCATAGGGAGAGCCTGTAAGGACCATCAGAGTCCTGTCTGACTGGCAGATGGGTTGCTGAGGATGCAGAGTGTCCCAAAAATCTCAGTGCAATTGGAAGCTGCTCTAACTTAGAGGTGGGGCTGAGGAACAGGTCTTCCAGCCAGGACAATGTAATCCAATAAACATTTATTGAGCGCCCATACCAGGGTTGGAGCTAAATGTTAGGAACATAAGAAAGAAAGAGTCTGTCATTAAGGAATTTAAACCTCACGGGGAAAGACAATCCACACACGTGTTATAGGCTTCATTTTGATCCTCACCACAACCCAGGGAGGTAGGTGCTATTATGATCCTCATCTTACAGATGGGGAAAGGGAAACAAAGGCCAAGTGACTTGCCCAGGGTCACACAGCTAGTAGGTGTCTGAGGCTGCATTTGAACTTGAGTCCTCCTGAATCCAGAATCAAGCAAAGGTGGAGGTGGGCTTTAGGAAAATCACTTCCTCAGCCTTGTAGAGAGGGGAGGGGGAGGTGTGGGAGAGAGAGAAAAGGGGAGATAGAGAGGGAGTGAAAGAGGGAGGGAGGGAAAGAGGGAGAAGAGAAAAGGAAAGAAAGGAAGGGAGAGAAAGGGGGAAGGGAGCGGCAGCGCAGGAAAGGGCAGGAAGAAGGGAGGGAGAAAGGGAGGAGAGAGAAAGAATTAGAGAGGGAGAGGAGAGGAGAGACAGGAGGGGGAGGAACAGGGAGGGAGAGCGACCCACAGGCGGCTCCGGAGAGCACAGGAGCCCCACGCGGTTGGATGTTTACGAACAAGTCCACGCGAGTCTACCCACACGGAGACCCAACTTAGGGACAGCAGCCTGCAGAACATCATGGGACGCGTAGTTCCCGGGCATCTCGGGAAGGGACTGTGAGGACTCCAAAGTGCGCGGCATGCTGGGACTTGTAGTCCTCGTGCTCACCTCTTGGAGCAGAGCCTCGAGGTTGCCGGCAGAAGAAACTGCTCTTATTGGCCCTCACCCGCCGCCGGGGCGCAGGGGAAGTCGCGGTGCGAAAGGAAAAGATTGACCCAAGGAAGCTCCCGTCTCAGGTCGGGTGGGGATGATGACGACCGAGAGACGGTCGTCTGGAGGGACGCTCCTCCTTCCCCCGCCGAAGCCGCTCCTTCTCCTTTTGGTAGGATCAGATGCCCATCCGCAAAGAGGGGCCGGCCCCCGGCAGGATAGCTGCTTCCCATTGGTCACAGGGGCGGAGGGCGGGCCGGAGTGGGGGAGGGGGACGGGGACCGCTGCCGCCTCAGTCGCCGCCGCCTCCTCAGCAGAGAATCCCGCTCCGGCCCGGCCCCGGCCCGGCCCCGGCCCCGGCTCCGGCTCCGGCTCCGGCTCCGGCTCCAGCTCACCTCCCGCAGCCGCCGCCGTCATCGTCGGCGCTGCCCGCTGCAGGTGACCAGCTCCGGGGCAGCGCCGCCCGGAGCTGCCGGCGCCTCGTCATGTCCACGGAGGACGAGCGGGCCCGGGAGATCCAGAGGGGCTTCAAGCTGTATCCGCCCGCGGGGGACTTCGGAGCTGGGGGGGACCCCAGGCAGCGGGCGGTCGGGGGGGGCCTCGAGCTGAGGGGACGGGTTGGAGGAAGAGGGGCGGGGTCCCTGCGAGAGGGGCCCGGCATGGAGGGGACCCCTGGGCTGCGAGGGGGCTGTCCCTGCCTGGGAGGATGGGAAAGGAGATGGGTGGGGGCCCACTCAGAAAGGCGGGGTGCTGGGAGGGACCCCAGGACCATTGGGGGAGAGGGGCTACTGTCCCCGAGGTGCCCGGCGAGGGTCCTGGAGAGGAGGGAGGGGCGGAGGGGGCGCTCAGGGAGTGTCTTCCTTCCCCCCTTTCGAGGCTCCCGTCTCCACTTCTGCCTCTTTTTTAACCCAGTGGAAAAGACGGGGAGACGGAGTCAGCGGGAGCAAGCGGGGCTCCCCCGGGGGGTCGCCCTTAAGCCCCCGCAGTCCGGCTCGTGCGCGTGTAGACGCTAGCGGGGAGCCTGGAGCTAGTGGTGGTCCCCGCTGCGGCCCCCCCGTACCCCGTTTAGGTCCTGCCCTCTCCGGGCTCGAGGCGCCCCAAGCCTGGAAGTTGTTCATCGTCGCCTCGGTGGCCTCTCTCCACTTTGCTCTGTTGCGCTTTACTTTGTTTGCAGTGCGGAGCTAGTTTTAGAAACACTTAAAACAAATAGAAAAAGAACGCAGCCTTCTCACGTTTACGGCGTCTTTATTCACTTTTTCTGTCTCGTTCTCGCTCGCTGGGCTGTCTTAAAGTTTTCTTCCAGGGCCTGTTGCCCAAAACAGATAAGTCAGTGAAGATCCGGAGGCTATTGCAGTTAAAGCCAGTCGTCACCCTGGGGCTGGCCTCCTCTGCAGAGGTTTGGGGATGTGGGGAGTGCTTTCTCAGCAGCCTGTGATAGCCTCAGAAAGCTCACTTTTCCCTCTGTCCATGTCATTTTGTCACTAGCAGTTTGCAGAATGCCAAATACCGAAAAGGCAGCAAGAAGCCTTGTGAGTGAGACCGGAAATGTAAGGAGGGCAGATGTGCTTTGTTTCTGCTCCTTTCTCTGAAAATGCCCCATCGGTTTGCCTGCTTCCTTCCCTCTTATGAAAAACTTTCTGCCTTGTGTAGTCACAGGGCTGGTAGCTTTACTACTTCTTACAAAGTTTGACATACTCTACGTTTCTCTGAATTGGGTTCCAAAAAATAATCACCATCCTCCTACAAAGGGATGGATTTTTACTGGTGGACAGTGGCACACTTCTATTTTTTCCACTCCCATGACTATGGATTCTTTCTTCCTATTTTCCCCAAGTAATGCTGGGCTTGGTCATTTAACATGTGTGCAGCTTTCAAGAAAGAGGTGACGGTGATTTCTTTGCTAAGGTAGTGAGTAGCTTCACCTGCTGGAAATCAGAAAGTATGTGTTGATGGTGTATGAGCAAAGCAGGAAGTGGAAAACACCTTTTCTCTGTCAAACTTTATTCTTGAGAAAACTGAAGAATTAAGTAGCTAAGATAGGAATGTAGGAATTGGTAAGAATTCAGAACCCATGGCAGTCTTCTAGGTAAGAAGATGAATCCATCAGTGCAGCAGAGATGTGCATGTACAGGGTCCCGTATAGAACAAATTCAGGGAAAGATAATATAGGAAAAAAGTATGGGAGCAATTGCTCAAATTCCCTCCAGTTGTATTCTTCGGGCCAGTAATGCCTGGTATATGAGGGCTAAGGGCAAAAAACTAGGAAGTTGCTTTTATGTAAAAATAAAATAGGTCTAAGTTTTGGTAACTTAAAGAGAACTGTATGCTTTTCTTTAGGCTAAGAGTAACAGTCACATAGAATTTCCACACACTGGCATAACCCCACTTTGGTTTCAGTGACTCTTCTCTCTCTTGGATCTCCTCCTACCTCTTTTATCCTTCCTTCTTAAATTTCCTTTGCAAGATCATCATCTTTCTGCTGCTCCTGTGTGTGAGTCCCTCTGGGCTTTGACCTGGGTCCTTTTCTCTTTTTTTCCTCTTGTGATGTTATCAGCTCTCATGGGTTCAATTATCATCTCTTTGCTGATGACTCCTTAATCTATATATCTAGTGCTAATTTCTTTCCTGAATTTAAACCCTGCATTGCCAAGTGCTTGTTAGAATGTCCAAAATGGAACTGATTCTCAAACCTGTTCTTCCTCCAAACTTTCCTAATTCTATTGAGTGTATCAGTAGCCTTCTAGGTACCCAGGTTTGCAGTCTTATAGGCATTCTTTTTTTAAAAAAAATTTTTTACTGATGTTTCTTGTGTTTTTTTGTATCATCAGGATTTTCCCCACTATCCATTTCTCCCTGCCTTCCAGAAAGCCATCTCATATGCCAAATAGTATTTTTTTTTTTTGCCTTTTGGAGGAGGGAAGGCAGCGCAATTGTGGCTAAATGAAAATAATATTTTTAATAGACAAAAAAGGGGGAAAATCAGTACAAGCAATCAATACATCAAAAAGAAGGTCCAAAAACATGTACTGTATGTAACACCTACGGCCCTCCCACCTTCACAAGGGAATGGGTTTGGAATTCCCTCTCATATCTCTTCCTTCAAATCATCCTTGATCTTCATAATTCTGCCTCATTCACTTTAGATTTTGTGTACGTCTGTGTGGTTCTTTCTGTTAATATGGTTGTAATTACCATGTGAGTTGTTTCCTTGGCTCTGCTTACCTCATTCTGAATCAGTTCATGCAGCTCTTTACAGGCTTCTCTCTGGATTCATCATATACATCACTTCTTAGAGCCCTGGAATATTCCTTTACATTCATGTACCACAATTTGTTGGTCACTCCTCAGTCAGTGAGCATCTGCCGTGTTTCCAAGCCTTTGCTGTCACAAAAAGTACTGCTGTCAATATTTTGGTGCATGTAGGGATTTTCTTCATATCAGTGGATTCCTCGGGGGTTAAACTCAGGGTCAAAGGGTTTGGACAGTTGGAGTCATTCTGGAGTCTTTCCCCTCACCCTCTTTATTCAATTGTCAAGTCATGTAGATTCCACTTTAACAGTATCTTTCCCAACAGACTTCCTTTGTGCAACGCATGTCTTAGACGATCTCATCATCTTTTGTCTATACTATCAGCCTTCTGATTGCTCATCCCACTTCCTGCATCCCCTCTAAAGTCCATCCTTCACAGAGCCGACAACTTGATATTCTGAAACCATAGACCTAACCTGGTCATTCTTTTACTCAGAAATCTTTGTTCATTTCCTTGTTGCCTCTAGGACAAAATTCAGAGCCCTTAGCATGGCAGTAAAGCACCCCCCCAATATGAATTCGAGCTTCTTTGTCAGTCCCGTTTCTCATTATTCTCCTTCACACGCTCACTTGTTCAGTCACGCTGACCTACTAGCTATTCCTTGGTAAGGACATTGTACCTCGTGCCTCCTCACCTCTGCTGCTTAAAATTCAGCCCTTCCTACGAAGTCCAGATGAGGGTCTGCTTCTTCCGTGTGGCCCTGCTTTGGCTCTCCCCAGCTGGTAGTGCCCTCTCACTCCCAGAATTCCTGTGTTTTTATTTCGTAGTTACTTATCCATGTTTGTGTTGCACACCCCGTCAGGAGATTCTGAATTGCCTGAAAGGATAAACTCTTTCCTCCACAGGACCCTGCATAATACATTTTTAAAGCAATTTTGATAATTAATCAAATTATAAATTAATCAACTTAATTGAATTATTTGGCTCGATTTTCTAAGCACGGTGTCTTTGACCTGATGACCTCCCACTTATGATGTAGTTTTTTTATTAGGCGTTCAATAAATATTTGTTTAAGTTGTTGTTCAGTCATTTTCAGTTGTGTCCAACTCTTTGTGATCCTATTTGGATTTTCTTGGCAAAGATACTGGAGTGGTTCACCTTTCCTTATCTAGCTCATTTTTACAGATGAGGAAACTGGGGCAAATGGGGTTAAGTGACTTGCCTAGGGTCACACAGCTAGTGAGGGTCTGAGGCCAGATTTGAACTAGAAAATGAATCTTCCCAACTCCAGAACTGGCCCTCTTATCGGCTTCACCACCTACTTATTTGTTGTTTGATGATGCCCCTAAAATAGTAAATAAATGCTTTTCAACTTAATGTCTAGATTTTCTTGGCCAAGGAAAAGGTAATTTAAAAAAACCCTTTCCATTCCTTCTTGAATTACAGCTTTGAATGTCTTCTTCAGTCTATTTAGTTTCTGACCACACCTATCCACTTAGGCATAGAGGAATTTGGGAAATAAAGACTCAGCATTCAGGTAGGTTTTCTGAGTTTAACTTGGGTTATCAGACAGTAACTTCATATGTCTCATAAGGAATAGTGACAGGGAGAGCCAAGGAAAGAGAAGGGTTCCCTGAGGAAGCTGTGGGCACCTCTGTCAGCCTGTCAGAGCCAGAGATCCTGGCTCCAGGATGGTCTGGAGTAGATGGTGTCTGAAGGTGCTTCCGGCACCAAGGAACTGTGATCCTGTGAGGCTGAGCTTTCCTGGGTTAGATAAGTAACGTTGGCTACGTCAAGGTCAAGAGGCCGGTGGAGTTGCTTGGGCAGCCCAGGTACTCACAGGAGAATGAGATGGAGAAGCCATCATGGCCCCTGTGCAGGAGGATGGGATGATGTGAGTG
The DNA here is from genome assembly GCA_028646515.1 of Pseudochirops corinnae. Classification (NCBI taxonomy): domain Eukaryota; kingdom Metazoa; phylum Chordata; class Mammalia; order Diprotodontia; family Pseudocheiridae; genus Pseudochirops; species Pseudochirops corinnae. The sequence goes on along the minus strand of CM053586.1, from coordinate 9,894,959 downwards.
CCATATGGTTGGCCTTTTTAAATGGCGAGGGAAAAGAACAGAGGCAGGGAGCAGTAACTTGGTGCAAATCAGTCATTTGGAGCCCTTATTGCTTGAAGAGTGTCCATGGCTTCTTTCCAGCCAGTCCACATGGCATCATTCCTTTCACTGAAGTCCTCTCAACTTTATTGTCTTTGCTTCACTTGCCACTTTCCAACATGTGTGGCATTGCTGTGGATGACAGTTTGCTGATTAAAGCTTACCAAAGCTGGAGCCCATGCTTTTGCGCCTCACCCCTTCACCCCAAATTCGGTTGTACCTCATACAGGTCTGCTTGCTCTTGTCTCTGGTGCAGCTCAGTCTCTGGTGCAGCTCGGCCTCTGTGCAGTCACGAGAGCTCGGACAGTGCTCAGGGCTGGGTGGCTGGTGCCTGTGGCCGAGGCTGGACTTTCAGAATGCCCGATTCAAGGATTTCCATTTGTCCTTCAGATAGCTATTGGAAGTTCATCATTGGTGCCTTTGTTCCACTCTTGTCTTCTTCCAGTTTGCCCAGACTTGAAACTTTTGAGCCACCTTCTGCTCCTTTCTCTTCCTTGAGCCTCATTTCTCTTCAACCACAACTGAGTCCTGTTGGCTCGAACCCCATAGTTTGTGGCTGATCTTGATCATTCTCCTCCTTGGGCAGTTAGGCACAGAGGATAGAGGGTTGGGCCTGGAGTCAAGAAGACCTGAGTTCAAAATCTGCCATACTAGCCAAGTGACCCTGGACAAGTTACTTAACCTTTGTTGGATTCCCTTTCCTTTTCTGCAGAATGGTGATGATGATGATGAGTCTACTTTACTTTTAGGAGGATCAAATGAGATAACATCTGTAAAGCACTTAGTAAACCTTAAAGAGTCATATATATCCTAGCTATCATTGTCCTCCTTTCTGTTCCATTCTGTTCAAGCTCTAATTACCTCTTGCCTCGGTGTGTGATAACTGCCTCTACTCCTTATGCCCTGCAGGCAGCCAGCAGCTCACCTAGACACTGCCCTGGTCTGGTAGGCAAGCACACTCCCACCTAAAAGCCCTCTATGGCTCCCTATCACCAGTTGATTACAGTTCAGACTACTTAGCATTTCAGTCAAGACTGTCTACAGACTGTAACTTGGCTTTCTGGGCCTCTCTGTCCTGTCCTCTCCCTCTTCTTGTTCCTTGATATGGATTGTTCTTGTTGCCTCTGCTCCTAGAATGCCCTTTCCACCATCTCCTCTATTCAAAATTATGCTGTCTTTGAGGGTTCAGTCCAGATGACACTTTGTCCATGAAAACTCCCTGAATTTCTCTCCCCACCCCAACTTCTGAACTCGTAGAGCACTTTTGTGGCACCTAACACATTCTAAATTAAGGTTAGGTGTGGATATTTGTGTATACATATATATGTATGAAGATGAAATCCTAGTCTTATCATTTTTCCCCTTGCTACATAATTAACGTTCAAAATAGTAAGTTTGTTGAATTAATAAAGGGGCTCAATTCTGCTCCCTGCAAGCCTGACACGCAGCCTTCTGGCCAGCTTAGCATCTAGTGCAGCAGATAGATTCTGGGTCCCACAGCTGCAAATAGAAATCCCAGAGGTGGAAAGACCTTCAGAGGACATCCAGCCCAGACTTCACTGCAACACGAATCCCTTTGACATTCCTGACAAGTCTTCTGGCATCCAGCCTCTACTTAAACATCCCTGAGAGAAAACTTCCTATTTCCTAAGGCCACCCCTTCCATTTTCAGACTGTTTTAATTGTTAGCAACTTTTACTTGCAGCCAAAATCTACCAACAGGCCCTTAGTGAGATGCAGGGTGAGAGTGAATAGTGTTCTAGACTTGGGCTGAGGAAAACCTGTGTTCAGACCCTACCCTTAGCCACTTGTTAGCTCTGGGCCCCTGGGCAAGTCCTGTCCCTGCTCTAAGCATCCTCGACCTCTTCCATAAAATAAGTGGTTTGGACTCAGTGGCCTCTGAGTGCCCTTACTGCTTTAAATCTGTGATCTCTGAGCTTGAACACATAGGCCTGGTTTTGTTCTCTGGAAGCGCACAGAGTCAGTCTGGTCAATTCTTCTCTGTGACAGTTCTTCAGATATTTGAGAACAGTCATCATTTTTGTTTCCTTCTCTGCCCCAAAACTTTTTTTCCTCTCCCGGGTTAAATGTTCTTAGTTTTTTTTAAAAACCATTTGTCACATGATGAGCTTTCTTGACCCTTCAAAATATTGGTCTCCATCCCTTAATGAATGTGGAGCAAAAAAAAATAGCCTTGCAAAATAAATGATTAATACCATTGAGTTAGAATGAGCCCATTCTAACTCTTCTGATGGGCTTTTTGTGTGTGATGTGGTGCATTATTTTTATTGGTAGTTTTACAGTGATCCGTAATAATTTATCATACTTTAAAACACCAGGCACTTTGAAAAATAAATGCAGCTAAATTTCTCATTGCTTACTTTTTGAGTTAAGGCTAAGCTTGAATTGTGATGATCCTGAAAAACATTTTTGCACATAATTCTTGTTTCCTGGTTTTTAATTAAGTAATTAAACTTTTTCTGCTTTTTCCCCATGGAGAAAGTAAGAAAAACCAAATCTCTGTTACATGTGTATGTCACCAAGCAAAACAAATTCCCCTCTTGGCCATGCCCCCCCAAATATGCCTGTCTGCACCCCGAGTCTGTTCCCTCTTTGTCAGGAGGTGGGCAGTTTGCTTCATCCTGAGCTGTGGAGTCCTGCTTGGTCATTTCACTGATCAGCACTCCCAAGTCTTTCAGAGTTGTTTGTCTTTACAATATTGTTGTTCTTGTATAAATTTTTCTCCTGGTTCTGATCATTTCACTCTGTATCAATTCGAGTCAGTCTTGTTTGCTTTCTCTAAAACCATCCCTTCATCATTTCTTATTGCACACAGTGGAAAGAACCACAGGCCTGGAGTCAGGAAGACCCGAGTTCATATCCTGCCTTGGACACTTAACTAGCTGTGTGATCCTAGGAAAGTCACTTTACCTGTGTTGCCTGAATTTCCTTATTTGTAAAACGATGATAACAATTTGCCTCCCAAGGTTGTTGTGAGGATCAAATGATTTAATATTTGTAAAGCATTTTGCAAACCTTAAAGCCAAATATAAATGCTGGCTATTCCTTCACATTCTTGGACTACAACCTTTTCACCATTTCTCAATCGATGGGCATCCGCCTCAGTTCCCAGTTCTTTGCCCCCACAGAAAAGAAATGCTTCTGTAAATAGTTTTGTACAGATGGGTTCCTTTTTTCTTTCTTTGATCTCTTTGGGGGTATAGATCTAGCAACAGTATTGCTGGGTCAGAGGATATTTGTAACGTTTTACTGGCTTTGGGCCAAATTGCTTTCCAGAATGGTTGAACCAGTTCATGGTTCCATGAATGTGCCCATTTTCCCATAGTTTCTTCAGCATTTGTCATTTTCCCTTTTTTTTTTTTGACCAGCTTTACTAGTCTGACTAGTGTGAGGTGGAAATTGAGAGTATCTTTAATTTTCATTTCTCTATTAGTTATTTAGAGCAGTTTCCTTATGTCTATAACTAGCTTGAATTTCTTCCCCATAATACTACCTGTTCATATCCTTTGAGCATTTATCAATTGGAGAATACTCTGATCCTTAGAAATTTAAAGCAATTCCCTATAGATCTTAGAAGTGAGACCCTTAGCAGAGAAATTTACCAGAGATTTTTGCTCATTTGCCTGCTTTTTTTTCTAATGGTAACTGCCTTGGTTTTGTTTGTGCAGAACTTTTAAAATCTTATGTAACCATCAAGCCAGATTTTATAAACTTCCACTTGATTTAATCACTCCAAAGTGACAGTTTGGCTTTTGCTTCTTTGCTTTGGGAAGCCTGCTCTTGGACTTTGAACTTTGCTGGTTCTTGTGAAGGAGCTGTCCCATCCACTAGTTATCATCTCATTGTCTCTTCAGCAGTGTAGGAACACCTGAAGTTTCTACATTAATATGCTTGGTGACTTCCTCTTAAATGTGTTCTGCTTCTAATGCCAGGTGAAGCACTTTGCATTTAGCACCTCATTTGATCCTCCCGAGAACTCTGAGGTGGGTGCTCCTAGGAACCCCATTTTACAGTTGAGGAAACTAAGGCAGACAGATGTTGGGTGAACTTGCCCAAAGTCACATAGCTAGTAAGTGTCAAGATCTTTCTTACTCCATACTCAGAGCTTTGTGAATTGTGGGGCCCTAACACTCTGCTTCAAGACTTTCAGGAAAAAATATAATGAATGATTTTTAAGAATAGCACTAAGAGACTGGACTGGATTTTCTAACAGAATTCTCCTGGTTTCTTTTCCACTGTGTGTCCAGGTGTCTCCACAACTCTCTCCCCCCATTCACTGCTACCCTCTCTCCCTTTACTGAACCCTTTTCACTCCCTTGTAATTTGGTTTCTGGAAGTCCCACACCACAGAAACTGCACTCACAAACACCACCAGTGAAGTCTTTTAAAAATGCTTTATTGACTTAATTTTTTAAAAAACATTACTTGCATATTCCATAGACTACTCTCTCCATACCTCCTTGTACCAAATGAGCAGAGTCAAGCCAAAACCTGGCACGCCTGCTTCCTGGCCAGATGGGAGTGGGAGCCTCCCTCCAGCCTTCTGGGGTGGCAGGACTGGTCAGGGCTTTCTAAGAAACTCTTCTTCGTGTCAGAGTCTGACTGTCTTCTCTCCGTCCTCACCCTCCTTGACTTTTCTGGGCCAGTCAGCCCTCTTGTCCACGTTCTTTATGGGTCAGTATTTTTTCTTGATTGCCTCTTTCTCCTGGACCTAACCTCTCAGTCTCAGTGCCTTCCTTTTTAGATTATCTCCTGTTAATCCTGTGTAGAGTTTGTATGTGTTTGTTGGTTGGTTGGCTCCCTTGTTAGAGTGTGAGCTTCTTGAGGGCAGGGGCTTTTGTCCCCCCAGTGTATAGCACAGTGCTGGCACATAGTAGGTACTTAATAAATGTTTAGTAACTGACCTCTTTTTGGTAATATAAGTCATGATTTTTTTCCCTGAGCTTTTTAGTATTCTCCCCTCTTTCAGATACCTTGAGAACTGATACCTCGGGATCCTTAAAATTGTGTTGTCTAGTGTGATATTCAAACTTTCTCTTATTAGTCGGAGCCTACCCTCTGAAGGCTATTTGCCACAGCCATGAGATGACATGGGAGAACAAGTTTGGGGGGCAGATTTCTCTCATGGTACCTGTGGTAGCTGCTGCTTTGGGTGTCTGGCTGATGATGAGGTGGTAGATCCCTGACTCAGAAGGAGATATTGGGGAATAAGGGCAGAGGTGGTTGTGGTGGACTCAGCTCTTCCAGGTGGCCGAAAAACCCCTTTGCTGGAGGCTCCCAACCTCTCCCCACCCATCACACTGTGCATCGGGTCATGGCATGCTCCCCCAGTGTGTGTAAGAGAGGAGTCACGTGGGCCTGGGCCTCCCTCTTCTGCATGTCATCAGGCTGGTCTAGTCAGGCTGAGCTTCTTGCCCTAGTTTATTTGGTGTTTGATGTCTTCCTGCTCAATGGCAAGGGCCGGGAGGCTTTGGAATCATGGTCCAAATGTGCTGCCGCCATTACTGGTGGGACATCCTTAGTGCTCTTCTCCGTCTTCCAAGTCTGGGGCTCATTCTCCATAGAAAAAGGTGTTGAACTCGAGTCCGGCTGGCCAGGACCTGTATCCCCACCCCCATTGCCTCCCAAACCAGATTCAATGTAACTGGGAAAGAGTTCACCAAAGAAATAAAAATACAATCAAACACAGTAACATTACATTAGAAAACTAAGACCAACTTCAGCCTGCAGGAGTCCTCTGCAGGCACTAGTGGTCCCCATTTCTATTTCATCCCTTCTTCCACTGTTGTATACAACTGCCAAAACTAAGTTGTTTCTCCTGCTCAGAAACATTCAGTGGCTCCCTATTGCCCTAAGAGAAAAGAAACATTCTGTAGGCCTGGTTTGAATTCATTGTAGTCTTGGTTGTGTGATTGTTCTTTGTCCCTAGGAGAAAGACAAGGAGGTCCGGGCTTCCTTTTCAAAGATATTGTTCCGTTTATTCTTGGGTGATTTTGGTCAGTCTGATAGCCAGCCCTAAAAATTATTCTGTGAATAAGAGCATATAGTTTAAGATTGTAAGAGGGTTCACTGACCTTGGTTGGAGGTTTTTGCCTCAGACATACGTATTTTCCTTGAATCTTCCTAAATCCTACCTGAGGCCCAGGGAAAGCTTCATCTTTGAGACTGGGTTTTTTTTCCCTTGTGGGATGCTTTTCTTTTTGTTATAGAGGAGACTGAATGTTGCTGGAGCTGGCTTTGAGTTTGATTAATCCAGTTTCAGAAAAGTTAAAAGCCTGTAATCTCTGGACCAGTAAAAAGCTGGTTATTGACAAAAGCAAATGTACTGAAGAAAATTATTTTGCCATCTCTCCTGCCCAGGACCTGTTGTTTTTGCTAGCCAGATGGTCAAGGAAACCTGTCCTTACCTGCTCTTTCCTTATGTGCATATGAGATATAAGGAGATTACCTGCTTGCCTCTGGTTTAGAAATCTTGGTGTAAGCAGCATGGGTGAAACAAGAATCAAAGGAATTGCAAGATACCCAATCTAGGAGTCAGGCATTCTGATGAAGGTAAAAGGAAAGGTTGGAGAAAGAATTCCACTTAGGAAATAGGGCTCCTTTTGTTAGCAGAAAAAGAACATTTAAAAATTCTATCTATTGAGAGAGACAACTTATGTCCTGAGCATTCTGTAATTTGATAGAGTGAAAGCTGAGAACATTACCTGGGACCCAGAAGTTTACAGTGGCTATAATATATGGAGAAGTTGGAAGCCATTCCTTTAGATACATGGAGAGTCATTAATGCAGGTATATTACCATGCAGGGATGGGAGTGAGCCGCCCATGAAAGGGCTGCCAAGGCCCCTGGAGGAGAGGCCTCTTTGGCCCACTGGGTTTTTGGGTAGGTCACTGCCAAGTGATGGAAATTGAAGGGTGAATGGAGGCTTAGAATGCCTGGGAGGCCTTGCCTGGAGACAGTGTGGGAATGAGAAAGGAACCAGGGTTCTCTGGTTGGCTCTGTTCCACCTACTCTGACCTTCAGAAAGTCACTTCAACAGGTTCAAATGCAGTAAATTCGGCCAACATTTCTTAAGTGCACACTTAAGGTGAAAAGCCTAGTGGGCAGAGAGTCAGCCTCAGAGGCAGGCAGATCTGGCTATGAACCTCTCCTCAGTTATCTGGGCTCTCAACAGGTGAGGCCCTTAACTCCTCAGTGATTATAAGCTATAGGGAAGTAGCCCATCTCTATTGGCACAGGGAGTTTCCTGACTTCTCTGCCAGGGAGGTCACAGGTTAGGTAAAAAAAAACCCTAAACAAGCTAGTGGGCTGGGTGCAGGAGCTCCAGCGATATTCCTGCCCCCAACAAACTTCCATTTGGCGAGGGGGATGTGATATGGATACAGATCTGTCAAATACCAGGAAGGGCATGATAAGCACAGAAAAGACAGCAGCACCAAGCGAGGGCTCTGGGAATCTTTGGTGGGGAGAGAATACTTGCAGCTGGAGAGATGAGCTCAAAGTGTTCATACTTTGGTTGTTGTAGAGAAAGATTTATTCTTGCACATAACTTCAGGTCTGATACTGGGGCCAGAGCTTCAGAAGGCTTCCAGGCCAGGCTAGAAAGGCCCAGGGACTAATCATACTTCATTCGGAGTGTCTTGATGAGACCAGGCCGGGCCCAACCTTGCAGCCCAGTTGTTTGTGGCGTCTGGTGGTCACCTGGTCACCCAGCTCCTTCAGCAACTTTCCCTTTCCCCTTGGAAGTGGCTTTCTGGGACCTCACAGAAATGTGGGCTGCATCCCTGCCTTCATGCTCAGCCCTATCCACTGCACCACCCGGCTGCCTCCAGAGGCAGGAGATGGCAGGTTCAGTTTGATGGGAAAGCGGGTGAATGAGGGAGAGGATGTGAAATAAGATTGGAAAGGGAGGGGTGGGTCAAGTGGGGGAGGAAGTTCTAAGGTGTGAGCCTGAGGCATTTCTAGCCTCTAAGTAATAGAGAACCATGGCAGGTTTGAACAGGGAAGTAACCAGATCTGTGCATTAGGAGGATTGTTTGGCACCTGTGGGAAGCGGCATTGGGAGCTTGCATGAAGACTTTAATGTCTGGAGGAGAGATGCTGACAGTCTGAGTTTGGGAGGTGGCCTGAGAGATGTCTTAGAGAGCGAGCAGGCATGTGATTGGAGGCAAGGAGAGTGAATGTCCTCAAAGACTGAGATCATGGTCTTCTTAGCGCCAGCATGGGGGTGAGGACCCCTTCCCTGTCTCCTCGGGCCTGTGTGAGGTTTAAATGGAATAATCAGTGGGGAATAGACTTTCCTTGGGATGGGGAGCTCCTGATGAGCAAAGCCTCCCTCCCAGTGTGGGTGGGCAACTTCTCTGCCAAGAATGCCTCAGAGAGTACCCTGGGGCAGCCATTATGTGACAAAGAGGTAGCACTCGAACCTGATTCTTGACTGTCAGGCTCATTCTCTATCCACTGAGCAGGCCTAAAGAAAGAGTCCTCACCAATGTAAGATGTTACTCTTGTTTTAAAGCCCTGGGTCTTTTTGCATTTAGGAAGTGATGGGTTTTTTAAGTGTCTGAGTGCTTAGTAAAAGCATTGCGCCATGAAGCGGTTTGCTCTGAGTTAGGCACTGCAGTTTGAGATGCCCCAGAACAAGGCTCAGCTCAGAGCGCAAGCTGGGGGTGGCAGCAGAGAGTATAGGCTGCGTGAGATGGTAACATTCTAAAACTTGCGTACGTCATCAAAATTAGTTGTCTTCAGCTTCAGTTTTTTCTGAATTAAGGCCTTTTTACAGATGCATTGTTGTTCACAGCCCAGTGTTTCTTTTTTCAACTAGGAAATATTCAGATCATAAACCTTTAGGAATCTCCTACTATGGATGGTATACATGTCTCAAGGGGACCTCTGTATATCACCAGATTAAATGATTTGCTTCTTAATCTGAAGGAGTTCAGTGGCCAGGCCTCCGGGGAGCCGTAGTTTGGCCCCTGGGACAGGCCAGTGTACTGACTTTTCTTGGGGAAGTGGCATTGCCAAGCCCACTGCAGTCCCTAAGGGATCCTCATTGGGTGTGTCTGTTCCAGTGTGTTTCTGCTCAACCTCTGATGCTCTATTGAACGTGTCCCATGAGTGTTAAACCCGTTAGATAAAGGACAGTTTGTTTCTGTTGGTCTTGTCGGTGAGTGGAAGATTGCTCCTCATGGTCAAATGGTGATCTTTTTCTGTTTAACAGATTACTCGCCTTAACCGTTTCCCAGGCGAGATGAAGCATTGGTTGTGTTTGCTCCGGCGGGAGCGTTGTTTCACGGGGACATCTCCGGCAGTCGTAAGGACTTAAGTTTCAGATGGACCAGATTCTGGTCTCCCAGAGATCTGTCCACCTGTAGCTTCACAGGCAGGCTGTCCCCAGTACCCGGGAGAAGACGGCAGAGGGGAGTCCGGCCAAGATCCCAGTATAGGAGAAAGGCTCGGGCGTTAACAGATTTGACAAACAGGAGAGGTGCTCGGTCCTGGAAAAGTCACCTGGCCTTCCCTTCGGGCCTGTGGCGCTCTGCCGCTGCAGCTGGAGAGGAAGCCTATCGGGGTCGCCCCGTCGTCTGGCTCCCAAGCTGCCGCCATCACATCTTCACAGCGCCTACTGTGCGCCCAGGCGCTGTGCGAAGCGTCTTGCAGTTATCTCCTTTAATTGTCACGACAGCCCCGGGAGGTAGATGCTATCATTTGTTATCCCCACTTCACAGTTGAGGGAACTGAAGCAGACAGAGGTTCGCCCCTGATTTGCTAACTGTCTGAGACTAGATTGGAACTTGGGTCCTTCTGACTCCAGGCCCAGTGCTCTAGCCATTGTGCCAGACAGCTGCCCCTGTAGGCCAGGAGCTAGAGGCTACATTATGATGCAGTGGCCTCGCTTCAGTGGCATTTTCTTAGTGTCACAGAAGGCAGTGAAAATGAAAGGCAGGTAGGCTGGCTTCCAGAAAGGATCTCTTTCTAAATATTTAACTCCGGAAACAAAACCCGTTTTTGTTGTTTTCTGTCACATTCAAATCTGAAAAATGGTTGCTGTCTGAGGCTGGCTTTCTAGCCTGTTCATCTTTTGTTCCTGTGTCCCTGTTTCAAACTACTGACAGAAGAGTCCAGCAGAACTTACTTTGTTTCTAAAAACCTTAATTGTTTTTCCTTGGCGTTTTCAGAATTCAAATGGGTCAGAGAGAACCAACGGGACTTCTGGCTTGGGCCACCCAGCCTTGCTTGTGCCCCAGGGCCTGTTGTCATTGAGCCTTTTTGGAGAAAGGGGAACTGAGCGTTAGCTAAACTTTTGAATAATCCTTGCCCTTAAGTTTGTGGAATCGATGGGCTGGCGAGGTAGTATAGTGAATAGAGTGCTGGGTTGGGTGGGGTCAGGAGGGATAGAGTTCAAATCCTTCCTTCTCAGGAACTTCCTTAGCCATGAAATGAGAAGAATAGTAATAGCTTTAGTACTTAATCCACAGCATTGTTGGAAGACTCAAATGAAATAACTGATGTAAAGGACAGTGTTACATGTAAAAGTCTGCTGTTGCTATTACTGGAATAATCACATGCTAACAGTCACATCAGGAAATGCTATAGCCATAGGACATCTGGATTATAGTAAGGCGTTTCTGTAAGCTGTGTGGTGCCCTTACAGATGAGATTGAGAGATGTAGGGTGGATAATAAGCAAATTTGGAAACCGATCGAGTATGTCCAAAGTATGCTAATCAGTGTATTAGTATAGTTCACTTGACTGGCATTCCGTAGGCTTTGCCCTTGGCCCTAATCTCTTCAGTGATTTTATCAGGGACTTGGATTAAACATGGATGGTGTGCTGAGATGTACGGATGAGATGCAGCGGGGTGGGAGGATAGCTGATGGAGAATTTGGATCCAACAAGCTCCTTGTGAAAGGGTATGCAGAATGAAAGAAAGCGAAATGAAGCTTGAACTTTGATGGGTCCTTGACCTGAGAAGGAGCGTTTGGACTTCACCCTTCTGGTCTTTGGTAACCCTGAAGAGCAGTGGTAGTGAGTCGCCGGGGCTGGGAGGCAGATTGCAGAGGGGTAAGATGTGAGTGGGAGGGGAGACAGAGCAGGTGTAAGTAGCCTTTCCTGAGAATTTGGCTGCAAAAGGAAGGAGCGATAATGAATAACCACATGAGGGGGTGATGAGGTCAAGTGAGAGCTTTGTAAAGTTGGGAGAGAAGCCGGACATGTGTATAGGCTGTGGCTAAGGAGAGGCTGAAGGTTCGGGAGGCAGGCGATAAAGAGAGAAGGTGTGGGTGCAAGTTGGGGAAAAGAGCCATCCCTTCTTCATGAGCCACTGGAGCACAGGAGGGCATGAGGGACGGTGGCGAGCTTGGGAGGTCTAGAATGGGGGAGGAGAAGGAGGGGAGATTGGAAAGGGATGGGGAGAGGATGGTGTTTAGAAACTGCAATGGGGAGGATGATAGAAGGTCAGTGAAAGAATAAACTGAATCTTCAGTTGGGATGAGATCATATAAATCTGTAGTAGACCCAGCTGATCAAGGAAGGAGGGTGTGAAGAGAGGTTTCAGCTCAGCACAAGGAATGACACTTACTATAATGTGGAAGCAGCTGGGCAAGGAATTCTGGAAGCCAGACAGCTGTTTATTGGAAATGGTGAAGAAGGGATTCCTGCTTCAGGGAGGCCTCAGCTTAGGTGGCCTCTGAGGCCCTTTTACTTCTCATATTCTGTGATTCTGAAAATATCTGTCCGGGCAGTGCTTAGAATGTGCTCAAAGGGAGGCGATGACTAAAAGGCAGGAAGCCCAGGTGCTTTAATTCTCTGCCTCTAGTCAGCTCTCTTCAGGCAGGTCTAGAAAGAGCTTTCCCAAGAAACAAGTTCTGATGAGAAACTATAAGAAAGTTGTAAAAGTCAAAGAGGAATGAAGAAGTCAGACAGGAAGCATTTTTCATGTTAAAAACTGGTTTGAGAGTCATGGAAATGGGTCACAGTGAGATCGAAGTGATCTAGAACTGAAACTGATAGCGAGTTCCAAGGAGTCTGCCGGCAAACTCTCTCCCTCCTCTGAGTCTTCCTGGGACTCCCAGAGCAGGAAGGGGCCTCAGCAGCTGGCTGCCCCAACTACGCTTCCACCACAGCAGTCACACCAGTGGCTGAAATTTGTGTGGCCGCGTGCCAGGTCCTCAGAACAGCCTGGAGTTAAGTGCCATGGGGATGATTGTTCCCGGTTTGACTTGCCTGTAGTCACAGAGCCAGTGCGTTTGAGGAGGTAGAACCTCCAAGTCTAATACTCATCTCCACTGCCATGTCACCTGCACAGCCCCCTCACTTAAGTCCAGTTCATCTGGAAGTTAGGGCATCCCCTTCCTGAGGTCACCTTCATCTTTGAGAAAGAACAGATGCCTGCAGTGTCTCCAGCGAGGGGTCAGGGAGCTTTTCTTCGAATGACTTCAGGAAAGGGGAGCTTCCTGCCTCTCAGAGCAGCTCCTTCCACTTTGGACCAGGCTCTGTTGGCTAGAAAGTTCTTTTTTTACATCTTTCCTCTAGCTGCCTCTTTGCAGTGACCACACATTGCCCCTCCTTGTTTGGTCCTTTGGGGCCAAGCTGACTAGGCTGGATTCTGCTTCCACAGGACAGCCAGCATGTTACTACGAGCACCTCTCAAAGATCTGTTGTTGTTGTAGTTCAGTCATTTTTAGTCATGTCAGACTCACTTGGGGTTTTCTTGGCAGTGATGCTGGAGGGGTTGGCCATTTTCTTCTCTAGCTTGTTTTACAGATGAGGAAACGGAGGCCAACAGGGTGACCCAGCTAGTAAGTGTCTGAGGCTGGATTTGAACTCAAGGTCTTCCTGACTCCAGACTTGGCGCTCTGTACTTTCAAAGGCAGAGTAGCCCAAAATGAACTCAAGACTCAGGACTCTAGACATGATCTGTCCAGAGCCAGGGTTCAGCAGACCCAAGACCTTCCTAGTCCTGTTGTGCCGTTTTCTATCTCCCATCTCTCTACTTGTTTCACAAGAATAACGTGAGAGACTGTCTGACACTTTGCTCAGATTGAGGTAAGCAATAACTCTGGCGTCCCTGCTTCTGTCAGTCTAGTGACCCCAACTGCAAAGGAGATGGCCTGGTTCATCAGGCAGGCTTTGTTCTTGGTTGTGCTGTGGCAGCTCTTTGTGATCACTGCTGCCTTTTCTAGATCGTCACAAACCATCTCTTTAATGATCTAGACCTTTTCCAGGAATCATAGTCAAACTGTCAGGCCTCTGTACTTCTCAGGCCCCACTCCCTTCCCTTTTTGGAAAACTGCCCCCATTCTTGTGACATGGCTTGAGTCCTTCATCATCTCTGAGCACTCACTAGCCCCATTGGCCACTTTTTTCAGGACCGGAGGACAGAGGTGTCAGAGAAGTGTGGGAGCTTTCTTACCTCTCTGCTGATCTTAGGCACCAAAGCTTTATTAGCCCCATTTTTCTGTCTCTTACAGGGCCTGAGCAAAGAATGGAAGCAAAATAAAAGAGTTGGGGAGTGCTGCCTGCTCTGTGTCTCTTCATCATCTCTCCCCCTTTGACAGATGAGCAGCCTGAGGCCTTGAGCCCTTAACTTGTCCAGGGCCACACAGTGAGCAGCAGTGGGGCTGGGCTCCAGGCCTCTGCTAGTGGGTTATGATAGTCCTGGCCCCCTCTTGGAAAATGAAGACACTTTAAATAACTTGGGGATTTTTCTCTCTCTCCCCTCTCTGGGCACCAACAGGGTGTTGGCAGAAAGGGCCAAGGGCCTCGCCTGCTTGACTTTGCCATTGCTCCCTGGGTTCCTTCTGCTCTTTTCGATGGGGAGGAGCTTCATCCCCAAGAGGCCTGGCGCCATGCTGCTAGGGACCTCAGGCTCCTTCTCCAAAGGCTGCTATTAAGTGACGATGGTGGCTGTCCCCAGAGATAGCTCCAGGCCATCCAGGGCATCTCCTTTTCTGGCTTTTGTAAACAGCAGACTAACAGACTTGAGAGAAAAAGTTTCTTTAAAGTTCGAATCAAGGAGAAAGAAAAGTTGGCAGGGGAAGGGGGGGGAGGTTCCTCAGAGAGAAGTGGAAAGGAGGGGCAATCCAGGCAGGCAGAATGTTTATAGAGATTAAGTCATTTGGTTAGTGTAGGAATGTGAAATTTATTATGGAGGACTTGGTTTGCTAAATTTAAATGTTTATTCAGATTGTTCAAAATTCACTGAGAGGAGGGCAGCTCGGTGGCACAGTAGAAAGCGCACTGGTCCTGGAGTCAGGAGGATCTAAGTTCAAATCCAGCTTCAGATACTTACTAGCTGTGTGACCCTGGGCAAGTCACTTAACCCCAATTGCCTCCAAAATTTTTTTCTAAGAGTTTATTTTTTAATGTCTTTAATTGTTATTTCAGTTGCAGTTAGAAGCTACTAAACTCCAACAAACCCATCTTTTAATTTGGGGTCAATTTATGAGAAGACACAATTTTGAACAGAAGAAACTCACTACTTTTGTAAAACAAAGCAAGCTGCTGCCTTATGTCCTCTGGCCCAAGTAAAAAGGAACGAAGCAGAGAAAGGAGAACAGGAAAGCGAGAGAAAAGACTTGTTCAGGATTTGTCACCCACGAACTTTGCCACAGGGACCTTTGTCTGATCAGCTCCCGCCTTCTCCCACTTCTTGGGCTTTGTTTGGCACCTGAAGGATTCCTGAGATTTCAGGCTGCTAAGATCAAGACAAAGCTTTGTGTCTTGTCACCTGTTAGTTTCTTTCTTGTTTTGCAGTCTCTTCAGTCTCCAAACTTTTCTGAAACAATTAGCAGGTATTGGGAACTATGACCAGTGCTGGCAGATATAAAGAAAATCTTCAAGGAGCTTAAATCCTCATGGAGGTCACTGTGGATGTGCAAGAGAAATGTGCAGCACAGGAAGGACCAGGCTGCTGGGGGAGGGGTGTTGGAGAAGGCTGGGGACTCTGAGAGGAATCATATGAAGGGGTTGGCAGAGACAGGTCAGTGTCCTGAATGATCAGGGTCCAGGATGGGAGTAAAGTGTAAGAATATGGGAAAGGGAAGAAGGGCTCAGCTTGTTACAGCTTTCAATTTTGTCCTGGAGGTAATAGGGAGCCACAGGGGTTGATTGATGAAAGTGACATGGTCAGGGCTGTACCTGAGGGAAATTACTTTGGTAACTGAGGACAGATTCGAGTGGATAGGGACTTGAGGCGGTGGTCCGGGTGAGAGGCGAGGAGGCCCTGGCCCAGCGCTGGGCTGTGTGGGTGGGAAGGGGCACACGTACAAGCAGTGGGAAGGTAGAAATGATTAAGACTTGGCACCTGAATGGACACTTGGGGTGAGTGAGAATAGAGTTGGAGGTGGTATTAAGAGTGTGAGTCTGAGTGATCGAAGGATGATAGAGGTGGAGAAGAGGGTGACTTGGGTGGGGAAGGATGAGACAAGGAGTTCTACTTGGAACATGCTGAATTAGAGATGTCTCTGAGCCAGTTTGAAATGTCCAGGCAGCAGCTGGTGACGTGGGCCTGGAGCCTGGACCAGAGATACACTAGGGCTGGAGAGTCAGATGTGGGAGTCACCTGTATAGAGGGGACGATGCTGACAGAACCCCTGGGAGACAAGAGATCGCTAAATGAAATCAGGAAGAGTAAAGGAGAAGAGGGTCTCAGGGGGTCCCAGGCTTTGGGGGCATCTACAGTTAGTGAAATGGGTGAAGATCAAGCACAGGAAACCCAACCAAGAGCAGTCAGTGGAGAGGCAAGAAGACAGTACCCAGCAGGAGAAGGGGCTCAGCAGGGGCAGATCCTTACTCCAGGGCGGGCAAGAAGGATGAGGAAGGAGAAAGTGTCTTTAGATTGGGCCCGTAAGAAATCACTCCTATCAGATAACTGTACTGTTTCCAAACACTTCATTTTTTTCTGATTTGCTACAGAAAATGAAGGGGTCTGTGGTAGGCAGTAATTAGGAGGAGTCTGAAATGGCCCAGCGGGCTTTGTTGCCTTCTGCAGCAGGGATCTGCTTGGTAGAATGCTACACCGGGCAGCGCTCGGTGGTCTCCATTTATTTGTTGGGTTTTTATTATTATTTTTATTCTGAACTCAGACACCCAAAACAAGTGGGCATGATACAAGAAAAGGATTGTACAGAGCTTGCTTTTAATAAGTCTCTAACAAATTCAGCTCTTTGCTTTCAGAGCTGTCCTGGTTCTGCTCCTTCTGACCTTCTTTCCTCTCCTGTATATTTCATATTTTTAAGTTAACAAGCAGTTACATTCATCCCCTCCACAGCTGGCCCTCCTTACTCCACTCTGACGTTTCCAGTGCCTAAGTGTTCTGTTTATTTTGCACCTTCATCTTGTGGGATCGTGGAGTTAGAGATGGGAAGAACCTTTGGCACTGTCAAAGCCCATTCCTTCCTTTTAACAGATGAGGAAACTGAGTCTCAGAGAAGTTCAGAAACCTGGTTGGAGTCACACAGCTGTCAGAGGTACAACTACTCCAGATCAAACCCCCCAGCCATGTGAGCTTTCTTGATGATGGGCACTCTCACAGTGCCAGGCACAACCCCTTCCCACACTGTCCCTCAGTCAGTGTCTAATGAAGACCAAGTGTTGTGCTGTATTCGTGTTTCTTAAGTTGCGATCTGAGAAGCCCAAAGCAGCAGAAACTGCCTAATAATATTTCTATTTGTCATTGAAGTCCTTAACTTGCTATTCCTCTGTATTTTTAAGCAGAAACTCTCATATCTTCAGAATCAGTTGTTCCATAGAGAATGTTTTACTGAATTCCACAAAGGGGTATAAGCACGTGCCCGGGGCTCCCAAGGCAGAAACCAGGTAGGTCGTGCCCACAGAGAGCTTCCCCGCACTGCTTTTATATTCAAAATGAGGTTCCAGTTTCTAGAAATGTCAAGAGAACTGCAGGTCCAGAAGCAGTATAGTTAGATGCTTTATTTGCCTTAAACATTTTATTCATTTCTCTAAAAACCTTCCTGATCCTAAATCTTGTTTTTCAGAGGAAAGTCGTCCTTGAAACAAAAACTCCTCCCTCTTGTCATTTCTTTCAGTATCTTTGATGGAAACTTCTTGGTGTTTTACAAACATAAAGAGTGTTACGGAGGTCTTGCAAGGCTCTCAACACCTGAGAGGGGCCAGTGTTTATTTGGGAACATCCAAAGTCAGGGTTTTCTTGTTTTGTTTTCCTGGAGCATGAAGGGAAGCAACTTGCTGCTTGTTGTTGACTCCTGCAGGTGGTGCCTGGGGAGGCCTGTTCCTCTGGGCTTTTCTCCTGGGCCCTTCAGGAGAATTGATGAAAGGGAGTGCTTCACTCAGAATAGCCTCGACTCTTTGGCTGCATTGTGGTTCCCAAGCACCTTGTGGGCTGAGTTCTAGGGAAAGAGTGGGCAGAAAAATTAATCAGAAAGGTGACAGAATACCAGGGTCAAGGCCTAGCATATCTCTTTAACTGCTGTGTAACTTTGGGCAAGTGAGTCCCCTTCTCTGGGTGCCTTTTTCTTTATGTAGAAAGCAAGTGATCTGTTAGATGGGCTTTAAGATTCTTTGCAATTGGAAATCCTGTGATTTCTAGGTTGTGTGGTCTAGCCTTTTATTTTAAAAATGAGGAAGCTGGGACCTAAAGGGACATGGTTCAGATCACAGTTGGATAGTATAACATTTTACAGAATCTTTCTTGATGTCCTGTTGGAAAGCTGGAGGAATGTGAGCCTAAGGATGGTACCTTGAGGCAGGCTCTGAGTGGGTTGGACAACCATATTCAGCATGTTAATTCCTGGGGTCAGGTTGCTAGGGCACTGCTGCCGACCTCTGTTCTTGAATGAAGACCTAGAAGACTGTGTATTCAACATGTTCTCTGCTGAAGTCCTGAGTAAAAACTGACAAGGTTCTGAAATAGAATAAAGATAAATGTGAATTTGTACATTTAGGGTAAAAGAAACCCCTGATTTGCTGCAAGTGGTGGGGGAAGTAGTGGGGAAAAGTAGCTAGAGCTTGGTTTGAAAGCCAGCTCCTCTCCATCCTATGGGGGACCTCAAGCAAGTCGCCACAGCAGTCCTCAGTTTCCCTTCAGCTCACAGTCTGTTCCAGTGACCTCAGCATTAAAACTCTGTGGTTTCACACAATGGCTGTATGAGGCAAAAGCCAGATTAAAGCAGGTCTAGAAGGAAGCATTTTCCATTAGAATAAGACCCAGGTGAAATGAGAAAGGCCAGTGAAGTTTAACAGCCCCTCCTCCTTTTCAAGGTGTCTTTCTTTTCCCTCCCAAAGCCAAAGCTGAACCACATATTTGTCTCTGGAGGTAATTGTAAGGGCCCCTTAGAGCTACCTAGATGTCTGACCTCGGTCAGTGTGCCCTTGCTGACAGGGAAAACCTGAGGTGGGTAAGAGGCATCCAGGTGTGCATTCTGCCTCAATGACTGCACGTCAAACACGGGGGCATTGAGTGTGCACCATCAATGGAGAAGCACTCCCCACCTATCAGGACCCTGTTGCCGGGACACCTGACAAAGGGGCAGACAGAAAAGGAATAAAAGGGGCAGGTGAATAAGGCTTGGGGGGCAGCAGCAAGAGGAGATTTGTCGGACAATAAAGACGCTTGGCCATTCCACTGAGGTGTGTCGGATGGAAACATGATTCCCCCCTTCTCAAAGAACAGAAACAAGAAGGAAATTTTAGGCGATTCTCTTCACTTGCACTAAGTTCTGAGCAAGTCAGGGCTTCCCAATTTGAGACGGGACGGGCTGCAATGATTTTTAAAAATTGCTTAGAGAAGAATAACCAGAATGGTGAAGGGCTTCAAGGCTGTTTCCTACAGGGACTGGTTGAAGGCGCTTGGGATTTTTACCCTGGAAAAGGGAAGATCCTGGGAAAACAAGGTGGCTGCCTCCAAATATCTGAAAAGCTCTCAGGTCAAAGTGCCATGAACCTTGCCCCCATTGGGCCCCACAGGCAGTGTTAGGAGCACTGGCTAGAAGTTGTAAAAGGCTGCATTGAGGCTGGATGTCAGGAAGATCTTCCCCTAGAGTAGTTCCAGAGTCAAGAGGGCTGCCTCCAGAAGCCTAGGGGGCTTCAGGCAAAGACCAGATGACCCTGTATGAAGTATAGCAGGTGCCACAGAGACTGTGCAGGGATAGGTTGGATTGGATGCACCATCGATGGCCCTTTCAGTGCCAAAATTGATTGTGTAGCCAGTAACAATTTTGCTGTGATTTCTATTTGTCTTGATTCCATATCCAGGGTCAGCTTCAGTGAAGTTGAGAGTGATGCCAGTGACAAAATGCTTGGGTACAAATCCATTCAGCGTTTTCGATTTGGAGCCTATTCTAAGTGATGAGAAGCGTAGTCAGGGGCAGTTTGGCAGCTGGTGATCGAAGCTTCAAGGAGGAATCGTTAACACAAGCCCTCTCACTAGACCCGCAGTGAGGCCACATTCGGCCACTTCAGTAATAGCGTTTCTTAACTCTTTGGACCTTTGAAATTGAACTTGGTGTAACTCTCAGATAACTTGTGCTCAAAAAAGCTTTTAAGTGTTGCTTACACTGCCTTATCGTGTACCTTATGGCAGGGGCTTATGTTTCTAAACCTGTCTTCAAATCTGTGTGCCTCCTAGCTACATATACTGGCCTAACCTGCACCGTCCCCAGTTCTACGTTGAGGATTGCTGATGTCTTACTGTCAAGCTTCCCTTGTTTCTTTCTGCAGGCTTCTGAAGGCTTGGGTGCCTTCCATTATGTTTGAACAGACCAGAAAGGAATAGGGGCAGCATCCTGAAAATTTTAATTTTATGTGATTGACCATGTTATCAGGCAATGTGATATAACCCAGGAAAGCCGACTGCATTTCCCCCCAACCTTTAGGAATAAACAGCGACCCTACAATTCACAGAAGTAATATCTCCTTGTAATACTGGTTCAGTGGGAAGAGAGGCCTCTAGCCAAGTGATCTTTCTTTACAAAAGGAAAATAAGATCTATTCTGCAGTTGGAGGACTTGTCAGTGAGGCCTGTGGGGACCAGCTTGGAGAAAGGCTTATTGGTCATATTTGAGCTCAGTCCAGTCTTAACCATTCCTGAATCAGTATAGAAGAGTTTGAAACAAAAAGTAATTTTGACTCTTTTAATAGAAGGTTAGCTACGTGTTTTCAGAATTATAGAATAGAAGTTGGGAGTAACAGCCTTGGGATTCCAGCATTCTTGTTGTGAGAAGGTAGGCTCCAAGATAAGACAGATGTCAGCATCTATTGAACTCTTGGAACAGCCTTTGATTTCTTTTGACCACACCCATCCCACCACTCATGCCATCGCCAGACTAAGGGCAGAAATGCCTGGTAACTTCTTACTGCCTGCCATTCAAGGCCCTCCTCAGGTTGGCACAACCCAGCCTTAGATAATCGTCAGTCCCTCCAAGTGGTCTGATGACTGTTTTTGCTGTAACCCGACTGGCCTGCTTTCTGCCTTCTGAACACGCTCTGTGACAACTGGTCTGTATGTCTTTGCTTACTCTGCATTCTGTGCCTATAGAGTCTTTCTGTCTCCTTTTGGTTTGTTGGAAGCTCATTTCAAATGCTTCTCCTCCCAGAGCCCTCCCTGGTTTTCACATAGAGCTTTTGTCCCTCTCTGGCGTGTTTGGACAGCACTGTGTGTCGTATCACCCAGCTCCAATGAGATCATCTCTGGAAAGTGCTTTACAAACCTTAAAGCACTCAGAAATGTCAGACGTTGTCTCTAGACCAGAAGCTCCCTGAAGGCAGGAGCCTTATCTTGGCCAGATTTTGAGAGTCAGAGATTTAGAGCGCTTGGCACAACAATGGTCACTGAGTAGGATCATGGAACAATAGATTTAGGATTGGAGATTCCAGAGGGGAGATCACCAAGGCCAATATCTGGAGTAACTGAGGCCTGCAGAGGGAAAATGGCTTATCCAGAGCCACACAGCCCAGGAGGGGAGGCAGGGTTTTCTTTTTTTGCCTTTTTTTTTTTAGGAGGGCAATTGGGGTTAAGTGACTTGTCCAAGGTCACACGGCTAGTTTTTGTGTTAAGTGTCTGAGGCTGTATTGGACTCAGGTCCTTAGGTCCTCCTGACTCCAGGGCTGGTGTTCTACTCACTGCACCACCTAGCCTGGAAGGCAGGATTTGAGCACAGGTCATTCTGACTCTTTGGTTTGTCCACTATACCAGAAGTACCAACTCTGGTGTCAGACTCTGAATCAGATTAAAATGTAACTAGTCAGTGTTTAACAAAACAAAAACACAACACAGCATAGATAATGCTAATTTGTGCTTTTCTGAGTCGATATGGCAGGGATCCATGTCTGTTTGAGTTTGACACCACTGCACTACCGCAGTCTGCCTCTGCCGTACTGAGCGCCCAGCATGGATCTGGCTTCCCTCTCTGTGCAAATCGGTGAGAAGTGCCTGTATGTGGGTAGGCTAGTGCTGAAGTGAGTGGTGCCACAAGCTGGTGATGTTTAGAGCCTTAATGAGGCCGACATCTCACTTACTGAGCCGCAGCATATATGCCCAGCTCTGCCTTGGTAACGCTTTTGGTACCAAAATGCACGGGAGTTAAGTTTCACTTTTCACCTGTAAAACGTTGGTCATCAGTTATCAGTGGTAAATATTTCTGCATTGGGTGGTGCAGTGGATAAACACTGGACTTGGAGTCAGGAAACCTGAGTTCAAATCCAGCCTGGGCAAGTCATTCAATCTTCTTTGCCTCAGTTTCCTCATCTGTAAAGTGAGATAGAGAAGGAAATAGCAGAACCCTCCAGTATCTTTACCGAGAAAACCCCCAATGGGGTCACAAGAATCAGATGTGGCTGAAATGACTCAACAAACCATTTCTTGACAACCATACGAGGTGTGACTGTTACATGAGCTCTCTCATGTCTGTCATAGGTATTCTGATGAAATCTTTGTGCTTTTCATGGGGGCAAAACAACTTTTTTTGGCCCCAAATTCTAAGAGCTAGATGTTGATGTTGAGCTTTGGTTTCCTTGTTTGGAGAACAGTGTTGTTTTTTGGAGGCATGTGAAACAAAGCTCCAGTTCTCCCCAATTCTGTGAGCCTTGGACAAAACTGGGAGAATTGTACAAACACGGGCCTCGGTTTCTTCATCTGTAAAATGAAAAATGTGACCCTCGGGTTCCTCAGTAGTGCTGTAGATCTTTAAGGTTCAGCAAGAGAGCACGGGAAGTGGAAGAGGCCAGCTTATTTCCTTCTAACAGCTTGTATTTTTCATCACCAGTAAACAGCCATTTCGGTTTGTGCTCTTTTTAACTCACAGAATGCCAGCCTTCACCCTGAAGATGCTCATGAGCCCCGTTGAGATCCCCTCTTACTGTGACTAGAACCGGAGCTTAGGGGTTGGGAAGGGCCTGCTCCCAGTCTGCCCTGTCATGCGTGGGCCTTGGAGCCCGTATCTGCTGCTCTCCCTCTTATCTCCCTCAATGGAAATGAAGGGGTTGTATTGCTGTGATGTTGCTAGATGTTTCATTGTGAACTTGCCATGAGAAAAACCCAGGTAACCGAGTCAGAGGCAACAGGGAGATGGTTGTCAGAGACCACAAAGAAATTCTCCCTGTTGGAGCTGAAGACTGACGAGGCAGATCTGAGCTGATGTTTGCTGCTTATTATCTCATGTCCCAGAGGGACCAACCTTTCAGCGATTGCTATAGTTGCTCAGCAAATACTCAGGTGAAGTGGCAAGGGAATCATCAGCTCACTGTATGCACCAACAGGTAAGAAGTGTGAGAGTGTTGGCCTCCCAGAAGGGGAGGGATCCCTGCAGCCTTCCATTGGCTTCCCTTGGCAGGGCCTTCCATTGGGCTCCTTTTCGTTCCTTCCTTTGGTAGAAGGCTCCTTGTCCTTAAAGGATGCAGTAGCTGAGGAGCAGGTTCCAGTAGCCATGTTGGTCCCAGCATCTCTTGTTCTGACTGATGGATTTCTCTCTGCCTTGGCCTTTGTCCTGTGTTTGGAGGGGAGGGACAGAAAATCAGGTTAGGCATGCAGGGGAAATCCACATCCTCTGCTGTTGTTACAAGCCAAAAGTCAGTTGTGGAGCTCTCCCTTGTGGCTTCTGACAGAAACAATGGAAAGTAATATCAACTGAAAACAAGTGGACAAAAGTCTTTTCTCAAATTCTGCAGAGGCAGGTGTTTCCTGGGGTGCAGCTGGAATTAGTAGTGCTTTTTGCTGTGCAGTGCTGACGTGCCCTAGGAAAATTAAAAGCATCAGAAGGTAGTTTGGTCCTGGCTTATAGGGGCTACTGAAGACTATGTGTTGGCTATCAAAGCCATCAGATGAGAGGGTGCTGGCATTACAGAGATAGGGTCTTTGACCTTTTTAGGAAACAAACTTATCAGGAATATTGTAGAAGAGGACACAAACTTTAGGAGGGAAAGCCATGTAAAAATGAGCATTTTTAAAATCCCCATTCTGCTCTGAAATTCTGTGATTCCATAAAAGGCCATTAGGGAGAGGCGTCATAGGTGTGGTATCCTTAAAGCTCTCTTTGCAGTGGCAAAGAATTTGAAACTGAGTGGGGTGCCTATCAAACAAGGTATGGTACATGAATGTTTTAGAATACTATTATGTTATAAGAAATGATGAAGGGAATGGTTTCAGAGAAAGCTGAGAAGAGTTATATGAACTGATCCAGAGTGAAGTGAGCAGATCTAGGAGAACAATTTCTATCATAACAACAACACTGTAAAGACAACTTTGAAGAGACTTAGAAACTGTCATCAACACAATGACTGACCATTCCAAAAGTACTCATGATAAAACATACTACCTACCTCCTGGTAGAGAGGTGAAGGACTCAGAGTGAAGACCGAGACATCATTTTTTTGGACAGGGCCTTTATTTGCCTGCATTTCCTTATCTGTAAAATGGACATAATTTACGTACCTTCCAGGGTCGTTGTGAGGATCAAATGGGATAGTAATAATGAGATGCTTAGCACAGCCTGGCTATGTAAATGTTTTTTAACAAATAGGAATTTGTTTTCAGCAACAACCATTTATTAAATACTTATTTGTTGTATGTAGTTATGTCCAACTCTTTGTGATTTGCAAAGATACTGGAGTGGTTCGCCATTTCCTTCTCTGGTGGATTAAGGCAAACAGATAATTTCTGTGACTTGCCCAAGGTCATATAGCTAGTTAGGGTCAGAAGCTGGATTTGAACTCAGGTCTTCCTGACTCCAGGCCCGGTACTCTATCCACTGAGCCATCTGTGCTAATTGCTGGGCCTACAGATACAAACAGAAAGAAAAACAGTCCCTGCCTTCAAGAAAGCCCTACTTGTTCCGGTGTCTCTGGGTTTGTTTGTTTTTTCTTGCTTTCTCACTTGGGGTAGGCAGAAGTGTGAGGGAGAAAAGGTGAATTTCCATTGTGGGGGGAGAAATTGAATTTAATAAAACAGATGTGACTTTAAGCTTCCTGAAGCTCTTGCCTCACCACTGGCCAGTTTTGTAGATGATGCAGCTGAAGCCCAGAGTAGGGAAATGATGACAGGTCATTGGAGTCAGGAGTCAGAAAGGGCCTGCTCTGGTCCAGGCCACTCCCTTTAGAGCCAAGAAATGGGAGGCTCCCCACAGATGAAATGACCCCTGCTTCCCCACTTCTCCAAGTGGCAGGGGCAGGCCAGGACTCACTCCAAGGCCAGATCACTTTCTGCTGACATGTTGACTCCCCTCTGCTGAGAGTCAGGAGATAGGGGTCTAGACCTTTGACTTTAGGGAAGTCACTTTCTGTCTTGGGGACTCAGTTCCTCTAAAATGGGGGAGTTGGACTAGCGGATCTCCAAGGTTACTTGTAGCTCTAAAAAGGACTGAGTAAACTCTGTTTCAGAAGGACAGAATAAAGGAGATGTATGTGTAATAAAGGGCTAACAAGGCCGATTTCATTACAGCCTTTCTGGTAGTGTCACAGTAGTCTCGTTTTAGCTTGGATCAGATCTGTACAAGAAATCTGATTTCTGAGCTGGGTGTAAGCTCCTGGAGTTAAGTTTCTACCAGTTTCCCTTACGTGGATTGAACTTCCCGTAGTAGACCCACCACCATTAATTGGTTGTATGGATGTGTCTGAATTTTTAAAAACCCTAGCGTACAAAAATCCTGAGTTTATTACACTTCTAGTTACTTAGCCAGGTAATCTTTGAGTCACTCAATGACCCCCTCCCCCACTAGAAACTCCACCCTGCCTTTCACCACTCAACTCCAGCCTTTAGTTCTGGATTCATTTCCCATTATTCCCCTTCATTCTTCTGCATTTCAGCCAAACTGAAACCCAGAGTGGGCAAGGTACCTCATGGCCCATCTCTCACCTTTGTGCCTCTGCTTAGGCCATCTCCCGTGCCTGGGATAGTGTTCCCTCCTAAGCTCAGCCTCTTCTTCCCTTCAGTGCCTTTTTGGGGACTCCCTATTTGTTAGCAACCCCTGCCCCTATGGTTTTTCTTTATTTATCTATGTCCTTCTATTTCTCCCTCTCTAAACTTTTTAGAGATTGTTTCAGCTTTTGTTTTCGTATCTCTAGTGCCTGGCATGGTGCTTTTCACATCTAGAATCATGGGAAGTCCTGTGATTTTGTCAGTGATTTAGGTCAAGGCTCAGGAGTTGCTTGAGGCACATTAAGTAACTTGCCCAGAGTCACAGCTTTCCCACTGACTGTGTGGGTCCCACTTGATCACTCCAAGATTAAGCTGCAGATGATGGGTCCGCATTGGCGGAGGAAGTTCCTCATCAAGCCCAAAAGAAAAGATTACTCAAAGATGATGTTTAGGTTTGGAGCCCGGTAATGTGTTTGATTGAGGCAGGATGGGTGATGGTGGTGAGTTAGAGGAAAGATCGGAAATTCAGCTGGGGGCTTATTAAGACATTTAGATGTAAGACTAGTAAGTCAGTGGAATTAGGGTATGAGCCAGGGGAGGTGTTTTGAGAGAAAAGAACAAAAGGCTGGAGCTCATAGATGGGGGGTGAAGGCGGGGGGGGGGGGGAGAAGAGGGCTCTCCTGCCCAGCGCTCCTCAGCCCTGAGTTACCAGCCACATTATGTTCAGCCCATCACTGGTGACTAAACCAAATTTTTAATGTAATGGAATTTCAGAGCTCAGAAATACTAGAGGGTAAGTCCAGTGATTCTTAACCTGAACTTTTAAAAAATGTTTAAAACTGTAGTTTTAACTGTATGTTATACATTATACATAATATATATAACTAGCTTTAACTATGATTATTTTCCTTTATATTACAATGTATTTTATTTTACACATTTTAAAACATTTTGAGGAAAAAGTCCCCAGACTTCCCCAGACTGTGCAAAGGACTGTAGCTTTGGGCCTAGACCACACCCTTTGTTTCCCCATAAGGAAGCTGAACCCCAGAGAAGCCTGTAACTTTGCCGAGGATGCACAGCATGATAGCTCCCTGGATGCCCTTTCCCCCACAGCCCATTGCCCTGTCCCAGGGTACCTCGAGGGCCTGACCTGAGCTTCTCGTGGAATCTGAGGAAGCCACAAGAAAGGCAGAGGAACTGACTTCTCTTGGTCTTTTTGTAATGATGGAAATCTGGGCTCAGCCCCTCTAAGGTCTCTGGTAGCCCAGAGCACAGCAAGGTAAGAGGGCCCTTCTGGAGTCTTATATCTCAATGCCTTAATAAGCCCCCAGCTGAATTCCCCATCTTTCCCCTAGCTCCCCACCATCACCTTGGACTCTGTGATCACTGCAGTCCCTTCCAAGCTGGGACTCTGGGAATCTGTGAAGGCAGAGTTTGTTCCTTAAATGACATACTTAGGCACCGGGAGCGTGTCCCCTGTGCACAACGGGGGTCTGGGGCCAGGAAGGCCAGAGCCCAGACGGGGCCTCCCTCACCAGCTGTGTGTCCTTTCACAAGTCACTTCACCTCGGTGGCCTTGTCCCCTCAGCTGTAAAATGGGAATGATGAGAGCCTCTGCCTCCAGGGTCGCAAGTGCTTTGAGCACAGGGCTGTCACACAGTAGGCGCTTTAATAGATGATCATTTCCTTATGCTTGGAAGCCAGTATACTGGGGTTTAAAACTGCATCTTTCCACTCCCAGTTTGTGCTTTTGCTTTTATGGAGCATTTGGAGGCTTGAAATGCAACAGCGGTACTCCAGACACTGACCAGGAGATCTGAGGGTTTAGAATATCCTTCCCCTAGAAGAAAATACTTGTAGATTTTTGAGAGCCCATTTTGGCACACCCCCAGAATTGTCACATGTGATTATTTCGCATGCAAGCTCCAGTCCTTGGCTGCTATAGCTCAGGGAGGCCATTATCTGAGGCCCTTGGGCTCACAGCTCCCCGGTGCTTCCTGATCCCAGGCTGCAGCTAGAGACAGAATATCCTGCTCTGACCCTTCCTTCCTCTTTGGAGAAGGAAAGAACCTTCTCTTCCTCTCCCCAGATAATTAGCACTGGTTTCACAATTTTCTTGTAGCACGCCTGTTAACATTACCCCCAACATCAGGACCCAACAGAACAGTTCAGGCAACACTAGTACAGTAATCATATTGTACCATGGATGGGGGGGCGACTTCCTTCCATTTTATTCTTGCCTTTGTCATAGAACATTTTCTTTCCTGAATGTTTAGTAGGGACTTTTTGGTTGTTTCCTATTCTTAATGGATACTAGGGACGTAGAAATGAACATCTTTTATCAGTCTTTTCAACTAAAACATTTCATAGTTCTGTTTCTATCTCTATGGCTGGAAGGCCGGGTCGCTTGACATTGGGTGACCAGATGACATGTTCACTGAGTCACTGCCTGTTTGCATGAGAAGCCAAAAGGCTTCTGCATTAATAGTTGGGGAAATCAGGTTTTCACCTTTGGGATGTCGGGCTACAGCCATGGAAATTAGTATTTACATTAAAAATTGAAGAGGAATTTTGTATATTACATAGAGAGGAGTCAGAAGTTGGGACAATCTTCTAACTATTCACATTTTGTAAGTGTTTAATATTCTTCGCCTTCTGCAAAAGCCCTGCTTCCAACAAGGAGGCAGCCCTGGGTGAGTTCAAAGGCAAACCAATAGAGTGCCAGCTCTGGTATGTTCTACCGAGCTGAAAGGCTTTGCATTTCGCCCCAGTGATGAACTCTGTGCCTTTCGTCCAGGAACCAGCCTTGCAGATTCAAAGAGGCTTATGCCCAGCTGGCTGCAGGGTGATGCATTCTTCTGCCATAGCAACTCTCTCAGCCCGTCGACAGAATTGTGTGTGACCTGTGTTGGTTGAAGGAATACCCACAATAATCAGATTATACATCCTCGGGTGCAAAGGGAAAGAGACGGAAGGAAAGGGGACTGGTAAGGAAGCAGTTATCATAGCCTAAGTGAGAGCTAATGAGAGGGGATAGATGTGAAAGGTTGGATTTTAATAGGGCTTTACTGGATGTGGACTTTTAGAAAGAGAAGAAAACAAAAATGGGAGCTCCTTGAAATAAACCAGTAAGATTTAGCTTGGAGTTCTACTGTTTCTGGCTTTTTTGTCTCTTTCAATAGCAGCCATGTGACTACAAAAGAATATGTGGGCCTTTGCAGCCCTTGGGACTGAGTTCTGGCTGCCCAGCCGGGTAGAGGATTTCTGTGCTCCCAATGCACGAGAAGAGCCATTTTGCTTTAAACAGCTACTGATGCACACAGTGAGTTGAGGGAGTCTGACCTTGGTCAGTTCTTCCCTCCATTGTCAGCCACCAGTCAGTTAATATTAATTGTGCAGCTGCCCTGTGCACTGTGTCATGTTTTCAGGGACAGAATTGTGTTTATGCGGTGAGATAAAACACACATGAAAAGGCAAGTAACAGTACAGAACGGCACATAATTAATGCAAAACCAGTACTGGAGACAGTAAACATTAGGGGAACCCAGAAGAGGCTCAGAAGATCACCTTCCTGCTGTGTTTCCAAAAGGCTTCTTTCCCAGGGAGAATGATGGTTGAGCTTAGCCCTCAAGCCAGTAAATTAAAGCAATAAATTATCTAAGCACCTACTACATGCAGTGCACCAGGCCTGTTGCAAGGAACAATTCTTGTCCTCCAGGAGCAAGAATTAGTCATTTAGATAGAGAGAAGACATAACCCAGATAGCTGATAAATTAGAATATGAGCGTATGGAAGTGATTCAAACATGACTTGAGAGATTGGAGGAGGGAAGAGTTGCTTCTGGCTGAGGGAGTGGCCCAGTGGTGGGAGAAATGAGTGTGGACCAGGCTGGGAATGACCTATGCCCAAAAGGCTGCTGAGCTTGGGAGAAGGCAGAATAAGATTCAGGAGCCATTGTTCCCAAATGAATAGTCTTGCTTACCCAGAAATAGTCATGTGAAATAAGACTAGGAAGGGAGTTTGGAAATAGATGATGGAGAGCCTTGATTGCCGAGCTCAGGAGCACACCATTTATTCAGCAGGCAGTAGGGAGTCATCAAAGACTGTTGGGGGAGGGAGTGAAGTGAATGATTCTGTGCAGGGATTATTTTGTCAGGGGTGTGGAGTCAGTAAGGAGGCTGCTGATCACAGAGGTGGAACCCACTCGGCAGCAGATTGCCTGTGAAATGGGTGGGAAGAATCCATAACTGGGCTTTCTGCCTCAACGATGCCTCTAACAGATGCTTCTTATTAGGGACACAGCATAGATTCCAGAAAGTGCGATTCTTCATTCGCATCCTCTTGATTATTAATGATGAGAATTCTTTCAAGTGATTTAACAATTTCTACCACAAAGAAGTTTTCAGCAAATCTATCAGGATGCACGGAAAGAATTTAAAAGGCAGTAAAGGAAAAGAAAGCTGATCAGGGGTGCCTGTGGTTCAGGCCCACTCTTCCTCCGAATCCTGGAGGAAGAGGCCCAATGGGGGCTGCCATTCAAGGCCCAAGGGCCAGGAAACCTCATGCGCTGCAAGGACTGGGTGTGATGTGACCCAAGCAAAGGGGGCTCGGGAGCCAGAGAAGTGAGTGATTTTCAGAGAATGTGTTGAGCGCCTCGTGATCTCGATTTCGGGTTACTGGGGTGCTAGCACAGGCCGTGCACGCAGATGCTGGACTTGATGGGGGGATGACAGAAGAGCCACCATGAAGTCGATACTGCTTGTCAATAAAGCGCCTCTCGATGGACTTGTGTTTTGTAAATCTTGTAGCACTTACATAAATCTGAAAAACTAATACTGCTGTGTGTGTGTGAGGCATGGATTCATTCCTCAGAATTGGGCTTATTTGTGTGTTTGTGTGTAGATCCCCGCAGGGAACTACTGAACTCATTTATTTGTATTAAACGATCACTTCTGTGTTCTCCTTTTAACTTGAAAAGAAGCTGAGTTGGCGCTTTTGTTTGTTTCCCTAAAGACTTTTCTATTTTTTCAAGAAGAAAACACCCTCACTAAAAGCAGGATGTCTGTCCCCCAGCAGCCCCTGCCAGCTCTAGGATCAGACAGAAAGCCCTGGGCTTGTCATTTACAGCTTCTACACCCTCACCCCTTCCTGTCTTTCTAGTACTTGGAGACATCACTCTCCTCTACGGTTTTGATGACCCAGCTTGCTGTTGGGCTCACTGCTCCTCCCATCTCTAGGCCTTTGCACAGGCTGTATCCCATGCCTAGAATGCACTCTTTTCTCACCTGCCTCTTTAAAAACCTGGTTTCCTTCCTGGCTCAGCTCAAGGTCCTATTTCTATATGAAATCTGTCCTGCATCTCACCCAGTTCTCCCTCCTCAAAGTACCTTGACTTTTCTCTTGTCCCTGGGTGCACCTTGTCCCATCATTTTGAGTGTGATGTCCATTCTACTTAGTTCTTTGTATCCTAACCCTTGGCCTAGTAATTGGCATTCAGTGGGTGGGGATTGCTTGTGTCTGCAGAATCAGAGAATCTTCCTTTCCCAGGAAGTCTCTGATGGAGGGCACATGTTCCCCATCAGCTGTCCCACTGGCCTGTGCCTTGGAGCAGCCTGGGGATCAGCCAAGGCCCAGGAGCCTTCCCACAAGGCTTCTCGGGGACAGTCACCTTCAGCTTTCTCACAGCTTTTCCTGCTTCTAATCTCCTGCACTCCACCCTCATCTTCCCTCTTCTCCTGGTGCAGTTTATTTCCTGCTTCCGCATTTAACCTCCTTCCCTTCAAGCCTTTGACTTCCTTGAGCAGGCTGTTTCCTGAAGCAAAATTGCACCATGGATTCTGCTTGGAGATCTCTTAGTAATTCATGCCAGTGTTCCTTTCCACTCTGACTGATGATCCTATAAACTATTGATTTTACTCTTGATTTATTATTACTGTTACTTTAAGCAATACATTGTTTTTGACAGTGGAAAGTTGTAGTTCCTCATGGCTACTGTATCCCAAATGGGAGCCTCCCTTCTGTAGGGAGAATCTTTAGAAAGGCAAGCTGCTTTTACACCAGAAAGCTTTTAATCACAGGAAGACTTTGCTGACCAAGGACGGAGCATTTCTGTACAGTCTCTGGCCCTCCATCCTGTCCTCTCCTGACCTAATCCTCTTCCTCGGATTGAAGGGCGCTTGCCCTTTTAAGTCTTAAACCCAGGTTCCTTTTCTTGCTAGAAATCATGGTGGTAGAACCATAAAGAAGAATAGTAAGAATAAATCATTGAAACAGATGGAGAAAAGTCTTGCATCATTTGACTTGCATCGTTCCCAATCCAGTATTTTTCATTGTCTGAGGACTAGGCCACTTGGTTGTTTTATGCCCTTCCCTGTATTCATGGCTGTAGCACAGTGCCTGGCACATGGTGGATGTTAGCTTAATTATCATTTCCCTTTGTCATGTGTCACAGTTGACATCTTTAACCGCCTGAAGTTCACTTCTCTGTTACTGTGGCGCTGTTGTGCCCCAGGAACCTCGGGTGGCCACACGGGGCTCTGGCCTTCTGATTTCCCACATCAGGGGCCTGTTTCCCTGACCATTCCCTGCCTCAGTCTGGATTTCGAGGAAAGCAGCTCTAGAGGTCCTCTAATCCAGGGGTGTCAAACTCACATAGAAAAGCACGCCTTTCAGCTACGTGTGGATTTAATCAGCTATGATGAACATCTTCTGTGTTCTCCTAGGTTTTTATTTATTTTGTTAAACATTTCTCAGTTATGTTGCGATTTGGTTTGGCCAGGGGCTGATGAGGGTTAGAAAGGGTAGATTTCTATGGAGATCCTTTGAGGGTTCTTACCCGTCTGAAAGAATTACCAGGCATGAGCAGTCTTGGCAGTTTTAAGAGACTTTATTACTCTTGTCAATCGGACAGGAGGGAATCAAGGGGAATCCTCCTGCGAAGTGTGGGGATTGGGGGTACTGATTATATAGTAACAAAAGTCATACAGAGGTGGAGTTTGGGAGGAGCACCGAGCCTGTCTGCCCTGAAAGGTCCCCCTTTGATAAGGTGAAGTTCTTTTGTTAGGAGTTATCTTACAGCTGGCCACTAGAACAAAAGGGGTAATCCTTTCTCTAAGGAATCCTTTTAAGAATTCTTAGGTGTGGCCTGTTATAGTTAACGATCTTCAGGGAAGATAGTTACGGGCTGGGGCGGGGGAAGGGACAGAGTTAATGACTTACAGCTGGGGGGGAAAGGTGACCTTTCCACAGGCTAATATCACATACTCAGGTGCCCAAACAGATGAGATTCAAGACAGTCACCCCAAAACATTACAAGACCTCAGCAGCCCCCTTCAGGGCCACAAGTCTGACATCCCTGCTCTGATTCAGTCCCCTAATTTTGATAGATGAGGGAATAGGATGAGAGGGAAAGTGACCTACCCAGGGTCACAGAGCTTCTATTCAAACCCAAGTTCCCCAACTCCAAGCATTTTTTTTATGGAGGGTGCCGCATTCCCATTTCATATTGAGCAAACACTACACTAAAAAAAATATAGTTCAGGTCCTCATCCCTTCTTGCCTTGACTGTAACAAATGGCATTCTAATTGACTTCTCTGCCATCTTTCCCCTCTCTAGTTTATCTTCCATAGTGGCAAAAATAATCTTCCTGAGGCTCAGGTCTGCCCGTGCCATTCTCCTGATCAAAAGTCCTTCAGTTTGGTGGCTGGGTGGCCCAGTGAATAGAGCACAGGCTCTGGAGTCAGGAGGCCCTGAGTTCAAATGTGACCTCAGACACTTAACACAAAACTAGCCGTGTGACCTTGGGCAAGTCACTTAACTCCAATTGCCCTACCTTCTTCCCTCCAAAAAGCAAAAAAAAATAACAAAAAATAAAAACCCTTCAGTGGCTCCCTGTTGCTTTTACAATAAATTACAAACCCCTCAGCCTGGCCTCAGTCTTCCCAGTGAAGAAAGCTAAGTTATCTTCTGTAAGTGTTGGAAAAGAGAGGAAAGGAGAAGACTTGGAATAGACTGTGGGAAGGGAGACAAGAGTCAAGGGAAGAGGAACAGCCAAAGCTTGACTGAAGGTGTCTAACATCAGTTTGTCCCAGTCAGCCCTGGAACGGCCTTGGAAGACTAAATGGGAGTAGCCCTTACCCAGAAGTGAAGATCCGTAGAATGACAGATTTGGAGAGAAGCCGTCTAAGGAAGGCTGACCATCTGCTCTGAGTGTGGCAAGGCAAATGGAGCCATCATAGAGGAAATGGGATGGGAGAGCATGGATGGGTCACAGCTGCCAAGAATGAGATTCATGTGAGCCAGGGGGAGGCGGGGAGATTTAAGTGGTCTTGGGTATAGAGTGCTGTGTCCACCTTGGAGATCTCAAAAGTTTTGCATTTCATAGAAATGTGAGCTCTGTGCTGTCTGTCATATTGGTGTGGGGTTGAACTGAAATGAAAAGGAGGTTATTGGAGTTGAGATTAAGGAATGAAAAGGTCATGGTGTCAGGTCATTTCTAGTGATGATGGCAGGGGGTGGGGTAGAGAGGAAGAGCATGGATTGGAATCCATTGAGAAAGTTAGCAGAGACTCCTAGAAGTCAATAGATGATAGTGACAAGCATCGAGAGGAGACGGTATATGTGAATTGTGGAACTCAAAAGATGGTAGCCTGGGAATAACAGTGGGAAGCAAAGGTGATGTCTAGTTCAACTCCTGGCCCTGTGAGTTTGGGGGAATGAAAAAGCTGCCTCCCTAGAAAGGCTTGAAGGGGATTCTTAGGATCATCGAATGTAGACCTGGCATCCATCTGAGAAATCCTTTAGCCCAAGTTCTTTATTTTATCATTGAGGAAACTGAGAGTCAAAGAAATTAAGTGGCTTCTGCTAGGGCCCAAAGGTGACAGAACTTGGATTTAAACCAGAGGCCTATGGCTAATACTCCTTCCACTCCATGGCAGTGTTCTCTTGAGGCGACTTAAATTTTTCATTGACAATGGTTAAAAATATTTGCAGTGTTTAAGGATTAAGAAGATTTTGTTGCCAACAGTGGGGATTCCAGAGAGCTCAGTGAAATGTTCTGGGAAATGGGTGAGCCAGATAGGCGTGGGCTTGGGAAGAAGTGGGGCTGATGAGGATAAGGTTAAATGGCTGTTGCCTTCTTAGTGGGGCCTAGATGCTTCAGAAATGTACCTGAAAATCCGAAGAGCTTTGAAGTCATCTTAATTCTCTAGCAGGCTGTGAGATTAGGGCAATAGAAAGCAAAAGCCGCATATTTTAAACAGTTCTTTCTCTTGCTGTTTGATAAAGAAATCTTCAGTCAGCCAAAGAGAAGTTAACTTTATTGCTTTCTGTTGCCAACTCTAACATTCCCTGATTCAGTAGTCGGGTAGGGTAAGTCTCAGACCCCAGGCTCTTCTTCCATTCAAGAAGTTAGTAAGAATCAGCATCTTAAGGAGGCCTAGCTGGTGTCACTTTGTATAGTGTGCCCCCCCAAGACTTTTTCTAGTGTTTGTTATCCTTCAGAGATGTAGTCAGGTAGCCATGCCTGGGAGTTTAGAAGGATTTTTCAAGTAAATTTAAGAAAATTTTATCTTACTCATATATATGGGGAGATTGACTTTCCCGTTTCTCCAAAAAGAGTAGAGAAAAACAGCAAGTTGTGGTTTCTTAAAATCCTGGTAACGCAAGTCCTGAATGTGAAGTCAAAGCATGCTTGAAAGGAAGCAGAATTTGTGTCTTGTCTTTGTTCTCCTTTTCATGAGAGTGGGAAGGTTTCTATCTGTACAGTAAGTGTCAGGAAGGACTCTTCCATAGCAAGCCATTGTGTTCTATGGAAGCTGTCATTTATAAGTAGAATCTAAAGACTACCTGGGAGGTGGAAACAGAAAGTGCCACGTTTTGGAGAAGCTGGGTACTGGGTTAGAAATGACAGAAACTGGGGGAAAGTGATCACCCTCTCCTAGAGTTTGTGAGGAGAGGAAAACCAGGCATGGACTGATATGTTCCCTAAATTTGGGGAAAATAAATTTCAGACAGGGTAAGAGGGAGAAGGATGGACTAAAATTCTATGGAGAAATCATTCCAGGAACAATGGGAAACTTCAAGAAGAAAATTATAAAGATACAAAGGGAAACACGGGAAGACAAAGTGAGAGTTATCTGAAGAGACCTATACGGATGCATAGGGAGCTCATTAACATTCAGGTTGGGTTTTTGTTTTTGAAAGAAATGTGCAAAAGATGGAGATGAGGACAAGTAGCAAGGTGAATGCTAGATGAGAGCACAGCTCTGAAGAGATGATGTCCGGATTGCTGAAGCTTGGAATGAAACGAGGCTGGCGAAGGAAGCTAAGGACCAGCGACAGTGGCCTAGTTATACAGAGAGGAAGGAGGCTCAATGGAGGGATGACACCCGGTGTGCTAATTGGAAACAGAGAAGACAAAGGCATTCCTTCTTATTCTGCTTCTGTCTTTACAAAGAATGACCTCTGCACCAGAAATGCCGAAATAAAAATGGCTCATGGGGAATTGAGACTCAACCTTAAGAAGGCTTTAAGATGGTAAGAGAGCACCTGTTTGCCTCTAATGAATTCAAGTCACCTGGCCTGGATGAGCTACCTCCTTGGCTACTAAAAGAACCGGCAGTGAGGAACACAGGAGAGGCAGTGTGGGCCAGGCAGGTGTGAATGTCTCCAATTTTCCCAACAGGGAAGAGAACGGAATCTGCAAGTTCTAGACCAGTGAACTTCATTACTAGGAATATTCCAGAGTGGATTATCAAAGAAAGGCTGAGTGAGGTCAGACC
Source organism: Pseudochirops corinnae (assembly GCA_028646515.1). Classification (NCBI taxonomy): domain Eukaryota; kingdom Metazoa; phylum Chordata; class Mammalia; order Diprotodontia; family Pseudocheiridae; genus Pseudochirops; species Pseudochirops corinnae. The sequence continues at coordinate 9,858,745 of CM053586.1, read as the reverse complement.
AGAAGTGCACCATTTCCTCTCTTGGCAGGAGAGATCAGGGGAGTGGCATGCATGTTTAGAGTGTCTAATACCATTCTTTTGGGAGAGCTGGAGAGGGATGACTGATGACCATACAAATAAATGGATCTGGAGCCATTTGAGCCACCACATTGGAAGAATAGTTAGTTGTTTGGTGTCATTTCCAGTGGAGCCCTCAGGGACCTGTGCTTGGCCTTGTGCCTGTTGCCATTTTTATCAATGGCTTGAATAAAGATACAGATGGCATGCCTATTTATAGATAATCAGGGAGTGGTAGTTAACACATCAGATGACAGAGTTGTGATCCAAAGAGAAAAATTCTTGATAGACTAGAGCACCAGGCTGAATTTAATAAGTGAAGTTCAACAGAAATAAATGTCAGGCCTTACACTTGAGTTCCAAGAATGAACACAAATAGAGGATGAAAGAGGTGTGGTTAGATAGTTTGCCTGAAAAAAATCTGTGGGTCTTAGTGACCTACAAACTCAGTGACTCCCTGTGATGTGGCTAATGCCATTGAGAGGCACAGCTTCCAGGAGTAAGGAGATGATAACTGTGCTGTCCTCTCTCCTGGACCTCTGCTGGAGGATTCTGGCCAATTCTGGGCATCAGTTTCAGAATGTCATTGATGAGGTAGACTGGAAGCGGGAAACCTGCAGCCTCAAGGGGACATGTGGTCCTCTAGGTCCTTGGGTGCAGCCTTTTGACTGAGTCCTAGTTTTACAAAACAAATCCTTTTATGGAGGGGATTTGTTCTGTGATGTTGCACAGGCCTCCAAGCAAAGAGCAAAGAAATCCTTGCTGGATGTGTCAGTAGGGATTTTCCTTTTGATACAGGTTTAGCTAGATGGCCACTGAAGGCTCCTTGAACTCTAAAATTCGATGATTCTGTGATAAAAGAGCACCTTGCCTGCCCTCAGTGAGTTCAAGTCACTTGAGTGAATTCCTAGTTCCAGGTGCTAAAAGAACTTGGGAGTGTGATTGCTGAGCAGCCTTTGATAAGCTCTGAGGAATCATAGAAAGCAAGGGGGGTGCTAGAGAATAGCTGTGATGCACTGGAGAACGTGGGCAGCTATCCTGATCTCCAGAAGGAGGAACAAGTTGGACTCTGTTGGTTGAATTGAAGTGGATAGGCTGATAAGTTTGATATTAATGCCAGGAAAATTTTAAGAATAGATTTTTAAGTGGAACACCTGGAAATGGAAACTCCAGTCACTGTGAGGCAGCCTGAATTTATTAAGATCAAGTGATCCCAGGTTAATCCCAGTTCTGCCCTCTAACCCTGCCAGCTGGAATGCTCAGAGTAATTCCCTAGGCATTTTATGGTTAAGTTTTAGCAAGGCATTTGACAAGTCCTCCATAATACCTGTTTGTGGGTAAGCTGGAGGTCTGTGGGCTAGATAATAATTCAAGTTAGGAAGATTCAGAACTGACTGAGTGCTAGCCCCAAAGAGGGTTAGTTCATGGACTGCTATTGGCCTGGCTGGTGTTCTGTGTTACTTTGGTTTTGCTTTACAGCAGGCCTTCCCCCTCTATTGGAAAAGTAATGTAGTGGGCATTTGGAACATGTCCCAGTGATGGCATACGGTCATTGCTCAGAAGTCTCTAAGCTTCGCCTCTTCCACTCTGAAGTCGCTCTGCTTCTCTGACATCTTCTGCCTTAGATCGTCCTTGGCGTGGTGTACTTCCCATGTTGGCTCTGGTGTTCTGACTTAGTGGTGACATTCTCTGCCTTTGATTTCATGTCACCCTTCAGGATGACAGGCTCTTGCTCTAACTCTCCTGGCTTAACTGTTCCTTTGTACTTTTGACCTCTGTTTCTCATCTCTGCTGTTGTGACTGCCAGTGAATAAGTTATTTGTGACTCTCAGCTGTTAACCCTTGACTGACAGCAGCCTTGTGGTGAGAGAGGACAGTGTGAACGAAGAGCAAGGTCTTTAGGGCCAGGCCGCAGCATTCCTGTTTCAGACCATCTTCATTTTAGTCCATGGTTTGAATAAAGAATAGATGGCAGGCTTCTTAATTTTGCAGGTGAAGAAAGCTGGGAAGGAGAGTGAATGCCTCAGACAGCAATGAGACTTCAGTTCAATTCAGTAACCTTTGAGCAGAGCCCTGTGTTAGGTACAGTAGAGATGTTACTGTCCTCTTAAAGAATGTGTCAAAGATGCGACAGGTGACCCCGTTGTAATTTATAAAGCCAAAGGCTACTACTTACTCCTACTGAGCCAGCCTAGGAGAAGCAGCAGGGTAGCCAGGAGGAGGTGGAGGAGGTGCCAGGAGCCAGGCAGCTCAGACCATTGCCACCATCATGCAGACAACAAGCCCCCCAAGAATGGCAGTGCCATCCCCATCACTGTACCCACTTCTGCCCTGGGTCTCACACTGTTATTGAGGGGAGTAATCTCTATGGAGAATAGACCTGCAATCCTTACCACCAGCAACACCAACTGCCTCCATGGGCGGGCAAGCCCAAGAGCCCTAGAATAGCACTGTCTCCCGACCCTTGAGCCTGCTTTTAGTCCAGATCCTACAGCCGTTGTTCAGTATGTTAACCCCAGTGGAGAAGGGGCTGGCCATCCCTGGGGCAGGCAAGCTAGCCTCGGTGACACACAAGTCACCAGGGAGGAGATATGGGCTGCTACCACTTCAAGCGCTCCTCTCCTCAGACAAGATGGAGAGAACCTGAGAGCCTGAGCCTACCCCTAGACCCCAGCCCTGCCTCTGGCCCAGTCTTCCATCCAGGGAATCCTGCTGCTTCAGGACCTGCAGCCCTCCCTTCCTGAGCTGCCACAATCACTGATGGCCTGGGAAGGAGGATCTTGCGCAGCAGCCCCTGCCCTGGAGGAGCTCAGTCTAAGGGAGAGGGCCAACAAGCAAAGAACCATGTACAAGCAAGATAAAGACCAGACAGACTGGGGAGTCTCGCCAAGGATTAAGAATCAGGAGGCCTGGGAAAGGCCTGGGACTTTAGCAGAGACTTGAAGGAAACCAAAGGAGCTGGCGGGTGAAATGAGGAGGGAGAGTGTTCCAGGCATGGGGTCAGCAAGGAGGGCAGTGCTCCTGGATCCCAGAGTGTGTGGGGAGGAGTCAGCTGTAAGAAAGCTGGTGAGGTAGGGAGGACACGCTTTGAAAGCCAAGCAGGGATTTTCTGACTGACCCTGGAGGTGATAAGGAGTCGTTGGAATTTATTGAATTAGAGGTGCTAATAGGGTCAGACCTGAACTTTAGGAGATTAATCTGCCAGCTGAATAGAGAGTGTGGCAGAGTGAGGAGAGACTGGAGGCAGGGAGCCCAGGCAGCAGGCTTTTGCAGTGAGAAGGGCCTATACCCGGTGGTTCCTCCTCTCAGAGGAGAGAAGGTAGCATATAAAGGAGGTGTTTAAAAAAAAAAAGAAGAAAAAAACAGGACTGGGCAGCAGGTTGGAAATGGTGAGATAGTGAGGAGCTGAAGGTGACACCTAGATTTCGCGCTTAGGTGACTGGGAGGATGGTGGTACCCTCCCTAGTAACAGGGAAGCAAGGAAGAGAGGAAGGTTTGGGGGAGAAAGAGAATGAATTAGTTCAATTTGGGATACATTGAGGCTTAGATGTCCACAAAACACCCAGTTTGAAATGTCTAAGGAAGAGTTAGTGATGCAAAACTGGAGGATGGGAGAGAGATTAGGGCTGGACAAGCCGAACCAAGAGTTTAGCCCAGTAACTGCTGAGATGACCAAGTGAAGTCAGTAGTATAGAGAGAGAAGAGCAGAGGGCCCAGGACAGAGCCTTGGGAGCCACCCACTGTTAGCAGGTGAGGCCCTAATGAATATCTTCATAGGAGACAGAAGAGTGGTCAGACAGGTGGGAGAACCAGAACAAGGGAGAAGAGGGGGGTTGACAACGTCCAAGAGTGTGGAGAAGTCAAGAATGAGAGCTAAACCAAAGTCATTGCCAGTGAGTTGGCAGTTGAGATCCCTGGTAACTTTGAAGAGAGCCCAGTGATGATGTTAGAAGCCAGACTGAAGAGTTAAGAAAAGCATGGGAGGAAAGGAAGTGGATGAACCTACTGTGGATGGCTTTCTGTCTTTGAGAAAGCTCCTGGTCTTAGGCACAAAAGAGAGGAAAGGTGTTGCATTATAGCGAGTGGGGATGGGTGAATCAAGTAGGGATTCTGAGGAGAGGGGGCCATGAGCATCTTGGGCGGTAGGGAAACAACCAGGAGGGAAGTAGTGATAAAGATTAGTGGGAGGTTAGGGATGATAGAGCCCCATAGTCCACTGGAAGAAAAGGAATGGAGAACAAAGACAAGCTTGCTCTTATGCTTGTATCTGCAGGGCTTAGCCCAGTGATTTGTACATCTTAAACTTCTAGTTAATTGTTTTTCATTCATTCATAAATGTTACTGCCAGAAGGAACCTTTAAAGCATTGCTAGATTACAAAGTCTTAGGCAAGAAACTGAAAACCTTCTGGGCACAGGTGGTGGTTTCGTCACTACTGCCCCTCAAAGACAAAGAGAATGACAGATTTAGGGACCACAGGGCTAGTAGTTAAGAAAATAGTGTTAGAAAATGAGTTTTTTATTTCTCAACTTTTGTATAACATATAGGAGTGACAGGCTCCTGGCCAGGAATGAAGTACTTAATAGCTACATTTGCCTGTAGTCTTGCAAATTCCATCCAAAGGACTTGAAATAGGAAGGGAAAGAGAAAAAATTGCCCTATCCATCCACTTAAGAATGGTATGTAAATACAATATAGAGTGAAGAATAAAAATAGGCCCCTCACATTTTTCAGAAAGGAGCTAACTACAAAGCCTGTGACGTATACACAGATTTACAGAGCGCATGCAACAATTAGTCCAGAGCAAGGTGAATCAGAGATTGTAATGGAAGCCGGTAACTTTGGCCTCCTTGAGACAGAGTAGGATGAGACCCGGGAGTGTGAGGCCTGGCTCTGGAAAGGCAGGCCTTATTCTAAAGAAATAGGGGAGAGGAAAGGGTTGCCAGGGATGCTGAAAGCACTGGGATGAAGATCCGCAGAGACAGAATGACTGTCGTTGGAAGGTCTACCATAGACCATGGGGACAGCTCGCAGCCTGGCTCAGGCATCCTTCAGCTGTGATCAATTCAACATTTGCTGCAGCTTTTTCTCTGCCAATACCAGAGCAACTGATGATTTCTTGAGTTACTTTGATGATAATGTCACCTTCCAGTAAAATGGAAGAAACAGTTAGAAGTTGTCTTCATAATCAGTCTTATTGGCAAGGAGGAACTTGTTGCTGGGATGGCTCTCAGCCCATCAAGAAGCATTTATTAAATACCTGACATGCCCCAGGCACTGTCTCACTCTGGGCACAAGGCCCCTGCCCTCAAGGAGCTTACTTACATTCCATTGGGAAGACACTATGTGTGCACACTCATGTTTACTGCAGAATAAGGGAGATGCTTTAGGGTCGGCCAGTGACCTCTGGTGTAGGGAGTACTCAGGGCCCATCTCCTTATTGATGTAGATCAGCACCTTCTCCACACCAGACCTGGATCCCTGAGAGGTTCTGACTTTCCCATGTGAATCAGCAGTGGGGTTTGTGCCCAGCAGGCCACTGTACCTCACTGCCAGAATAAATGAAAAAGAAGGAGAGGAGCTTGTTTTAGTTTGGTTTTTGAGACAAAGCCCTGGCGGCTAGGTGGTTCAGGAAAGAGGAGAAGGGAACAAACCTCTGAGCACCTACTGTGTGCTGAGCCCTTTGGAAAGGCTTCACATAGAGGGTGGAGGCTGAGGCATGAAGCTTGTTAGATGAGGCGGATCTATGAGTAATCAGACACAAAGAACAGTGAATGTGAGTGTCCTGGTTAGAAAGGGCTCCTCATAAACTGGAGGGGTGGCATGTGTCTGTGTGTCTGTGTGTGTGTGTCCATGTGTGTAAATTGGAGAGGAGATGGTAAAGAGACTCATAGCAGTGAAGCTGTGGTGGGGAGTGGGAGGGTTGGCTAAATAGGACTGGACCAGTTGAATGTGAGGACAGTGTTTGGTTTACTAGACAGTTAAGCTTCAGGTGACGAGTTAACCAGCTAGAAATAACAGAGAGAATAATGGAAGGAGCGACATAAGTTCTCCCAAAGAGGGAAGAAGAGAGGTCTGAGAACGGCTGTGGAGGGTTGCCCGGGTTGGAGGGGGTGCTGTGGTTAGCTGCCTCCCACTAAAAGAGAGAAGGCAGGCAGCCACAGGAGGGAGTGACGGCTACTTGGACAGTACAGTGACTGACTTCTCTGTCTTCAAAGTAGTCACAGGAATGCCCAGGGTTTATATCCCACTGCCCTGGCCCCCAAGCAGTTTGAAGTTTCTCTTGCCAGGACACCCAGCATTGACTCCTGTAGGACAAGTGCAAGGGGGAAAAAGAGGCAGTATCTGAATCCTTAGCACTCAGCCCAGTATTTGCACAGGGTATTCACATAATAAGTGCTCTCTCTAGTCTCCAGGGGATCTGCCAAACTGAATAAAGACCTCATTCTGGTCTTTTTAGTAGCCTGGGAGTACTGGTGTGCCTCTTAGCCTGGCCAGCTAGGGTTTTTCGTTCTTTACTGTTCCAATCATACATGTCCTGGCT
>CM053586.1:9828146-9851645 GCA_028646515.1 Pseudochirops corinnae | reverse complement strand
GACAGAGAGAGAAAGAGAGGGAGAGAGGAAGAGAGGGGAGAGAGAGATAGAGAGAAAGGCGAGAAAGACAGAGAGAGGAAGAGGGGGGAGAGAGAGATAAAGAGACAGAGAAAGGAGAGACACAGAGACAGAGAGACAGAGAGACAGACAGAGAAAGGAGAGAGAGACAGAGAGAGGAAGAGGGGAAGAGAGAGAGAGACAGAGAGACAGAGACAGGGAGAAAGGAGAGAGACAGAGGAAGAGAGGGAGAAAGACAGAGACAGAGAGAGAGACAGAGAGAAAGGAGAGAAAAACAGAGAGAGGAAGAGGGGGAGAGAGAGGAAGAGACAGAGAGAAAGGAGAGACAGAGAGAGACAGAGACAGAGACAGAGAGAGTTCTGTCTGGGCAGCTTAAGTTGCCCATAACTACATACCTTTTCTCTGTGCTAATTTTGTCAGCTAGATGAAGAAAACATTGTCCATATCAACCACATCTTCTCTCTGGCAAGATCATCTCCCACAATATGATTTCTGTTCTCTTTCTTCAGACCCTCACCCAGATGTTCACCACACTCCTGCCTCCAACTTCATTAATTTCCATATAGTTACCACAGAGATACCTTCTTTTCCTTCTATTCAATCTATTTTTAAAAATTTATTAAATCTTTTATTTATATCGCCTTCCTTTCGATACATATTCCCCTCCCCTCCCCTATCTTTTATTTAAAAAAAAAAAAGATAAAAAAGGAAATGAGACTAGGGGGAGTTCAGCAAAACTAACCAATGCCTCAGTTGAGTCTGACAATACTGTGCAGAGTTTCACATCCAAGTAAAGGAGAGGAGGCACTTTTTCTCATCTCTGCTTTGGAGCCAAACTTGGTTCCTATGAGTACACAGGGTTCAGTTCTTTGTTATTGTTTCTGTTTACTTTGTTGCAGTCAGTGTTCATATTCTTTTCCTGGTTCTGCTGATTTCACTTGGCATTGGTTCATAGAAGTCTTCCCATGCTTTTCTGAAGCACTATTAATCCTTCTCCCCAAAGCAGCACTTCTCAATGTTCTGGACCCTCAGAATGGAAACACTAGTCAGTCATCCCTGGTCCATAGTTCCTTGGGTAGGGATGAAGATCCAAAGGCTCTTTCTCCATCCCTTTCTGGACAGCATGAATGTCCTAGAGGGTCAGATCCATTGTACAGATGTAGGAGGAATGGGCAATGCATTTTAATTCCTATGGTAAAGAACTTATGGACTCCTGATTGTCCCTCACTGCCTACAGCATAGAGCCCAAGCCTCTTAACTTGGTCCCCCACAATAGGAGTCCTCCCTAAATAGAGGCCAGACTTTCCTCTACATCTCTGTCCTCTCCTGCCAATATGATTACTTGTGATTCCCTGTACATGCCCGGCACAGTCTGGCTTTCTTGCCATTGCTAACACTGTTCTCCCTACCTGTCTTCCTTGTGCTTCCCACAAAATCATGATCTCATGAGATCATGGTACCCCCTCTCCCCCATCCTTTTTTCCTATGACCAAGCTCCAAAACTTGACTATCTTGTGTCCCTTTTGATTTCTGACTGTCCCCCTCTTTCCTTTCTGAACCTGGATACCCTTAGCATTAAGCAGGACAGGACACAGGCCTTTCCCTCTCTCCATGCCCAGCTCCCTGCAGAGCACAGATGGCCAGACAATAGAGTGGGAGAGACCCTCTTATCAGGAATTTAATAGCAAGTTCTCCAAAGGCTCCTCACTTAATATTTGGCTGAGCTGGAGAATTTTTAGAGAACTAGGCTTTCCTCCTCTCTTCCTCTTTCACTGGGTGGGCCACCCTCTCATATCCTGACCCTTGCGGCAGCTGGCTCTGCCCTGTCTAGGATGGGGGAGGGAGTTCAGTGACAGTGACGACAAAATAGCTGATGATGTATTTATGTAATCCCATAATCATAATCATACAGTAGTGTGAAAGGTTGCGGACTCATGCCATTACTATTCCCACTTTACAGATAGGGAACCCAAGGCGCAGAGAGGTTAAAAGATTTGCCCAGGGTCATTACCCAGCTAGCAAGCATCAAAGGCAGGATTTGAACTCAGGTCTCTCCTGATTCCAAATCCCCTCCTTTCTGTGCCCTATGGATTCTCCAGGAGCCACTGCCCTCTTTCCTTCCTTCATCCCCACATATTCCCGGCCACCTGAGTTCCCTGTCTAACGTTTTTCCACAAAAGAAAAGAAAAGATTCAGATTCAGAAATAATGAACTGCAACCAAGGCAGGGTGACCAGGGACATGCTCCACAGGACTGGAATTTAGAGGGGCTTTGACAGCATTTTCAGGCAGAAAAAAAAACCAAACTGAGCTTAACTAATTAGCAAGAATTGTTCGTTAAAATAAGAAGTTTCTTCTCTCCCCGAGGCAAGGTAAACTCCTCCCAAGTTTTCTCCGACTCTTTCCTGCCACCCACCCTCCCCATGGCTAGTCAGTGTTCCAGAGTCTTCAGTTGTGCTTCGGTTGATGACCGTGTGCTCAGTGCTCCGGACATAAAAATGGATAGTTAAACCTCTGGCCCCAAGGTAGCCAATCAGCCTATCCTCAATTGGCAAGCATTTATTAAGCACCTACTGTGTCCTGAGGCTGGGAATACAAAGACAAATGGGAAGGAGATAAAATAAATCTACCCCAGTTCCAGCTAGGTGGCCCTAATCCTTCTTCACCATCCTAGAGTAAAGATCGCCCAGGCCAAGATAGCCTATCTCAATTCTCCCCAGGTGATGGCTTCAGCCATTTCATTGCCTCCCCTTCAAGCTGACTCTGCAAACCCCATTCCAGACCACATCACCCACCTGGGCTCTCTAGACAGCACCCCTTGGTCCATTCTTCTCAGCCAGCCTCCTATTGTCATGAGCCCATGTATGGGTTCAGAGGGCCTTACATCCAGGGCAGAAAAGGATCTCAGAGGCCACCCGAGGAAACTGAGGCCAGAGAAGGGAAGAATGATCTATCCAAGGTTAATGTGTAGTAGGTTTGTGGTTCACTGTGCTTCCCTCACCTAGGAACCTTACAGGAAATACATTAAGACCATTCCCACCACCTCAAGAATAATTTAATACAGCACACATCACCCCTAAACTTAAGAAAAGACATCTTCTTCTTCCTACACCCAGCCCAGGTGCCCTGATTCCCTCAGCCTTTCATTTTTCTTACTTTTTCCCCCAAATAGTTTCTCTAATTCTTCGTAGGCCCATTCCCAGTCATCAGCAGCCCCCATGACCCAGATGAGGGTCTCCTCTTTCTCACAGTTTAATAACCACCCTTTGCCCTCCCACCCCCTCACTCTCCATTCACACTCTGCCCATTCAAGCACATTCACTGGATATTTACATGTAGGTTTTTTCTTTTTAAATCTCCATCTCCCTATTGTTTTTAAAAAAATTTATTTATTTGTTGAATTTATTTAGCATTTTTTTTTCTCCCAGCCATGTGTAAAAACAATTTCTAACATTCGTTTTTAAAACTTTGAGTTACAGACTCTCTCCTTTCCTCCCTTCCACCCCTCGCCAAGGAGGCAAGCAATTTGTTATAGGTTATACATGTGTCGTCATGCAAAACATTTCCATAATAGTCATGTTGTGAAAGAAAACATAAACAAAAAAAAAAGGCCCTCAAGAAAAATAAAGAAAAATTTTAAAAGTCTGCATCAATGTGCATTCAGACACCATCGGTTCTTTGTCTGGGGATGGACGGCATTTTTCATCATGAGCCCTTCAAGGTTGTCTTGGATCATGGCATTGCTGAGAATTGCTAAGTTATTCACAGTTATTATGTTACAATATTACTGTTATTTTGTACCCAGTACATTTCACTTTGCATCAGTTCATGTAAGTCTTCCCAGGTTTTTCTGAGAGTGTCCTGCTCAGCAGTTCTCATAGTACAGTAGTAGTCCATCATAATCACACACCACAACTTGTCCAGCCATTCCCCAACTGATGGGCATCCCCTCAATTTCTAATTCTTTGCCACCAGAAAAGAGCGATTATAAATATTTTGCACAAATATGTCATTTTCTTTTTTGTTTTTTATCTGTTTTGGGATACAGACCTTGAAAGTAGTGTCATTGCTAGGCCAAAGGATATACCTGGTTTTTTAGCCCTTTGGGTATAGTTCCAAATTGCTCTGCAGAATGACTGAATCAGTTCACAACTCCACCAACAATGCATTAGTGTCTCATTTTTCCCACATCCCCTCCAATATTTGTCATTTTCCTTTTATCTCCTATCAGCCAATCTAATAGATATAAGGTAGTACCTCAGAATTGTTTTAATTTGCATTTTTCCAATCCATAGTGAGTTAGAACATTTTTATATGGTTATACATAGCTTTGATTACTTCGTCTGAAAACTATTCATATCTTCGGATCATTTACCAGTTGGGGGAATGGTTCTTACTTTTATAAATTTGACTTAGCTCTCTATGTGTTTGAGAAATGAGGCCTTTATCAGAAAAACTTGCTTCAATATTTTTTTCACAGTTAGTATTGCTAACTGTACTTCCCTCCATCCTAGCCCCCATTTATTCTATTCTCTCTCTCCTTTCACCTGTCCCTCCTCAAAAGTGTTTTTGCTTCTGACTACCCCCTCCCCCAATCTGTCCTTCTTCTATCACCCTCCCCCTTCTCTTATCCACTTCACTTTCTACTTTCCTGTAGAGTAGAAAATAGAAAAAACCCAATTGAGTGTGTCTGTTGTTACCTCTTTGAGCCAATTCTGATGAAAGGAAGATTCACTCACTCCTCCCTCACCTCTCCCCTCTTCCCCTCCACTGTGAAACATTTTTCTTGCCTCTTCTGTGTAAGATAATTTATCCCATTCTACTCTTCCCTTTCCCTGTTCTCCCAGTACATTCCTCTCTTGCGCCTTAATTTTATTTTTTCAGATATCATCCCTTCACATTCAACTCACACCTATGCCCTCCATCTATAGATACTCCATCTAACTGCCCTAGTAGTGAGAAAGTTCTTATGAGTTGCAATTATCATCTTCCCATGTAGGAACGTAAACAGTTTAACCTTATTATGTCCCTTATGATTCTCCTTTCTTGTTTACCATTTTATGCTTCTCTTGAGTATTGTATTTGAAAGTCAAATTTTCTATTTAGCTCTGGTCTTTTCATTAGGAATGCTTGACAATCCTCTATTTTATTGAATATCTATTTTTCCCCTGAAGGATTATACTCAGTTTTGCTGATTGTGGTAAACCTAGCTCCTTTGCCCTCTGGAATATTATATTCCAAGCCCTCAGATCCCTTAATGTAGAGCCTGCTAAATCTTGTGTGATCCTGACTGTGGCTCCATAATAATTGAATTGTTTCTTTCTGGTTGTTTGCAGTATTTTCTACTTGACCTGGGAGCTCTGGAATTTGGCTATAATATTCCTGGGAGTTTTCATGTTGGGAGCTCTTTCAGGAGGTGATAGGTGGATTCTTTCCATCTCTCTTTTACCCTCTGTTTCTAGAGTATCAAGGCAATTTTCCTCGATAATTTCTTGAGAAATGATGTCTAGGCTTTTTTTTTCCATCATAACTTTCAGGTAGTCTGATAATTTTTAAATTATTTCTCCTGGATTTATTTTCCACATCACTTGTTTTTCTAATGAGATATTTCACATTGTTTTCTATTTTTTTTTCATTCTTTTGGTTTCATTTTATTGTTTCTTTATTTCTCATAAGCTTATTAGGTTCCATTTGCTCTCTTCTAATTGTTAAGGAATTACTTTCTTCAGTGAGCTTTTGTACATTCTTTTCCATTGGGCCAATTCTACTTTTGAAGGAGTTTTTTCTTCAGTGAATTTTTGGGGCTCTTTTACCATTTGGCCTACTCTGTTTTTTAAGGTGTTATTTTTTTCAGCATTTTTTTGTGTGTCTCCTTTACCAAACTATTGACTCATTTTTCATGATTTTGTTGCATCATTCTCATTTCTCTTCTCAATTTTTCCTCTACCTCTCTTACTTAATTTTCAAAATCTTTTTTCAATTCTTCCATGGCCTGAGACCATTCATATTTTTCTTGGAGGCTTTGGATGTAGGGGCTTTGACTTTGTTGTCTTCTTCTGAATGTGTGTTTTGATCTTCCTTGTCACCATAGTAATTTTCTATGGTTAGAATGTTTTTCTGCTGTTTACTCATTTTCCCAGCCAATTACTTGACTTTTTAACTAGGTAGGACTCTGCTTCCAAGGTGGAGGGAGCACTATCCCAAGCTTCAGGGGTTTTGTGCAGCTGTTTTCAGAGATACTTCTAGGGACCTCTAAGTTTTCAGTTCTTCCAAGATGGTATGATCTAAGGAGAGGTGTTTACTACTCTCCTGGCCCTTGCTCTGGTCTGTGAGTGACCACAAGCACTCTTTTCTGTCCTGGAACTGTGAAGAGGGTCTCTGTTCCACTGGGGCCACAATCTCTGGTGTGCTAGTGCTCCTCCTTGCCCTCTTTGCCTCCCTGGACTGTGGCATGGATCCAAGTATGGGCAAAGCAACAGAGTCCTGCCTCAATGCTAGCAAAGAGATCCCTGTAATCTTTTTCTGACCAGCTGTTCAACCCCTTTAATATCTGTGGTCTGAGAGCTCCAGAAGCAGCCAGTGGCACTGAGGCTGATTCAGTGGCTCCCAAGGCCTGCTCCTGGTTTGCTGTGACTGGGGCTGTGCTGGTGCGGGTGCACTGGACCGTGCTCCACACTCACCCAGGGGTGACAGACCTTTCCTGCTGACCTTCTACATTGTCTTGGGCTGGAAAATTATTTCACCCCATCATTTGGAGGGTTCTGCTGCCCCAGGAATTATTTTATGACATTATTTAAAGTTGTTCAGAGGAGTTTGGGGAGAGCTCAGGCTGCCTTTTCTCCACCATCTTGCTGAAAATTTGCATATTAAAGGTACCCCCTGACTCACCCTGGAAAGTCCCTGGGGACTTCAGATGCTAGTAAACAAAAAATAGTTAACACCCCAAATTTACATTTTCACACTTAGGCTCCAGTGCCCAGTGTGCAGGGATGGGGGTGGGGCATTTACCAAAACCTGAGTTTGACTGTGAAAGACAATGCCCACCTGACCTGCCTACATCCCAGGACCTCTGTGAAGGTCAAATAAGGTCATGGATTGGAAGGGAGGGACACAAACACTTGCTAAAGGAGGACCCGGGTTCAAATTCTGGCCCTGACACTTAATACCTAGGGAACCTTGGACAAGTCACTTAGGACCTCAGTTTCCCCATCTGTAAAATGAAAGAGGTTTGAATTAGACGATGTTTCTGCTTCCTTCCAGCTCTAGATTGCTGATCCTAAGGTCTCCCAGGGAGCCTGTTGTCTGCGCTCCAACCTCTTAATTGGAGATTTGCAAAGCCTTCATTCCTGGGGACAGACTGAGACCCCAAGCAATAGTAATGTAGGGGATGAGGGAGCTGAAGGCAAGAAGAAAAGAGAAGAGGGAGAGAACAGGAGATAAGGTGGGGAGAGAGAGACAGAGAGAGACAGAGACAGAGAGACAGATAGAGGAGGAAGAGGGAGAAAGAGAGAGAGAAAGGGAGAGAGAGGGAGAAGGAGAGAGAGAGAAGGAGAGAAAGGAGACAGTGACAGAGACAGAGAGACACAGAGAGGCGGCATTCAAACCTGGTGAGGAGTGGGACGGTGCCTCCAACAATGCTCTGGGGGCTGCTGTGCCCTGCCCAGAGCATCCCACCCCAGCTCCTTGACCCTCATCAGTCCCTTGCTCTAGCTGCCCCCTCCCAGAGATGCCAATGACATTCTTACTTATTAGTGAACTTCCCTGAGCCTGTGGCAGTTGGGATCTGGAGCTGGACAGGGTCCATCATAACCAGTCCTCTCATTTTACAGATGAGGAAACTGAGGCCCAGTGAGAGAATCTCCATGCCTAAAAACATACAGGGAGAGGAGGATCATAGCATCTTAGACCTAGAGCAGGAAGGTCCCCCAGAGGTCGCTTAGTCCAACCCTTTACATTTTACAGATGAGGAAACTGAGGTCCAAAGAGGGGGAGTAATTTGCCCAAGCTCACACACATAGAGAGGGGTCATAGATGTAGAGGATTGGAACTCAAGAGACACCTAGTCCCACCCCTCATTTTACAGAAACTGGGGCCTGAAGAGGTAAACAGTTATTCAGTAGCACAGTCTGAATTCGAATCCAGGCCCTCAGGCTCATGGGCTCACGGGCACATAGACTGATAAGGCTAAATGACTCAGCCACTATCACCCAGCTGGGCAGAGGCCGGGGCAGTAGTAGAGCTCAGTGTATATGGTTTGCCTGTATTTGTACAGCTTGTCTGGAGGGAATGGAGGGAGACTCCCTGAGGGCGGGGAGCTTCTGCTTTTCTAACTCCAACACTTAGCACCTTGCTTAGTATACAGTAGGTGCCTAATGACTGACTTCTGCTACACTATACCAAGCCAATTCAGCAAATGTTTCTTGAGGCCTTTGCTGTGTCCAGCACCAGGGACCAAGCAGGGCTCTGTCCTGGGAGATAATACACCTTTCAGATTATTCTCCTTCAGGACTCTGCCCTGGGCACTTCCTCTGCTGAGGCAGACCTCAGCCCCTCATCTGGTCTCATAAGAGTCCTTGGAGAATTGCTAGGAATCACAGAAGAGAGCAGCTGGGATCTCCACAGGGAGCACAGACAAGCTGGCCAGCTGTGAAAGTAACATGTAGAACGTATCTCACATATTTCTTAAAAATCGAAAAATATTCAATGGAAATTAAGAGTTTCACATAAAATTTTCTTTTGATGCTCTTATATGTGTAAATAAATGCTTCTTTTTATGATCCTGAAGTTCAGAATTTTTAAAAATTAAGAAGAAAAAGAGAGAGAGAGAGACAAAGAGGGAGAAACAGAGAAAGAAGGCAATAAAGAGAAACAGAGAGACAAGATCACACGGAGAGAGAGGGAGAAACAGAGTCGGAGAGACAGAGCGATAGCTATGGGGTACAGAAGAGAATGTCAAGACCTGAGATCAGCTCCAGACATTCCCTGGCGATGTGACTCTGGACAAGTCACTTGACCTCTGTTTGCTTCAGTTTCCTCATCGGGGTTGCTGTGAGGACCAAATGATGTAATAGCTGTAAAGCACTTGGCACAGTGCCTAGCCCATAGTCGGATAGTTATTATTATTATTATTAATTATTAGACAGAGGAAGATACAGACAGAGACAGAGAGACAAAGAGAGCTGCTCTGTCTGTCCCCCAGCTGCCACCTTCATGAGGAGCCTCTCCCACCTGAGCTGGGCTGGTCCTGGCAGGACAGATCTGTTGGACAGAAGCTTAGGACAGGGAGATACAGAGGAAAGAACACGGGCCCTGAATCAGAGGGCTGGACTCAAATCCTGGCTCTGCTGCCAGTGGCTTCCCCTCCCTGGGCCTCTGGGCTCCAACCTCTTAATTGGAGATTTGCAAAGCCTTCATTCCTAGGGACAGACTGAGACCCCAAGCAATAGTAATTTAGCCATTTCCAAATAAATAGCCATTTTATAATAAATAAATAAACAAACAAACAAATAAATAAATAAATAGCCATTTCTAAATCTATGATCCTAGGACTACTCTATGGGTCTCAGTTTCCTCATCTGTCAAAAAGCAGGGATTGGATTTGTGGGACCTGCGGGCTTCTGCAGTTGGAGCCCCAGCTCTGTGATCTCAGGACCCCCCAGAGCTCACTCTCTGCTGGCAGAGCCTCCGAGGACCCCGTTTCACCTCCTGCAATGACTAGGATGCCAGTGGAGGAATCAGATAAGAGACCCAGATTAGAGAGACAAATGAGACAGAAAAATCACCACACAAGCTGGTGCATGAGGAAGTGCCAAACTGTCTGGTCTAGACAATAAGAACCCCGGGCAAGCAGAGGAGGAGGGGATGGAGAGGCTGTGTGAGGTGGGAGGCACTGTGCCCTGTGGAGCCCAGAAAGCTCCTGCTGCCTCCTCTGGACCCAAGAAGGGATCAGGAGAGCCCCCATTTAGATAGCACCGAAAGTTTACCAGATCACTTCCCTTCTGGCAGCTCTGGGGGCAGAGCCATAACTAGGGCAGACATGTAACCAGGGCCAGGCAACAAGGGTTTCCTCCAGGGCGATCACTTTAGAGGGCTCCTGGGGGAGCACAAGATTCTGCTCCAAGGGACCCTCCCCAGTCACATAGTCTCAGCCTCTCCCCAGGTGAGGCTTCTGAAGAAGGGAAGGAAGGGATTTCTTTCTGCTTCCTCTCCATCGGCCACAGCTTTGATGAGTGGGAGACATTGCATCCATCTTGGAGCAAAGTTACAAAACACACCAACATAGATATACAGAGAAACTCAAGAAAACAGATTCAAGGCCTGAAGATGAAGGGACCAGGGGACAAGTGCCCCATGTAGCAGACACTCCCCCAGGGAAGCTGCATGAGGACTCTCCGAAAGCTAAAGGACCCAGGAGTTCTGAGTGCCCCACACATAGGCCTCACCCCTACTGTGCCCTAAACTTGAGCCTACTCTCCCCATGGAAGCTGTGTGCATTTGTTCGAAAACTCACCCCAGGGTTATAAATGCCATTTTATTCTGCCAGCTTAGTAAATGCCTTTGCTGAGAACTGATTGTGTCTATTGGCTGATTGTTAAAGGGAAACACACAAGCTGGGGCTTGTAATTTGTCCAGGGTCACACAGTGTGTGTAGAAGGTGGGACTTGAACCCAGGCCTTCCTGCCTCCAATGCCAGCTCCCTACCCATTAGCCCACACTGCCTCTTGTTATATAATATCAAAATATTCGGAAGGGGATAGAGGTTGAACGATTAGTGTTTTAACTACTCCACAACCAATTTCTGAAGGTCTATCAAGATGCTTCCTCTGCAGAGAAGTGCCACCCCCCAAAAGCCACAAGAGATACCGTGAAAGGTTCTGGAGTGGCAAACAAGGTGAGCTAATTTGCCCTAATGATACCTTTTCTGTTATGATCCTAATGCCCCTTTGTACTGTTCAGAAGAGGCAGAACATGGTATTTCATTCTAGCCAAACAGGGAGGAGGAACTGTTCTGTTTACATGTATAAGGAGGGAGTCTGACTAATCATGGGGCTGGAGATTGAAAGCTGAGCGGACACCATCTAGCTCAACCTCCTCATCTTACAGATGAGAAAGCTGAAGCCTACTTTAAGTAAGAGACTTGCCCAAGGTCACATAGGCTCTTTCCATTGTATCACTTGAGTCCTACTGTAGAGGTATAACTAGGGTGAGGTGACTGGGGCTCTGTCCTAGGGTATTGAAATATATAGGGTGCAAAAACTGACACCAGATGAGCTCTCTGGCTTACCTGGCTCCTCCCTGGTGGCAGTCTCTCCAGCAGTGGCATTGGGTATCTTGGTGACTAGTGTCCCAGGATCTCTTTCTCCCCACTCTGGGATGGTACCCAGGGTTTCTTTCCCCACAAGATCAGTGATGAGGTCTTGCTCTACTGCAGCTGATTTCAGGGCACATTTTATCTGTCCTGTTTTGGGCATCAAAATATCTAATTATGACCATGGGAAAGTGTGACAGAGACAGAGACAGACACAGACACAGAGCTACCACTGCAGATCGTCAGAGGGGGCTGTGGGATGAGAGATGAGTCATGAGTGACTGCTCACAGAGGAGGAGGAGGATCAAGAGGAGGAAGAGGAAGAGGAGAAGGAGGAGAAGGAAGAGGAAGAGGAGGAGGAGGAAGATTAAGAGGAGGAGGAGATGTCTGGCCTGGGGCCAGGCAAATTCATCCTTTCACAATAGAGAACCTAAGAATTCAAGGGAAGAAGGAAGCCAGATAAGTTCCTCCTCAGCTCTCATGGTTAGGAAGGCTTTTTCCTGAAAAAGGGGTCTCCTTGGGGACCTCTCCCCATTGCTGTTCCTGGTTCGGTTCTCTGGGGTCAAAGTGGACAAGCTGGAGCCTTCCTCCATGGAGTAGGCCCCCAGACACCATCTATCCTGCTAGTGCCTCCTGAATCACCAGCTCCCCACCAAAAAAAGCTCCCTCTTCTCTGCAGGGGAAGATGCAGAAAGGGGGGCGGGGTCCACCCCTTAAAGGAGTCCCGATGCCTCATTGGGTCCCAAGGATCACTGATGTCCTTTCTAAGGAAAGACTTCACTGCACTCCGCCAAAAAAAAGTCTATTCAATTTTTTTTTGAAGCAAGAAAAGGACAGTAGAGCAGCTAGCTGCACCTCCCCAAGTGCCCGCCAGAGGGCGGGCCTCCTTCACAAATCTTCCCCATCTGGACCATATCCTAGACTTGGCCAAGGATGCGAGCGCTCCTGGCCGCACATCTCGCTCCCCGCCGCCGCCCTTGCCCAGACACAGCCGCCGGGGCTCAGGCCCCACGACCACTTGGCGCTGGGCACCGGCCTCTGAGTGATGACGGGCATGTGGAGCTGAGCCTGAGGGAGAAGAGGCCGGGGCAGACAGAGCTGGCACATCTGTGCCATGCGAAGGCTGCGAAGCGCTCTGCGGGACGGACTTTATTGTGCGCATCTCAGAGATGGGGCTGAGGCTCCGGGCACAGGGGGATCCCAGTGCGTGGTGCGAGGGGAGGCCCTGGCTCTAACTGGGCTCGCTGCCACCGATGGTCTGTCTGCCCCAGGGCACCTTCCCTCCTCTGCCTCAGTGTCCTCCGTCTCCGGGGGCCCTTCCAACCCTAGATCCTGCGGTCCTGTAGTAGAAATAACTGCAAAGCCTGACCCTTGGGTTAAGGAAAGCCCAGTGGTGGGAAATCAACAGCATTTATTACGTTGCATCGCAAACAATATATTATTAGCAGCCATTTTTATGAGAAGAGGCTATGGCCAGGCATTAGATCACTGGAAGAAGATCTAGCGGTATTCGAATTATAATATATATATATATATATATATATATAAATAAAATACGTAATATTTGGTATTGTGATAATAAGCAGCATTTCTTTGGCACTTCTAAGTATTGTGCTTTACAAAGATTATATCATTTTACCCAACTTGAGAGGTCACAGAAACCCAGAGAGGTAGGTGGTATTATCTCCATTTCACAGATGAGGAAACTGAGGCAGACAGGGGTGGCTAGGGGGCACAGTGAATAGAGCATCGGCCCTGGAGTCAGGAGGACCTCAGACACTTAACACTTATTAGTCGTGTGACCTTGGGCAAGTCACTTAACCCCAATTGCCCTGCCCTCCCCCCTCTAAAAAGCTAATTAATTAATTTTTTTAAAAAGTAAGTGACTTGTTGAGGGTCATACACCTAGTACATGTCTAAGGTTGGATTTGAACCCAGGTCTTCCTGTCTCCAGACCCAGCTCTTGGAGCCACAGTTTAGGAAAAGCATAAGTAACCTGAAGTCTGGATGGTGAAGTCTGGTATAAGCCAGGTGCCTGTTTAGGCCTTAGATGATAACATGATAACATGATAACCTGATAGCTGTCCTCAAGGATTTGTCACTAGGAAGAGCGATCAGCCTTGTCCTTCTGGGACCAGGAATAATGGGCGGAGTCTCAGAGAGGCCAGTGTAGGCCAGAGGTCAGGGAAACCTTCCTGCCAACTCGAGATGTCCGAAACTGGAATGTGCTGCCTTGAAAGGTGATGAGACTCCCGTTGCTGTAGGGATTCCAACCAAGAGTGACTGAAGACAACTGGGGATCCCTGCTTAGGCACTTGGGCAGTGGTAGAAAATTCCTAGGCCCCTCCTAGCTTTGAGGTTCCACAATTCTAGAACCCAACTGGAGACCAGAGACCTTTGCGGTGCCATACCACCTGCCTGAGTCGTTGTGGGGAAAGCAGAAAGGGAGGACTGTCTGTACCTGGAGCCAAATGAAGTACTTAACACACAGTAATGATAGTGAGCAGTTAGGAAGTGTTGAAGGCTTGCAAAGCACATAACATATCAGCTCATTTGATCCCAATAACCCTGTGAAGTACAGGCTCTATTGTCTATTCCCATTTTACCATTGGGGAAACTGAGGCTGAGAAATTATGTGACTTGCCCAGGGTCAAACAGCTAGTATCTGACTGAAGTGGGATTTGAACTGAGGCCTTCCTGACTCCAAGCCCAACACACCATTCTTTTATCTGCCTTGATAAGTCGTGCTGAGTTGGATGGAAAGCCGTTGGTGAACATTATTAAATAGGAGCATCAGCAATAACTGAACATTGTTTAGTTTAAGTTAGCAAAGTACGATATAAAAGTCACTCCACCTTCTGTTCCTCAGTTTCCTCATCTGTCAAATAAGGGGGCTGGGCTGGATGACCGCTAAGGTCCCTCCCAGCTGTTTCTGTGCTCCTGGAAGTCCGACAGAGCCCGACGTTTCTCTGGGTGACGTCCCTCCAGACGTCCTCCAGGTCGCTTCCCTGAATGATTTCCTGGGGCACTTCGCTGCCAGCTCATGCCCACCACGTGTCTCTCCGTTACCTTTGCTTGATTCTCAATTTTTTTCCTTGGGAGATGTAGGATTCTATAGCTAACAGTCTATACAACATCACTGGAGAAATTATTGGTGCTTAGGGAAAAAAAGGGAATTTTTGTTTTAGAGAAGCTTGGGGTCCCTAAAAGAACTTTGCAGTTTCACTGCCCTCTACCTCCTGTTCAGTTTTGAGCCCCACTTGTCCATCTGTAGTGTCCAACCACTGATGATACAAATGCATGGTTCATCCATCCAACTGGATGTAGTAGACTGGCCAATGAGCATTCTTCATCCACTTGGTTTCCCCCATGTGGATAGTCAGGTCAGATTTTTTAAGCAATTATGGATATCATTTGGAAGTACAGTAGCAGTATCCATTTAGCCCAATGACATCAGCAAACAGATGTATGAGCAGGAAAAAAAAGATGGAGAGAGTAAGGGATAATGGGTGGGCAGAGAATCCACGTGCTTGTACCCACACATCATCAAGAGAGCAAGAAGGTCCCCATCACCACCACCCTAGCACGTTGGGTTGATTGCTGCCCAGGATTCATAGCAGGACTCTGAAAAGAATTGCAGAGGATGGGCCAAGCATGAATGGGTCTCTCTCTGCATCATGGAAGAAGATACTCACACTGATGAAGTTGCAGGATATTGGCAGAGTAGGCAGCTGCCTACCCGGGATAATTCAGAGTTCTGAAAGACTGTCTAACAAGAAATATCTTCCCAGGAGGCCCCAAATGCCCATGATTGGCATCCTTTGTCAAGGGCCTTCACATCTCTTCCCCCCTCTCCATCCAAGCCCCGCCCTCTAGGTCCACATATCTTTCCTGGACCCAGTCACCCAAGATGAAACTTTACGCTGCCTGTCACCTTCCTCTCCTTCACCACCCACATTTAATCAGTCCTATTGATGCCGTCTTGACCCTTGTGTCCCATCACCCTGGTCCGGGTCCTTCAATCTCTAATCTAGCCTATTACAGTATTTTTCAAGCTGGTTTCCCATCTTCAGTGTCTGGCTCCCACCCCACCCTACTTACCCTCTTGAAGCACAGCTCTATTCAAGTCCCTCATGAGAAACAATGGCTCCATCTTGCTCCCTTGGGCTCCCAGTCCTCCCTTTCTCTGCTATACCCCTCCCAGAATGGGCCTTCCAACCTCCTCCTTATGTGCAGGGAGACCTAAACTGAATGCTGTGAAATTATAGTGACCAAAGTTATCTGCAGAGACAAAATGAGAAAATGTACACGTCTCCCTTCTGTCCCGAAGGAGGGGACTGTGGATTTGGAAAGGGGTCAGAGGCAGCCACTGTGCCGGCCAGTTTTGCAGCTCCTGTCCCCCTCTCCCACTTTTTTCTTAATCTTGTTATCAAGGCCAAATGGTAGGGCTGCCTAGATAGGGAGATGAGGGAAGAGTGTGTCTGGAAAGAAAGTTATCTAAGAAAAAAGATACCAATAAAATCTTAGAAATACAACTCCAGTAAAAAGGAAAAAAGTAGACCTTTCAGGGACATGACAGAGCCTCGGATCTCCTAAAGCTTTCCCAGGCCCATCCAACTAGTGGTGACTCAGGACACCAAAAATATGTACTCAGGTCAAGGCCCAGAGTTAGGAGTCACTTAGCAGCCGAAGAGGCCCAGAGCTCAAAACCCTCTAGTCCAATCCCTCCTTTTACAGCTGGAGGCCCCAAGAGGCCTCACACAACTAACGAGTGATGGAGCAAAGCTCCAAGTCGGGGTCCGAAGACCCCAAATCCCTTCCCTGCTTCCCTTCCTTATTTTCCTTCCCTTCCCATCCAAGCTGAGACAGGCTAGCAGAGTCTCATTGGCAATGAACTCTGAGAGAAGGAAGACAAGCCCCCTTCCACGTAGGAGAGCAGGAAACCAGGAGCAGAAATGGGGAAATATTGAAAGAAGCTGGTTTGGGAGAGAAGAGGCCAAGCGTGGTTACAGATGCAGCAGGTTGGAGTCAAGAATAAGTAGTGACATCCAGCAGGAAGGAGGGAAGCCATTGCGGCTCCCAACTCATCTCCCACCTCCGTGTGTTTGCACAGGCAGCCTCCATTGTTGGAATTCACTCCTTCCTCACTTCCACTTTTCAGAATCCTCTTCCTTAGGGCATGGCCCAGAGGCCCCCTCCTTGGTGAAGCCTAATCCCAATTTCCCCCTCCTCTCCTTCCTTAAATGTTTCTGAGGCCTTTGTCTCTCCTCCTCGATCCTAAACTGAAGCGACTGACAGGTGCCCCTAGGAGAGGTAAACTCCTGGAAGACAGAATAGCTTGGTCTTGCATTTTCGGATCCATAGACCTACCCAACCTTTGTTCAATTGACCTGGCTGAAAATGCAGCTTGGTGTCTGAACAGAGATGGCTGAGATCTATCTCTCAGAGAGGGAGAATCCAGAAAGCTGAGGGCCGCTCCTCCACCAGGGGATGGGGAGAAGCCTAGAAAATTAGATCCCTGAGGGAAGAAGGGAACCAGGAGAGCAGAGGATGGTGGAAGGCCACAGAAGAGCTTCTTCTGCACCAGTGGGCAGCCTTGGGCTTTCTCCTACAGAGGCACTCCACTTTCTCCAGTGGTGCCCCCTCCTTCCTCTCCATGGGCTCATGACTTGGACTCTTGCCAGTTGTGTGACTGCAAGTGAGTCATCGAATCTCTCTGGGACTCAGTTTCCTCATCTATAAAATGGCAGTTTGATGGATGACGTCTGAGTGGTCTCTCAACCTGGGACACTATGAGAAGTCCTAAGCCAGGCAGTCCCTCTCTCAATGACCCAAGAAGATGCCTACAGGGTGTTAGATGGGCTTTCCTCTCTAGAAGGTCCCTATGCCAATGCAATCCCAGGGGTTGCCTCTCTCCGAAGTGGGGGACCTCAGGTTAGGAAGGACACTGATAAAGACCGACCAGGCTGGTGAGGGGGTTGGGAACCAGGGCAGAGACCACAAGCAGCTCCCTGTCTTTGAAGGTCCATCACAGGGGGAGGGACTGGATCTACTCCACTTGGCTTCTCAGGACAGACATAGAAATGTTACCAAGGCCAAGTAAGCCAAGGGAAGGAAAAGCTTTCATCCAGTAAGAGATGGGAGCTGAAAGGAGAATAAAGGGCCTCAGGGTGGGCTGAGGCCTCCCTCCCTGGAGGTCTAAGGCTGGATGACCCCTGGTCAGTAACTGGTAGAGTCAGGAGACCATCTGAGAGCCTAACTTACTAGCTAACACATCAGACATTAGAGCCCGCGTGCTGTGGTGTAGAAAGAGGTGGCCTTGGGATGAGTTCCAGCCCCGCATTCATTAACTCTGTGACCACTCTTTGGCTCCTCTGTAAAATGGGATGATCCTTCCTCCCTCACTTCCCTCTGAAGGGTCCTATGAAGTGGCCTGGACACGGCCCTGGAGGCCTAGAGTCAAGGAAGCGAGAGTGACCCTGGTCAATGGCTCAGAACCATTCTCACCAAAGAGAGGTAAGATCCTGCCTGAGAGGTCAGGGTCAGAGGCTGAGACCAGAGGGGAGGAGGGCCTGGCTGGAGTGTGGAGGAGCTCAGGGTCCTTGTGGGCTTCTCGGCTTTCTCAGGATGTCAGGTTCAGGTCAGGAAGGGACCTCAGAGGTCACCTATTCCATCATCCAGGCCCAGAGAGACGAAGGGACTTTACAGGACTGTAGAATCTCACAAAGGAAAGCCGTAACTGAGCAAGACTGCAGCCTGAGGCCCTGTGACCCACCCCCAGGTGGTCAGACCCCCAGGCAGCCTTTGGAACAGCTTCTAGGGTTGGGAAGGTCTCCTGAGATCTATTCTCGGTCTTCCTGGTTCTGCCCGTTGGGGCCAAGCTGGACAAGGCTGGCCTCTGGAAGACTACTGCCAGATCCCTCCCCATCTCCATGACCCCAAGCTTCTCTTCTTTGCTATGTTACTGCCTGCCTAGCAGCAGGGTCCCCTCACTAGCAGTGCCCGAGGCTCAGAGCTTTCGGCTGCTCCCCTACCATGTAGGGCTGCTCTCTGGGGACCCCAGGCCTCCTCTCCATCCTGCCCAAAGCCTTCTCCTATCCATTCCCTCATGAGGACCTCACAATAATGAGATGAGCAGCTGGGGAAACTGAGGCTCATGGAGGTGAAGCCATGTGCCTGAGGCACAAAGATGGTGGCAGAGGCGGGTTCTGAACCCAGGTTTTCCGCTTCCTGTAGGAATGACTTGCTCCTTAATCATATTTTTGGGGGTAAGGAGGGATTCTGGGCCCCAAGATAAAAACGATTATCCCGTCAGGTCAAATCAACAAGTGTTCATTAAACACTTACTATGAGCCAGGCACCAGAGGTACAAATGAGGAACTAAAAAAAGACGGTCCCTGCCCTCCAGGGGCCCACAGTCTGATGGGAAAAGGTGGCCCCCAAAGGGGAGCTGAAGAGGGGCAGAGGGGAGGGAGCTTGGGGAGGGCCAGGCCACGATGGAGGGGCCTGGGAAGGAGGGACATGCCCAGCCAGCCAGTCAGAGGAAGGTCTCCCTCCAGAAGGAGGAGGCCTCTGTGGCTTTTTAGGGCTACCTGCACAAAATGATTCAGCCTTGCCTTCTTAACCCAGAAACAGAGCTGGGAACAAAGCAGCAGAAAGGAAAACCTTGGGCTGTGCAGCAAGAAAAAACGTCTTCAAAGGGAGAGCCGTCCAAAAGCGGTGAGGGAGTGAGATCCCCGTGACAAGAGGAATTCAAGCCAGGTGCGCAGTGGCTTGTTGGGGGTATTCTATCACGTGACTGTGAGATTACCCAGAGGGCCAGCTTTTATACAGAGGCCATCCAGCCCAGGGAGGTGAAGTAGCTCCCAGATGTCATGAAGGAATGGCAGAGCAGGACTCACACCCAGGACTCTGTTCCCACTGTTCACGGGACAGTGGAAGTCTCAGACCCTAATGACCTATGTAAATTGGGGTGAGTCCCTTCCTTTTTCTGAGCCTTGTTGTTCTCTGTGAAATGGGTTGATTCTAGAGGATGCTAAGGTTTCTTCAGGCTCTAAATCTCTGTGTGACCAGAAGTGACCTCAGAAGGGGTGAGATGGACATCTCAACCCCCTACTGGAAGAGATTAGGAGCCTGAGGCCCAGAGAGAGAGGGGGCAGATAAAGAGTCTCCCTTGGGACTCCAAGACCAGAACTTCTCCCATGGGGCCCCAGTTCCACTGGCTAAAGTCCCGGCCCCCCAGACCATCCTTAACTATCCTCCATGCCAGTTACATCCCCTTTCAGCTCTCCCTGCCGACCCAGCGCTGCGTCCCCTTCCTCCCAGAAGCCTCAGGATCCACCCTGCCCATGGTTAAACCCTCAGACGTCCACTCACTGTCCCACTGTTCCCAACTGCTGCTGGGGGACTCGGTTCACTGGCCTTAGAGCTAGGATGCCCTGATTTCAGACCCTGCCTCAAATGTGTACTGATTATGTGCCCCCTGGGTAAGTCAGTTAACCCCCTTGTGCCTCTGTTTCTTCACCTATAAAACTAAGATAGTAACTGCCTCTGCCTCCCAGGGTGGTTGTTCTGAGGACCGAGAGAGAGAGGATCCTGGTAAAGCCCATGCCAGACCTTCAAGCCAGGTCTTCTTTCTTCACCAGCTGCTCCCTGCCTGCTCTGCTCAGAGCTGTCCCACAAGGTGCTCTGCATGCAGGAGCCGAGGCATCCGGTCCCTGCCCTGACCCTGGCAGGCCTCCTGGGGACAGGGGTCATGGGAAGCCCACCTGGGCCCCACCATCTTTCTCCTCCTTGGGGCCTCTCGCTCCCCCTTGATGCTCAGAGATAGCCACAGGGGCCAGGTCACAGACCAGAAAGCAGAATGTACAGGGGCAGGTGGATGCTTGAGGTGTGCCCCGTGGCAGAGAAGATGAATCCTGGTAAGGCTGAGGGTGGTGTGGGGTCCTGGGGTGGGGATGGAGGGAGAGGCACAATTCCTAGGTTGGTTTTCTCCTCAGCCACCAGCTCTTCAACCTGCCAGCTCCCTTAAGTGCTGGGCAAGGCCAGGGATCTGCCTTCTGGGTGGGGGTCGCAGGTGGGGCTTGGGGTTCAGCAGCCCACGTGGCCCTGCAGCTGCTGTCCTGCTTGCTCTTGCCCTCGCTCTCCTGGGGCCTTTCCCCCTTGAGAGGGCCTGGGGTGACCCAGGCCATGTCGAGGCACCCAGCTGAGACACTTGGCACCTGGAATAGGCTCAGGGTATGGGTGTGGGGGTGTGAGCCACACCCTGCCTCTGGACAGATGCCCATGGTGGCCTCCTGGAGGGCTCAAGGCCATACCCACAGAGGCCAACAACAGCCATCGGGGCCTGATGGAACTCAGGGACTCAGCCCATTTCTCAGATGGGGAAACTGAGGTCCTCACAAGGGAGGTGACTTGTCCAGGGTCACACACAGGGATCGGGAGCTGGCAGGCATCTAATCGGACTCATTCATTTTACTGAGGATGAACCATGATGATGATACTCATATAGAGCCAGGTACCCTTCGGAAGCATTACCTCATTTAATCTTCACCACCCTGGAAGGCAGGTGCTATTATGATCCCACTCTACAGGTGAGAAAACTGAGGCAAATGGGTCATGACTTGCCCAGGGTCACACAGCTGGAACACATGGGAGATAGGATGTAGTCTCAGGCCTGCAGAGACCCCTACCCCTGGCCCTGCCCCCACCACCCTTCTGATAACTCCTTTATACTCACATTTCCAATAATAGGTTGACCCAGACACAACCCCATGAGCCTGGGTTCCAGCTGAGGATCTGCACAAATGAAAAAGCAATGGTGCTCTCAAGGGGCTTGGCCTGCAGTGGCTGAGGGACCATGGGTCCCCCAGGCCTTCTTACCCCGCTTTGGAGAGGCCTGGGAGGCCAGCCTTGATCCCCAACCCAGCACCTCAATCTGACAGGTGAGGAAACTGAGGACGTCGTTGGTGTGAGCTGACTTTGCCCAAGGTCACCCTTGCCGTAGGGAGCAGCAGATGGGAGCCTGCACCTCTGGTCTCAGACCCAGGGTTCTCCCAAATGCACCTCGGCCACCAAGAGACCAGGCTTAGGCCTTCCTCGGCAGCCACTCCATTCTTCTTTGACAATCTGCCCCACCCCCAAATTCCTAGCACTTAGCAGGGTTTAACAGGTGCTTGTTGGCCAAGCGGACCCTTTTTCGGAGGTTACAAGGTGTCATGAGCCCCCTGGACTGTGCCTGATGAAGCCTTCTCAGAAGTCAATCACACTGCAGATTGAGAAGACGCCCTGGAACACACGCAGGGTCCTTGACCCACTGACCTCTGGTTCAGAAAAGGGGGAGCTATGTGGATTAAGACAATGATTCCCCAGCTTCCCTGCTGCCTCAGCTCACACCCCGCCAGGAGCAACTGGGCCGCACCCAGGCCTTCACCTGTGACAGGGCCCAAACCTCAACAGCCACCCCGAGGACCACCCCTTGTTAGAGCGTAGACAACTCTGCCTGGTCCCAGAGGGTCATGATCCTGTCAAAGCTCTGGGCCGGCGGGTCGTTTTGCCCTCTACAGCCCGGGCAACGGCTCGATGACCTTGATGTCTTATTCGTTCTGGGTGAGATGCACCCCAAATGGTGACTCATCTTCATCACCCGTCAATGGGACGTAAGAGGCACTTGGGAACAGAATCCCCCTGCCCCCACCCAAGTTCTTCAGACAGACAGTTGGAGCCTGGAGCTTAGCGGATTCTGGGGGCCGGAGCATCGGAGGCCCTCCGGGGCCCTTCCCCCTCCCTGGGGTTCCCGAGAGCAGACACACACCCCAAAAACGAGGCCACAGACCCTGTTAGAACAACTCGGCAAAATAAAGTTCGGTTTTATTGTTGGACAACGTTTCACACACACAAACAGGCCAAAAAAATTTTTTTAAACAAAACAAAAAAACCAACAAAAAAACAAAACAAAAAACCCCAAAAGCGCAACTTCCTAGACAAAGAAAAAAAAGGAAAAAAAGATACCTTTTATCTTTGGCCTTTTAACCATCTCACACAAACCAACCATTTATGGTACAGCTAAGCACAGACACGAGTTATCGGAATGCTCGGAGTGGGGCTGTCGGCGCCGTCTTCGCTTTTTTTACAAGGTTTTCGTTCTCCTTTGAGATCGGGAGGAACGTGGTCACGCCACAAGTAGTCAGAAGCAGGACGAGGACACGGCGGAGGCCGCCGGCCGCGAGAAGGGCCGACCCCTAACGATATGTACAAAAATAGAAAATGTAAAGAAAAATACAAACAAATTCTCCTTTTCAAAGTACTTTTAAGAAAAAAAGCAGGGCCTCGAAGTTTTGGTCTGGGTGCTCCTCCCCGGTGGGTTCTCGTGGGTGGGTGGTGGCGTCGGTCAGGAGCGTGTCCGTCCGCGTGGGTGGTGGCGCCCGCCGGGCCTCTCTACTCGAAGGTGACCACGTGGAGATCTGAGATCGCTAAGATTCTGAGACGGGAAGCTGAGGGTCAATAGGTCACTGCGGCCTTTTCTTTTCTTTCTCTCTTTTTTTTAATTTAAATTTTTTTCCCTTTTTTTTTTCTTTTTTTCTTTTTCTTTGCCGTCTAATCGTCCTCGTCGGTCTTCTGCTTCTTGGTGTCGACGTCCTCCTCCTGGGGTGGGACAAAGGGGACACCGCAGTCAGCCCATGGCACCCCCAACCCCGCTCCCTCCTACAGATCAGGAAACCGAGGCCCAGGCAGCAGGAGCCTCGCTGGGCCCGCCCCCCCATACCTCATCATCCTCAGCTGCCCGTTTGCCTGTAGCTGTCTCAGCTTCCTCATCCTCGTCTCCATCTTCTTCCTCACCTGCAGCAGACAGAGAAGGCCCAGCCCTTCATGTCGGCTCCCTGCCTCGCAGGCCCCCACCAGCTGACCTCATCAGCGGCTCCTCGCCCACCCCCAGACCACCCTTAATAAGCTCCAGCCAGGCCAGGAACATCATTTCTGAGCCAGGACATGTCTAATTAAGGGATCTGAGAAACAGGAATTCAAGGCAAGGGGAGGGGGGTTGGGAGGATGGGGGAGTGAGTCCACAAGGTGAGACAGGATGGATCAGGGCCAAGCCTGACCCGCTCTTGGGCCACAACAGACCGGATTGAACAGGACAGGCCCACACTGCCCTGGGCCCAGGCCCCAGGCCCT
>CM053586.1:9777269-9827646 GCA_028646515.1 Pseudochirops corinnae | reverse complement strand
GAGGCCGCTCAGCTGGCCCTGGAGACCCCAGGCCCGAAGCCTGAGGGCAGCCGGGGCTCCCCTCCCCGCCAGGGGGCTCAGCACTCACAGCGTTGCCGTTAGCTGGCGCATCCCGGCCGTTCTCTGTCTCCTCCACGACTTCTTTCTTCTCTTTCAGGTCCTTCAAAGCAACAGAAACAGTCATCAAGTCACAGGCCCAGCAGGCACTGCCCAGGGGGAGCCGAGGCCAGCTCCAGCCCCGGGGTTGTCCAGGAGCAGGGGGCTCCTTCCGGGGTGGCCACGCCTCGTGGCCCCCTAGACCCCCCCCAGGTCCCAGACCACTTTGGAAGGCTGGGAAGGGGCCAGGAAGAACACCTGGTACGTGGGGGGCCCCCAGGAGTACCAGCAGCTGCTCACACTCGCTGCTTCCCCATGGCCTTTTCAGAGGGCACGACACCCAGCACCCCGTCCGGGGAGAGCACCTGCTCTTGGGAGAGCTGCACGGAGCCCTGCCCCCACCCGCGGCCAAGGCTGTAACAGTAACAGTCTCCTAAGCCAAGGGCACACCCCACTCACTACAGCCCAGCAGCTGCGGCCCCTCCCTCTCCTCCCTGGGAGAATGGGGCTGCTCTGCTCTCCCAGTGCCCCCCCCCCGGGCTTTTCCCTTTCCTAGTGAGTGGGGTGGCCAGCTTGGGCGGGAGGGGCCCTGGGTAACTTTCCATGCTCCCACCCTCCAGAACAGGCTGGGGCTCACCTGGGCCCCCACACCCTTGCCCATCCACTCCTGCTGGCCTGACTTCAGGCCCGCTGAGGGCAGGCGCCCTCATTCAAAACCTCAGTTCACCTCGGCTCTACGTGACCCCCACCCCACCCCGGGCGCCGCGAGGGTCCCAGTATTCTGGCATGCTGGCAAGCTCTGGGGCGCACGCACTTTCCCAGGAGCTGCAATCTGCTGCTCCACCACCATGGGGCGCGCTCAGCTCCCTCCTGCGCAGGTCCCCCTCCCGCCCCCTGGCAGCTCAGGTGGGGGAGGGGCGCGGAGGGGAGGATGGGGGCGGGGAGAGGAGCCCCGCTGCGCAGGCGCGGAGGGTCCCGGCCGGCTCCAGCGAAGCCGGGCTGGTTGGCTTTGCGCGCGGGCCTCGGGCATCTCCGCGCAAAGCACGTGGCCCCGAGCCCCGGGTAATAACAGAGTCCTTCGAGTGGGAGGGTGTCCCAGGGCGCCCCACCAGCCTAAGGCCGGGAGTAGGGGCTGACCCCCGGGAGAGGCGATCACGCCGCAGACCTGGCCTTGGTAGGGCCCCCCCCCCCCCCAAGATCCCCCAGATATAGGAGCCCTTCACCCCGCGACCCTCCAATTGGGTGCGCCTTTTCAGACCGCCCACGCCGTAAACAAGTGCACCCCAAACATGGCCTCGGGAGATAACCCAAATCCCAAGGGCCCCCTCTGCTCCCCCCCAGCCTCTTCCCGCCCCCCGTGCGTGTCCGGGGGATCCCCCAAATCAGCTTCTTGACCGTACGCGGCGCCCCCACCGACACGCCGCGGGGCTGCAGGCTGTCACCCGGGTCCCTCCCACGGCCACGAGGCCCCCGGGGCTGGCTCCCAGGTGCCCCCTCCCCACGCCAGCTAGCCCGGCTCCCGACCAAACAAACAAAGCCTGCGGCGCTTATTTATGACCCTCCCGCGGGAGGAGCCGTCCGAGCTGGGGGCGCGTGGGCTCCTGCGCCCACGGAGCCCTCCGCCCCCACGGGCACGGAGGCTGGCGCGCATTCCCAGACAGGGAAGTGCGCCCTAGAGAGGGAATGCCGCGGGCTAAGGAGACGTCAAGGTGACAGCCAAGCCCGGGCGCGCGTGGGGGCCGCGGCCGGAGGGGAGGCAGGGGGTCCTCTGGCTACCACCTGCGCGCCCGGGCAGTGCGCGTGGGCTCGGACCCCGCACCAGCCGCCGGCGGAGGGGAAAGGCCAGCGGCTTTGTTCACTCGCGCCAGATCTGTCCCCCCGCGCCCCGGACCCCCACCCGCGCACTCGCATCTCCTCAACCACGGCCGCGTGGGTGCCCCTACTCCGCTCTCCGTGGAGCCCAACCCGCCGTCCGGCTCCCGC
Source organism: Pseudochirops corinnae (assembly GCA_028646515.1). Lineage (NCBI taxonomy): Eukaryota > Metazoa > Chordata > Mammalia > Diprotodontia > Pseudocheiridae > Pseudochirops > Pseudochirops corinnae. The sequence continues at coordinate 9,825,567 of CM053586.1, read as the reverse complement.
CCCGCCCTGCCCCTCCCGCAGCCTCCCCAGGGACCCGACGCCCCCTCCCGCGCGCGCGGTCCAGGGCCCCACGGCCCCCGCGCACTCCGGCCGCGGCAGCATCTTCCCGGCGGCAGCCGCCGGCCCCGGGGCGCCCACGGAACAAAGAGCGGCCGGGGCCGTGAGTCCCCCGCGCGGCCGCCCCCGCCCCCTATCACTTCCGACGCGCCGCCGGCCCCGCTCCAAAGTTGTCCGGACCCCGGCGCGCCCCACCCCCTGTGCGCGGGGCGCCCCCAGCCGCGCCGCGCGGAGGCGGAGACACACTCCCCACGGAGCCCCGGGCGCCCGCGCCGCCTGGCAGGGCATGGCACAGCCCGGCCGCCCAGACAAAGGGCAGCGGGCCCGGGGGGCCCCCCGACGGCCGCCCCAGGACGAGGGCTGCGCGCCTACCTTGGTGGAGATTTCGGAGCTGGTGTCCACGGCGGTGTCCGACATAGTGGGGCGGGGGCAGCTGCCAGACGGGCGAGGGATGCTCGAGGGCTCGGAGGCGGCCGGGGGGCGCAGGTGGCAGGAGGATCCCACGCGCGAGGGACAGCCCGCACACAGGCACGCGGGCGCTGCGGGAGTAGAGGGCGGCGGGCGGAGCCGGAGCGGCGGAGCCGGAGCTGGGCCGGGGAAGGAGCCGGAGACGGCAGCGGCTGTAGCGGGGAAAAGAGATGCCCGGCGCGCGCGGCGGCCTGAGAACAATGCAAAGATGGCTTTTGAGAGCAGCCAGTGGGGGACTCACGCGGCGGCAGGCCCTTTAATATAGAGTAGTGGGCGGGGCGCGGCCTCCCCTGCCCGCGCGCCATTGGCCGGGCCCGGGAGCGTGCGCTCTCTCATTGGCCCGGGCTCGAACAATGGGCGAGCGTGCTTAAAGCGGCAGTACCTCTCCTCTACCAGTGCGGGCGCAGCCGCTCCCAGGGCAGTCATTCGAGATTCCAGTTACCGAGGGGGCGGGGAGGGGGACGCATGCGCAATGTTTGCCTCCCCTGTTTTGCTCTAACTGCTGCCCCTGAAAGGCAAAACGCGGTAAAACTGTTCCTGCCTCCCGGGGAGGGGGAGTGTGGGGGGTGAAGGAGGAGGGGAGGGAAAGGAGGAGGAAGGGCGAAGAGAGGGAGGAGGGAGAGGGAAATAGGACAAGAGAGGGGGGAGGAGGGAGAGAGAGGAGGGAGGGGGACGAGGGAGAAAAGGGAGGAGGAGGCGGGGGAGGGGAACCGAGAGGGAGAGAGAAGGGAGGGGGAGGAGGGAGGAGGGAGGAGGGAGAGAAAGGAAAGAAAAGTTAGTGATTGGAAAGGAGGAAGGGGAGCGGGAGGAGTGGGGGGAGAGGGGGTGGATAGTGAGGAAAGGGAGAGACAAGCATCCTTGAGTGGGGAGGCGGGAAGTCCTCTGTGTACGCGAGTGGGGCTCGTAGGGCAATTCCCCATTTTAGAGCCTTCACCCGTCCTATAAGGCATAGCTTCACGAGTGGGCGCGCGTCAGGGTCCCCAGCCGCTTCCAGAGCACTGGCCTCGCCAGGGTCCCGGCACGCACCCCCACTCGTGCTGAGGAGGGTGGGGGTAGAAAGGACTGGATGTTTGCGTGCCCGCGCGAATCTGGGCTCTCACTCCCCTCCCCCACTCACCCAGTCCACGCCCACGCGGTTCCCCCCAATCTTCTACCCAGCCTTTAAGCCCCCCATTGGACCCTCACCCCACGCTGTTTGTTCAAGTGACTTGACTTGAAGTGCCCCAGAAGGGAGGGGGCTGCTTCCTTATTAATGAGTTATTATAATATTATTCCATTAGTCCAATTCTCCTGAGTCCCTGGGGGGCGGAATTTGAGGGGCAGCCCCCTCTACGGTAATGGGGGTGGGGGACCCAACACCCACAGTCACGGCCATAGCCACGAACACGGGGGGGGGGCAGGAGAGCAGGGAAGATGCCACTCCCAATATGGCGGCAGCTGGGTCGTCACTCGCTCTCCGACCCCCAACCGACCCGGGGTCCCAGGATTCCGCCAACCAGGCGAACGCCTCGGACCCTGGGCCGCTGGGCAGGCTCGGGGCCATGGCCGGGGTGCAGGGCTGGGGGCCCCAAAAGTCTCCGAAATGCTTGGGCAGGCAGGGAGACGCGCCACACCCAAGATGGCGGCCGAGCGGGCCCGGCTCAAGCAACCAGAAGGGGGCGCCCGACGCGGAAGGCGGGACTGCCGCGATTTCCGCATCCATTGGTTCAGGTTGGCGGGCGAACACAGAGTTGACGCTTTGCGCCCTACCATTGGCTACCTGCGACGTCCGTCAGGCATGGGCCATGAGCTGGCGACAGGGAAAACCCGGAGCCTGGAAAAAGCCCAAGGAAGGAGCGAGCCGTGATGGCCGGGAAAGAGTTGCGTGTTTCCCCCCCCAGTGTTCCCCTAGTAACATTAGTGACCGCTGCAGTGCTGACGATGACCAGTAATTCTGCTAATGGCCCTAACGGCCCATGGACCGGTCATTTCCTGCACTTTCCATTTGGGCTCGGAAGCTGCAGCTTCTCGGCAGCCCACCCCCGCGCCACATGCACGCGAGGGAGCGGGGGTGTCCTCAATCCAACCCCTCCACAAACACCCCCACGCACAAACACAAAGCCCCAGCCGCGCACCCACTGGGGCCCCTTGGGGAACGTGACTTTCCCCCTGCGGGACGCGCCTCTGTGCACCCCTTATTTGACAAAAGAGGAAACTGAGGAACCCCCCCCAAAAGTCGCCCCCTTCCCCACGGACACAGGGACACAGCGTAGAGACCCCTCTGCACGACCGGGAGCACAGAGACACGCCGCTAGTGCGTTTGCACACGGGTCTCGCAGGCACACTCTAGACCCCACCAGACGTGCACAGCTGTGTGCACACGCGCGCACAGGGCCCACTCTCCCACGGCAGGCACCAGCACTAGAGAGCCGGGGCGCCCCCTTGGTCCGTTACACACTCGTGGGTGCCCACGGGACCGGTTCGTCCTCCCCTGGAAGGTGCGGGAGAGGGGAAGGGAAAGGACCCCACACCCACGCGGGGCAAGCCTGCCACGGATCAGGAGGCAGGTTGGGGGTGGGGGACTCCATGGCGGGAAAGGACTGGGTTGAGGTGCGCGGAAGGCGGACCCAGGGGGAGGGGCGGAGTAGAGGACCGGGAGAGACGTCTGTCTGTCTCTGATTTTCTCTTCCTCCCTTCCCCCCTTCTCTCCGGTTTCTCTCTCTCTCTGTCCCTCTCTGTCTCTCTCTGTCACTGTCTCTGTCTCTCTCTCTGTCTCTCTCCCCCCCGCTCCCCTTCCCTTCCCCCTCTCTCTTTCTCTCTCCCCCTCTCCTTCTCCCTCTCCCTCCCTCTCCCCTCTCTCTTCTCCCCTCCCTCTCCCGCTCTCTCGCTCTCTCCCTCCCTCCCTGTCTCTCCCCCTCTCCCCTTCTGTCTCTTTTTTCCTCCACCTCTTCCATCTCTCTCTTATGTCTCTTTCTCCCATCCTCTCCCTCCCTCTCCTCTCTTTTTCTCCCTCTCCTTCCCTTTCCTCCCCTTTACTCGCCCTCCCTGTCTCCTCTCCTTCCTCTCCCCTTGTCTTTTTCCCTTCCGTCTGTCTCTGTTTGTCTTTTCCCTCTCCACTTCTCCCCCTCCCCCTCTTGCCTGTTTCTCTTTGCCCCTCCCCCAGCGCTTCTCTCATCCCCAGCCCCCTAAGGGACCTTCTCCCCATTTCTCCAGAGCCAGGAGGTGGGACTCCCTCTCCAAAAAGCCAGGGTCCCTGAGGCCTAGTCTCTTTCGGTGCTCCTCCACCCCCTTTTCTAGGTCAGCCCCCCACTCCCGTTTCTGTCCGGGTTCGCGTCCCAGCACTTCCACTCTTCCCTCAGGCCAGAGGTCTGCTCCAATCTGTCCGAGGACCTGGGTTCGAAATCTGCCCCTGACGTCTCCTACACGAATCACCTCCTTCCCCTGAACCTCAGTTTCGACCTTCAAAGGTTGGTCCGTATGACCTCCCGGGTCCCCTCCCGGCTGTGAATCCGGCGGTCTGATCGAACTGACACCGCCCCTAGCCCTAAAACGGACCCCCAGAGCCCTGTCTCTCCCTGGGCTGCGGCCCCTCCTCAGACCCTTGTGCAGTTAGAAATTCTGCCCCCCAACACACACACTCTCACAAACACACACGACTCCCTCCTCCCGACCGTCCCCCTGACTAGCGCCGCCGTCTGCCGGTCCCCACTCCCAAGGTAATTAGGAGGCCCGATATGAAAGCTTTGTTTTCCTTCGCAACCTCCCACTGCCCATTCCCTTTATTCGCGTCCTTGGGGGGCGGGGGGGGGGGGCCGGGCCCGGAGCTGGAGCTCCATGGAGCCTGGGACCTCAGCAGCTTGCCGCCGAGCCTCCCTCCCCCCCCACCTTCGGCCGCTCGTTTGTGTTGGCCAACACTGGGGGCCCCCTTGTGCGGCAGAAGATGGGGCGGGGACGGGACGGGGGCCGGACTGGGCGCTCCTTCCTCGGGGGATAATGAAGAGCGAGCTGCTGAGCTCTGCCGGGCCGGGGCTCAGGCCAACCCAGACACCCCACCCCCGAAGCACTCCTGGCCACTGTTCGAAGCTTAGCCTGGAACAGACCGGGAGGGATTTCGAGATCCGACCTCCGGTGGGGATTTGACAAGTCTCCTTAGGTGGTAGGAGCCAGCGGTACTGAGTGAGATGGAAAGGGGGCCTGGACTTACATCTCATCATCTCCGCTTCTTGTGGTGTGACCTTGGGCACGCAGCCCACCTCCCTGGGCCTCAGTTTCCCCATCTGTAAGACGGATATGATTGGACCAACTGTCCCTCTGAGCCCCCTTGAGCCCGGCATCCCTGATCCACTAACCTCTAAACCTTTGGTCCTGTTTGGAAAGCTTCCTTGTCCACCCCCCTCCCCTCCCCATGTATGGTGGCTGTGAGGACAGGGCTGTTCCTCAATGCTTTCATCTAAGCCCCTTTGGAAGGGTTTTTCATCAATCGGCAAGCGTTAGCTGTGTGCTCCACAGTGTGCTGGGTACTGAAGACACAAAAGCATCAGTCTCTGCTCTCAAGCTGCCCGGGTTCTAGTAGAATTTTTATATTAAAGGGACAGAGTTTCCTGGAAGAAAGATCATCATAACTTCCATAATCAAAGCTAGCATTTAGCTCACCCTTGGAAGCATTTGACAGAGACCCTGAGAAATAGGGGCTGTTTTTATCTTCATTTGACAGGTGAGGAAACTGAGGTCTTGCTCAGGGTTCCCCAGCTAGCAAGTGTCTCAGGCAGGATTTGAATTCCCACCTCAATCATACTTCATACAGCTAATGAATTCTTCACCTAGGTGTCTTAGAAGGAGCCTCAAAGGCCTTCAATCTAATTAAACCTTACTTTTCCTTTAAGAAGTCAAACACTGGCCCAGGTCACACCGGAGGGGAGAAACTGCCAGCCCAAAGCTGAGACCTACCCACTGCACCAACCTTCCCAGTCAGGAGCAGGGGGGGCAGACAGTGGAGTGGCATGGGGAGGGAAGGGAAAACTGGACTGGGTGGGCAAGCTGCCAGTGTCAGCCCTGAAGAACCTCCTCAGGTCTGGGCTGGTTCCCAAGTCACTTTAACTCAGCTCCATTTTCATTTTTAAGTGGCTTTGAGGCTCCCTTGTATGCCCTGTGCGTCCCCCCAGCCACCCACTATACAACTTAGACTTGTTTATTCCGGGCTGGGGTGAGAGGGTCTTCCCCTTTTGTGGGTTATCAATACCCCCTCTGACAGTCTCTGGAGAGCCTAGGAGCCTTCTCACTGGCATGTTTTTAAATGCTAAAGTGAAGTACATTTCTATTGAAATATAATTACTGAAATTGTGCCGAAGCAGGGCTTAGGAACCCCAGGCAGACATGTAGGGAAATTGGTCGCTTCGTGTTGGTGATGGATTTGGGAACATTGGATGCCAACTCTGTGAGGTTAGGTAGGGGTTGAAAGCATTGGGAGCCTCCCCTCAAAGAGCTTACAAGCCAAAAAAACTGTATGGGCTCAGCAGTTAGTACCCCCTGCTCTCCCTGCACAAATAGCTTCAATTTCTTAAACATGGTTTTTCTAGCTATGCGCTCTCTGCTCCATAGAAGGAAGCTGCTTGAGGGCGGGGGAGGTTTCGTTTTCTCAGCCCAGTGCCTGGTTCAGAGGAGGAGCTTAAGGAATCTTTGTTTGCTAGCAGGTCAGTCTGATTCAACAAGCATTTTTTATCCAAGGCCCTAGGCTGAGCCCTGACCAGAATCAGCCCATCCTCCATAAACTTCTAGAGAGTCTCTCAGGAGGATACAGATCCGCTGCCGTGTCAAGCAATTGCTCAGTTAACATTTATTAACCACCTCCTGTATGCCAGGCACTGAAATGAGCCCTGGAGGATACAGATGAATCAGTGATCTGATTAGGTAGATTCTGCTGAAAGAAGGGTCAGTTTGCAAAGATCCCCACTGTGTTCTAGACACTGCGTCTGTCTGTTTCTGGGGGAGAAATGAAGCCAAGGAACATACAGAGTATTTCCCAGAGGCATGGGAAGGGTGCTGGGGAACCATGCAGGGTCTAGGGGGGGCAGGGGGAGAAGCTGAAATCTCTGCTTCTCTAACTATGGATCCTAAGTCAGCGTGTCAGCTGAGGACAGCCACACCTTAGATTCACACCTAGACCTGCTCCTTAGAGCTGTATGACCACAGATGAGTTACAACCTCTCTGTGCCTCAGAGAGACCTAATGCCCCATCTATACAGGAAAAGCCCTCTTTGCCTAAGCAAGAAGCAATTAGTGAGCACCTACTGGGTGCCAGGCACTCTGCATGGGCACTGGAGAGACTCAGCCAAAAATGAAATAGCCCTGCTCTTCAGGAGCTTACATTCTACCGGGGAGACATATGGGCACATTCATAGATGCATGTGTATGTATATATTGCCTCACTGATTTTCGTCCATATGTGTTGTCTACATGGGCAGCTAGATGGTACAGGGGATAGAATGCTGGGCCTGGAGTCAAGAAGACTCGTCTCCTTGGCTTCAAATCCAGCCTCAGACACTAGCTCTGTGACCCTGGGCAAGTCATTTCACCCTGCTTGCCTCAGTTTCCTCATCTGTCAAATGAGCTGGAGAAGGAAATGGCAAACCACATCTTTGCCAAGAAAACCCCAAATGAGGTCAGGAAGAGTCTGAAAAGACTTAATATGCTGTCTTATGTGTGTGTAGACAGTGATGGAGGGGGGCACTAGCAGCTGAGGATCAGGAGAGGGTTAAAAGAACTCTCAAAATATCCGCTCTACTGATGTAAGATTATAGATTTGGAGCAACAAGGCCCCTCAGAGGTGGTCCAACCACACTCCTTTCACGGAGGAGAAAACTTGGGCCCTGGAGATTGTGATTTGTCATACAGATAGTGAGTGGCAGTGTCTGGATTCAAACCCAGGCCGTGCTGACCCCAAGGCCTCCCAGCCACTCTGTCCTGATAAATTCCATGTGAGCACAGACTTAGGCTGGAAGGGTCTGAGAGGTCATGGAGGGAAGGAAACTTTCCAAAGCCACCCAGGCAAGAGCCGGCTTGGTATCCACCTCTGGTCCTGCCTCTGCCTGGAGCTGGAATGAATCGGTGTATAGCTCGCTGGCCGGTCCGTTAACAAAGGCATTCATTAAGCAATTACTGGAAGTCCGGCGGGCCTAATCTCTGGGGATACAAGTACAAAAGTCCCTGCCCTCGAGCAGCTCCCACTCCCACATACAGTGGACCGTCCGTAGGGAGGAGACCACGTATCTAGAGCAGCGGAGCTCAGGAGTGCAGTGTTTCTGACTGGGTAGTCAGGAGATGATAAAAGACGCCGGAGCAGAATAGATCGATGCTCTTTTGGAAAGCCACGGTCCTTCGGTTTTCAATATGTGAGGAAGGGGAGATGGGAAGGGGAGGGACCTTCCCCTGCCAATCACTCCCTATTGATCCAATTGGAGCTACTGTGGTCCCGCCCCTTCATTTTGCAGAAGACGAAACTGTTCCCTGAAATCCCGCAGGTTGCAAGTGGATGAGCCGGAATTCCATCTCGGAAGTTCGGGCTCCAAGCGTTCTTTCCCTTGTAACCTGGCACCTCCTGTTGGTCCTAGCTCAGCACGGGCACTGTAGACAGCGCACCCTCTTCTTCCCCCTCTCCGTGGCTTCCTTCCTGGGCCAAGGGAGTCCTTCCTGCCACGCGAGTCCCGCCCGGGGCTCGGAGCCTCCACACCGTGTGAGACTCCTCTGGGCCCTCCAGGAAGCCAGCCTCCTTATGTAGGAGGCAGTATGGAAAAGCGTGCTGTCTAGAGGCCAGGACTTACTGGCTGTGTGACATTGGGCAAATGACTGTAATCTCACTGGGCCTCAGTTTCTCCCTCTGTCAAATGAGAGAGAGAGTGGACTAGATGGTCGTGGAGGCTCCTTCTAACCCTAGATCGAGGATCCATCCCCTTCTCCCCCAGACTAATCATATGTGGGTCTGGGGAGCCTGAATTTGAAAATTAGAAGGAATCCGCAGGGAGCATTTTCCTGGTGCAGGGCCAGTGGGCGAACTAAATGGTGGAGTGTACATATGGTGGAGAACGACGGATCTCCATTCAGACCAATTCCACAACACTCATTAAGCACCTGCTATTTGCCTTTGGAGCTGTCCCTCTGGTTCAATTCTAGTCGACGGTATTAAGAGAAGGAAGAGAGGTTAGTGACCAGCTGGCTGAGTGGTCCTGTCCCGTTGGAGTAATAGAGCCATTCAGAAATGGGAAAGGCTGCCTGGGGATGTAACTAACGGGGCCCTTTGGACATAGACCAATCTGTGAGCTCCCCGTCTGACTGCGCGATGTCCGTCCGGCTTTCGGCCAGCACGAGTCCGTACCCAAGCTCAGGCGCCGAGGACTGCTGGGCAATCCTGTCTCCTGGGCTCCTTACCTCAGTGCCCCCCTGTCTGGTTTGTCCCCGGGCCCGCTGACTAGCTGACGGTGCCGGAAGGGACCTTACGGGACCCTTGAAGGGGTCCAAGGTGACAGACAAAACGGCAGAGGCATCCCCGACTCTAGACTCAGGCTCTTTCCGAGGTGCGGCGCAGCAGCTCCCTACTCAACAGATCGGACCTCATGACTCTCCTCAGCAACCTTCAATGCCTCGGTAACCCGCAAACTCCATGCGAGGCATTCACGGTCTTTCACGGTCAGGCTTCCATCACCTCTCCAGTCTTTCTTCAGGCTGTCTTCTCCAGTTAAACTAGTGGGTGGCAGTTCCCCATAAAAGACATTTCTTTGTATCCCCAGGGCCTAGCTTAGGGTGTGGCCCTCAGTAGGTGATTCATAAATGCTTGATTGTTCGACTAAATCATAGCCCACCAGTCTGGATTTCTCTCACTCCTCACCTCCATCTATAGATTACTAACTGAAGTCTCAAAGACCTGCTCCTCCTGCCTGAGGCCTCCCCAGCTGTGCAGGGGCCCAGACCACCCCCCTTCCGGCAATGTCTGTATTTACTTAAACGTGCACCTGGGGCCCTTCCTCTCCCCTCCCCCCACATAAGGTCCCTGAGGGCAGAAACGGTTTCATTTTTTTCTCTATGGCCAGTCCCTAGCAAGCAACAGGCAAACTGTAGGTACTTAATGAGTGTTTGTTAAGTTTAATTAGGATTTTAGACTGAGAAAATATTTATGTCATTAAAATATATCACCAATTCAGTAAGTAGATTGTATTTTATTAGTCACAACAACATCTATCTACTTTAGGAAAAAAAAAAGTGACTGGCCTGTGTTCAGAACTGCTATCATCCTGTCCACAGAAGGTCTGTTGGCTTCCCTCTTAGACTGAAGCATGGGAGAGTTTACGGGCACCAAATTAAGATGGAAAGGACAGTGCTGGGAGCCCACGGGGACCCACAGACAATCTGCAACAACTCCCCTGAAGACCCCTTAGGAACAAAGAAACAGGGCCCAGGAAGAGGAATCAGTCAACTGACCCAGGATAGTATAGGTGCTGGGCTGGTGGACAGGATCTGAGTTCAAATCCTGCCTACCACTTAGCACCTGTAGGGGACAGAGCAAGCCACTCTATTCTTCTAGTCAACCTCTGGGTGAAAACAAGGGGGATTGGCTAGATCAGAGGTCCCATGAGCCTCTGTGAATGGGGGAACCATGATTCAAGCCCAGGTGCCTGACTCCAGACCTAGGCAGGGCTGTCTGGAGGAAGGAGCTCTGGAATTGGAAACAGAGGACCTGGGTTCAAATCATTTCAGCTTCCAGGATCTGTTTCCTTCTCTGTAATAATAGCTGATGGCCCCTTAACTCCATATTCATTAATAAGAACAGATAATTCTAGAGCAGTCTAAAGTCTTTGCAGCCTTTTAGATGCATTATCTCCAGGCATCATGTGGGGGGGGGGGGGCAGGTACAGGTTAGAGGGACATCCATTTAGGGTTGGGACTTCCAAGGCATCTGTTCCCACCCCACCCCCATTTTACAAATCAGGAAACCAAGGCCCAGAGAATTCCCCTGGATGAAAGATGGAAGGGACCTTAGAAGCAGCCTAGCCCGCCACCTCATTACTTGAGGCACAGTGACAAGCCCACTGCTTCAGTGGCCCAAACTTTGGAGTCAGGACCCCAGCTCAGCCTGCAGGCTCAGCCTCTCTTTCCTTCGAGCCCCCCAGGGTCTCTCCAGCACTCCCCGTGTGAGTGGGGCTTCCTTCTCAGGGCTCTCCAGGACGCCAGTGTTACTTACGCCACGCCCCCCCACCTCGGCCCGCTGCCTTCCCGATCATCCACTGTCCAGATTCGCTGCCCGCCCTTCGGAGTGTGTGCATGTCTGGTGTGTGTGAGTGCCAGTGTGAGCATGGCTGAAGACGGGCCGATTCTGTTTGCTCTGCTCCAATTCCGGTCTGTGCTTGGCTAGGCTCTCATTACCATTTATGGGTGTGTGTGTGTATGTGTGTGTGTGCGCGCGCGTGTGCGTGCGTGCACGCATGTGTGACTGCATGCAGTTTCCCAGTGTGTGGACAGAGGGCTCCAGTTGTCATGGATGTGTGAGCGTGTGCCCAGGCCTGGTTGCCAGGTGTATGTGTGTGTGTGTGTGTGTGTGTGTGTGTGTGTGTGTGCGCGCGCGCGTGTGTGTGTGTGTGTGTGTGTGTGTGTGTGTGTGTGTGTGTGTGTCGACCCAGGCGCCAGCCCCATCAGGCCACTCCAGTTATGAGTAATTAGGTCCACCCCCAACCCAGTCCTCCGCCTGTGGAGACAGCCCGCTCCCTTAAGAAGCCCAGCCAGGCCAGTGGGCAGGTCCAGCCAGGGCCAGCGGCAGGGCCCTAGCTGGGGGGTGCGAGAGAGGAAGTAACCAGCTCAGGATCAGGGATCTTCGAGAAAGGGAAGAAAGGGAGCCACCATCACCTCTGCGAGTCCCCGAGTTGCGCCTTTGTTAGTCAAAGAAGGTCCTTTGAGCTTCCATTGTCTTTCAGCCTCACTCCTCCTCTTCTCTTCCGCTCTGAAGGCTGCCCCTGAGGACTTCCTTGGTCATTGTGATGCCAAGAAGTCGCCCGCTGGGGCCGAAAAGGACTTTGGGAAGATTCTAGTCCAAGCCCTCATTTACAAATGAGGAGAGTGAGGCTCGGGGGTGGACGTCGGTTCCTAGATCTAAAAGCAGAAGGGCCTTTGGGGCCATCTCGTCCAATTTCTTATTTTCCAAATGGGGAAACTGAGGCCCAGAGACAAAGACGTGACTTTCCTAGGGTTGAGTGGCAGTCAGGATTCAGGCCCCGAGGAGTCCCTGGGATCAATCTGCGGCCTCCTCAGCTGAGCCCTCCAGCCCTTACCTCAGGCCAAAGGAGGTAAAAACTGGGCTTGAGCTCTGCAGATCTTTTTTTTTTTCTTCCCGGAACACTGGGACCTTGAAAAGCCAGGCAAAGAATGTCCTGCCTGGGGAAACAGAGGAAGCCAGAGGTCGGCTCCATGTTTAGCAAGCCCTGCTGGAAGCCTGTGGCAGATTTTGTTTCTTCTTGCTGTACTTGAGCGGAGACAGCAGGCAGGACAAGGTGACATGTCTGATCTGGAAACCTGAAGGACGAGCACACTGGGTGGTGGGAGGGGACGGGAGGGGACGGGAGAGTCACCTTTCAGGGGAAAATTTGTCTTGTCTCTGAGCCTTCTCGCTCCAGGCCAGCAGCCAGAGGAGTAACTAAGAGTGGGCATTTGGGCTTTGACCCAGGGTGCCAATTTAGAGGGCACTGCCTTTCAGCAGGCTAGAAACAGCAGCAATTAGCCCCTAGTCAGGAAGCATCATGCATGCAGATAGAAAGCTCCCAGATGGTGGGCTGGGCTGAGACGGAGGCCTCCCCCGAGGCAGCATCAAGCCAGGGGCACCAGCTCCCAGTCCCCCGGCAGCCCCCCTCTCAGCTGGGGCCCTCAGCCATGGCTCTGCCAGCTCAGTTCCACTCTGTGTGTTGGTTAACGTGCTTGTCATTTCGAATGTAAGCTCCCTGAAGGCATGGAATCCCTGGGGATGAGCACAGGGCTAGGCACACTGTAACTGCTTATTAATTGATTGATGGTTTAGGGGGAATCCCAGAGATTTCCCCTAGGAGTCAGAACTACCTGCGACCTTTGGAGGTCATTGAGTCCAACTACCTCATTTACCAGAGGAGAAAGCTGACTGCTTGAGGGGATGTGGTCATCAAAGGCAGGCCAGAGAAGAGAGCCTGGATTGGAACTTTGCTATTCTTGGGTTGTCCCAGGCCTGTCTGATTCGCCATGACCCCACGTGGGCTTTTCTTGGCAGAGCTACTAGAGTGGTTGACTGTTTCCTTCTCTGGCTCATTTTACAGATGAGGAAACTGAGGCAAATAAGGTTAAGTGACTTGCCCAGGGTTACACAGCTAGTAAATGTCTGAGGTCAAATTTGAACTCAGGGCCTTCTGACTCTAGGACTGCCCCGCTATCTACAGTACTACCTACTGTCTAGATTTGAACCTAGGTCCTCAACTCCAAAGCCTTTCCACTAGATGATATGACCCCATCTACTCCCATGCCAGAGGGCAGCTAGATGGCACAGTCAGGAAGACTCATCCCGGGCAGGTCACGTAACCCTGTTTGCCTCAGTTTCCTCATCTGTAAAATGAGCCAGAGAAGGAAATGGTCCACCGCTCCTGTATCTCTGCCAAGAAAACCCCACATGGGGTCACGGAGAGTCAGACAGGACCGAAACCACTGAGCAGCACCCAGACTTGTGCACCCTTCCCAGCTCAAACGGAGAGCGGGCTCCAGGACCCCCCATGGCCACCATTTGGGGATTCTCGGAGTCGGCAGCCTTCCCCCTTCACAGAAGCTTCCTGAGTCCCTGGTCACGGAAGGTCTTTCATTGTTTCCATTCCCTCCCACCGTCCAGTGCCCAAAGGAGAGTTAAGGCCATTTGACTCTGGCTTTGGCACCAGAGGACCTGGCTGTGCTGCTCACCAACGTGGGCTTGAGTGGCCCTATTGGGCCTCTCTCTCCTGTCTGTAGACCGAGGGAGCTGGGCCAGCTGTCCTGGAAGGTCCCTGGTATAGCCTGCCTTCTGCCCTGATCTGCTCAATGTTTCCCACCACCAGTGGCTTGGAAGAAGACGGCTCATCAAATTTATGAAAGCGAGGAAGAGGAAGGGATGACGAACACACTAAATGACAGAAGCAAGGGCCAGAAAGATTTCAATCAGAGGAACGAGGGACTGAAGCTCTCCACGTGAAATGTGAATAAGAGTATAGGATCGGGGATGGAGAGCTGGCAGGTCATCCAACTCTCCCATTTTATAGATGAGCAAATGGAGGCCCAGAGAAGTCAAGGCTTTGTCCCACAGTCACCCAGTGAGATGCGATGAAAATCTCCTCGAAGGGGAGCTATGCTTGGGCTTTAGGGGTAGGGAGGGTGAAATCAGGGAAGTCTTCACGATGAGGTGGCATTTAATCTGGGCTCCTAAGGATGAGTAGGATTTCAAGGAGAGAGGGGTAAGGGGTGGCATGAGAACACAGGAAAGCGTAGGCTCTATTCAGGAAAGAGCGAATCATTGAGTCTGACCAAAGCATAAAGTCTATGAAGGACGGACTGTGAGATAAGGCTAGAAGAAGTCAAAACCAGCTTGTGAAGAGCCTCAAACGCCAGGCTCCTGGGATTAGAAGCTTCCTTAGGCAAGAGAGAGACCTTCCAAAAAGTTGGTCTAAAGTCACCACAATTTCAAAACTGTGCTAGACTTTAGCTTGGTGAAATTTGTGCTGTGAAGGAAATGGTGTTCAGTGTACCAGCAAAACATAAGAAAGAAACAAGAAATAAACATTAATGTAGCACTCCCTCCAGGAATTATGTTCCTAACGCCACACTCATGGGTTTGCTTGTGAATTGGATCCCCGGGGGAAGGAAGAAATTAAACTTGTGGTTCTAAGGTACTTTGTGGATCCAGACTCCTAAAACTATAGTCTCTGAGCCCCTACCAAAGAGTTTACCTTTAACAGTCAGACAGTAGACACAGTTAAAGCAAGAACATTTACTGAAATGGCCCAGTAAAAACAACACCTACCAAACATCCCCTTCCCCATAAACCTGAGGTACACTGTCCTATAAATATACTGAGGGTCAAGGGGCAGAACAGATACAAACTTAGAGTACACTGGGAATAATAAATAGGGAACTCATGTAGCCAAGCTAGCTCCCACTCCCAGGACTGCAGGGCTCCGATGTTCTTTCTCATTCTGTTTCTTCATATGGCTTCCTACCAGACACAGAGTCACTGTTAGGGGAGTTACCCAATTGGGATCTTTGGGTCTTTTCCTTTCTGCACCTTGACTTTCAATTGCTTTGACTAGTTGTGTTTTGGATCCACAATTGGCTTTCTTCTCTCTCACCACAGGTCACACTCATAGGAGCCACTTCCCACCCCAAATGCTATTCCCTTGTCTACCTGGGTCTGCTCCCTGCTGGTTACCTCTCAGCTGTGTGGCCATTGAAGGAGAGGAGAAGGGAAAACAAAATCTCATGGTACTTATTATTTGTGGACTATGAAAAAGAATTTTATTTGATAGAGAGAGAGGTAGGTATAAGGGCTTGTCTCTAACAAGGTGTTTCTCAGGGCTTTGTTAAAACACTAAGAGATGTAACCATAGGGATAACTTTCCTTGATGATTCTTTGATATGAACGTCAAGTGAGGTGTAAAACATAGACAGATGCTCCCTGAAGGTGTGGGCCATTGTCATGGCCTAATCCAATTGTGCCTAATCCAAACAGAAGAGGAGAGGAAGGTCCTCCAAGAGTTCCTGTTTGTGCACAACATCATGTGGATTAGGTCAAGTTCTGAACACTTCACAGCTTCCAAAGCGGGCTCTGAATTCACTCAATAGAGGTGGTGCAGTGGATGGAGCACTAGACTTGGACTGATCCTTGTAAGTTCCAATTCAGCCTCAGACACGAGCTGTGTGACCCTGGGCAAGTAATTTCATCCTGTTTGTCTCAGTTTCCTCATCTGTAAATGAGTTGGAGAAGGAAATGGCAAACCACTCCAGGATCTTTGCCGAGAAAACCCCAAATGGGATGGTAAAGAACCAGACTCAACTGAACAATGCCTAGACAACAACAGAAATGCAGGAAAAAACCAAGTGGGTGAAAAATGCCTGCCTGCCGGTCAGAGTACGTTGGTCAACTCATACAACCATTGCACCAGCCTTGGAAAGACATTTCTGATGAAGGATGAGCTGGGTCCAGAATGGAACAGGAGGAGGAGAGCGGGCTGGATTGCCTTTGGGAAATTATTTAGTGCTCTCAAACAAGATAGCCTTCTCCCTGTAACAAAGGCCGTGTTTTTAACATCAATATTCTTCCAGCAATGCAATATGCCTACAAGTGATAGGGTGCCCTAAGCTCCAAGGAATGAAAGCTATCTGGGGATCCCCCAAAAGGCAAGAAAGGAACGTGTAGTGGGTGTGAATAGGCTTCTACTTACCAAGCAAGACTGGGGCCAGAGAGGATATCACCAGAGAGTAACAGCGTGGAAGACACAGGCCGGTTATGCAGCGAGCCTGAGGAATGACTTCCAGTTTCCGTTGGGAGACAGTGTGGAGGCATCTAGCACAGAGATTCCTAAGCTTTTTGGTGTCCAGGACCCTTTAGTCATCTGGGGAAGCCGTGGAGCTCTTCTCGGAATAATGATTTTAGTGCACAAAATGAAATAAATAAGGCTACAAAGAAAGCTAATTCTATTGAAATCCAGCTATCCAAATATGTAAAAAATAAGAAGAATAACACAGCCCCAGGTCTGGGCCCTAGAAGCAGGCCCCGGCACATTGGCATGGTCATAGATTTAAGTGTCCTAAGCACAAGTTGAAAGAGGTGACCCAAAGAGTGGCCTTGGATGGGAGGACACTAGTAGAGGGACCTCAGGGATCTCTCCATGGCCCCGTTCCTATTCAGTTTCATCAAAGATTTGTGAAATTTGCAAATGACACAAAACCAGTCAGCCCACCAGTCAACACTCATGTGCCAGATACCGTGCTGAGCACTGAAGAGCTACAGAAAGGTGATAGTCCCTTCCCTGCTTACAGTCTAATGAGGGAGACCGCGTGGTCACAACATTGTACAAACAAGGTACATACAGGACAACTTGGAAATGTTCAACAGAGGAAAGGCATTGGCATGGAGAGGCGCTCAGGAAGGCCAGGGGGGATTGTTAGCATGTTGGACAACAGAACCCTAAAGGATCTCCCTCCACAAGCTGGAAAGATTGGGAATTTAAGAGGCAAATGGCAAGTCTTATACCTGGGACTAAAGAAATCAATGTCCTAAGGCCAAGATGGCGGAGTCACGGTTGGCTCACAGTTCATGTGAAGATGATCTGGGGTTCTGAGTGGCCTACAAACTCTACTGAGGTCATACTTGGGTCAAAGTTAACATGACCCCAGCCTGTGGAAGTGAGGCCTAGTGTCCAGGACTGGGGAGAATATTGCCTTACTGTCTTCTGCCCCGGTCCAGCTGTTCTTTGAAGGAAGAGGGAAGGTAGCTGTGGGGGCCACATTCTTGGAAGGTCATCGGTGCACATGCTGTTAGGAATCCAGATTAATCCAGGATAAGGGCCCTGGAGATCCTCCATCTGAGGTTGAAAGAAGTGGGGATTGTTAGCCTGTTGAGAAAGGATGTAGGGGAGACATCCTAAGGGTCTTCCAGCACTTTGGGGGCTCTCTGGGGGCTTGGCTCTGGAGGGCAGCACTAGGAATAATGGGTGGAAAACAGAGAGGTAGATTTAGGCTAAATGTGAGGATGTGCATCCCGACAATCAGAGCCATCCCAGAGCAGAACAGGTGGTGTGGTGGTGACTTGCCTGTCACTGGAGGGCTTTAAGCAGAGGCTAGTCAGCCACAGGCTATAGGGTGGTTCCTACTCAGACAGAGTCTGGGGTCTCTCCAGACTTTGAGATCCTCTGACCCCTCCCTACCCTAACCCAGTGAATGGCCTGGTGGTCTCCATGGCAGCAAATGAATCGAAGGCCTGGAAAGCAGCTAATAAAAGCTTCCAGGCACCGGATCACATGCTGCCCACCCCCCAAACACTTCAGCGTCTCCCTCCTGGCTCCTGCCTCCACCTCCTCCCCCCACCAGCCTGGAGTACTTTCTGAACATCTGGGGAAGGCAGGGGCCTGTGAGCAGCCCTTGTAACCGATTGCAGAGGCCTGGTGGTGGCCTCAGGTAAGCAGGGTCCTCTTGCCCAGGAGGAGTAGGGCCTATGGATCTGAAGGTCAATCCTTCCTCACCCCAAGCTGCCCCAGGGCTAGAAAAGCTGGGCAGGGCCATGGTGGCCATCTGCCCTCGCTTCCTTAGGGAAGGCTGGGTAGGTAAAGGGCAAACCGATTCCTTTCAATTAAATTCTGTTCATTTTTGGGCCAGCTCTCTAGAGATAGGGACGGGACCCATGACTTCACTAGGGTTCAAAAGTCCCCCCCTCCACTGGAGTTAAGGAGCCTGCCCGGGTCACATGGTCAGTGTGTGTGGGTACGACATCTGGCGGCATGGCCAGCTTTCCATCCCCTGTAACACCCCAGCAGTCCTACCTCAGGGATTTGTTGTTCAAGTGTTCAGGGGATCTGACTCTTCATGAGCCCACGGACTGTACTGTTCAAAGGGGTTTTCTTGGCATTTGAGATGCCTACAAGTCATCTGGGTAGAAATGGCCACTAAACAATCAGTGAGAGACCAGGAGAAAGCTGAACGGAGACATTAACTAACTGTACAATACCTGATGATGCCATGGGCAGAGTCTGGAGGGAGGCTCCTCCACCTGGGGCTGAGGAGGAACAGTCAGAGAGAGGGGAGGAGAACCAGGAGGCCAGAGATCTGGGCCAGTGTCAAAAGCTACCTCTGGGCTAAAGATGAGATCTTTTCAGATGAGAACCTAGAAAACACTGTGGGTACAGGGAAATGACATCCTTGCCCTCTGGAACAGAGCAGGTCAGCCAAGTGTTGGGGGCAGAATCAGACTGCAAGGGTTGGGAAGTGGGTGGAAGAGAGGAATTGGGAGCAAAAAGGTTTAGGATTTTGTCTATGGAGGGAAAGGAGCTAGAAGACAAAAGCCGGCAGGGTGATTTGCAGGGTCAAGGGAAGGGTTTTTGGCATGTTCGCCAGTAGCCAAGGAGGAAGCAGAGAAGGGTATGGAGGAGAGGCTGGGGGGTGATGGAGCAGGGAAGACGGGAAGGAAAGGGCTCAAGGACACCAGCTTAGGGTGTACCTTTGGTCAGAGAAAAAGACATCCTTTTCTCAGAAACGAAAGCAAAGGAGGAGGAAAAGGGATGGTGACAATAGGTTTGGAGATTTCAAGAAAGGGAGAAGTGAGAGTTCATGCTGATGGCTCCTGTTTTCTCAGCAAATTATAAGACAGAGTTCTCTGCTGAGAAGGGAAGGGGGTAAGGACGGGTGTGAAGGCTTAAGGAAAGAAAAGAACATTTGAAATAGCTGCTGTGAGGAGCCCAGCAGAGATTCAATCAGGGCAGATCAAAGGCTTGCCTGACGGCAGTGAGGGCCCAACTGAGGTGATCTCGCCTAGTTCTGCAGTGTAGGGTTCAGTACCCACGAGAAGGAGCCAGGAAGGTGGAAAGTTGGCTGGGCCATCTCAGGGCTGGGGTTTGGGGAGCTGTGAAGGGTCATAGGACGCGAAGGCAAAGAATCCAAGGGTAGAAGGGGTCACATAGAGCACCAAAGAGAGGAGCCGAGAAGAGCCAGGAGGGCCAGGGCTGTGGGGTGAGTGAGCAAAGAGATTTGGGAGGGTGTGTGGCTCTGGGCAGGCGACTTTCCTTAACTTCTGAGACTTCAGTTTTCTGGCCTCTGAGGGCCCTCCCGTGTCTAGAGCTAAGACCTGTCTCCTTCACGTTGGAATCAGAAAAGGTGCAGAATAGGGCAGGACCAGAATTCCAGGGGGAAGATTGCAGCAACTTCTCTCCACTAAGACCTAGTAAGTGGATCCCAAGGGCTTTGGGACCAGGTGGCTGGAGAGAGAGGTCAGAGCAGTGATCCTTGTGATGTGGTTGTTTGTGCTCATGGGAGGTCTCAAGTGGAACAAAGACAAGAGCAGATGAAGACTGAGGGAGGCAGAGAGAAAATGGCACACAAAGAGACAGAAAGAGGAGAAAGGGAAGCGGAGAAGGAGGGAGGGAGAGGGGAAGAGAGGAAGGGAAGGAAAAAGAGAGAAACATTGAAGGACCAGTGGAGTGGCTGGAAACAGATGGAGTAGTACAGATGGGGGATGGACGGATGGATGGATGGATGGATGGATGGGGGATGGACGGATGGATGGATGGATGGATGGATGGGGGATGGACGGATGGATGGATGGAGAGGGGGTAGGCAGGGCAGGCAGATAACCAGGCTGATGGAGGGATAGGCACATGATTGTGTCTGTCTGCCTCCCCCACCCGGCCAACCAGGGGGTGTTGGGTGCTGGGATTCCAACCCTGCCCGAGGCCTCTGGCAATGCCATGTGAAATAAATCACAGGCTGATGCTAAGGGCTGCACACAGGCCTTGCAGCCTGATTCCCCTGACGGCGGCTGCTAATTCACTCGGAGCAGAGCAGAGGGGAGGAGGGGGCCAGTCCTGATGGCTGTTCTGATGAGAGCAGGCAGGCACTGCTGAACTCCTGGCTGCCTAGCCATGGGCTCTGGACCCTTAGCCTGGGGGGCAGCTGCCATCCCTGTGGGGGAGGGGTGTACATCCTCAGGGTAGGGGAAGGAAAGAGAAAGATGAGAGAATCAGTCAGTCAATCAACAACCGTGTGCTAAGCCCCTACTGTGTGCCAGACGCTGCAGTAGAAATGGCCCTTGCCCTCAGGAAGCTTATATTCGGCCAGAGAAGTGGAGGGTATGAGGCAGAAGAAGAGAGGAGAAGGCACAGCTCCCCTTTCCAGCAAGTTCTAAGGTTTGCCCAGAGCTTTATGAATGTGACTTCACTGGAGCCTTAACCGAACCCCTCGCTCTTAGTTTCCTTATTTTTCAGGGAGCTGATGTACCTTGTCTCCTATCACTTGGCTAGTGAGGCTCAGAGACAGGATCTGAACCCAGGCCCTTCTAACTCCAAATCTAGCACTCTTGCCACTACATAGCTGGACACCTGGAGGAGGAGGAGGAGGAGGAGGAGGAGGAGCAAAGGTGAAGAAGGCAGGAGGGGAAGAGGAAGGAAGAGGAGAAATAGAGAGGCCCCTCCCTTGGGTTCTGTGGGCAGGAGAGATGCCAGGGCCCCAGCAGAGATTCTGTAGGGCCCAGGCAGCTGTCCTGGAGGGAGGTCCCCCAGCAGAGCGGAGAGAAAAGAGGGAGGGGCCAAGCAATTGGGGGTGGCCCCCCTCAGAGTGGGGAGAAGAGGGAGGGGCTAGAGAGGGGTCGCACCATCCCGGGGAGGTGAGGCAGGCAGGCAGGCAGGCAGGACCTGAGGCCGGCTGGGGTTAGGGAGCCGGCCAAACAGCAGGTAAATGAAGGGTTCCCCCCCAACACACCCCCAGCCTTATGAGGAACAGAAACAGAAACCCAACAGCTGAGAAGCCGGCTCCAAACCCACTTTCAGTTTTGCACTGGCAACAGATGTAGAAAATTATCATTGAAAAACCCCTTCTCTGCTGATGAGACCGCCTCGGCTGGAAGAGCAGGGCAGGGGACGTCAGCTGCTGGTCCAGGTTCTCATGTGCCTCAATGCCTTTCATGTCTCCAGAGGGCGCTGTTTGGGGAACAGGCTCAATGCCCACTGGCTGATGGATTGGCCAAGTGAGGAAGAGCCAGAACAGGCAGCATCCCTCCTGGCCCCCTCTTCAGGTTCACCTGGAGCCTGCTGAGGGGCAAGGAGCAGCGAGCCAGGTCAAGCCTGGAGAGGAAAGGGCAGGTCTTGAAGAGAGACCTTCTGGCATTACAGAGAGAGAAACTGAGACCCAGAGAGACCACATGGGTACCTTGCTCAAGGTCACATGGGTGTGGTGCAGATTTGGACCCAGGCCCTCTGGCTGTCTCCTCCCCCCAGCCAGGCAGGTCAGATGCGGGGACATGAAGTCACAAGATGGTAGGTGGCCCACTTGTAAGCCTCAGCCTGTTGGCTCTGCCCATGGGAGCATGGCACAGGGTGGGGCTGTGTTTGTGTGGCCATGATCATTGCGTGTCAGAACAGGAGCCTGGGAGGGTGTGGGCATGCCAGCTGTAGAGAGATAAGGAGCCTGAGGCTCACAGGGGACGAGCCTGAGGTGGCCAAGCTGGCAGCAACTGAGCCTCTTGGCCTGGTCACTTGAGGAGAGACCAGTCTTGGAGAGTTCATTCTCCTTTGCTGGTCCTGGGTCAGCATGGAGGACCCTGGGAACGGCTGGGCAGTCCTTAGTCCCAGGTCAGCAGGGAGATCTCTGAGATGACCAGCCAAAGGATTTTCAAGCAAAATAATTCCTGGGAAGGGGTCTCTTGGAATCAGATGACCTGAATCCTGGTGCTAGACTTCCCCCTGCCCACCTGCCATTGCCCTGAACCCCCCTCCCCATGGCCAGTCACAGTGCACCCATGGGGCTTTCTGAATGGCAGGAGAAGGAGCTGGCAGAGCTCTCTGGTGGTTGTGGGCAATGGCTGGCAGAAGCCAGGCCTTCCTTATGGCTGGTTCAGAAGAGAGCCTGCAATGATTCGCCTCCATTCACTTGGCACAAGATGCAAAGAAACAAGATGCCTAGGCTGGCCGGGGTCCTTTAGAAGCCTTGCTGGGCTCAGGGGCTCTTCACATGCCCGCCTCTGCCATAGTCCCAGGCATGCACAGGGAATGAGATGGGAGAGACAGAGGGTATGGGCTTTGGGGGCCCCTGGAGGCCTCTCCTTTGCCCTCACTGCCCAGCCTTCCCTGCTAGAGCAGGGAAGAAGGGCTGTCAAGGTGGGCATACCCACCCCCTCATCCTACAGATGATGACAGAGAAGGTGGTGTGTAGATTAGAGCCTTGATTTCAAGCTGGAAGGACCCTTGGAGGTGACCTCATACAAGCCCTAGCTTTATGGATGAGGAAACTGAGGCCCAGACAGGTAGAGGGATTGGCCTGAGGTCTCCTAAGGAACAAATGGTCAAGCTGGTACTCGAACACAGGTCCTCTCTCTCTGAGTTGGCAACTTTTGGAACTCCTGCTTCCCAGCCTCGTCCATTTAACAGAGAAGGAAACCAAGACCCAGAGAAGGGATGGGACTTGCCAGGCTATACGGCAAGGTCAGGACTTGAACCCAGGCCCACTCCCACCCCCAGAATGCGCGCACACACACACACACACACACACCTTCCTCCTGGTGCTTCCTATTTGTGCCTGCACAGTCTTCTTCTATGACCCCTGACTCTTAGAATCCTTGCCTGGTAGGTAGGAAGGCAGGCAAGGCTCCCTGGGTGGAAGGTGAGGGATCCTGAGAATAACTCCGGAAGGCCGGCAATCTTCCCTGTGTTGTGGGCGACACAGGGCTTCCAGGTAGGGAGAGTCCCTGTACCAATCCCGTGAGTGTGCAGTCCTATAACTCATCTTAGAGGCTCCCGGGGGGGCACCAAGAGACCAAGAAGCTTGCTCAGAGTCTCCGGCTATACCCTGTCAGAAGTGGGGCTGAAATCCAGGTGGCCCTGGAGGCCTGTGCCAACCGTCCTCTGTAGGACAAGTATTACTATCTGCCTTGTACAGAAGAGGAAGCAGAAACTCTGGGAGAAACGTGTGTGAATGGACATGTGCACACACATGACGTATGTAGACACATGTCTATACATACACCCCATCTCCCTCCTTCATGCCTTTGCCTTGGCTGTGTCCCATGCCTGAAGTGCTCTCCCTTCTCACCTCTGCCTCTTAGAATCCCTCATTTCCTTCAAGATTCAGCTCAGGCTCCTACTGAGGCCTTTCCTGACTGCTCCCCTACCTTTCCCTCTCCCATGACCTTGTATTTATCGTGTATACAGTGTGTATGTGCTTGTCTATGTATACATATGGACAGTTATGTATGCAGATGCAGAAAAGCATAGAAGAGAGATGTAATAGGAGTTTCTTGTACCATAGATCAATATGTCCCTGTATTGTCACCCCAGATAGAACGTCTGCCTTTGTACTTAAGGGCAGGGGGGCTTTTATTTGTTTTTGTAATCCCTGTGCCCAGGTACACCACTGGGGCTTAATAAATGCTTATAGATTGATTGAGGAGGCACTGGAAAGGATGCTGGGATCTCTCTACTGAGGTAATGCTGGTTAAAAGCCCTTAGCCCAGTGCCTGGCGCACAGTAGGCCCTCTATGAATGCTTATTCCTTCCCCTTCCCTTCCCTCTCATCCTGCACCTGTAAAAGGAGAGGGTTGGACAAGATGGCATCTGAGTGTTCCCCTCCCCCAACTCTAAAGCTATGATCTCACAACCCGAAGACCCGAGTTCAAATCCTGACTATACAGTTTACTGTTTGACTCTGGGGAAGTGATTTCCTCTCTCTGAGCCTCGGTTTCCTCATCTGTGAAAATGAGGGTTTGGCTCCTTCCAACTCAGATTCTATGATTCTGTTAAAGAGCTGTCAGTCAACACTTACTAGTTACCCATTGCATGCCAGGCACTAAGCGAAGTGCTGAGGATGCAAAGAAAGGCAGAAAGCCCCTGCCTTCAGGGGGCTCCCAGCCTAATGGGGGTGACCATGTTCATAGAGCTCGACCCCAGCTCCAGACAGGATGAGCTGGAGAGAACACAGAAGGAAGGCAGTGACATGAAGGAGGGCCAGGAAACACTTCTTGGAGAAGATGGGATTTTAGGTGAGATGTGAAAGAAGCCAGACAGGGAGGTAAAGACCCTTTGCTTCTGCAAACAGGCCCCACTCCCTTACATGAGTGGCCCAGAAGGGTCTCAAGTGCCCAAACCAAAACAAGAGCCCTCTTGTATCTCAGACAGTGGCCCAATACATCACCTAGCTGGAAGATGTAGGGCAGCAGACCCAGGGCTCAGCCCGTTCTTTTAGCTGTGGCTGGATGAGGTCATAGAAGAAGAGACCACAGGGGCTCACAGGGGAGCCTGCCATCTTGACTAACGGTATGGGAGGTCAGTCCCATTCTTGATACCCCAGGACACTGGCTATCCTCCCAGGGCATCTGGTACAAATCAGGCTGTTCAAGGACCTTCTCCCCAGACCTTCCCACAGGGTCCTGGCACTAGGGCAAGGCTGTCCCTGGCCACTCAGACATTAATAGGGGTCAGCCTCTGACTGGGTCAGTTGGATGGGTCCTCAGTTTACCAATTAATCCACAAGCACTCATTAATTACCTACTACACAGGGACCAGAGGGAGACAGTCACTGTCCTCAAGGAGCTCAGGAGAGACAACTTGGGCCCACAGAGGTATATAAAAATAGGTGATGATGAGGATGCTGATGATGCTTTAGAATATATAGCATTTTTAAGGTTTGAAAGAACTTTATATATATAATCTCATTTGATTCCCACAGCAAGATGAGGAAATGACATAGACAGTAGTAAAGTGACTTGCCCAGGGTCACACACAACTAGCGCCTAAAGTAGGATTGGAAATTGGGTCTTCCTGACTCCAAGCCTAACCCCCTCTATTCCCTATGTCATTTAGCTGCCAAAAACAGACATAAAATGGATGGGAGGTGATTGGGGCGATCTGGAGGCAGGAGCTGAGCTGAGCCTCACTGGACTGAAGGGGTAGGGGGAGATTCAAGTCGCTTTGGCTGTCACAAGAATAAGGAGGGAATGACCTACCAACCATGACCCGTGATGCCAGATTAGGCCAATCATCTCATGGGATGCCCCCGTGGTTTCTTTGAGGTTCATAAACTCTGTTTCCTGAGACTTAGTGGACCATGAGGGTGGGATTGATCCCAACAATTGGCTTTTCTCCTGGGACCCTGCCCAACATGCCAAATTCATCTGGACCCATCTCCAGAACCTTTGCCAATGCCGGCTGCTTGCCAAGTTGGAGATGTGCCTGTTTGAGTAGGACATGGCAGTCCTCCAGGGCCAAATAGAAGATCACTGGGAAGTGAGTAGGTAAAGCAGGGGCCATGCTGTCATGGACTCAGAAGTGATTGAGGCAGCACAGTGGGCAGAGCTCAGGACTGAGTTAGAATCCTATCTGGGGCACTAGCTGTAAGACCTGGATGAGGCAGGCAGGTAGGCATCAAGCATGGCTGAGGTGCTTACTCTGTGCCAGACCCTGTGCTAAGTACTGGAGACTCAACCTCCAGCAAGATGGAAGACAGCCTTGCCCTCAAGGAGCTTACACTCCTAGGGGAAGACAACTGGAGAAAGGAAGCTGGAAGCAGGGGAAAGGGAGGAGAAGGTGCCCACGCTGGGGTCCAGAGGACTTGTTTGGTACTCTGCTCTTTTCCTAAAGCTATTATTTCACTTTGATTTCTTTGTTGATTCTCTGGGGTTTTCTATGTACCATCATAACACCTGCGAATGGTGGGTGATGGACAAGAGGTAGGAAGGAGAGCAGCTCACATGGAGGAAGCCTCCACAGGGGAGGCTGATCACAAGCTGAAAGGGGACAGCTACTAAGGGGAAAGCTAATAGCCTCTGAGGCTCCCCTACTATTAGCATCAGACATGACTTTCCCACTGTGCTCTGCACTGATTGGACCCTAACTGGAGACTAAGCTTATTGTTCCATCGTTTCAGTGGAGTCTGACTCTCCACAGCCCCATCTGGAGTTTTCTTGGCAGAGATACTGGAGGGGTTGGCCATTTCCTTCTCCAGCTCGTTTGACAGATGAGGAAACTGAGGCAAACAGGTGCAGTGACTTGCCCAGGGTCACACAGCTATGAAGTGTCTGAGGCCAGATTTGAAGTCAGGTATTCCTGACTCCAGGTCTGGTTCTGTATTTGCCAGGCCAGCACCATGCTTTGAACGCGCCACTAACATGTTGGAATACGTTCAGAGAAAGCTAACCAGGAGGCAGGCATGGCACAGTGGAGAGACTGCTGGTTTTGAATACTATCTCAGTGTGAATATTGATGGTGTAACCTTGTGAGCCACACAGTTAACTCCAAATGATGGGGCTGACTAATGCCAATCCAGGTCGCTCCCAGGGCTCACCGGATGATCTTATCGGTAGGAAGACTGTCCGAGAGATCCTGGGCTCCACAGAGTCTAGTACCTGGTGGTCCAGGAGCACTCTCAGGAACCTCCGTGCCACACAAATGCCTCTGGACAGCCGCGGCCTTCTGCCAACGGTGCCCCACCGCCCCACAGCCTCCAGGCTCAGCAGGCATTCCAGCAGGGAGGGATGGTGTCCGGGCTGGCAGCCACATGGCAGCAGCTTAGCGAGGAGGGGGCATGGTGAGCACACAGCCATGAAGAAAGGACGCGTCTCTGGCTGATTCCCTGTGTGAGGCTCTCTGGCAGCGGCTGACACTTCCTACTCGATGCATCTGCTGTTTCTCTACCCTTGCCCTTGCTCTGTGCACAGATCCCTTAGGTCTCTGATCCTCAGGGCCCCTCGGCATTTCCTTTTCTGAGTCTGTGTGTCTGACCTTGGCCTATTTAACTGTATGGATCTCATTTGAATCCCTCACCTCACCCCCCTGCCACACACACACAGAGTTATCTTCCAAAGCCAACCGTGTTTTGGTGCTCACCTTTTGATCTGCACACATGTGAATGCCTATGAAAACATAGACACATGGCCAGAGGTCAGATGTGCCCACCTGGGTGGGCAGAGGTCTAAGGCCCCACACAACACTTCCTGGGGGCTTCCTTTCCCTTCTCTTCTCTCCCCTTTGGTTCTCCGGTCTCCTCTCTCAGCCCCAAGCCTTGGGAATTACCTATGCTCTGTCCAATCCACCTTATTTCTCCCCATCCCATTTTTTGGACAGCTCCCTCACCTCCAGCTGAGATCTATCTCTTCAACTGAAAAGGATGGAAGGAATATGGATAACAGAGACCCAATCTCCAGATGAGGGACATGGTAAGGGGGGCACATTTCTGTCCTCACAAAAGGTCAAGTGACCCAGCCTGGATGAGCATTTCCCCGGAACAAAAGAACAAAGGCCACTCAATGCCCCATTTGTCCCATTGGTGCCTTAGCCCTGGGGACGGGCAATTTTCCCCCTCAGTTTGGGGGAAGAAACTCCCCACTGCAGTTCTGGAGCCAGTACTGTGGGGCTGGTTTTGAGCATGGTTGGGATGGGGGGCAATGCCCCAAGGTCAGAGCATCATAGACTGAGCTGGGGGGGCCTCAGAGGCCATCCTGCCCACCCTCTGCATTTTAGAGGTGGGGAAAGTGAGGCCCAGGATGGTTTACTGAAAGCCTTTGGGTGCTGATAGCATATACCCAGACTCCAGCAAGGTCTTTGTCAGTGGGGGGGTGGGGGGGGGGAATTGGCTGCAGCTGTGATTTTGTGCCCAGTGGAGGTAGAGGTGAGAGTCTGCTCAGTGGCCACTACTCAGTGTAACCCATCCTTGAGAAAACATCCCCCGTCCCAACACACTCACACTGGTCCCCCAGTCTTTTCTTGAAGGCCTCCAGGTAGGGCTTGGGGGTCCTATGCTGTATTGTGACCTGTTCGCGCTCCCCAGGAGCCTCACTTGCCCTCTTGGGGCAGGAGGGAGGGGTCCTAACCCTCAGGGATTCTTGTGCTCCATGATTCATATATCACAAATGGGTTCTAGTGGATTAGGCCTTGAAGGTCATTTCAGAAGGTCTAGTCAGGCATAGCCAGCATAACGTCCTGGATAAAGTGCTCTACTTGGACTCAGAAAGCCCTGAGTTAAAATCATACTTACTACCCAGGGAAAGCCACTTCACCTTTATGTGCTTTGGTCCTCATCTGTAAAACAATGACTGGCTCACAGTACTCAGAAGTGGGAGACCAGCCCTCCAGGAGGGAGTTGGTGGTTCTTGGGCCTCTGACTCAGTCTCCATCCTACTCTGGGGTGGGGAGGGAAGGCAGTGCTTTCTGCTGCCCCTTCCTTCACTCCAAGGCCTCCCCCAAAACACAACCACACCTGTGTGTCCCGTCCTCACAATACACTGGGGTGATACAGAAAGGTGATAAGCAGCCGGGGATTTATTCCAGTGTCTGGTTCGGGCCAGATTCGCTCCAGATTCACTCCAGGAACCCGAGAGCCTTTGGCAGGGGACATGGCTTGAAAGCTGAGCTCAGGGTCAGAGTCTCTCAGCAGCCAACCTTCTGGCCCAGAGAATTCCCCGCTCTCTCTGCACTGCCCATCTCCCTTCTAAAAGCGTGGCTTCATAGGAAATGGACTGGGTTTGAAGCTAAATGACCCTGTGGGACCCTGGGCATCCAAAGCAATTAGGTGACCTCCAAGGTGCTGCTCTGCGTGGACCAAGGATCTCATCCACCTCCCCTGGCCTCAGTCTCCCCATGAGAGTGCCAGACAGGATGATCTCCAAGGCCCCTTCCAGTTCTGCCCCAGGATCCTTTGATCTTTCCACAAAACCTCCTGAGACCATCTCCCCAGTTGGCTAGGGACCTTTTTCAAGCCCTTTATTATTCGATGACTACCAAGGCAATGCTTGGCCTGGCTCCCTGGCCCGCTGCTTTGGCCTCAGGGCTGGTCCACCTCCCTTTGGATTCTCAATATCCTTAGTGATGCCTCAGGCTACTCTCGTGCCCTAGTCACCCTGGGGAATAATCTCTAGCCTATTCATAGCCCCATCGCCATCCATCCTTTCCCTTGGATTTTGGGTTCCCTGAATTTCTGATTCCTTAGAGACTGGGTTTTCCCCCTCTTTGTGGCCCTGTAGCATCATTAGAAAAGGCTTCCTGCTTTCTAAAAACAATGACAAACCAGTGGGTCTGGGCAGCACAGAGCAGCATCCTAGAGGCCCCAGGGAAGGGCTGACGAAATGCACCTCCCTCCCTTGGCTGCATCAGGGGGAGACCACAAGGGCAGAATATGGCACACGCTTGGAGACAGAGTTGTGGGGCTGGGCCGTTCCTCCCCTCTCCCTTTTTAGAAAGATCCGTTACAAGGCAGGGCTTGCTGAGGGGCAAAGGACGTTTTCATAACCGAATGGGACATAAAAACAAGAGGTAACCATAAAAATAAAATGAAATTTTCCTAAATAGAAAGGCCTGTGTAATTCGCCAGATGTGATCCAACCTGCTTTCCTGGCAGCCCCACCCCAGCTAATACAGCTAGAGAAACAGTGAAGCCACCAGCAGGAGAAAACCACGTTCCTCTTACCCAATATCTGGTCTTAAGGAATTTGTCTGGCTATAGTCCCTCGGCTGCTCAAGAAACTCCAATGGCTCCCTATGGCCTTTAGGATTAAAAGCACTCTTCCATTTGGCATCGAAGGTCCTTCACAGTCTTGCTTTCCCTTCCTTTCCCAGGCTTATTTCATATTTCCTCACCTCGCCCACCCCCAGCCCCCCTTTCATGGGGTCTGCATTTCAGCTAAACCAGCCTTCTTGCTGTACAGGATAAGTCTATCCTACCTCCAAGGTGAATTACAAGCTCCAGAGGTGGGCAGGAGACGCTTGGGCTTTCTCCTTCCGACTCTCTGTAGTTAAATAAGTTGGGGCCAAGGGGGGGACAGGGAACTTTCTTTCCTGCTCCTCTTCTCATTTTTTCTCCATAGTCCCTGGGTGTGTGTGGTGGGGGAGGAGCCCCATTGTCTTTCTCCATTAATTTTAGAACAAGACGGGCCCCTTAGACACACATTTGCCAAGATCATTCATTATATTCTTGTGAACAGGAAATAGTAGGGGGAGGGCCTGGGTTCAAGTCCAGCTCCTGACACCTCCTGGCCATGTGATCTGGGCTAGCCACTCCTCTTCTCAGTGCCCCAGGCATCTCCCTACCACTAGTTCAAGCTTCAAGAGAGCTGCTGAACTGCACTGGTGAAGGGAGGTTCATCACCAGAAGTCTCCTACAGCTCCAGATCTCCCCTTCCCCCCATCCCCTAAAAAGAAAATCCTTGGGAATAAAACAGGAAAATATGAGCTGGGTGCTGGTATAGTGAGGTGAATTCATAACCAGCTAATGGATGATTGTCAGCCCAGAGGTTCATGGCTCCCCAGGCTCTTCCTAGGCCATGTGACTGTTCAATGACTTAGGCGGAGGCATAGGTGATATGATCATCAAATTGGTGGATAATGGGAAGCTGGGAGAGGGAGAGCTAGTATAGTAGGAGGGACGGTGTGATCTAGAAAGATGCCAATAGGCTGGGATGATGGGTGGAAATTCATCTGATGGAATTTCAGAGGGCTAAATGTAAAGTCGAGTACTAGGGGTCAAACAATCAATGGCACAAGTTTAAGATAGAGAGACTCTGCTAGACAGAAAAGAAAAGTGTTTAGAGTTTTCTATCTGACAAGTCTAATGTTAGTCAACAGTGGAGTCAGGAGGACCTGAGTTCAAATCTGACCTCAGACACTTAAAAACCCAAAACTAGCCATGTGACCTTGGACAAGTCACTTAACTCCAATTGCCTTTCAAAAAGCAAAAAAAAAAAAATTGGGGTGGCTAGGTGGCGCGGTGAATAGAGCACCAGCCCTGGAGTCAGGAGGATCTGAATTCAAATCTGGCCTCAGATACTTAATACTTACCAGCCATGTGACCTTGGGCAAGTCACTTTACCCCAACTGCCCTCAAAAAAACATTGTTTAAAAAAAAGAAAAAAAACAGTGGAACATGATTACCAAAAATAATAATAACAATAATAATAATAATAATAATTTTATCTTAAGCACATTTATAGGAGTGTGATATTTGTAAACACCTTAGAGGCCATTAAGGGGAAGCTAGGTAGTAGACTGGGCCTGGAGTCAGTAAGACACATTTTCCTGAGTTCAAATCCT
Source organism: Pseudochirops corinnae (assembly GCA_028646515.1). Classification (NCBI taxonomy): domain Eukaryota; kingdom Metazoa; phylum Chordata; class Mammalia; order Diprotodontia; family Pseudocheiridae; genus Pseudochirops; species Pseudochirops corinnae. Next base: position 9,794,278 of record CM053586.1, on the reverse strand, counting down.
GCCTCAGACCCTTACTAGCTGTGTGACCCTGGACAAGTCACTTTACTCTGCCTCAGTTTCCTCATCTGTGAAATTAGCCGGAGAAGGAGACGGCAAACCACTTTGGCATCTTTGCCAAGAAAATCCCAAATAGGGACATGAAGTCAGACATGACTAAAAATGACTGACCAACACACAAAGGCCATTTAGTTTAGCCCATCCTGGATGACCAAGTGCCTTTCACATGTAAGTCTTCTTATTCCTATTCTACAGCTGAGGAGACTGAGGCTCAGGAAAGCAATGACCAGTTTAGCAACTAATGGTCTGTTCTCATTTTTTAACCAAAGGCTCATTTCTCCCTCACCCCCCTCATCCCTTACACCCAAACAATTGTCATTTCTTATGGATTTTATCTACCCCTACCTTCCCAACCCTACTACAACTATCCTGGTCTAGTCATTTAGATTCTGACTTGTACTATTGGAAAAGTCTCCCCATTTAGATTCTCTGCGTACATTCTCTTCCGGCCCCTCCTCCTTCTAATAGTCTTCCTAAACACAGAGCTGAGTGCACCATTCTTCTTCTCAAAAACCTTCCCTGAGATCCATCCTGCCCTACCGAAAAGTGACATAGGAGAGAATAGACCAGGGAGGGGGGACACACTGGGATGGCTGTTTCGGGGTGGTGGGTGGGGGAAAGAGGGGGAGAAAATATGTAAATCAAAATCTTGTGGAAATGAATAATGCAAACTATAATAAAATTTAATTAAAAAAAAAATCTTCCCTGGTTCCCTATTGCCAGGAGGATAAAATGCACGCATGTCATCGCCCCAGCATGTCCAGACCTTCATACTCTGACTCTAGCTATTCTCCAGCCGTTTGAGGCAGACCAGCCTATTTACTTTTCTCTGAACTTCCTTTTTAATCTCCTGTCTCTGTGACTCTGCCCTGGTTGTCCCCGCGCCTGGAATGCTCTCCCTCCTCACCTGCTCCTCTTACAATCCTTAGCTTCCTTCAAGGTTCAGCTCAGATTTCACACCTTCTGAAAAGTCTTTCCTCATTCTCAGAGTCAGTACCCTCTTCCTCCTCAAATTATATTTCATTTACATATCTTTACTCCATCCTCTACTGGAAAGGAAGCAAGTTTCTTGAGAGCAGGGACTGGTTTTCATTTGTGTTTTTGGACTCCTAGGGCCTAGCACAGTGTAAGTGTATATGAACGAATGAATGAAAAAATGTATTATGCGATTATTTTAGAAGCACCGGAATACAAACACGAAAAGTGACATAGTCTTTGACACCCCCCCCCCCCATTTACCTTCAACAGGAGGAGACACACATGGCTGGGGGAGGTTCAGATGGAGTCAGATTTACAGAAACTAGAGTATTGTGAATTTAAATCCCTTCCAGACCTGGTCCCTTCTACCTACCAGCCTTATTAAGATTCACTCTCTTCACTCCAACTTCAGGGTTGAGGCCACAAGTTTCCAGAGGGCAGAAGTGCCTCAATGAGTCTGGACGTCCCCCTGGAGAGAGGCCTGGGCATATGGTTGGAGCTTAATAAGTATTCCACCGAGTGCTAAGACTGAGTCAGAGTTGTCCCTAAACCTGACCCTGCTCTCTTGGCCAACAAACCTGGAACATTTCCTTAACATTCTCTGGCCTCAGATAAGAAGTAAAACTTCAGGCTGCACCCAAGGGAGAGATTAGATAAGAAATCTTTCCTGCCCCCCCCCCCCCCCGGGGGCTTACAGTTTACTGTGGGGAGAAGACCCAAACATTGATAATGGAAATAGTCCACCGCCAGCTTAGTGCCTGAGGGAAGGACCAAACAAAGAGCTGGGAGAGAAAGGGTGAGGGAAAGGAAATGGAGGGAGCCTCCAATGAGTATCGGCACTGTGGTCCAGTCCAACCCGTTAGAGCGTGAGCTAGGCTTCTGCCTGTCTTTATCTCCCCAGGTCTTGGTGCTAAAGAAGGCACAGAGCCAGGAGAGTGGACAGCCCCCTCAGCCCCCTCAGAGGAAGCAGGCTGGTGCCTAGAACCTGAGAAAGGCAATCAGTAGGAAGGGACAGGGGTCACCAATCTTGTATTCCCTTCCCCTCCCTTCTGACCCTCTGCATTTCCCTTTCCTCGCTTCTCAGTAGAATACAAGGAGCTCATCCCTTCCAATCCAATCCACATTTATTAAGCATTCAAGCCAGATGGTGAAGTGCAAAGAACGATAAGCCTAGAATCAGGAAGGCTCATCTGCCTGAGTTCAAATCCAGCCTCAGACACTTACTAGCTATGTGACCCAGTAGAAGTCCCTCTGTCTAGCTGTTTGCCTCAGTTTCCTCACCTGGAGAAGGAAATGACAAACCACTCCAATATCTTTGCCAAATGGGGCCACGAAGAATTGGATATGACTGAACAATAAGCGCTACTAGGTGTGGACAATGGCTCAGTGGACAGAGTGCTGGCCTACAGTTCTGAGTTCAAATCTGCTCTCAAATACTTACTAGCTGTGTGACCCTGGGCAAGTCACTTAACTTCTATGTGCCTTAGTGTACTGGAGAAGGCAATGGCAAAGCATGGCAGTATCTTTGCCAGGTAAACTCCAGTAGAAATCTGCATGGGCAGTATGGTCCTCGGGGTCACAAAAATTCAGGCAGGACTGAACAATTGGACAATTGTGCTGAGTGCTGGGAATATAATTAATTCAAAGGAAGCCAATCCCACCTTCAAGGAGCTTGCAGTCTGAAGGGGGAGCCAGCACACAAAAGGAAGCAGGAGAAGCACAGAAGAGGGAGGGCTGTGCTGCTTGAAGAAGAGGTTCCATAGGTGCCAGCCATGTAGATGTGAGCCTGAGAGCCCCCAAAGCCTGGCAGTGTGGGCAGCAAGAGATCAGAGAGGAGCCAAGATGGCAGTCAGGGCTCAGGGATTATTCCTGGCTTTCAGTCCATTTGCTTTTCTCTTTACAGCAATCAATCAGCAGGCATTTATCAGACACCAACTGCATACATCCTATGGTACATGCTAACATCAAGCAGCAGAGAAATTCACCTCCTTGGTCCCAAGTTCAAACTAGGAGCAGTGGGAGGAAATTACCCCAAAATGAAGGGATTGGCTTGATGTGTGGAAAAACTTCTGGCCTTGAAAATTGCCCCAAGCCTGGAGGAGGAGCCAGGCATGTTGTGGAAGGGATTTTTGGCAAGGGGTTCTGGGCTCTGACTTGATGCCTGAGGAGATCCCTTCCAGCTTGGAGATTTCTAGATGCTGGAAGGCAATGGGTGTGTGACCCAGGGATAGGGAGAGGCACTGGACCGTGATTTCATTAGTCTAGGGAACTCCAGGTGAGGGAAGTCCCTTTCTCAATGTGGCTCAATACCTCCCCTGCACTTTACAATCTTAGAGGGTGGCCTGGGGCACTAAGACCTCAAGCGACTTGCCCAGAGTCTCCCAGCTAGTATGCATCCGAAGCTGGACCTGAACACAGCTCTTCCTGACTCCAAGGCAAGCTCTCTGCCCAGTACCATCCTGCTGGACTTCTCATGCCTCTCTTTAGGGTCCCCAAGGCACCCTCATCCAAGAAGATGGCCTGCTTTTTCTTTGGACTCAATAAGCTGGTTCACTTATCCACTTTTTTGTCTAGGTCTTTGGGGGTGTCCCAGAATTCTATCAGCTCCTGCCTCCCTCTGGCTCCATGGTGTAGCTATCAGTCAAAGACTTCTGAGTATATGGCCACCAACCAAAGCCATAACTAGGGGGAGGTGGATGATGCTTTTATCCAGGGACCCTCATAGTATGAAGAGTAGCAAAAGGATGCAGTGTCCTCCCTCCCAGTGTGGCAGTTCGAAGACCACCATTTTTCTGTGCCCTTACAGCGACTGGAGAAAAGGGGAGGTGGGTCCCAGCGGAGGGTGGAAATGTCTGGTAGAGCTCAGAGAAGGAAGAGGCTGGGGAGACTAGACCTGAAGCCGGACCATTCTCCATCCCCACTGCTGTCCCTTCAACTCTTAGACTCAAGAGCTGGGAGAGATCTCAGCAGTGATCGAGTCCAATGCTCTCATTCCACAAAGAAGGAAATTAGGCCAGAGACGTGAGATGGTTTGGGAAGGCCCCCATCGGTCTGTGCTCTCTGCTCACTCACCACCCATGCTGCCTAGGCTTCCTCTGTCCTGGAGGTTCGGAATGCAGGGGAAAAGAATGGATGGGTGATCCCTTCACCTTCATGCCCCTGGCTCCAATATCATGCAACCTCCTCCAGACTCAGCAGTTTACAATCCATCCTTTCCTTTCATCCCCTTCTTCCCCCTTGAACACGTTACACATATGGCCTTGTTCACTATGGGGCCCTGGCCACCCTGGCCATCCTGAATAGACAAGGAGATGGCAGGAATTTTCCTTCCCCCCTCCCAACTTTTTTTAGAGAAGACCAAGACACTGAGGCCCAGGCCATGGAAGGGGACAGCCCCACCTGTGGAGGCAGGGAGGGAAGCCAGGTGAAGTCGGGTCCTTGGCTCACAGCCTATCAGATTGGCTTGGATTTGGCCAGCCTTTGACTCTCAGTTATGGGGGGCTGACGGGGGAGGGCAACCTCAGAGGACTGTGCCCTGGAGGCCATGGTCTGGCTGAGGGCCTCTCAGGGAGGCCCCATTTCTATGGGGGATCCAAGGACTTGAGCAGAAATGGGCATGGACCTGCCAGAGGTCTGTGGCTCTCATCTCCACTGGCAGTGGAAGAGGGAGGAAACATCTCAAGAAGCAGGGCATGCAGACCTCTTGGGCTTTGTCTAGAAGAATGAGGGGGAGAGGGTGCTGCTGGAAAGACAATTTTGACTTGATTTCCAGAAAAACTCTCTGCCCCATAGGGCTGTCCTGGATGGGAAGGTCCTGTCTTAAGAGGTGGCCAGACCATTATGCCCAAAACGAGGCCAAGGAGAGGCCTTGGAACAGAAGCTGGGGGACCCTTTGTCAGGCATGATGTATGGGAGGACCACAGGACAACCAGAAGGGACCTCAGAGGTCATTTTACAGATGGGGAAACTGAGGCCCAGAGACATCAAAGGATCTGAGATCTAGGGCTGAGAGGGGTCTTAGAAGCCATCTGGGCCCACCCCCTCATTTTGTAAATGAGGAAGAAGAGGGTCGCTGACTCACCAAGTCCCCACAGGCATTAAGTGGCAAGGTCCAAATTTGAATCCAAGCCCTCAGACTCTAACTCTTCCTGTTCAGGGTGGGTTGGATTCATGTCCTCTGAGACGGCCTGCGGAGCCCTCCTACTCTGAGATGATGAGATTCTGGATCTAGGGGCTCTGGGAGCTGACTTCTGAACTGTGGATGACCCCCTGGGCTGGACACAAAGTACTGGGGCTATGTCTGACCCTGTTGCTCCCATGCTTTCCCTTGGGAGCAGACTTCTCTGGGGCTCAGACCTGCCAGCCAGCTCTAGGATGCCCCTTCCTCTCAGCCTCGGGGGGCCCGGGCCCCCCAGCCATAGGCACCCACCGTTGGACCTCAGGTACCTTGCAGGTGCTGCCCAGCAGACAGCAGCAGGCTCTGAGGGTTCCAGAGGCATCCATCCCCTCCCTTCCACCCCAGGTGGTGCCTGGCAGCTGGCAAGACTCCGGCTGGCAGAGCCTCGATCCTGGGCATCCCTTCCCCAGCCAGGCAACCTGACTCGGGCTTGGAAGCTGTAGGACAGACAGGCTGGGGGTGGGGAGGAGAAAGGCAAGGCTTCCAGCCCAGGCTTAGACACCTGGGAACAAAAAGGGGAGCAGGCCTGTCCCCAAGGAGATTCAAAGGCACAGCAGCCTCTCTGATTGGTGGCTGCCCCTGGTGGGGGCCCCTTCAGGCTCACATCTGTCCCAGCCCCTCCCTCCCTTCCCTTCCCCTGTAACCAGAGCCCAAGGCCCCTCAGGACCCTCCTCCTTCCCCTGCCATCTGGGGTGGGGGAGGGGCTTCCCCTTCCTTTCCCCAGGGTAAAGGAGGGGGAGACCAGGGCTCCAAGTTGAGTTCCTGTTCAGGCAGAGCCACCCGCTTTTCCTACCCAGAGACCAGCAACCTGTGGACTGAAATTTCACCCCCTGTAGCAGCCCCACTCCTGCCTTCCTCCCCACAACTGTCACAACCAAAGGAAGCCCAGCTGCACAGTTGGGTGCCTGGGGTGGGGCTGGGCAGAAGCCTAGCTCTGCACTTAAGGAGGAGGAGGGAGAGGAGGAGGGGGAGGAGGGAGAGGAGGAGGGAGAGGGGAGGAGGGAGGAGGAGGTAGAGAGGGAGGGGGAAGAGGGAGAGGAGGAGGGAGAGGGAAAAAGGGAGGAGGAGGGAGAGGGGGAGGGGGAGGGGGAGGAGGAGGGAGAGGGGAAGGGAGAGGAGGAGGAGGAGGAAGAGGAGGAGGAAGAGAGGAGGAGGGGGAAGAGGAAGAAGAGGGGGAGGAGGAGGCAGTGTATAATGGAGGAAGAAAAAGGAGAGGCTGGAGGAGTGGAGCTCGGCCTTAGGACAACGGAGTGTGTTTAGGGGACCTCCTGGGAATTAACGAGGCTCAGGTCTAGACTACTGGCTGGAAGTCCTGGGGACTGGGGAAATTAATTAGCCCATGCCACTGCCTTGGGGCAGAGCACCCCAAAACTGCCCCTATGCTGGCCGCTGAGAACTTGGCTCATTCATAAACTTGTCCAAGGCTTGAAGGTTTCCCCAATGGTCCAGAGCTTAAAGGAAGCCCAAGGCAGGCTCTACTGCATTCCTGGCAGCCGAGGGGGATCCCCAGGAGACCTCTTCCACTTTCAGGCCACACTCTGGGGCTGCTGGGAAGGCGCAAGGCAGCATCTTCACCCTGAATTTCCCTGGCTTCCGGGAGGGACTTTGCCCCGGTCCATGGCCAGCCAGGCCATGGGCTGACCAGGCCAGGGAGGGACTGAGGGGGAAGGGAGGGTGGGCCAGATGTGGGCCTAAGGGGCAGCCACCAATCACAGCATCTGCTTTGCTTTTGAATCTCCTCTGGTCCAGGACTGTTGACCTCTTTGTTTCCAGGGGCCTCAGCCCCGACCCCAGGCCTTCCCTTCTTCTTTTTCATTCTCTTTTTCTTTTTTGTCTTTTCCATTTTGGCTCCCACTCCAAGTGTGTATTCTCATAGATTAAGAGCTGGAAGGGACCTTGGCAGGTATCTCAGCCAACCCTGAACCGGGTTTACTGAAGCCCAGAGAAGCCAGACCATTTGCCCAAGGACACACAGCTAACAAGCATCTACCCCATTCCAGGTCTGGCCTGCTTTCCGCTCTAACCATCCTCCCTCTCAGACCGGTTTAAGGAACTTGCTGGCAGACACTGAAATAAGGATTTGAACCCAAATCCTCCCAGAGCCCAAGTCAGCCTGCTAACATGCCCACTGCTCCCACTCTGGGGATTCCAGGTCACCTGGCCCACGCCCAGGCTATCTCTCCTTCTAACTCTCCCGCATTGGCGAGCCAGGCAGCCTCCCTTTGGGACCCTGGGCTGTGTCCCTTCCCTTCTCCTTCAGTCTTCCCAGGAGTCATGGATAAGGCTGGGTTCAAACCCCGTCTCTGCCACTTACCCTGGGGTTGTCCTCTGTAAGTGTCCCCCTCCTGGGCTGTAGAAGGAGGGGCAGCTCAGCTGCTTGGGAGGCCCCTAATGACCTAGTCCTTCATCTCTTCTCTCCTGCTCGAGGGCAGGGATGGCTCCAGTTGGCTCCCTGTTCTCAGCACCGAACACCATCCCTGGCGCAGAGTTTAAACTCAAGATTTGCTCGTTATGTTGAACTGAATTTTTCTTTCTTTCTCCCTGTATTGTGCCCCATAAGAAAAGAGAGGGAAGGAAGGAAGAAAGGAAAGAAGGAAGGAAGGAAGGAAGGAAGGAAGGAAGGAAGGAAGGAAGGAAGGAAGGAAGGGAGGGAGGGAGGAAGGAAGGAATTCAGGAGAGGGAGAGGCCAGAGGGTCCTGAGAGATAAAGGAAGAGGTTGAACAGCCAAGACCTGGCTGCAGCAGTCAGAGAGCCTGGGTCCAAACCCCGCCTCCAACAGCGAAGAGCCCAGTGACCGCCTTGGTCCAGTCACTTCCCCCACCCTTTCCTCCTGTAAAATGAAGGCTTTGGACTACAGTCTCTGAGATGACTTCTGGGGCTAAATTTGTGATTCTGTAGAAAAGTAGGGTTGGTCTGGCTGCCTTCGAGGCCCCTCCCGGGGATCCTGGGGAGCAGCAGTGGGGCTGGGGTTGCCAGAAGCCCTGAGCTCTTGTCCTCTGGACAGGTGGCCTGGAAGGGGAGGAGGAGGGAGCCCAGGCCCCTCTCCCGGGGCTGCCTGATGTTCTTGAGAATTGCTGTCCCCCCCACCCCCTGCGGACGCAGACCCGTGGCAGAGGACGGTGGGGATGGTGGGACCCCCTTGTCCCCTCTCCAAGAAAGGGGAGTCGCCCCAGATCTCCCCTCCCCATTTGGTGCCGGCGGGGGGGCGGGGGGGGGCCTGGGGGCTGGGCACTGTCTGAGTGTGTACGGAGGAGGGAGATGGAAGGAGCTCGGCCAGAGATGAGCATCCCGAGGATGCAGAGATTGGGGACATTCCTCGGTGCTGAAGCGCCCCCTGCTGGCCACTTCTGGGCTGTGTCTGAGCCTTTGGTTTGGAGTGGAAGGAGCGGGGAGACACGGACGGACGGAGGGACAGCGAAACAGAGAAAGAGAGAGACAAGATACAGAGAGACAGAGAGAGAGACAGAGATACTCAGAGAGAGAGAAACACAGAGACAGAGATAAAATAGAGAGACAGAGACAGAGAGACAAGGCACCCAGAGAGTCAGACATGGAAACTCCGGGGGAATAAAGCAGAGCCCAGGGAGGAGACAGGCAGAACCTGGGAAAGGCCGGGGTTCAGGGGGAGAAGAGGCAGACCAGCCCCTTCCCTGGGCACCCGTCCACGGGACCTGCAGGGGTCGGTTGGTCCAGTTCAAGGTCGGGCTGTTTTTAGTTCTCTTTAATGAAATAATAGAGGAGCGAATAAATGAATGAAATGAAGAAATGAAGTTAAAGCAGAGCTTGCCTCTCCCTCCTCCCCACCCTCCTCAGCTCTCCAGGGGTCCCGGGTGACCCAGGAGGGAGCAGCTGGTCCAAAGGGGGCATCTCTTCCTGCCTGGAGGTATGGCAGCCTTCAAGATGGTTTGTTCCCTTCCTGCTCCTTCTGGGGGGGTGGGGAGCACCTTGGCCTACCGACCTGGAGGAGCCAGGCTGTGCCCTGCTGCCTCTCTATATGTCACTGGCCCTTCCAAGTCTCTGCCTCTGTGTGTGTGTGTGTGTGAGAAAGAGAGAGAGACAGACAGACAGAGACAGACACAGAGACAGAGAGAAACAGAGACACAGACAGAGAAGAGGAGGAGGGGAAGGAGAGAGAAAAGAAGGAAAGGGAGAGTGGGAGAGAGAGGAAGAGAGGGAGAGGTGGGGGAGGGACAGAGAGACTGGGTCTTGTTCTGTGTGTTTGGGCCTGTTCCTCTCTGTCCACTTGTTTTTCAGTTTATCCAGGGAATAGAAGCAATTTCCTGGAAGGGGGTGGGGGTGGGGGAGCTGGGAAAGGAATCATCCATGACCTGGGAAGTCAATCCCAAGAATTGCCTGAAGCTTGGTTAAGGGACTTGTTCAGGGCCCAATTCATTGGACTGGAAACTCAGTTTCTTCCACTGTCTCACAATGCAAAGAAACAGATTTGTGTTTGTGCACGCACTCACACTCACACACACACACACACACACACACACACACACACACACATTCATACGCCTTTGTTCTGAGGCTCCCCCATCAAAGCTCTCCAAACTAGAGGCTCGGTTGGACCCCAGCAGGGCTTGGCTTCTGGCTGCTGACTCCAAAGTCCCCCTTCCAGTTCCCCTGCCCTGGGAAGAGTTGAACAGCTGACTCTCCAGGAAAAAAAAAAGCACACAGGACACCCTTCTCTATTGAATCTGCATTCGCACATTTTCTCCATCATTTCCCCAAATCTAGACAAGCAACAAAGCCATCGATCAAGCCCTGATTTGCAGGATCTGCCAATGTCTGAAGTGTCCATGACCTGCTAAACATTTAACAATCAGCTCGCAGAGTGGAGTGAGCTCCAGGTCCATGCAGGGAGTCTACACCTCTCTGTCTTCCCAGAGGATGGGGGGCTAAAGGGAGGGAATTCCGTTACCTATAAAAACTGATATTTGTTTAGTTGCATGGATGGATGGAAAGAGACAGACGTGTATGAGAGAGTTAGAGGGATGGAGAGGAAAGAGAAAGGTGGGGAGAGATGAAGAAAGGGAAGAGGAGCGAAGGAGAGAGGGGAGAGGAGGGGAAGGTACTGGATGGGATGGGGGATGTGGGGGGAGCAGGGGAGAGGAAAAGAAGGGAGGGCAGGGAAGGAGAAGGGAGGAGAGGGAGGAGAGGGAAGGGAGAGAGAAAGGGAGAAGAGGGGAGGGGAGAGAGAGAGACATCTGTGTGGATACACACCAGCACATATGTACACTTAGTTGGCCTCTTGAAGGAACTCTCTGGTAGGGAGAATGGGGGAGTGGGCGCTGGAAAGGGCCACCTCCCTCCATGCCCCCCTACCCCCCCATTCACACACTCCATACTCTCTCTGCCTCTTTCTCTCCCCTTCTCCCTCCCTTTCTCTCTCTCCTCTCTCCTTCTCTCTCTCTCCCCTCCCTCTTTCTCTCCCTCCCCCCTCTCTCTCCTTCTCTCTCTCTCTGTCTCTCTCTCTCTCCCCCTCTCTCTCTTTCTCTCTTTCTGTCTCTCTCTCCCCTCCCTCTCTCTCTCCTTCTCTCTCTCTCTCTCTCTCTCTCTTTCTCTCTGTCTCTCTCTCTCTCTCTTTCTCTCCTTCCCTCTCTCCCTCTCTTTCTCACTCGAGGACAGGGGAGGAGTCACCCAAAGAAGGCTGTGATCCCATTAGTCACATCTACCCCCAGCCACCTCCCAAGTGGGCCTCAGGGCCAGTCTGGTTTGGGGAGGAGATGCAGGTAGGCTCAGTTTGGAATGACCCTCCAGCTAAGAGCTATCTCCCTCAGGGTCAGTAGAGGTAAAAGGGAAAAAACTTGTTTCCCTTGAAATTTGGAAACGAGTGGTCTTTTGTAGCATGGCCCTAGAGCCAGAGGGGCCCTCTGAAGGTGCTCAAGGAAAAGTGAGGTGAGGGAAGTCCCAGAGGCCCCTACTTGAAGAGCTGGAAGGGACTTTAGACTTCATCTGTTTTGACCCCTGTATGTTATAGATGGGGAAACTGAGGCCCTGAGAAATGCAGTGACTTGTCTAAGTTCACACACATAGTAAGAACAACACCAGCATTGTCTCCATTGCAGAGTGGGACCCTCCACCCTGCACTGCCCCTTCCTTTCCTCTCCACCCTAGGTCAAAGGAGTTGAGAGGGGAACTATTCCTTGGGGGAAACCATTTCTAGGCTGGGGGCCACACAGTGGTCATGGGACTAGGGATTCCCTGGTCACTCGCCCCTCCCTCCTGGCCATTCCATCCCCAGGGAGACAGATCTCCCTTCTCCATCCATCCACCCATCCACCCATCCATCTATCCATCCATCCATCTATCCATCCATCCACCTATTCTTCCATCCATCCATCCATCCATCTATCCATCCATCCATCCATCCATCCATCCATCCATCCATCCACTCTTCCATCCATCCATCCATCCATCCACCCATTCATCCATCCATCAGCTTTTATTAATCACCTGCTCTGTGCCAGGCACTATAAACTTTGCCTGCCCTCCAGGAGTTTCCAATCTATTTGAAGAGAATAGATTCTCAGATGATGACGCTTTATTTGGTGCTTAAAGGTTTACAAAGGCTTTTTCTCTCTTCAAGGGCAGAACCTACTTTTACCTGCTCTGTCTTTGACTGAATTCAACAAGCACTTATTAAACACCATCTTTGTGCTAGGAAATGGGCCCTACAAGATGACTGTCCCAGGGACCAATTGCTGACCCCGGAGGGGGACTTCCCAGGGAGGAGCCCAGAGCTAAGCCGAGATGTCTCCTGTTTGATCTCTGTCCAGACATGTTCTCACTATCCCTCCCTTGCTCCTTATCACGGCTCACTCACAGAAGCCAAATGGAATCGACCCTGACCCCATGTCCAGAATCTGGCTGCCGTCCTTGGGAGGTACCTTTCTCTACTTCACAGTGCTTACCTTTTTAGGCAACGCCTCCTCCTTGAGGCCTTCCCAGACTTCCCTACCTCCCTTGAATCCTGGCCTGGCTTCCTTCCCTCCACAGAAGCATAGGAACTAAAACTGGAAAAGGCCTTTGAGATCATTCTGCCAGGCACAGAGAGTCCAGCTCAAGATCATACAGCTAGCACAGGGCAGCGCAGAAATTTGAACACAGCACTTCAGACTCAGTTCATAGGTCTTTGGATTGAATCACAGTTACCTGTGCAGTGGCAAAGCCCTTAAGGTTGGATTCAGAGGACCTGGGATCAAAGTCCAGCCCGGCCACTCACCAGCTCTGCAAGTCACTTCCCCACCACTGGCCTCAGTTTCCCCATCTCCAAAAAAAGGCCTGGAAGGCCTCCAGGTCCCTTTCAACTCGGCCTACACTCCTAGCTCCGCTCCCAGGTCTCTGTGTCGGACTATAAATCTCCAGGGGTAGGCACAGGATTTGGCCGGGTCCCACATTCCTCAAAGTGCCCAGGGCACTCCTGCTGAATTGAATAGAACTGGGTAGAATTGAATTAAAATTAATTAGCAGAGCCAGGTTTAGGCCCTTGGGTGGGGCAGAAAAAGCCCAAAAGGTTCAGAGACAGGTCAGAGGTCATTTCCCCTCGGACCCTTTCTTTTAACAGAGGCTCAGAGATCTCAGAGAGGGAGGAGAGACCTCACAGGTCACCTAGTTCAACCCCTCACTTTACCGAAAAGGAAACTGAGGCCGAGGGATTCAGGAAATTGTTCTCATTAATAAAGACAATTGCCACTTGCTTCCCTCTGACTCACCCAAGAGATTGGCTTTGGAGCCAGGCGGGACGCTTCCTTCCTTTGTACAGTTCTCTGGCCAGGCTGGGAATGGGCACTAGGGGAGGGGGCACAGAGGGGCAATGGACCCAGCCCTTCTGCAGCTACACCACTATCCTCCCCACCCCCAAAGGAAGCCCCCCCCCCCCCATTCCATGGGCCTCAGATGTGGGATCCAAATCCCCGGTCTCCGACTCTAAGCCTAGCTGTCCTTCCGGGCACCAGTAGGGGCAACTTGAAGGCCTGGACCAGAGGGAGGAACCCAGGAGCCCTCAGCCCTGAGCCTTGCCCCGGGGGAGGCCTGGTCAACAGATGCGGGGCCTGCCCTGCTGGGCTGGAGCATCGATGAAATGTGGGCTGGGCCAGCGGGGAGACCTGCTCCCCAGCCCCAGACACTCACCAGCTGCGGGTTCTCAGGAGCTGATGTGGGGCAGTGGGCAGTGCCCTCCAGTCAGACCAGCTGCCTAGGCTGTTCAGGCAATCCCTTCCCCTCTCTGGGCCTCTCTGCAGCAAAATAAAGGGGTTGGACTCAGTGGTCTCTGGGGTCCAGCTCCAGACCTGGCAGCCAGCTTTCATGGCCTCAGCAAGTGAACAAACATAGCTCTTCGAGAGCTTCCTCATCTGTAAAATGGGTATGGGAATGAATTTATGTGCACCATCTTTTGAGGAAGAGGAAATGTTCATTAACTCAAAGGGGCAGGAACACTGGGTACCTGGGGTTAAAAGAACATCTGCCTTTAAAGACAGGTGCTGACTCTCACTCACTGTGTCACCATGGGCAAGTCACTACCCTAATCCCTCGACTTGTCCAGGGATCCCTCCCTGGCCCCCCAAATTATCTAGGGCTCCCTCCCTGGACCCCTACTTGTCCAGGGATCCCTCCCTGGCCCCCCAACTTATCTAGGGCTCCCTCCTCAGCCCCCCACTTGTCCAGGGCTCCCTTCTTAGCCCTCCTACTTGTCCAAGGTTCCCTCCCCAGCCTCCCAACTTATCCAGGGCACCTTTCTTGCCCCCTCCAACTTATTCAGGGTTCCAGGCCTCATTGCTCTCTGGGCCTGCAGGGTTGCAGACAGAACCGGTTCTGAATCTGTAGGCTTGTAGGAACCTGTCCCTCCCCCTGGCCCCAGTCTGTCTGTGGCAGGGAGCACAGGGCTTCCACTTGGCTGGGGAACAGATGGCCCCCTATCTCCCTCCTCCCCCACAAGCAGGCAGAAAGGAGGCATTCCCAGGGGCCTCCAGCTCCGCCCCTGCCCGCTCTGCACGGCCTCCCAGGATCCCCCTCCCCTCCACCTCCCTCCCTCACAGAGGCACTGAGATGAGAGGAAGAGAAACATCTGGGCCACCCCTGGGTGTCCCCAGGGAGCCCTGAGACCTCAGCTGCACTTCTGCGCTGAATCCCCCCCCCTCCCTAGAGCCCCACTCCAGCCTGGATGGTCTCTTTGAAGCATTGGGGTAACTGATAGGAAAGATAGTGCTGGGGCTGGCCTTGAGCTCCCTCCCCACCCTGGGCCCCCTGGGCCCCAGCCCTTTTGCTATCTAGCTCCTGGCCAGCACACGCCAGCTTTGGGAGCCTGTCCCCTGCCTGGGAGGAGAACGTAGATTCCGAAGCTATGGCAGTTCCGCGACCCTGGGTTCAAGCCTCAGGCTCCCTGGGTCATGCTGGGCCAGCCCAAGTTTTCACCTGTGTAAAATGAAGGGCCTGAAGGTCCTTCCCGGGAGAGCAGCCAAATTGCTCCTTCAATTCTGCCCCTCACTCCTGTGAGACCCAGGTTCAAATCCTGCCTCAGGCACTTACTAGCTTGGTGACCCTGAGCAAGTCATTTACCTTCCATCTCCTCAATGGTTAAGTGGGGGGTATCACAGCCCCTGCCTCCCAGAGGTGGCTGAGAAGCTCAGAAGATGATGTAGTAACGACTACTTAGGTCCTGCCCTCAGGCAGCTTTCACTCTGTGGAAGTGGATTAGAGAGGATAATTGAAGTAGGTGTGAACTCAGGCTCACAGAGCACACACCATAAGTGCCTGACTGCCCCTTGGCAGGCTCTGCCCCCCTGGCATCACCACCTGGGGCTCAGCCTTTCTCTGCCCAAGCCTGCCCTTGCCCTGGCTTAGACAGTGCTGGCTCCACATCCCAGGCCTCCTCCCCTGGGAACCAGTGTCTCCTCTGCAGTCCTACTGTGTGCATGTTTGGGAGAAGGCTCTCAGAAGCTTTGTTGCCTACCAGCCAAAGAGCCCCAGACACAAAGGAAGAGCCAGCCAGAGCATCCTCTGGCCTCCAAGCAGCCTCCTCCCCGTGGAGGCACATGCTGGCCAGGTCAACACTGAACACTTGCTGGAAAGAACCTTGGCTCTCAAGTCAAAGATCCTGGGTGAGATGCTTGGGACCTGGACCGTGGTCTGAGGGTGACCGACTATCCTAGAATCATGGAGCATCAGGGCAGGAAGGCTCCTAGGGACCACTTCACCCAGCTCTCTGATGTTACAGTGGGAGAGGCTGGGGCCCAGAGATGGGCAGGTTACACAGCAGGGGCATGGCAGAGCCTGAACTTGAACCCACCTCTCCTGACTCCCCAGGCTCTTTCTCAGTTGCCCAGCTGAGAGCTAGAGGATTTTCAGTGGGCCAGGTGCCCCCGGGGATGGGGGCATGCACGTGTATGAGGCCAGGTGGACACGGCCTCTGCAGAGTCCCCAGTACTTTATCAGGAACTCAGGCAGGGCTACATAGGCAGCCCTTCCCTTAGGGAGGCCCAGGCTTCTGCTGGTAAGGGATCCAAGAAAGAAGGCAGAGGGTGTTTGTGGCGATATGTGTGTGTACATGCTAGAGACATGTATGTGCACACGTGTGCACTGTGAATGGTGTCGTCTGGCAGTGGGGGCTTTTCAGCGGGCAGGAAGCTGCCCCTCACCCCTGGACCTGTGCTGGGCCCTGAGGTTGAACACAGATGTAAGCCAGGTGTGTGGCTGCAGGGCTCTGAATGGGTCTGGGGGCAGAGCCAAAGATGGAGGTCTGATGGAGTCACCTTGTCCAACTGTCTCATTTCACAGTGGGGGAAACTGAGTCCCAGAAAAGAATGGGGACTTCAGCACCAGAGACTGGGAGCTGGACAGACCCTTTAGTCCAAACCCCATATGTTACAAAGGAAGAAACTGAGGCCGGAGGGAGGAAGGAAGTCCAGGATCAGAGACTGAGGCCTTCAAGGTCAGTCAGTTCAGCCCCTTAGCTCTGCAGGCTCAGAGAGGGCAGACCGCCCTCCCAGTGTCACACAGCTAAGCATTTGTGGAAGAGCCGAGCTCAGCCCCAAGGCTTTGGCCTCCAGACTCAGCTCTGGAACATCTCTCACCTGGGGCCCTCCCACACAGCCAGTACTTTTAAAGGAATTTCCATCCATCAGGCTGCTGGCCTTAATACCTTAATCCTTCCAGTGGCCCCCTATTGCCTCTAAATTAAAATTAAAACTCCTGTTTGGTCCTTCAAAGCCCTCCCTCATCTGACTGCACCCAACCTTTCTGCCTTATTACACACCCTTCTCCTGCACGCAATCGATGGCATAGCCAAACTGGCTTCCAGGCTGTACAGCAGCACACCATGCCCTTTCCCACTGCCGCGTCTTTGCACTGGCTGTGCCTCATGCCTGGAATTCACTCCCCCTTCCCTTCCAAGGCTTCGAGTCCTTAGCTTTCTTCCAAGCCCAGTGCAAAGGTTTCTTCCTCCCCAAGGCCCATTCAAGTCCCCAGAGCCATCCTGTAGCAAACTCTGCTTGCCCATTGTTGAAGTTACAGGGCCTGGCCAGGCCTGGCTTGCCTGGGGTTTCCTCTGGAAGCATAGCCAGTGACCCACTGGATAAAGCTATTTTTCATCCAGGTTCTGTTGCTGGGACAGCCTGGGGCCTGGCCTCAGAGCCTCCATCTATGGTTTTCCGGTTTGATCCCCGTGTAACCCCTGTTCATGGATGAGTCTTAGAAACCTTTCCTGGGACCCCTCCTGGCAGAGTTGGTGTTCAATGGGTATTATGTGGAGGGAAGGAAGGGAGGGAGGGAGGAAGGGAGGGAGGAAGGGAGGGAG
>CM053586.1:9699422-9777169 GCA_028646515.1 Pseudochirops corinnae | reverse complement strand
GATTTTCTGGTCCTCCTCCTCCCCTCTAATTCATGCTCCTCAACTTGTCCCATTTCCCCCAACACGGTAAAGGTCCCTGGAGCCTAGGTCCCAGAGACACAATGGTACCTGGGCCTCCTTGGCTATCCCCCTGCCCCTTCAGCTCTGACAGCTCAAGATGTGGGAGTCAGTAAATAGAGCTCCAGTTCTGGAGTTGGGAAGATCTGAGTTCAAATCTGACCTTGGACTCTTGGCACACTTACCAGCTGTGTGACCTTGGGCAAGTCACTTAACCCCAATTGCCCTGCCTTCCCCCTCAAAAAAAAAAAAGCTTGTGGGAGTCAGTAGTAACAGGGCCTCTGGGTCAGGGCTGAGGCCAGGAACCTGGACATGGCAGGAAAGTGCCTGGGCCTGGGATTTGGGGGGCATGGAAATTAGGGGTTAGGGGCTGGGGGATGGGAAGAAGAGGTTTACTGGGTCACTTCCTGAAAACAATCTGCTCTTCCTCTTTGGTCTCTGCCCTACCTAAGAGGCCGGCCAAGTCCCCTCCCCTTCCAGAGGTCAAGGATGGCCAAAGTTTCCCTGGCCAGGCCCCTCATCTCACCCATCAGGGAGCTAGGTCACCTAGGCCAAGATCTGATAGCTTATCTGGGTCACGGCCTAGGGCACTTTGGGGAAAGTAAGGCCTTTAGTCTTTTCTGGGGAGGAGGGGCGATTCAAGTCGCAGGGTGCCAATTAAATGCTAGTCTCAGGCAACTGCATAGAGGCTGCATGACCCGGGCAAGTCCCCTTCCCTGCTATGACCCTCAGTTTCCTCGCCTGTAAAATGAGGAGACTGACAGCAGCTGCTTGGCAGGGCTGTTGGGGAGAACAAGAGAAGCAGCTGGTGAAGGTTTAATAAAGGTGTGCCATGATTGTTGGGGTGTCAGCTCCCTGGGAGCAGGGATTGCTGCAGATCAGGTGCCTAATTAATGCTTGTTGGTTATAGAGGTGATTGATATGCATTTAATGTGGCATTAAAATATTAATAAACAATCATCTCTGTGATGGTAGATGTTCTTATGTCCCTGGTATCTCCAGGCTGAGCCTGGGGCAGGGGAATTCCTCCCCAGACTTGGAGGGGCAGGAGGGGAGGAGGCTGGGGGCCATGGGGTTCCGTGACAACAAGGGCAGGGCCCAGGGAACCACAAGAAAGAGAAATTCTCCCACCCAAGTCTTGCTTGTGGAGGTGACAATTCTGCCCCAGCACCACTGACGTCCAGCATCACAAATGTGAGAATCAGGAAGCCTCTCCTTCCACCTTGCTCACAAGCCTGGCGGATTCTTTTTGTCTCAGGGCCACCCTCTTCCCTGACTTGCCCCTGCCCTTTACCCCTGGAAAGGAACCCTCCCTCGGAACGGGGGCCCAAACTGCCAAGGTTTCGCCCCCAGACTCCCCTGTTTCTCTATGACGGAGAGGGAGGAGGGTTTCCTTGTCTCTGCTCTAGAACCCCTTGGGGGTTTGGGGTTTCCTTTTATTGATCTTTTCATTTACATTGGGGTCATTATCTCTATAATGTTCTCCTGGTTCTCCTTGCTTCCCCTTGGATCAGTTCATGCAAACCTTCCCATGTTTCTCTTGTCTTTCATTACTACATAATAATTCGTTCCTGCCTGGGTCCCTCCTCAAACTAGAGGTTCTGGAAGGAACTCCCCAATGGGAGAAGGAAGTACGGGGTGGAGAAATGTTCCTAAGAGGCAGAGCATTCCAGGCATGGGGCAGCCTGTGCAAAAGCAGAGGCGGCAGGTGGCGGGCATCCCATGCTCAGAGCACAGCAAGGAGGTCCCTTGGGCCAGAAGATGGACCCATGGAGAAGAATCATGGGCCCCAAGCTTGGAAAGCCACAGAATCAAACTGTGGAGGGGTTGTATAGATCCTGGAGAAAACAGGGATCTGTTCAAGATTCTTGAGGGAAGGAGCAACAGTTTCTTTGGATTCTCATCCAGCCTGTTAGCTGCTGGGAGAGAACCCCAGTCAGTTCAGGATCAGGCTTTCAATTCCATTTCTGCCACCAGGAAGGCCTCGATGACACTGGGCTAATCACTTAACCTTTTGGGTCCCAGTTAGTGGTTCAGTCATTTTCAGTTGTGTCCCACTCTCCGTGACCCCATTTGGGGTTTTCTGGGCAGAGATACCAGACTGGTTTGTCATTTCCTTCTCCAGCTGATTTTACAGATGAGGAAACTAAGGCAAACAGGGGAGAAGTGAGTAGCCCATGGTCTCACAGTTAGTAAGTGTCTGAGGTTGGATTTGAACTCAGGAAGCTCTCTACTGGACCAAGCTCCTTGGCCAGGGTCAGTCCCAAATGGACTGGTGTATTTACAAAGTATGAGTTCCCTGTCTCTTGAAGTTTTTCTGCCTGTGTCCAAGTGGAGACTGGGTGATCATCTGTCAGGGAAGCTGTGCAGGGATTCCTCCGTGGTCTGGGAGTTGGGCCTGGACAGACTCCCAAGTTCTTGCCAACTCTGAGCATCTGTGATGCTGTGAGCAGAGCTGAGTTAGAGGTTTGAGAAGGAATGAGCCATAGAGCCAGCCTGAGGCACCTCATCCAAGGCAGCTCAAAGGCCTCCAGGAGCTAGAATCCGCTGAGGACAGCCCTGGGACTGGTCCAGAAGAGTCTAGGCTCTCTGAGGACAGGAATGCATTTGGTCATTTGGGAGACTGTTGTTTCCTCTGGGCTTCTTACAGCACCCAACACATGGGGCACTTAATAAATGCTAGTATCCTTCCCTCCTTCCTTCCTCCCTCTGTCCCCTCCCCTCCCCCTCTCTCCCTTCCCCCTCCAATACAATGTAAGCTCCTTAATGGCAGACTATTTCATCTTGGGCTTTGTATCCCCATGCTCAGCATAGGGCCTAGCAATCAATCAATCACCATTTATTAAGAGCCTACTATGTGCCAGGCACTGTAGTAATTGCTGGGGATATGAAAAGAGGCAAAAGCCAGTCCCTGCCCTCCAGGAGCTTACAACTGAATGGTGAGGCAACAGGAGAACAAAGTCACACAGAACAATAAGAAATAATTAGCAGTGTAAGGCGCTGGAATTAAGATGGATAGGGGCAGGCGTTCTGGAGGTGGGATTTTAGTTGGGACTTCAAAGAAACCCCAGGGAAGCCAGCAGGTGGAAATGTGCCATGGAGGCAGCCTGGGAGAAAGCCGGAGCCAATGACGGAAGGCCTTGTTTCTGGACCAGCTCAGAGGCTGGTGTCACTGGATCTAGGAGGACTGTCTAGGAGGCAGGTGGAAGACTGCAAAGGTAGGAGGGGCCAGCTTAGGGAGGGCTTTGAGTTCCAAACTGAGCATTTTGTAATTGATCCTTGGCTTTAGGAAAATCATTTCAGTGACTGAAGGGAGAATGGATTGGAATGGGGAGAGGCTTGAGACAGGCAGACCCCGCCCCCCTCCCCCCCTCCCCGCAGCTACAGCTATAGGACAGGGTGAGGTGATGAGCACAGACACCAGAGGGGAGGCAGCATCAAGGGAGACAAGGGGCGCAGTAGAGAGATATCCAAGAGGTGGAGTCAACTGACCTGGGCAACAGCTTAGGAGTGATAGACAGTGACGAGTCCAGGTTGGCTCCTGGGCTGTGAGCTTGAAGGACTGTATGGTGATGCCCTTAACTATAATAGAGGAGGTGGGGACAAGGGAGGGTGGCTAGGTGGCAATGTGGAGAAAGCACCCAGTCTAAAGTCAGGAAGACTCATCTTCCTAGGTTCAAATCTGGCCTGACACTTACTAGCTGTGTGACCTTGGGCAAGACACTTCACCCTGTTTGCCTCAGTTTCCTCATCTGTCAAATCAGCTGACGGAGGAAACGGCAAGCCCCTCCAGTATCTTGGCCAAGAAATCCCTTAAATGGGGTGATGAATAATCTTTGAGCCCCACCAACATTGAGAAAAAAAAGGAAAATTCGAGCCTGGGAGAGGCCTGGGGGAGCCAGGTTGGTCACCCAGGTAGGCACAGAGCCAGGAAGGAATAGGTGAGGAAGGTCTCTTCCCTTACCCAGAAGGGGGGACCTACAGCGCCAGCTGGTTTGGAGTCAAGCACTCGGCTGGATTTGGGCTGAGGGCAGGCAGCTCGCATCTTCCGGGAGAGCTTTGTCCCTTCATTGAAAAGGCAGATAGACCTCCTGGCACCTTGCATGCGCGCGGAGGCTGGAGACCACCAGGGTTCCCGGGACCAGGGACCTGGGGCTGCTAAGAGATATGCTTAAAGGGGCCTCCCCGGCGAAAAGGCTCTCCCCACGCCGCCGGAAATTTGTCAATTAGTCATACTGTCTGAAATTTCACCAATCAGAGATTCATTTGACTTAATAAGCCTCGTTTAAAATGCGCCGCCCTGCCCACCCGCGAGGTTGGAGGAGATCAGTCATTCACCCCTTACTGTGAATTAGTCCATTCAGATGCCTTTTCTCCTAATACCCAGCTGAGATCCACCCGAACTAAGGGGCCGAGAGTTGGAAAGAGGAGAACGTGGGGGAGGGGAAGGCAATCTTGCCGGTTGGGGCACATCTGGGGAGGGCAGCTGGGCTGGGCGAGACCCTGCAGGGTGTGCCCTTGGCAGTTAGAGGGCAGCACAAGGGGTGCGTGGGGGGCCAGCACCGAAATGGAGGGAGGAGCCTGGGGCAGGAAAGGCGGTAGTGAGATGGGAAAAGGGAAAACCTTCCCATTGGGAAATGTGGCCTACGTGCCCGCCCCCATTGTTCCCTCCTTCCTGCGCCATCCAGGTGGGAAGTGTGAGGCCCGGGAGCCTGGGAGAGCGCGGTGCTGCTTCTGTGCTTCCCTAGGGAAAGGTCACTTCCCCAACCCCCTTCATTCAAAATGCTCGCCTCAGCCCTGCGTCCTCCCGGTGTGCGCATACACGCGTGGGGAAGGCGTGTGCTCGGTCTACTTGTACACGGGTGGGGAGGGTGTGTCCAGAAGGAGCCTGGCCCCGCCTTCTGAATCCTCTCCGTCTCAATTCAGCTCAACCAGCACCGTGCTAGGCACTTCACTAGACTCTAAAAATACAAAAATAAAAGGACAATCCCTGCCCTCAAGGCGCTTACATTCCGGGCTGTCGGGGAGGACCAAGGATGGGGAGAGAGACATTTAAGATGTGTAGCTTCTCGATAAGGTGGAGAGTGGGCTGAATTGGAGCCAGAAAACCTGGGTTCAGATCCCGCCTTTGTCAGTAAATGTAGGGTGTCGGCTAAGTCTCTCGATTGTACCTCAGTCTCCTTTGTGAAATGAACGAGATGGGCACAGTTCCCTCGGAGGTGCCTCCCAGCTCCCTTCTGGAGATTCACCTTCGCCTTGATCCTTCTCTTTGACCCTTAAAGATTGTGGTTTGAATCCTAGCCAGTTAATTCCCCGAGGCTATACTCTTGCTCTTGAACTTGGCCTTTTAAAGGGATATGGGGGGGGCGTGAGAGAGAGGGGGGGGAAGGGAGGGAGAGAGACAGAGACAGAGAAGGAGAGAGACAGAGGAAGTAGCAGGTCGGAAGCCCCCTCTGCCTCCTCCATGGCCCTGCTAGGAGAAAAAATTCCTCATTTGATCCCTCTGGCGGCCTGTTTCTCTCCAATAAAGTGAGGGGGTGGCCCTGATGGCGTCTAAAGCTAAGCTCTTCCACCCACTGGAAAAGCTCCCTTCTTTCTCTCCATTGCTGCTCTGCTCCTCGCCCCTTTAAGCCTGCTCCAAGATGAAAGGCTCTGAGTAAACAGATGCCCTGGGGGCAGCTTAGCGGGGAAATAATAATGAACAACAAGCACCATTTCTTCGGTGCTTTATGGATAACGAAACGCTTCCTTACTACAACCCTCAGAGGTGTTAGCAGCTTTGCTATCTTACAGGAGGAAACTGAGGCTTAAAAAAAGAAAGGAGAAAAAAGAGAGCAGATGGCCGAGGTCTCCTGCTGCCAAGACCTGCGAAGCCTCTGGAAGGCTGAGACAACAGGGAGGGAGAAGACTGAGTGACTCCTGAGGCAAGCTGTGCTTCAGTTCAGAGTTGGTGGGAATGGGGGGGACGAGAGCTCCTGAGGAGCATCTCTAGCACTGACCCAAGGTTAGGGTGGCCTTCACTTTGATGGGCTGATGGCGCTCTTTTACACACAAGCTCGAGTGCACACACACATACCACACCACACATACACACACACCTCTAAGTGGGCCTTTCTCCAAAGATCAAGTGAGGGGAGTTGAGGAGCTCCAACTGGCTTCAATTCATCCCAAATTACTGAGGAGAAAAACGAAGTGAGAGGACTTGGAAGCTAAAAGATCGGAGTTCAAATTCTGCTCCTGACGCTTGCTAGCTGGGAGACCCCAGTCAAGTTACAGAGATGCCCTGTTTCCTCATCTGCAAACAGTGATGACATAAGACCTTTAGTACCCACCTCCTGGGCTCATGGAGGTGCCCAAAGAGGAAGATGTCTGGTATTAGGATCAGGGGAACTTGGAGCTCTACCAGAGAGGACCCTTTGAGACCATTCAGTCCAATCTCCCTCCTCACTTTACTGATGAGGGAACTGAGGCCTCCTCAAGGTCAAAGAGGAAGTCAGTTATGGGTCCCAAAGTCAGTCCTGAGTGGCATCCATCCTAGAGGTGACAAGCAGCTGAAGGGGCTGGGGTGAATGGGGGGTGGGGGAGGGAAAGGGCTCCAGGTAGGCTGAGGTGCCATGGTAACTAGCTCCACATACCAAGCAATAGGACCCTGGAGAAACTTCCCTTGGGGTGGGATGGGAAACACCCACACCTGCTCCACATTTGGGTGTTTACAGCTCAGCCAACCCTTCCAGATTGTGGAGCAGAAACAAATCGGTGGAAGACACATCTCTTCCCCTCTCTTACCCCTCTTCCCCAAAAAGAGTTAGCCTGATATCCCTCCCCTCAATATGAGGATATCAGGGCATCATGCCCAGCCCCTTCTTTTCTCTGAGCTTCAGTCTACTTCTCTGTAAAATGGGGTTATTGGAATCAATGACACTTTCAGCTCTTAACACTGTTTATGGCCAAATTCTCTGACTCTCCATGAGCAAGGCCCTCCCCATTCCTGAACCTCAGTTTCCCCATCAGTAAAATCAGAAGGATGGAGTCAGTGACCTTCAAGGGATCTTCTAGAGCTATGGTCATCCCAGACAACCTCTGGGCACTGAGAGTTCTCAGCTAGACATCAGCTCGGAGCAGATTTAGGGCCCATCAGTGGCTCCAGACATGGCTGGACAGGGTAGCAGCAGGAGAACGACCAAGTCCGGGACTCCTTCCTTCTTGTTCTTTTTTGTTCCAACTAAGGCCCTTTAGGTGGAGAAGGCAACTTGTTTGGGAAAGTACTCCTGAGTGCCAGCACACGCCATTCATCCATTCATTTGTTCATCCATTCATTTGTTCATTCATTCACTCATGCATTCATCCATTCATTTGTTCATTCATTCATTCAACAAGCAATTTGTTAAGCTCCTTCTCTGTGCCTTCCATGGAGTGAAAAACTCAGGCCCTGACCTCAAGTAGAATTTTTCTTCCCAGTCTTCTATTGAGAAGAAACCACAGTCACCAGGTTCTTACCTGATCCCCTTCAGCAGTCCATTAAGTGAACAAAATAAATCTAGATTACAAGAGTCTCATTACATTGAAATACAGTTACCAAAATATTTTTTAAAAACCAGTTCAGCTCCCCAGGGGCTAGAAAACTTGATACAGATATGGAGAGGTAAACACAGGTTAGATACAGAGCAGATACAAAGTAATTTCCAGAGGAAAGGTTCTAGCAACTGGGGGGGATCACAATAGGCCCACTGCAGGAAGTGATCAGTACTGTAGATTCCCAGAGGAAGTGAAAGGGAGAGCATTCTAGGCAAAAGCATGGAAATAGGAGAAAGAATGTGGCATGGAGGGGACAAATGGCCAGACTGGCTGGGCTCTGGCTTGGCTGAGGGAGAATGACCCATAAGCAACAAACATGGAAGAGGGAGTCAGGAGGTGGACCAAAGAGCGACCTGCCTTCTGCACCCACAGAGAAATGCCTGCACTGGGGAGGGATGTGTCTGGCCAAAGAATTGCCCCAAACCCAGGCAACAGGGAGCCATTGAAGTCCTTGAGCAGGGGAGGGATGTGGCCTCAGAATCGTGGCAGGTGTGTGGAGGACACTCATCAGCCCTAGAAAGTCACTAAGGAGAGTAAGACAAAGTAAAAAAAGTTCCTTCTTGAACCCAATTCTCTCCCAAGCTCCTGAGGAGGCACATCACTCCTGGGAACAACTGCTTCTGTGTGTGTGTGTGTGTGTGCACGCGCGTGTGTGTGTGTGCGCGCGCACACACACATTCACATAGATACCCATCATACCCACACACTATACCCTGATACCCACACACAACACAGCCCCCCCCACAGATATGCACACACAGATACCCATACACACTCATCCACACACCACACCCATATCCTCATACACACAGATATACACACCATCTACAGACATTCATACACTCACCCACACCCACTTACACACAGAAACACAGACATATCACACATACATACAACACATACACAGACACACACATCATACACTCACAATGACACACACATCCCACAGAGGAAAGGCTCCTCTGGCTTCCAGGCCCACAGAGGCACTACACAAGGAAATGTCTGGGGAAATGGGGGTCCTCATCTCCACCATCTCCCCACTTCTCACCAGCCTGAGGCACAAACACACATATATGCGCTTTCAGTTCTGGCTTGGCAGACCTGCAGGAGGCACTGCTTGGGGGTACCCCGCAGGCTGGGCCAGAGGGGCTTGGGGTGCTGCTGAATGTCCGTGGGGTGATGGTGACATGGCACTGACAGGGTTCTGAGAATGCTGGGCACCCACCTGGTGGCAGGTACTGGCCTAGTGGTGGGCACCTGCCTGGTGGCTGTCCCCCAAGAGGCAGAATCTGCTGTGGAGAATCTGCTGGGGTCTTGGAGATTGGAGCTGGTCAGCACCTCACCTCAGAGGCTGCTATTGCCTTCTCTTGTCACAGAAGAAGTTGCAGCTCAGGCAAACTGCCTGTGTGAGTCACACTGCAAGGAAAGTCAGAACTAGAACCCAGGGCCTTGGATGCCTAAACATAGCCCCATTTTTTGTTGTTTCTATAGTTGAATAAAACTGCTTGTTACTTGCTAATCGTTCCCTCCCCCCAACACATACAGACACAAACACTCCTATCTCCATTCTCCATAGACACAAAAGACAAGAGGGGGGCAGACTCAGGGGCCCTGAGCCTGGAGGAGGGAGTGCAGGGTGGCCCTGGGCCAGCTTTGGAGAAGACTAGACTCTCCATTGGTTCCCTTATCTCTCTGGCATAATCTTTCATTTCCCCAGGTGGAAAAGGAAAGGAGGGGATAGTGGATTCAGAGCCCAGGTGTCTGCAGGGTCCACTCTGGGGGCATCTCTTTCCCCAGCTGGTGACAGGGTGTGCTCCTGGGGCTGATGGGGAGATGCCACGGCAGGTGAGAACAGGATGGGGGCTGAGGAAAAATGCCCATGCACAAAGGAACTGCCCACATGGGGGCACACAGACCGAAGACTCTTTCCCTCATATCCTGGAAACAAAGAAACCCCATTCTGGAGAGGGGTGGCCCTGCTGCAAAGTCCCCTATCTACCAGACAATAATTACCTTATGGAATTTTCCTGAAACAGACAAACCTAAGCAAACTTAGCCTATCTTGCTCCCCAGCTGTTTTTCCTGTGAACAGGAAAATGTTCACAAGTACAGACTTTTTTCTAAGATCAGCAACCCCCCTACTATGCACAAAGCAGCCTCAAAGCCCCCTGCCCAAGCATGAGTCCCTCCACCATATCTTTTCTCTTCTCTCTGGTGCACATGGACATCCCTTCAGTCCCCTTCCACTAAGAGGATGGGCTGGGTACCCCAGGGAGTGAGGGCACTCATTTGGGATCTGC
Organism: Pseudochirops corinnae; assembly: GCA_028646515.1. Lineage (NCBI taxonomy): Eukaryota > Metazoa > Chordata > Mammalia > Diprotodontia > Pseudocheiridae > Pseudochirops > Pseudochirops corinnae. The sequence goes on along the minus strand of CM053586.1, from coordinate 9,767,237 downwards.
TGTGAGTAGAAGGTAGAAGAATGACTTCCCTGGACCATTTACTGAGCACCTACTGTGTACTCAGCAATGCACCAGGCCACCCTTCACTTTTCCCAGACACGTGTCTAGGATGGGTGAAGAAGGGAAGGAAGGAGGGGCACAGGGCCCTGAATCTCTGCTCAGGATGTAGAGGGTAATGGGAATCCTGATCTGGGAAGCACTGTATTCCGGGAAGGAGGGAGAGAGTAGGGGGGAATAAGAGGGCTCCCTTGGGCATTTTTGGAAAACGTAAATTGCTATTTAAAAACCCCACAACCCCGAAAAGAACTAATAATGAGAATAGTCTAACCTGTCGGTTCAGGAAGAGGGGAGGGACGACCACGCCCACCTCACCTCCAACTCAGACAAAGTGCACTCAGCCCCAGCTCCCCAGCCTTCATTGGTTTCGGTCACACGGGGCTGCCTGTAGCCTGCTGCACCGCCCCCCCCATCAGTGCAGTTAAGTCTCTGCCAGCCTCCTCCCCCCAGCACACACACACACTCATCGTCCCCCTGGAGTGGAATGGGAACAAAGACAGCCCTTTGTCTCAGTGGCTGGACTGACTCACCCCACACCTCAGTCTAGGCACACTGAGCCTGGATAAAGCTGGTGGCTGAGGGTTTTGGCCCCCCTCCCTAGATTGCCAGGGAGAACTGGAAAGGCGTTTTCTCTAGGGAAGGATCATGGCAGTGTGAGCTGAAAGGGGCCTTAGGGACCAACCCCCCTTTCCCCATTTTCCAGGCCCAGTTCTCCTCACTTTACAGGTGAGGAAACTGATCCCTGGACAGGTGAAATGACTGAGAACGAGGTATGAGGAGCTGGATTTGACCGGAGGTCTTCCGGGAGGGCTGGGCTTTGTGAAGGAGGGAAGAATTCCCCAGGGAGCCAGGCTCCAGCTCATCCAGCTGTGGCCTTGTACCCGGCCTCCCACCTGGCCCATTCTCTTCCTGTGGGATCCTCCCCCTGGACTTCCAGCTGTCTCCTTCCTGGCAGTTACTCAAGGGTTTGCTCAGTGTGGTCTGGAAAATGGGCACCCACTTTGGATGGCAAAGGTCTCAGTCATGCCCCTGGACAGTGGCCTTCCCACTGGGCTGAGAACATCCTCTCCACAAGTGCTGGTGGGCGTGCCCAGCCCACCCCTCAGTGTAGCCGTGTCCTGTGTGTGAGGATTTTTGTAAAAACAGGCTACCCCTCAGCTGTGTCCCCTCCAGCCCTGCAAACTGGTCCCCTTCTTCCCTGCTTCATCCTCACTGAGCCCCAAGCCTCCCAGTGAAGCTGCAGCCTGGACCGGCAGGGGTCTGCACCCACACTGCCGAGGCTGGGCACAGGGATGGGTGCCGGGTCCAGAGACGCCTAGAGCTGGTGCAGAGCCCCAGCCCCCAGAGTACAGCCACGGTCCTGTCCTGCCTTCCTGGAGAAAACGGGGTCATAGGACTGAGGATCCCACTAGGGCCTCTTGTCTAAGGGGACACTACCCAAGGGTCCTCCGGTTTGAGAGCGGACACAGGACTCCCCCACCCAACGTTCGGGCCAGGTCAGAGCTGGGGGTGCACAATAGACCCAGGCAAGCTGTGCGTGCTTTGTGTGGGAGTGTGGGGAGAGGGGGGTCCCACTGCCGCCTGGGGGTCTGCCAGGGGCCCCTTTCCCTCTGGGGGCCTGAGCAGCACAAGGGAGCTCAGCCTCAGTTTCTTCATTTGTATGGGGGGTGGGGGGAGTCGGTGCTGCCTGCTCTCTTTGTGCCCCAGGGACCTCCCTGACCCCTCGGTGCCTTGGCTCTGAGCCTCGCGCTACGTGAGCCTGGGCAGCACCCACAGGCCACGCCCTGGGGGCAGGTGGCACAGGGATATTCGCCCTTTCCCAAGCCCGTGGACAAAACGTACGCCAACTTCTCGTGGGCACATTCACGCCCGAAACGTGTACACAGACCACGCTGGATATACACAAGGGCCCGGACCTGTTACAAACACAAAAACCACGACGGGCACAAGCAGCCACGCAGGAAAGCCCCATGCACACATCAACGCAAAGCCCACGCGAGCCACAACCCCAACACCGAAACTCCGCGCGCGCACACACAAACGCGCACGGAGCGCACGCAGCAACACTGCGCAGGCGCACACCCGGGGGCCACAAGGACACAAAACTACCAAATCACACGCGCACACCGCACGTCCCCAAGCGCACGACGCGCGCGCTCCCGCAGGAGCCGCACGCGCACGCACGCAGGCCGCGCCGCCCCCGGCCGCCCTTTGTCGGGCCCCCGTTCCGGGCCGGGCATCCATGATGTGGACACCACGCGGCCGGCGCCGAGCCCGAGCCGAGCCACGAAATGGCGGACGGGCGAGGCGGGGCCTGAAGGGGCGGGGGCGGGGCGGGCGGAGCCTGAGGTGGCGGAGGGAGCGGCCGAAACCCGACACCCAGGGCTGAGCTCACCACCCTGCCCACCCCATGTCCCGCCCGCGCGCCTCCGCCCTCTCCCTTACGCACGCGCACACAGATCCCTACACAAAGGGCTAGGGGCAAAACACGGAGTGCGCCACGAGGCGAGGAGAGCGACTGCGCAAGACGGAGCGAACTGTGGCGGTTGCGCGCGCACCTGCGGGGGCAGGGCGGTGCTCTTTCCCGCTCCATCCCTCCCCCCACCCCTTGTCCTCCAACGGTCGTAACGGCTCCTGCTGAGCGCGGGGCCCGCGGGGTGGGGGAGGGGCGGGGAAAGGGCGGGAAACGGGAGCGCGTAACGTCCCGCAGCCGCCCTCCGCCTCCACAGCATGCAGAAGGCGGGGCTCCCCCTTCACTTGGGGAAACTGTGGGCCGGAGTGGTCCTGGGCATGGAGCTGGGGGGGGTGTCTTGGGGGCTGGAGATCCCCCTCCATTTTACACGTAGGGAAACCGAGGCACCCGGAAGTCAGTCTCGGTCCCCCCATGTTACAGAAAGGGAAACTGAGGCTCCGTGAACGCCTAGGAGCTTAACTCGAGCCAGAGTGGCCCTCAGAGACCAGCTGGCCCCTCCCCCATTACATATGGGGAAACGGAGGCGCGGGCCTAGACCGCCTGGCATGGGTGGGCGCTTCCTGGGTATCTGCGGTCCGCACCCGCTCCTTCCCCGGCGCCAGAGCCCCCAGAGCCGGCCCTCCTCGGCCGCCTGTGCCGCGGGAGGAGTCGGGCCAGAGCAGCAGCTGTCCGTGTCCTCGGCCTGGCCCTGCCCGGGCTTGGCCCCGCCGTCTTCTCTGCCCCCTTGGGTCCGCCTGGGCTCCTGCCGCTGCCTCACGGCGGAAGCGTCAGGACCTTCCCACGTCCACATGGGAGCCCCCCCATTCCCGGAGGAGCAGCGTCGAGGCCGCCCAGCGCCCCTTCTTGTCCGCACTGAATCTCCTTAACCTCAAGCCTTCCTGTAAAAAGCCCGAAGCCAGCCCGGGAAACCCTCCCACCGGGAAAGCCTCGGGACTGTGGAAGCCCCGCACAGGCTTCTCGGAGGCCCGAGTGCAGAGCGCGCGGCGGGGGGGCCTGCCGTTGCCTGCACGGTCTGTTTGGCTTTAGCAGGCACAGTAACGGCGCCCCCACATCAGGCCCTTAGCAAGCAACGTTACTGACAAGTGTCGATCAAACCTCTTAACTGTCTTCAAATGAGCCGGTTCGTCTGTTGGAGCAATAACGTCAGTGCTTAGTTGACACAGGCTGTGACTTGGACACGTAAAAGGCAAATTCCAGGAATCACTGCTGGTGCCTGGCTCCTCTGACTCGGCGGCCCTGGTGGGCTTGGTGCAAGCCAGGAAAGCTCCTCGGTCCCGTGGAGGGCAGCTTCTAAAGCCTCCCATAGCCATCTCCTAGCGACAGTGTGGGGCGCAGGATTGAGTTTCCTGCTCAGTGATGGACAATGATAAGCAGCGGTCATTGCAGCTCCCACTCATGAGACCCATGACATGAAGATTAGAGATGACAGATGAGGAAGGCCCTCCTGGGTTCTGTGCTATGGGAAGGAGAAAATGGGGGAGATAATGCCCTATCATTCCCCTTGGAGACACTGGCCAGCAGTATGGCCCAAAGATGGAGCTCACAAGCAACGGAATGGGGACTAAGCGGGAGAGAAAAAGCTTGTCTGATTACTGGCGTTCCCCTTCAATTTTGCATGAAGAGCTGGACTTTAGAGAAAAACATTAAGTTCGATGCCATTATGGTTTTGTGTGGCTTCTTTATCCTTTTGAAAAATATGAAATTCTATAGCCCTTATGGTCTGCAAGACCCAGCATTTGGTTATCAGCTGCCCCGGGTTCACTAGTTTCATATTTCTAAGTGCAACTCCCCAAGAAGCAAGATTTTTTTTTTCATTTCAACATTTATTAAATTTCACTAGTATCTGGGGATCCAAAGATATTCTCTGTATGATCTTTTATTATCACCAAAATATAAAGTACTCAAGAGTACAGAATACTCCATCAAAGATAAAGCTGCTCTCATGAAACTTACAGTCTGAGGGGAGGGGTGAACAATCCACACACAAATAATTGTTACAGGGGAGGGGTCTGCTAACTACAAAAGAGGGATGGGACAAAGTACCTGGAGAAACTTTGGAAGGCAGAGATTGCTTTTATTCAGATGATGATTAGAGAATGAGGGAGAGTCGCAGGAAATGGTACTGAATTTGGATCTTGAAGGAAAAAGGTTGGTATTTCAACAACTGGTGAAAGTGGGGGAGTCCCAGCTGCCAGAATCAGGATACCTCTATGTGGTAAGGATGAAAGGCCATTGAATCATTGATGAGCGTAGAGGAGAAGCCTTATCAGAGAAATGGGTTAGCACAACTCTTTGGCAATGGGTGTGAAGGCTGGATCCCAGACTGGAGAGACTGGCTGGAAGGCTGATGCAGCTAAGTCCAGATGAGAAGCTGAGGATCTGAACCAAGGTGGTTACGATGGAGCAGAACAGACCCAAGAGGATTACTAATGTAGAATCTACAGGGCTTGACCACTGATTGGATCTAGTAGGAAAGAGAACGACAGAATTCACAGAATTTCAGAGCCGAAAAAGACCTCAGTGACCAACCAGTCCCAACTCATACCCCAATGAAATCCTTCCTATGACATATCTGATAAGCAGAGGCCTTCCGTTTGAACAGCTCTAGAGAGGAAGACTTTCGCTACCTCCTGAGGCCTTCAATTCCCCCTCTGAACAGCTTTAAATTGTTAAGAAAGTAATTTCTTCTGACATCAATGCACTTTGCTACAACTTCTCTACTCCCCCCCCACCTCCCTGCCCCGCAATTGCTTCCAGTTCTGCTTTCGGGAGTCAAACAAAACTCTTGTGACCTTCCCCCTTATAACTTCTCCCTTAACTCTTCCCATCCTAGTCACCATCCTGTAGTCTTTAGTTTATCAATGTCTATCGATCTTATTCAGTGTTGACAGATTTTACTAAGATGTGTATTCTGATTTAGGCATTTGCCTGCCCAGAGGGCCCTAATTTAGGCTCAAGGGATATGGGGCAATAAAATCACAGAATCATTCCTGCAACCTGAGATTCTCAGACTCCAGAATCTACACCTACCATTAGGCTAAACTGCCTATTGTTTAATTATTTTTCAGTTGTATCTTCATATCTGACTCTTCATGACCAAATTTGGGATTTTCTTGGCAAAGATCCTAGAATGGTTGGCCATTTCCTTCTCTGGCTCATTTTACAGTGAAAGAAACTGAAGCAAACAGGATTAAGTGACTCACCCAGGGTCACACAGCTAGGAAGTGTCTGAGGCCAAATTTGAACTCAGGAAAATGAGTCTTCCTGAGGCCCAGTGCTCTGTACACTGTGCCGCCTAGCTGCCCCTGAGGTATCTGCAATGACTCATTCTCTGAGAATTCCAGGTAACTAACATTTTAGTGTGTAGATGAGTATAGAAATTCAATTCAACAATTGTTATAGGAAATGTTCACAAGTGGGAATGACTTCTAAGGAAGATAATTAAGGATAGCCTCATGGAGGAAGTAGGATTTGAGGTGGTGTTGAAGAATTGTGAAGATTTCAGATGGGTGGAATTGTTGGACCACTTAAGGAAAAGAGATCCAAAGGAGGTGGAGAGCCCTAAATGCGGCCTTTGTTCAATAGACAGCAAGCTGCTAGAACAGTGAGGCTTAGTTAGATGCCTTCACCTTCTGATGCCAACTGTGGCACTCTCTGGAATAGCCCCCATCTACTATCCCTCCCCACTGTAAGAAGACTGCCTGACAAACCAAGGCAGGGGTTATCTGGTACTCAGTACAAATCCCAGAAAGAACCTTAGAGCCAAGCCCTGCATAAAGCACAAGTATCCCCTTATACTTCCCTAGCCTATACTTGAACACCTCAGCCACAGGAAACTCATTACCTAATTTTTTTTATCCTAATTACTTGGAAGTCCTTCCTTGTGTTGAGCTATAATTTAATCCAGTTGTTTTCACCAGGAGACCTCCAGGTTCACTTTTGGGAGCCAATTAGAGTGAGTCTGACATGTGCCCCCCTCCCCTCCTTTCTTTCCTGTGACAGTCCTTTAGCTTTTCAAATTAGAGCATCAGTGTCTCTAGCTGCCTCTGAGGGCCACCTCTGCCTAGATCGATCTCAGACTCAGCCTGTCTGAAATTGAACTTGCCCTTGCCAAGCCTTCTCCCTTACCCCATCCCAACCCTGGCCTACTCAGCTCTTGCTTCTTTCTGTCTTCACTGCTTCTGGAAGTTATTCTCCTAGATTCCCTTGTTCAGACCCTCAGTATCGTCTCTGATTCTCTCCTTGACTAGGCAGTCAATTACCAAATCCCATCAACTCTGTCTCCATTGTATTCTTCCCATTCCTCTTTTCCTCTCTTCCTGCTGCTGCCATGTTAGTAGGGACTCATTACTAGCCATCCTGTTCATTCTAACAGCCTCCTAACAGGTCTTACCTCTACTCTCTTCTCCCCAGGCCACCCTTCCTACTGCTGCCAGGCTTTTCTTCCTTAGGCATGTATCTGATCATGTTTCTTCTCTGCTCAAAATTCTTCTGTAACTCCCCATTTCCCATGGAGACAATGTTCAAATTCTTTAACTTGGCATTTATTGATCTTCACAATAGGTGCTACCCAATGTTATTATTATGATGTTATTGTCAGTCAATCAACAAGTACCTACTATGTGCCTGCCATTGTACAAGGAACTAGACATACAAATACAAAAGCAACATAATTCTTACCCTCAAGGAGCTTGCATCCTATTAGAGGGATATAACATGTTCAGAGAAAATTAAATACAGGATAGACACGAAATACAGAGATGAGGATGCTGGCAACAGAGGGGATCAGAAAGAAAAGAAAAAGCACATGAACTGAGCCTTGAACATAGCTGGGAATTCATCTTTAGAGGCAGCTATGAGGAGGTCCGTACTAAGGCAGGAGATGAAATGTCTTGTCAGGGGAACAGCAACTAGGTTGGTTCTCCCCAGCCTCAGGGACTGAAGGGATGGGAAGTAAAGTACAATGAACCTAGATAGGAAAGATAGCCCTAGAGCCAACTTTTAAAGGGCTGCCAAAAAAGGATTTGTGTTTTTTTTCCTGAAGGCAATGGGTAGCAGGTGAAGCTTCATGAGCAGAGGAGTGACTGGGTCAGACCTGAGTTTTAAGACCATCCCTTTGGCAGCTCTTCAAGGGATAATTTTGAAGAGGAGGAAGACTAGAAGTAGTGAGTGAGACCATGTAGGAGATTTTCATTGCAGTGATCCAGGCCAGAGGGAATGAGGCCTGCACGAGGGTGTTGTGACATGACTGGACAGAAGAGGATGGGTACCAAAGATGCCAAAAAGGGCAAATTGACAAGATGGTAACTGATGGGTTCTAGGGGTTAAGAGAGCGTGAGGACATGAGGATGTCTCCTAGGTCCTGAACCTGGAGGAGGAAGAAGGCCAGTAACCTGTCAAAGGGGATGCCTTTGACAGAAATGGAAGGAAAGGCAGATTTAAGGCAAAAGACAAATTCAGTCTGGCCTTGCTGAATTTGAGATGCCTCTGTGATTTCCAGGTGGTGATGTCAAGCAGGCAGTTAGGAGTTTGAGAGCAGGGGTCTAGTGAGAGAGGTGAGCAGGATATTTAGATTTGGGAGTTTTCTCCATAGAGGTAATCACAGAATGCATGGGAGCCAACGAGATCTCCAAGAGAGACTTGAAGAAGAGAGGGCCCAGAACAGAACCCTGGGATATACCTATCCATAAAGGTGGGCCATTGCATGAGAATGGGGATGATCAGCCTTTAAGGGAGACTGGGAAGGATCCGCCCAACAGTAAGAGAACCTTGGAAGCACAGAAGAAAGGAGTTGCCAACATTGTCAGATGTCCAAGAGAGGTGAAAAAGGATGAGTGCTGAGAAAAGGTCTTTGGGTTTAGCAATAAAGAGATTGCTTAGAGACCTTGGAAACAACACTTTCAGCTGAGTGGTGGGAAAGAAGCCAGATTTCAAAGGGATGAGAATAAGAGGGAAGAAAGAAAGTGAGTTAGGCTACAGAAAGGGAGGAGAGATATAGGACAATAGTTTGAAGGTATGCTAAGGTCAAGGGAAGATTTTTTATAATGGATGTATTTGTAGGAGTTGGGAAGAAGCCAGTGGATAAGGAGAAGTTGAAAATTAAGTAGATAGGAAAGAGTTGAAGGGACAAGCTCCTGGAAGAGACGGGAGGGCATGGGATCAAGAATACAAGGAAATGCTTGGCACTGGCCAGAAGGCCTCTCAGACTAGGGCAAAGGAGAAGGTCTGAGCTGCAGAAGCAGCTTGTGACAGGTGGTTTCAATTTTTAAGGAAAGTGATGTGGCTTGAGGTAAGTTTTGGATGTGCTGCTGTGGGGAATGTGATGGAGAACTGTTGGCTTGCAGAGGTGAGGGGCCAGGAAAGTGAATGACAAAAATTTGTAGCAGACCTGGTCAACATGGTAGTAAGACTGTACAGTTGGCATTCATCAGCCCTTAAGCTAGATCAGAGAAAGCAGATGTTAGGTAGTGATCCAGGGCTGGTGGTCTAAAGATGGAATGAATTCATCCACCCATCCTTCATCCATCCATCTATTTGTTCATAAGACAATTGGACAAGGGATTTAAGGGTCATGGACTCTGTATAGCTGAACTGGCTAACAAAAGGACTGAGATTCTGAAGGGAGGAGAGTGAGGCCAGAGCCGGGGGAACAGCCTTGGAAAGTAGGGAGGGCTGCAGGGTCTCTAGGTTGTGATGAAGACAGAGCATGGGTTCCAGAAGGGTGAGGAAGAGGAAGATCTGGAAAGAGAGGAGGTTACAGGCAGATTCAGGAATTCCAGAGTTCTAGCTGGTGGAGGTGGAGCATTTGTGAGTGATAAGGTTGAAGGGATGGCCATTCCTGTATACACAGATGGAGGTGGCAGATAGGAGAGTTACTCAACGTGAGCAATGTTATTTGAAGGTTTCCCCTACATGTGAGTTGGAATTCCCAAGGAGAAGGGCACGATTTGGGGAGGAGATAAAGGCTATGAGCCAGGACTAAACTCCTTGAGAAGGAAAGGAGATTGACCTGGGAGCCTGGAGAAAATAGTCACCAAGTCACTTCTTAAAAAATTGACGACATTCACTTTACTGGAGTTATACATTGGGATGGAGTGTTCCTGAAAGTGGCATCAAGAAGCCATCCTTTCTTTCCCCCTTAGTCCCGGGTTTGGGGCAGGGGTGAAGCACCTGAGAGAAGGTACATCCATCCCAACTGGAGAAGCTGCCCCAGGATACAGTATCTTCAGTAACGGGGCGTTTCTGTGACTCAGGAAGATGGAAAAGGCGTGAAAAGAAGAGGTCTCATATGAAAGGCTGGATGTTAAAAATAATCTGAAGCTTCTCCAACACAATGGGAGGGGAGGGCAAGGCAGGGACCCAGTGGCATAGGGCTGGCTTGGAAGATGAGGCTGTGGTGACCAAGGAAGAAAGGGTTGGGATTCACCCTCCCAGGGCTCCTGAGAGCAGCCCAAGAGCAGTAGATTGTGAGGTTGATTTGATTAGTATTCCCTAAGCAAGAGAGGGGAAGGGAGTGGGTTGGTTGTATGTAGGAGGGTGGCCAAAGAACAGATGGCTAGCTGCCTCCTCTTGGCTAAGTTTCACCTACCCTTCAATCCTAGCCGGGGCAGCACCAACCTGAGTGAGTCCGCAAGGTCAGTGCCCTCTGCTCCATGCTGCCCCCAAGCCAAACACAGCCCCTTGCTGTCCTTGGATTGGCCCCACACTTTCTCTCCATTTCTGCTTCTACCTAGGCCGTTCCCTGTGCTAGGAATGAACTCTGCTCTCCCCCATTCCTTCATGTTGGATTCCTACCCATTGTTTAGAATCCAGGTCAAATGCCACCTCTTCCAGAAAGTGCCTTTCTATGTGTCCCCTCCCCATCACACCAATGCCCAGTCAGCAAGTGCCCAGCCTGGAGCCAGGAAGACTTATCTTCTTGAGTTTAAATCTGGCCTCACTTACTAGCTGTGTGACCCTGGACAACTCACTGAATCTTGTTTGCTTCATTTTCCTCATCTGTAAAATGAACTGAGAAGGAAATGACAAACCATTGGAGTGTCTTTACCAAGAAAGCCCCAAATGGGGTCACAAAGAGTCAGATTCGACTGAAAGGACTGACCCACCACACTGGCGTATTGCCATCTCCTCACCCCCTACCCCACTAGAGTGATGGCAGAGACCTGGCTTGTCCAAATGTCATATTTCACCTAGAGCCTGGGCCCTTAATAGATGTTTGTTCAACGCAATGGAATCCCCTCCATCTTTTCCCAGGCAAAACATCCTCAGTGCTATTAGCTGAAATCTGAGATTTCAAGTTTCTTTCCCTTCCCAGAAGGGCAGTGAGGAAAAGCACTGGGCTTGGAGTCAGGAAGACCAGAGTTCAAATCCAGCCTGAGGCTAGGTCACACCTAACTGTGTGACCCTGTTTGCCTCAGTTTCTTCCTCTGTCCCTGGGTTGTTGGGGTTGTGCCTGCCCCATAGTAGGGGACATAGTAATGCTCATTCCCTACTTGCCTCTTCCTGATGCCCTCAGGGCCACAGTGCCCCTCATCAATACTCAGCCTCCAGAAGCCTTCACGAGGCTCTCACTTCCCTCGTGCTCTCCAAGCTACAACATGGCATTAGCCATATCCTGCCATCAGCTCAGTCTCAGCCAGCGAGCAACTAAAAGCTCGACTTTCCTCTGCTGCTGTCTTGGCACACAACCCTCTCTTGCATTTCTGAATGTGATTTTGGAGCATCGGGTGCTGAGGTCCCCCTCCCTCCTAGGAGAGCCTACATTTCTTGGGGGCAGGGACAATTTCCATCCCTGTTCCTGTCCTCCACTGTTCCTAGCACCATGCTTTGCACAAAGTACTCAATAAGCAGTTCTCAAATGAATATTCTTAATGAAAATGCCTGAGTCCAGTGGACATACCTGCCTGATGCTAGACTCTCTTTGAAGTCTGAACTCTGCTCTCAGCCTGTTTCCTCATGACCAGCATTGAACCCTGAGCCCCAACAAGCTCTGGTCTCACTGATTTAGATCTGTGGGTGCTGAGCCCCGAATCAATCATATACTTTTTTGTTTTGTTTTATTTTGGAGGGGGGAGAGCAGGGTAATTGGAGTTAAGTGACTTGCCCAAGGTCACACAGCTAGTAAGTGTTAAGTGTCTGAGGTTAGATTTGAACTCAAGTCACTGCACTGCCTAGCTGCCCCGTGAATCATATACTTCTAGCACCTTCCAGTCCAACTTGGACCACTGGATATTGATGTCCAATGTGGAGACACCAACCATGCATTGCCCATGTGCCCTGATCCTCATTAACCTCTCAGCTCCAAGCCTGGCTGCCTCCTTGGACTTGGCACCTGGCCCAAATCCTTTCCTTGGGCTTAGCAGCACACATCCTGGCCTAGTTTTTCCTCTGAGGCTCCCAGGAAACAGTTCTACCAGGTCTGCTACATGGACATCTGGGGAAAAATCTTTATTGATGCTTTATGTTTTTAGTTCTGTACTCTCCTCCCTTCTCTCTTGCGTCCGCAGCTTTACTAGTAATGAAAAAGTTCAACAAAACCAAGCCACAGTAACCTCATCTGACCAGATGTGCAACATTCTATACCACTAGTCCCCCACCTTTCCAAGGAAAAGAGGGAGGTGCCCATGTCTGTTGCTGACTACATTCCAGGGCTATTGACCAGGTTCCAAAATTGGATAGCTAGGAGTCTGTGGGGCCAGCTTAAGACTTCTGTCTTGGTTACTCAGATCCGGAGCCTCTCCAGTCCCGTTCCTTTGAGTAGGGGGTGTTAAGTTCAATTGTACAAACATTCATTAAACCCCTCATTTCTGTGCCAGGCATTGTGCAAAGGGCTGGGGATTCAAAAGCAACAATGAAAACAGTCCCTGCCCTTGAGGCATTTACCTTCTTCTGGATGTGATTGGGCTGGCCTTCCTGGCCCCATGGAATTCCAGTGCCATGCTCCACAAGCAGGAGGGCAGGTGGGCAGAGAGTTTCCTTTCAGGTAGGGCATTACAGCCTCTTAGTTGCTGCCCTGCTCTATCAACCATCTGACCCCTTCTGCAAACTTAGGGCTCTATTCTCCTGAGAAGCAGCATCAATGGTGACCCTTTCCCCTTTCTACTCCTCTCCCCCCATAGTTTCCATTTAGGGGTGTGTGTGTGTGTGTGTGTGTGTGTGTGTGTGTGTGTGTGTGTGTGTGTGTGTGTGTGTGTGTATGAAACAATGAAACAAATATTTTTCAAATATATGCATATTCCTTATTCCCAATGGATCCTTTCCCTGTCAAAGTCCTACAGAGTCCCGCTTGTGCTTCCTTATCATCCATTCACCCCTTCACTCCCCATCACTTGCTTTTATCCCACCTCTCCATTGGAAGAGATTTTTCCTTATTGCCTCTTCTGAATACTCATCCTCCTTGACAAATGCTTGGCAGCATTTGGCATTGTTGACTACCTCTTTCTTCCTGGTACTAGTCTGTACTAGGCAGGCCCACTCCATTTCCTCTGATCTGTCTTCTGCATTGGAGGTGAACAGGATGTCCAAAAGAGGGGGAGTTGGTTCATCCATTCAGTTTTTAAGACCATGGACAGGGGAGCATCCTTCAACAAGAGAGTGGTCCTGAGACCCAGCCAGCCAGGCATCTTGGAGGCATCTCCAGTTACTGGGAGCAGGAATTATTTGGGGGAGTACTCTTACTCTCCATGAGGAGTGCCTATCTGATACTTCCAAACAAAAACTCATGCCCTCTAAGCTCATCAAAATGACTAGAGGCAGTCGTGCCCATGATCCCCGAGTCGCAATTCTGAATCTCCAACTACCTACTGGACATCTGTACTCAAGTGTCTTTGCAGAGCCCCATTACTCGACATGACCTCAACAGAATTCATTTTCTCCCCTCTTCCCTATTTGCCTTCTGCCCAATTTCCCTATCTCTGTTGTTGGTGCCACCATCTTCCCAGCCTTGAAACCTCAGGGTCCTTTCACACTTCCCTCCATTAACCATTCATATCCAATCAGCTGCCAAATAGCTTTATTTCTGCCTCCACAAGAGTGATGACCAGCCCCTCCTAGACATTCTCTCCTTCCTTCCTGGGTTTTCATGATACGACTCTCTCTGGGTTCTCATTCTTAGCCATGTCACTCCTTCTCTTGCCACCAAACTTCAGTGACTCTGGAGGACAGAGGTTGACGACTTTTCTTTTCGAAGCTCTTCCTCACTTAAATCCAATTCACTCAAAAATTGAGACATCACTTTCATGATGCAATTTGTCCTCTTCAAGAATGAAGGATGAGGGGCAGCTAGGTGACAAAGTGAATAGAGCACAGGCCCAGAGTCAGGAGGACCTGAGTTCAAATCTGACCTCAGACACTTGACACTTACTAGCTATGTGACCTTGGGCAAGTCACTTAACCCCAGTTGTCTTGCCCTCAAAAAATTTTTTTAAAAGGAAGGATGAACTCCTACTTCTGAGTAGGAAACTTTATCTGGGGCCCTCTCCTCTTTTTTCTCTATACCCTCTCTTGGTGATCTAACCATTTCTGGTGGGTTTCACTCCCTACAGAAGATTCCCACATGTATCTTTATCTAATTGTACTTTCTGGTCTCAATTCTAGTCCTGAATCACCAACTGCCCATTGGACATCTGCAGTTGGACATCTCAAATCCAACATGTATAAAGCAGAATTGATCATCTTCCCCACAAGCCCATCCTTCCTCCTGAGCTCTCCATTGCTGTGGATGTCTCTGCAATCCTATCATCTGACTGCTCCCCTCCCCTGCCCCATCTAATCAGTTGCCATCATGAGTTGATGGTCCTCCCTATACAAATCTCTTGGAGGCCCTCCCCTGGCCATCACTCTGACCTTTACTTCTCACCTCGACCTTTACTTCTCACCTCGTTGATAGGCACCATTTTCTAATCTGATTCCTCCCTTCCAGGCTCTTTTGTCTCCAATCTACCTCGACAAAACTGCAGTAGGCATTTTATTAAAGCACAAACCTGACTTTCTCTTTCTTGCCCCTCAACGATATTGTGTTGCTGCTAGATCAAAATACAAACTCCTAGTCTGGCCTTCAGGCCCCATCTGCCTTTCCCGGATCATTCCGCACCACTCACCTTCACAAATTCTTTATTTTGGTCAAAGTATTCGAATTGCAGCTCCTCGAACTCAGCATTTTCTTTCTTGCCGTCCTGGCATGCATGGCCTCTTCCTCAGGTCTAAAATTAACCTCATCTCCTGTGCCTCTTCTTTGGGAAGCCTTTTCTGGCTGCCTTCATGGCCAGAATTCTCTCCCTCATTCTTTATTTTTTTTCCCCTCATTCTTATATAGAGTCAAATCTAACCTCAAGAGACTTTTTTGTTTTGTCTTTTTAACCCCAGAGCCTAGTACAGTGTCCTGTACACAGCAGGTGCTTAATAAATGCTTGTTGGATTGGACTAACTGTACAAAGCAGAGGGCTAGAGCCACTCTCACTAATCAATAACTTGTTGGCTCCTGCCATTGATTGAGAAGAAAGGGTCCAGGTATAAAACGGTTTAAAAGTTGAATCCTATAAGGTGCCTTTGGCCAGTTGGATCTATACTACAGAGAGCAATGATCTTGGTTCCCCTTGGTGAACAAGGCCTGCCCCTCACAGGGCCATCTTCTTCCCCATGCCCTGTTTTCCCAGTTTGCTGAGGGAACATGTTTACAAAGGGGAGCCGCTCACTCTTCAGCTGGGATATTTGTGGAGGGCCATTCTCAGGGTGTCTGAGGTGCCATCTTCAATCGGCACTTTATGTGGGCTGGTGTATCTCTCCCCGGGCCCAGATATGGGCACAAAAAACATGTTTTGTCTTTCTGTTCCTAGAAGAGCAGGGATCCGGCAGGTGGGGGTGGGGAACACTAGCCTGTGTTTATCTGTGGGTGGCCAGAGCTGGAGCTGGGGGGGATGTGCCAGTGACCAAGGGCAGTGACCACTTAGCTGAATGATTTTGAGGCTAGCTGATCATCTGCTCTTGTCTGGAGTGACTCAATCTCTTCTATCAAGGAAGAGGATTTGGTCAAGGAGATGGCAGCCTCTTACTTTCTAGGACTCTCAACCATTTCATGTTCTGACTACATAACACCCTGGTTTTTTCCCTTCTACAGACTGCAGGCAAACTGTGAGCCAGAGTCTGGCTGTCTCAGGAAAACATCCCAGATGCCCTTTCATTACATTAGACTATTGACTTTCTTGTAGGCCAGCTTCCTCTTCTATTCTCCTTAGGTGAGGCCTCAGAGGAGCTCCATCTCTGAAACAGCCATGCCGGATGCCCCAAGGTACCAACTGGCTCCATAATAAGAACCTCCCCACCCCTACCCTGCACATACACTAGCAAGGCTCTGCAGTGAAACGCTGGGGAGCACAGATGGACAAGCCCATCCTAGACCAGTGAATAAAGCCCTTGTCCCCCAGGCACAAGACTCACACAAAGGGAGGCCGGAGGGTGGAACGCCAAACAGCTGCAAGGAATGGGTCAGTCTGATCCAGAAGGGCCCTAGAGGCCCCTGTGCCCAGGGCAGCCAGAAACTCAGTGCGTCATGGGAAATCTCCATCCTGGAAGAAGCCTCCTTTTAGGGGCTCAGTTGGGCCTCCTTCCTTTCCTGATCTTCCCCAACTAATTGCTAGTGCCTTCCCCTCCCCGCTGAAATGACCTAACATTTATTTTGCTTGCAATTATATTTTAGATACTTTTATGTGTACAGAACATCCCATTCTGTGGAATATAAGCTCCCTGAGGGCAAGGATTAGTTCCTTCTTGTCTTTGTATCCCCAGTGCCTAGAACAGTGTTTGGCACATGTTAAGGGCTTGTTGATAGACTGGTTCATTTACCAAGCCTTGGGGGTCCTGCTTGGGGAGTAGCTTTGTGCTCTGACTGATGCTTTTACCCAGTTAGCCTCTCCCATTCCTCTTGATCAGCCTGGCAAAGATTGGAGTGCAGGGCATAGGCTGCAGGAGTGGGAAAGCAGGAGAAGGCAGGATGAGAGAGGGTCTTCAGAGGTAGATTCAATAGGCTTGGCGTCTACACAGTAAGTGAGAGGGAGGAATCCAGGAGCCCAGGTAAATGGGAGAATGCCTTGGTGGGGAAACTAGGAGGAAGGGCACCTCACATCCCTAGCGCCAGCCTTGGCTACCATGGTGATTGTGGGTGCGTTGTCCAGCATTGAACAGCCAGCCTGTGTTTGTGGCCATGTGTAGACACTGACTGTCAGGTGCTGCATTGGGACTTGGAGCAGGCGGTAGACTGGGGCAACCCGCAGCCTAGAGGGCAGAGTCTAATGCATTGGACTAGCAGCCTGGCGAACAGGGGCCACTTTATCCTCTGAGAAAACTGAAGGAAGGATTTGGATGAGTTTGGGGTTCACCGAGACAAAATGAGGGCACTGGCTGCCTGGAGACCAGCAGAGAGAGTGTGAAGACCATACAACCCTTGGGCTTGTATGGGATGGCTGGCCATGGTGGCGGAGGGCCTGGGTTCAAATCCTGACTCTATCACTTTTCACCTGTGTGGCCCTGGCCAAGTCATAGCCCTTCTCCACACCTCAGTTTCCCCTATCTGTCAGGTGACTAAACAATCTCTAAGACCTCTTCCAGTTTGACTGTTCATCATTCGTTATTCCTACAAAGACCTTTTCCTCAGCCTCATCTCTCTCTTGTAGTTAATTTCTGAAGGATATGGGAACACAGGGAACTCTGGGCTCTTACCTGCTTTCCCTTAAAGTAGGTCCAAGTACTTTTCGTCTCTAGTGAAACAGAATGGGTCAGTGTTGGAAGATGGAGAAGGCTGGGGCTGTTGGGACATGTCAGTGGTACGTGTATATAGGGGGTGGGGTAGCCTTCAATGAATTGTCAGTTAGAAGGCAGAGTGGCATAAATCCATGGCCCTAGGTTTCTCTGTAACAAGAGTTTCTAGGCAGCAGCATCTGCATTGGCCCTGCAACCTTCCCCAGGCCTCCCTTCTCGGAAGGCCTGAGAATCCTCACCAACTTGGAATTTCCAGAATCAGGTAGCAGAGCTGGGAGGCCGTCAGGGGCCATCTACCCACCAGTCATTCAACAAACATTTTTAAAGCCCTGAATGATTATGTAGCCAGCACTGGGCTGGGGTCTAAGGATCCTAAGACAAAAAAGAAATAGTCCCTGCTTGAAGAGTTTCTGTACTATAGGAAGAGAGACCACCTGTCCCTCTACATAGATACAGAATGATTCCAAGGTGGCTCTGAGGACAAGGCACCAGCTATTGCTGGGGAGTGACTTCATGGAAAAGGTATCTTGAAAGAAGTAAGGAATCCTGTAAAGTAGAGGTGAGGAGGGAGAGCACTCTGAGCCTAGGACACTGCCAGGACAAAGGCCCAGAGGTGAGAGATGAAGGGCTATATGTGAGAGAGTCATGCACGATGGGGTTGGAAAGGTAAGTAGGGGTAAAGAGTTTTAAAAGCCTATCAAAGGAGCTTATATTTGCTCACAGAAGGACTCGGGAGCCACTGGAAATTATTGAGGAACTACTCCTAAAGAAAACCCCTTTGGTAGCTGTGTGGAGGGGAGCGGATTGGAGGGGGATGAGACTGGAGGCAGAGACCAATTAGGAAGCTGTGAAAACAGGCCAATCGGGTAGCAATAGGAACCTGAAATAAGGGGGCAGCTGTGTGGGGAAGGAGAAGTGGACAGATTGGCAGATGTCACGCTAGAAACACAAGGTTTGGCCAGTGAGAAAGATAGGAAGCTTGCCAGCTGGGAGGGATTGGAAGGATGGCAGTGCCCTCCCCAGACACGGGGGATTTGGGAAGAGGGTGGGCTTTGGGGGAGGGCTAATTGGTGATGTTTGGGACTCGGTGAGTTTGAACGTCTGTCACATCTCCAGGTTTGCGTTTTCTCAACAGGCTTTGTATATCCAGGAGTCATCTGCAGAGAGATGATAATTAAACCCATGGGAGCTGATAAAGTCACCGAGAGGGTGTGAAGAGAAAGGAGGGCCCAAAATAGAGTCCAAAGAGCCCTGAGGAGCACTGACATTTAGGGGGCATGAGAGGGAGCAAAACGGAGACTGAGAAAGATTGATCAGGCAGGTAGGAGGGGAGCCAAGCAAGAGCAATGGCGCACCAGCCCATTGAGGATTGAGGACGTGATGGAGGTATGGGTGGGCAGCAGAGTCAATGCTAGAGAGAGGTCAGAGGTAAGGACTAGAAAGATCTGGAAAAGATGGTCACGTTTGGCAATGGAGAGAGCCTCCCTTGAGGACTGAGGGTACCCTGGTCGTGGAGGGAGGCAAGAGAGGAGCAGAGGAAATGGAGGCCAGGAGGAGAGAGACTCTTCCTAGATGTCAGGCAGAGAAAGGAAGGAGAAATCTAGCATGAGAGCTTGAGAGGACAGCAGCATCTAGGGAAGACTTTGTTTATCAGCCCTGTTTATAGGCAGCGGGGAAGGAACCAGTGCAGAGGGAGAGATGGGGGATGGTTCTGGAGGTAGACCAGCCATCTTGTTTCACCAAAAGGAAGCAAAAATGTAAAGTGATTTGGCCAAGGTCGCATCCCTATGGTGGGATATACCAAAGACTTGAACCAAGGTCTTTTGATTGCAAACCCAGTGTTCCCCCCAAGGGGTGGGCCAAGATTTGGGCTCTGCCCTCTCTGGGTTCCTGATCTAGGTCCCAAAGCTGCTAGCTGACTCCCCACCCAAGGCCCAGGCCCAGGGATACACTTCTCTTCTGCCTCTGGTCCCCTGGGGATCATCACCTCCAAAGATGTAGCTGCTGGCCCAGGGCAGAGACAGGAACATGGTGCCAAATGTGACTAGACACTGCCATCTGCTGCCTCTGGCTGGAATTACACTTGGGGGTGTGCTCCTGCCTTGCTCCCCTCCATCTCCATCCTATAGTGGACAGGACTGGGTTAGGCTGCAGCAGTGGCCCCAGTCGGACAGCCTCCCAGTACTTATCCCTGCTGGTACAGCCACAGAGAACACAGTCACTTTTGCAGCATGACAGGCGGCAGAGTAGGACTTTTGTGCCCACATGATCCATATAAAATGCATACTGGTGGTTCCACAGTATTCTACCAACATTCTCCCATCTTTGCCTCATGTACTAAGGGTGTGATCCCCATTTTATGGTGGGGATGCTGAGGCTGAGACCCAGCAAGTGACCTGCCCAGGGTCTCCCAGCAGTAAGTGCTGGGTGTAAGTAAGGTGGGCTCTGGCCCCTGACTCCAAGTCCTTCTGTGACCTGCTGCCTTCTTTTCTGTGTCTACTAAACAGACAACAGAGATACAAGATGAACAGCAGGCATCTCCTCTTTGATAGACCTGTTTCCCAGCCACAGAGGAGGCCTTCAGTAATAAGCAGCTCCATCTCTGCCATAGCTTGCCTGCGTCACTTTAGGAAAGTCACTTAACCACTTAGAGGGCAAGTCAGCTCTTAAAGAATGTAATTTGCTGAGAAGATACCAACCTGCACTGGTAGAGGGAGTTCTCTCACCTGGGAGTTCCGGATACCAGTGAAATCATACATCTAGTTACAGCCCTCCTCTTGTCTGAGTCAGGTAGCTCACCTGGTTGGGACATAATGCTTAGGAGGTGATGCCCAACTTCTGCCCTTGTAAAGGACCTGCCAGCTTTGCACTACCCAGATACATCATCTTTGGTCTGAAGGGTGACCCTGGGGAGCCAGGTGGGAGGGGGATGTTCACCATCAATTCTTTACTAAGGACTCAGGAATGCTGCCCTTGTACATCAAAGACAACACATTACTCTCTCTTCCCTGACTGGCCACTCAATGAGCTAACAGCAGTGAAGGCTGGCAAACACATGGCACTTTGTCTGTCTCATCCTCAGCCCCAAGGTGTGTTTGGTTGGTTTTGGAGGATGTGATGAATGGGCTTGAACCTTGGTGTTGATTGGTGCCCGCCTCCTCTTTGGGGATGGAGGTGAAAGGGAGCACCGTGAACCAAGGCCCAAGGGAGGAAGAGGTGTCCTCCTTGCTGGAGAGGGCCATAGGCGACAGGAGAGAGGCCCAGCACTGGGCTTGTCCTGGCACCATGAATATGCTCCAAAGCTCTTCACAGGGAGCTCAGCAGCATGGGCAGTTTGGCATAGAGATCACGATGCCAAGATTGCTCCACAAACCTTGGCTAGTCAAATGTGGGGTCCCTCCTTTCTTGCCCTTCCCCTACCCCCCTCCCCAGCAGCCCCTATCCCATCCATTTCCAGAAACTTAAAGATGGTTTAGGAGCTAAAATCCCCTCCTATCCCCCCTCCTCAGGGACTGGAAGGACTGGAAATGCTTCTTCCACAAGGGCTCGGCTGGTGGCTCTGCAGATGCCCAGCACACCTTCCCCAGGGCCTTGCCTCTTTGGTTCTTCTCATTCCCAGAGGTTTTGGGTGTCTACAGGAGGGGCTTGTGGCAGTCACAGCCCAGTGGAAGTGCCAGTCAAGGCATGAGGCCCTTCCTTTAGCTCAAGCCCCACCCGACTTTGTCTGTTCCCCATGACCTAACTTCCTCCAGTCTTCCCACAGCTCCCTGCGGCTCTCCCAAGTTGGCAGACACAATGTTGTGAAGGAGGCCTGTAACATTTATAGAACTTTCCAGGAAGTTTGGTTGTTGTGTGTGTCTTTAACTGGATTGGTCCCTTTGGAGATCAAAGAATGTTTAAAGCCTCAATGCCCTCTGAAACTAGCAGCAAGCTTTCAATGGGGGGGAGGGTCTGGATCAGCAGAAATCTGAGGTGGGGGGATTGGATCACCAGAGATCTGGAGTAAGCTAGGGAGTTCTGGCTTTGATCTCTCCTCCATTTATCCTTCAGTGTCTCCCAGAACAGCAGTGGGAGTGTTGGAATAGGATTCTTAAGGCAGCAGGAAAAGGTTCATGTGAGTGGCCTGCAATCCTAGGGCGGATGTGTGTGAGAGGCAAGGTCCCTGTTCTGCTTGCTTCCTAGAGGCTGGGCTTGGGCAGCTGAGCCTAGGAGAGAAGCCTAGCTGAGGAGATATGGAAAGGGTGAGGCACAAGCAGCAAGAACCCAAAATAGCAGGTCTAAAATTAAACTGTTTGTCTGGAGGCTGCAGGGAACCAGGGGCCTGGGCTCTTGTATCTGGGCGGGTCCCCTGGAGCCTTAGCTTCTGTGGAGAGAGGCCTTGGACACACCTCCTGAAGCTGTCCTCCCAGCTCTCCTGCACAGGCTGGAAACTGTTGGCTTTTTGGCTGTTAGCCTGTTTAATCAGAAGGAAACTGAACAAAGGTAGGCTCTTACCCCGCTGGAGTTTCCCTCTGGGAGAGAGAGTCCAGCACCATTCAGAGGCCCCAACATGGCTCCACCCAAACATATGGGGAAATAAACCGGGAGAAGTTAAAAAAAAAAATGGGAAAGCATGTTCAGACACATAGAAACACACAGAGAGACATGTTGGAATAAACTCATTTGTACACAGAAGGAGATCTGGAGATGAGGTTATGAAAAGTTAGAGTAACTTATTAAGGAAACAGGCTGCAATCTGCTGTCCAGGAGGGAATGCATCCATCAAGCAGTACTCAGAGCCCCTGAAACATCTTATCAGAGAGTAAGTCTGGAAGGACTTACATAGAAAAGTGTGCTTCTTCAGGAGCCAGCATGGGTTCACTGAGAATAAATCAAGTTAGACTGAGCTTGCTTCCTCTCTTGAAAGGGACTAACCAGCTTGGTCAATGGTGGGAATGCAAGAGACATGGGTTGTCTAGACTTCAGCAAGCTGCTTGACAGACTCTCTCCTCTTATCCTTTTGACCCAGATGGAAAGATGCGAGCTGGCAGATCATGCAGAGATCAGAATGGATAAGAGGAGTAGGGGCCACTGGGGCCTCATCCTCCAGCTCTAAGGGGAGCCTGCCCTTACCTTCCAACTATGTGCAACAACTAGATACTGACC
This sequence comes from Pseudochirops corinnae, assembly GCA_028646515.1. Classification (NCBI taxonomy): domain Eukaryota; kingdom Metazoa; phylum Chordata; class Mammalia; order Diprotodontia; family Pseudocheiridae; genus Pseudochirops; species Pseudochirops corinnae. Next base: position 9,744,811 of record CM053586.1, on the reverse strand, counting down.
TGGGGCAGTCCCTGCTTCTGAGCTTGTTCTTCTGCTCTCCCTCTCACCCGTGACTTCCAACAAACCCTGATTGGGCCCAAACCTTCCTCTGACTTGAAGTTGGACCTTGGCCCATCTATCTCTCCCTTGACCTCCGAAAGGTGACCAAGGCCTTCTGGAAGGCTGTTTGCTGCCCCGAGATCAGAGTCACTGCCGGCACAAGCCTCTCAGGCCTTCTCTGACCATTGGCTGACCTTTGCACCTTGTTGACCAGAGGATCTGAGTACTGCTGTTTTAGCCTCTCCAACAAGAAGCCTTTTTCCCAATTCTCCAGTGGTCAGTGACTTCTCACCCTGTAGTAACTTAACATCTGTATGTTGTTCCCCCATAGAACTCAAAATGCTTGAGGAAAGCTGTTTTTGTCTTTGTATCTCCCATGCCTGGCACGGGACCCTGGCCTATGGACCCTTAGCAGTGTTTGTTGAGGCGAATTGAGGAGCATTCTCGTTGAATGATGTCTCCCTGCTCAACACCCCCAAAAGTAAATGGAATGGAAGGTGGTGTGGGGTGGGTCTGGGGGCTAGACTGTGACAGAGAGACAATACCCCATGTCCAGGGCTGTGCCACAAGGCCCTGCCTGCCCTTTGCCTGTTGGGTCCAACCCTTTTTACCGGTGACTTGGACAAAGACAATGATGGCGCCTTATCCAAGTGGCACAGAACTTGAGGCTGGGAAGAAAGGGAAGCTACTAACCTGGATGACGGACCAAGACCCCAAATACCTCAAGAGACCAGAACAATGGCCTTAATATAGGATTGCAGGGCTTTGAGTGAGAAGGGGCCTTTGAGTCACCTCATCCAAATTTGTAGATGAGAAAACCGAGGTCCTGAAAGACCCAGGGATTTGCCCAAGGCCCCACAGGTGGCAAATGGCAGAGCCAGAATTCACAGCCAGCTCTTGGCTTTCCATGACACTATTCTGACTCTCACTAGATGGAACTTAAAAGGGACAAAGAGAGGCCCTTCATGGGGACAAATAGGAAATCTGGCACTTGGGCTCAGATAAAAAGCTACAAGAAATACAGGAGGGGAGAGATGTAACTGGAAAACAATTTACATGAAAAAAGAGCCTGGAGTCTTAGTGGACCGAGTCAACAACGGGACACAGTGGCCACGGCAGATCCTGGTGGGGAGCTGAAGGCCTCACTAGCCCCTGGCCTGGGTGGCTCACGTCTGAAGTGTGGGTGCCACACTTGAAACTGGCAATGAGAGCGCAGGCATTAGACTAGAAGCTTCCTGAGGTCAGGGATTGGTTTTGCTTTTGCTTTATATTCCCAATGGCTGGCACAGAGCAAGCTCTTGATGATGGCTTACTGATGGATTGCTATCCAGAAGCACAAGATCCAGGGTGGAAAGGGGACCAGAAACTGGTTAGGACAGGATTGGAGAAAGAAGGGAGGGAAAGCGGGTGACCTGAAGAAGATAAGGCCTATTAGTAAGGACATGGTGGATGCCTTCAGATATCTGGATGGATGGCATAGGGAAGAGCTAGATTTACTCTGCTCTGCTCCAGAAGGGATAACCCAAGCCAGAGGAGGGTAGATCTTGTCCAATATGAAGAACTTCCTAACAGAGGTAAGAGAAAGTGGAATAAGCTGTCTCGTTGGCCAGTGATCTCCCCGTAGCTATAGGTGTTTTGGTGGAGACTAGACATGTTGGGCAGGGTTAGAATAGGAGACTTTGAAGGTCTCTCCTAGCTCTACAATTCTATGACTGATTCCTTTTTAAACAAATATCCCAGAACTTAAGTACCTAAATGAATGTCATTCTTTTAAAATTGTTGTCTCCAGAGACCATGTTTCAATGTTGTTGAATTGTCTCAGTCATGACCAACTCTTCCCACCCCACTTGGGGTTTTCTTGACAGAGATACTGGAGTGATTTGTCATTTCCTTCCCCAGCTCATTTGACAGATAAGGAAACTGAGGCAAATAGGGTGAAATTACTTGCCCAGAGTCACACAGCAAGTATGTGTCTGAGGCTGGATTTGAATTTGGGAAGATGAGTCTTTCTGACTCCAAGCCCAGTGTATCTACTATGGTGCCACCTAGCTGTCCTGTGCTCCCATTGCTTAATGTTAAGTGGCTTCATCAGTGTGGGTACCTCTCCAATGACACCAGGGACAAGTCTTAGGTGACAATCTTGGTCAACTCTGGAGGCTGAAAAAACTCCTCCCTTGGCAGCCCCCTCCAGAGTGGTCTTTGAAGGAGAGCTCCAGCTGGTTTCATTCTGGATCACTCCACTCCAGTCCCACCTTCTGGAGAGGCCTTTGCCAAGCCCTCCTCTCCTAGACTTCTGCCAGCGCCTTCCTGGGAGCTCACCTATCTCTCATGGGCGAGCTTTTCATGTATGGGTATTTACATGTGGTCGCTCCCACTCCACCCCCAATTAGAAGGAGGGCTCCTTGAGTGTTTCGATTCTTCTTTCCTTTTTCCATGCCCCAACCCCCAGCACGGTGCCTGGTGTGAAGCACTGAGAACTCAGATGATTTGGTAGGGCCTGAGACTCAGGAGTCACCTTGGAGAATCCAGGATCTCCTCCATCTCACAAGGAGGCATCAGGGAGAGATGCAGTGGCATTTGGGAGATTCTCTTTTCTGGAAACAATGCTTTTGTGGCTCAATATATTTTTAAGCTTTCTAGTTTGGAATCATCTTTAGGGAAAGAGTTTATAGCAATTAAGAAAAAAACGCCCCTCTCTAATAGTGAAAGTTTTGGCGTGAGTGTGCACCCTTGCCTTCTTCATCCCAAATAGTGTTTCCCCATTGGCCCCCACCAACACTTAATGAATGGTTGCTGACTGACTGACTGACTCGTCCCCCTCCTTATTCACCATAACCAGCTCTGAACAGCTTCTTGGAGGCTTTTAGGAAATCTGACATACCCCAAAGACCCAAGATTTGTTACTCCTGAGGAAGCTGGAGGAGCTGTTGGTCTGGTCTACTCCACGCCCACAAGCAGAAGAGGCCCCTGCACAGCGCTGGGCCATCCAGAGGCAGTGCACACTAGAGCACTCCTGGGCAGCTCTCTGGTTTGGAAGTCACGGCTGACACCCAGCCTGAAGCTACAGGGCCTGCCAAGGCTCTTGGGCTAAGTGTGCCACTTCTTGAGGGAAAGGCCCAGGGCTGCCTAGCTCCAAAGGAGCAGTGAATGAATCTCCCAGTGTATCCGTGTGCAGTGGTCCTGAACATGGGCACATTCACATGTTCTCAGGCACAAACACATGTTCCCACCCAGATGCAGCCGAATGCTTCAGACTCTTACCGGAAGCCATGTAGAAACAGACGGTGCTGGCCACAGTCACACATTCACATGTGTTTCCAAACTGTAAGGATCTGGCACACCACGACCACACCCATGTGCTTCCATGTACAAACATGCCCAGACACTGACTCTAGTTCAGACTCACTTCTCTCTCTGCCTCTCTCTCCCTCCCTCTCTCCTTCCTTTCCTCTCTCTGTCTCTCTTCCTCTCTCTTTCTCTCTCTCTCTCTCTCTCCCCCCCTCTTTCCCTCTCTCTCTCTCTTCCTCTCTCTGTCTCTGTCTCTCTCTGTCTCGCTCCCTCCCTCTCTCTCCCTCCTTCTCTCTCCCTTCCTCTTTCCCCCTCTTTCCCCCTCTTCTCCCTCCCCCCACCACACACTCACACACACAGCCACACCCAGAGACTCACAAATAAACAAACACAGACTCCCTTGGGACATTCACAACAGTATTCAGGAGATGAAACGAAAGGAGCCCCACCCTCCACACTGAGTCACAAATGTACCAATGGCCATGCACACAGAGCCGCTCATACTTACTTTCGGGCTCATCCTGGACACTCACTCCTGGCTTTAGAAATGTTCAGATGATCCTCCTCACACTGGCTGCCCAGAACTAGACTAGCTTAGTGCCGGCCACAGCCATAGCTGGCTCCAGGCGGCAAACCACACCCTGCCGGGCCCGCACCAGAGGCTCAAGCTCCATGGCTGGCTCTCCTGCCCTTGGGCTCCTTCACACTCCAGGTCCTGTCAGTGCCCCCACCCCAGACACACCCTCCTGGGCAGCAGGGACTGAGCCTGGCTCCAGGCTGGGGCTGCCTATGCTCCAGGAGCAGACCGAGAAGGACAAGAACGAGCCGTTTACCCCTGTCATACTGGGCACGCTCGTTCCTACTTAACCAGAGTAATGTCAATGTTACTATTTTTTATTATAAGCTGTGTAGATGTTATGGAACTGTGTGTCATTGGAACAATTCTTGGCTTTTGACTCCATGGACCTTCCCTGTCTAGTCCCAGTTTTAAAACTCAAAGAATTGCAGAGGCCCTCCCAGCTCCCCCAGAGGACGGCTCCCTCCCCTCCCAGCTCCCCCAGAGGACGGCTCCCTCCCCTCCCAGCTCCCCCAGGGGACGGTGCCCTCCCCTCCCAGCTCCCCCCAGGGGATGGTGCCCTCCCCTCCCAGCACTAGAGTTTTCCTGACTCCTCTGTGGGGACTCTTCCCTTCCGGGAGGTTGGAAGCTCCCAGAGAGCAGTGTCTCTTCTATTTTGATCTTTGTGTTTCTAGGGTCTGGAACTCCATTTATTTACTTATTTTTAGAGTCCAAAGCTGTGATTTCATGGGTGGAAGGAGCTCCCTATCAGAGCAGATGAGCTGCTGTCCCAGAGAACTCCCCCAGTACTGAGGGGCAAAGTCTCATGCTCAGGGTCACAAGGCCAGGACATGTGGGGGTCAAAGAGGCTGGACTTGAATCCAGCTCTTCCTGACTGAGCCTGGTCTGCTCTCCTCTGTGCCTTTCTGCCTGGCACACAGCAGGTACTTACTGAATGAATGAATGCCAGGGATTGTTCTCCATCAGTGACCAAGAACACTCCCGATCGGTACTTTTACATATTAATGTGTAAAGAAAGAAAGGCAGTAGGATGTCCTGGGCAGAGCTGAAGACCTGGGTTCAAACCATGGTTTCATGTTATTTTTTTCACCTATGTGAATTGGCCAAACACTTTACCTTTTCTCACCTGTAAAATGATAGTATTGGATGAGATGATTTTCAAAAACCTTAGGCGTGTAACAGGCACACTATGGAGCCCCCTCCCAGGGAGAGGCAGGTCACCCCTGACCCCAGGGTTCTAGAGCATCTTCTGGCTTTTCTCTGCCTTCTGCTTGAGCCCCCACCAGATGTGTCCCCTATTTGTTCAGGGTTCGGGGACTGGCAACCTGTTCCATCTAACCACTCCACACCACAAGGAAGACTGGATGTTCCTTAACTCTGGTTTGGGAAGGAGATAAGGAGAGAGTAAGCCTGAACAAGCCATGAAAGGTCCAGATTCTCCCATTCCTTCTGGGCCTGCCTTCAATTTCTTAGTCACCCTGGGCAGGTCCCATCATCTCCTGACACTTCTACTTTGGTGTCACCCTCTGAACTGGAGAGGAAAATGATGCCACTTTCCACCCAGGGTGGTCATCATTTGACTGGCTTTCCCTAGAATTCAGGCAGAGGCCCAGACTCCCCCTTGTTAGGCTCTCTTCTCTGGCCTCATGAAGTCTGGGCTAGGCTGTCTGACAAGAGGCAGAGGGAAGAATGCACCTCGTGGGGACCACTCCCCACATCCCCACCCATGAGATCCCTGTGGTCAACCCCAACAGGTCCCCAGGGCTGCAAAATGGACCTTGATTACAGAGATTATCTCCTCCCTCCTCTCTGTTAGGAGTGTTTTATGCTCCTGTGTTGTAGGCTCTCTTAGAAGGTTCTTAGATTCACAGGTTTGGGATAGGAAGGGACCTAGTTCCAATCTCTCCTTTTACAGGTGTGGAAACTGAGGCCCAGAGAGGCTAGCCTGAGGCCACAGAGCCAGCAAGAGGTCAATCCAAGCCCTCTAACTCTGGTTCCAGTGCTCTCTACAAAGCTGGCCAGCCACACCCGGGCTCCTTCCACACCTCCAGGGGCCCAAGTGGAAGGTTGCCTGTGATGAGATTTGGCTGCTGCTGGCTTCCTGGAGAACCCGACTCTTTCCATTCCCATTTCCCCAACTCATCCCAAGACCTTCTTAAAGGCATCTCATCTTGCAGAGCCCACCGGCCAGAAGAGGCTCACAGGATATCAGGCTGGAGCGGCTACCCTAAGTGTGGGCCAGCAAACCCAGACAGCACAGTGACTGAAGTCACACACCACTCTCCTGAGAGCAGAGGCTGCTGAAGCCCCTTTTGTTCAGCCTTTCCTACTCCCACATCTCCACTTCTTTTTTTTTTTGCTTTGTTTTTTTTGGAGGGCAATTGGGGTTAAGTGATTTGCCCAAAGTCACAGGCTTGTTTGTGTGTTAAGTGTCTGAGGTCAAATTTGAACTCAGGTCCTCCTGATTCCAGGGCAGGTGCTCTATTCACTGTGCCACCTAGCTGCCCCCTTCTCCACTTCTTTTGATACCTCCTCACACCCTGGGTGTTCGCTCTACAGCATTGGGGGCAGATTGCTGCCCTACCCTCCATTCAATCTGAACGTCAGAATTCCTTCATGGCTCAGGTGGAAGCTCCCCGTAAAGTTAGCCCCAACTCCAGGACTTCTCCCAGCTGTCACCACCTCTCTCCCTGGGCCATATTCCTTTGCCCTACTTGATATCCTGCTTATTTGGATTCTAAGCAAACAGAGACTGAATACTCTGTCATCTTTAGAAGAGTTCTTCGAGTATTATTACAGCTTAACCCAAGTGGAAAATCCCAGAAACAAAGAAGCTTTGCTACAACCTGGTTACAAGACCCTGAGAAAGCAGTGTATTCTCCTCTGCCTCAGTTTCCAGATCTGGAATGTGACAGAATGGCTCCTGGAGCTCCTGCTGGGTGTGGGCACTGCAGACAATGCCAAAAAAGAGGAGACAAAGGTTCCTGGGTCAGGTGTCAGGGGACAGCATGGAACTGAGCTCAAACCAGACACCTGAGACTAGGAAGGACCATCAGGACCTTCGAGGCTCTCTAGTCTGACTCTGTCATTTCACAGACAGGAAAACTGAGGACCAGAGAGGTTCAGTGACCTGACCAAAGTGACCCAGGTAGTGAGGGGTCCTCTGACTTCAAAGCCAATGGTCTTTCTGTGAGTACATTTGAACTGTGCCACAATCAATGACCAGAGCTCCAAGGAAGGAATAACTTCTCAGCCAGGATGGTGGGGAGGACACTAATCAGAACACTGATTGGCTACTACTGTCTACAGAAGCAGGTCTGTAAAATTCAAGTATCATTATACCCATTTTATGGATGAGGAAGCTGAGGCTAAGAGCCATCCAGTGATTTGCCCAGGTTATACAGCTGGTCATTGTCTGAGTGGGGATTCAGCACAGGCCTTGCTGGGGGTCTTTCCATTACAGCACACTTCCTCTAAGGATTAGGTAGCATCTGAGCACCTGAATTGGTCTGAGCCCACATCAGGGGTGTGCCTGGTTTATCGGCCTCAGTCCTGGTGTTAATGCTACTCTCCTCCCACAACTCTTCATGCCCTATAACTACCCAAGGCACAGTCTTCTCTGATTTTCTCTCCTTCCCTGGGAGGGTTTCTTTAGCTTGTGGCTTTTAACAGAGCAGATCTCGGTTCATCTCTCTCCTTTTCCTCTCTAGCTGATTCCAGGTCTCCTTCCCTTCGAAGACTTCTGGGAATCTAAGGCCTGTCCAACTGTTTATGCCAGGACATCTCTTGGATCTGTCCCTTCTCTTTCTTTCCTGCTGCCCCTGCCCTAATGTGGTCTCTTCTCCTCAAACCTGGCTCATATGAGATTATTGTGATACCAGATCTTCTTTCCATAGCTTCCACAGCAAACCACTATTTTCATCACACTCCTTCTTCTCTCCTCTGGAATCTCCAATGGGAAATGCTTATTTGCTTTCAGAGCATGGGGGTCTGAGTGGATCCCCTGGGCATTGACTTCCTAAGGCCTCAGCTCCGGAGATTCGCTTAAAGGTCATGGAGACTGAGAAGAAGCAAAGTCCTCTTGTTTGTCACCATTTCTGTCTCCCTGGCCTGCACTGGCTGGCTAAGAATAGAGTCACATTAAGTAAAAATTCCATTTCAATTCCAAGTAACATGTCCACTCCAACCCAGTTGAATCTTTGCCAGCCCCATCTTCTGAAAGCGGACTTGGCCTGCCTAGTTTCTGGGAAAGGCTGTGGCTCTCATCCTGCCTGTGGGGAAGGGGCAGATTCATATCTCCCTGGCTATAGTTTAGGGCAATCCTGTCTGGTGAGAGGAACCTGAAATGGGTGACATCTTGGGCCATTTGGAGGTTCTCTGCCCCATGGAAATGAATTGCTAAACAGGCAGTTACGCCTGGGCCCAGAGCCCAGCTTCCTCTGTCAGACTGGAACACTGGCTCATGGAGGCCTCACACGATTGTGTAAACTTAGCAGAGGTGAGAGAGGTTGGGAAAATCTGGTGGGGCTGGACGCCTTGCTCTTCAACCCAATTCAAGGAACATTTATTATGTTGCTAGGTGATGTGGCCACATTGGCAAAAGGAAACAGAGTCTCTGCCCTGAAGGGCTAATATTCCCAGGATGCCCTATCTTAGTTCTCAGGCAAAATGGGTTCTGCTACTGTCCCTCCTGACCAAAAAGGTGCCCTTCTGGCTTCTTCACGGTCTCTAAATAAGTCCTTTATGATCTCTTGCCTGCCTCTACTCAGGCTGTTGGCCTCACCTGAAATGTCTCTGTTCTCCTGTTCCTCACTCAACCCTGTTCAGCCTTCCCCAGACATAGAGTCCATTCAAGAAGACTCTTCAGATCCCTGGAACCCACTTGGAACTCCTCGCTCTTTGCCCCCTGCCTCAGTAGGGAGCCCTTCCTCACCCCTTCCTCCTTCAGGAAGAGAAAGATTAGTCCCTTGCCACAGGTAACCCTGGCCACCTAGCTTTAGACAGCCTGCCTCCTCCAGCCTCCCTGGGATGGGCCTTTATCTTTGATGTTCCCAGCTCTTCCCTGGTTTCTTTCCACTCCCATCTTAAAACAACAAAGATGTCTTTCCTGGGCTTTGCTGCTGCCCCACTCTGCCTGCTGAACTTCCTCAGTGGGTGGGCTAGCATCCCAGACAGCTGCCAGCAGCGGTTAGATTCCATTCCCTCTAGGAAGACGGCTCCCAGGAACACCTGCCTGAGTCCAACCACCTTTCTTAAGAGGAAGGTCCCATACCTTGGGCCCTCCTCCAGATGCTCCCTTTCCCAAAGGACATCTTGCTGATAGCACCTCACCCCGGGGGACTGCAAGCCTCCTCTGGGAGGTCCCTGGCCTCCCAATTGAAACCAGTCCAAAAATCCTACAGGAAAAGCCAAGGGGCTCCAGAAAGCACACTGGCCGGATGATAACATGCCTGACATGCCCATTGATAGACAATGAACCAGGTCCAGAACTGAATGGGAGAAGAACCTGCTGGCAGGCATTTCAGAAATCCTACAGGGCCCTCCTTGAGCCCATGTTGTTTCCTAGCAGAAAAGTCCTCCCAGCAAGCAGTTCAGGATGACTGAAAATCATAGACTAGTCCACTCTCCAGAGCAGCAACAGCTCAAGGGATACCCTGGGCCCCAGAGACCCCCAGGGCGGGTGAGAGCAGGTGACCAAAGCCCATGCCTGGGCAAGAGATGGCCTAAAAGAAAACCCATGATGTGGATGGCTGGAAAAGAAGGTGGGCTAGGCAAGGAAGCAAGAGGGAATAATCCCAGGAAGAAAAGCAGAGTATCTGCCCTCCCTCTCCCATTCTGGGACAGAGTGCCCACAGATCCCAACAAAGGCATTCAGCAGTCTCAGAGGCTGGCCATGGAGATTTCCTGGGAGGAGCCAGACAAGAATCCCGGAGGACAGGAAGGGGTAGGTGGGTAATCACCATCATCACAGCATTGCTAGAGGGATTTAAGATTTGCAGAGCATTGGACCAATATTAACTCATTGGATCTTCACGATAACCCTGGAAGGTAGGTGTTGTTAACACCATTTTACAGATAAGGAAACTGAGGTAGACTGTGACTTGCCCAGGCTCCGGCAGCCAGTAAGTGTCTGTGGACAGATCTGAATGACAGATTGCAATCTGTGCACAGGAAAAAGTGATTGTAGCAATGGGAAGCCTCCCCAGCTAGCTGGTAAGCTCTGTGACAGCCTGCGTAGCCCTGGGTCCCTGCACTGCCCACAGTGCAGGCACCAGAAATAGTTCCTACTGACTGAGCGCTTCCAATCCTCATCTCAACACTGAAGGGTATCCTTAGGGATGAGTTACACACACACACCCACACACACACACACACCCCACACACATACTCACATATACCACACACACACACACTACTTTGTCTCCTTAGTCTGTTAGTGAGCTCCTTAATAAAACCAATAGCCCGGGGCTGACATCACCCCTTCAGGCCCTGCATTGCTTTCTATGACAGTATCTCTGCATCTCGAGGTAACCCCAGGAGCTAGGTACCATCATTAGCCCATTTTACAGATGAGGTGAGCCTGCGAGAGAAGGCAGCTAGTCAGTCTGAGGAAGCCCGAGACAGCAGGTCCTCTTGGTGCTGAGACCAGGGCTCTGTCGGCCCATTACTCTCTCTGCCCCTCTGGCTTTGGGCCTTCTCTCTAACTGCTCTGTGACTCAGTTTCCTCAGCTGTACGAGAAAAGGGTCAGACCAGATTTCCCAGGCTAAGAGTCTGTTGGACCAGGGGTCTCTAGCTCTGACCCAGGGTCATGGTTTGGAACCTTGGCAGCCTCTCTACCTCCTCCCTGACCTTCACTAGCCAATCAGTTCCCAAGGCCTCCATCCCTTCCTGCCTCTTGTGCTGACTTTACCCTAGGCCAGGCCTCCATCAGCACCTGCCTGGAGTCCTGCCACACCAGGGCCTTACCACCCAGCTCCCTTCTCCCACTCTCTTCCTCTTTTCATTGCTCCTCTGTACCTTTGCCAAGGGCCCTCTTAAGCAGACTCGGGCACACCCTCCTCTCGGCTGGAATCTTCTGAAGCTCCCATTTGTTTACCCAAATAAAGGTCAAATTCCTTTGGGTGCTCAAGGCCTTTCCTAAACAAAACCCTCTGTACTCCTCTTTACCCGGCCTGCATGGCCTGTTTTCTCTTGTGTAACTACCCACACAGACTCCATGTTATAATCATATGGAAATACTATTGGTCTCTTCAAAATGCACTGGAATCTCATTCCTTTCTGCCTTTGCCAACAACGTCCCTGATGTCAGAAACGTCCTTCTTCCTCAATGAGTCAAAAGCCCTTACTATGTGCCAAGCACTGGAGTGGGGGGCAGGGGAGCAGAAGCATTCCCTGCCCTCAAAGATCTTACGTTTTAATAAGGGAGACCACATGCACATATACGGGGATGTACAGAACACATGCCATTAGGTACGAGGTAACCTTTAAGGGGAAGAAGGCACTAGCAGCCTCAACCCAGGGTGAGACTGGAATAGGCTGAATCCTGAAGAAAGCTAACAGTTCTGAGAAACTGAGATAAAAGGGGAGAAAACTCCAGGCATGGGTCTCAGTCAGTGCAAAAGCCTAGAGGTGGGAGATGAGATGCAGCCTTGTGTGCTAGGAAAAGCAAACAAGACAGTGTGGCTGGATTGCAGAGGAGAGAAAGAAGTCAGAAGTCTGGAAAGGCCCAAAGAGGCCAGGTGAGGAAGAGCTTTGAGGTAAGAGGCCCCAGGTGGAAAGACCAACAAGGTGATAAGTGACTGAACCAGGCAAGTGGCTGTGGGTGGGGGGGGAGGGAAGGAGAGGCTGTGAAGGTGCCAATGATGAGATTTGTCGAGTGATTGGCTCTGTGCAGTGGGATGAGGAAGGGCAAGGAGTCTGAGGAGCTGGAAGATGGCGGTGCCCTCCCCAGTAATAAAGAAGGCTGGAAGACAGGTGTCGGCTGTGGGGTGAGCCCAGCTCATTGCCTCCTCTTCCATGAAGCCCTCCCTGCTGCCCCCAGCTGGTATGGCTTCCCCTCCTCCCACCTACCCCCAATACTTTCCAGTATTTTGTAACTTGTGAATGACATGAAATGTTGCATAACTCCCTGGATCTGTGTCATACCCACATCATTGGGGCTTGAAAAGGGACTGACCTCCTGGGATCGGCAGGTCTTGGGGGCCAAGAAGCCCTCTCTAGCTTTATGCTGGTCTTGGGGATGCACAGTGGCCTGGAGGTTTTAAAGGGCCACACAGAGGGCAGGGCACAGATGGAGAGGGGCAGAGAGGCCGGTCCCCAGCTAGCCTGCCACTTAACCAGCTGAGCAGGGGCTGAGGAGCTTGGGGCCCATCTAAACCAGAAGGCCCACTCTTTGAAGGCAGGGCTCAGGTCTAGCCTAAGTTCTGCTGATCCTCTGTGCCTGCTATCTCATCTGGCACCCGGTCAGCATCTCATAAGTGTTTGTTGTACTCCTATCCTCACAGTACCTGGTTCAACACAGAGGTGGGCAAATACCCATTAAGTGAATGACTGAGTGATGAGAAATGCTCAGGGCATATCTGGGAAGATATCTTTTCAAAGCATCTCCAAGCTGGAGGGACAGTGGATAGAGCATCTGGCCCAAAGTCAGGAGAATTTGAATTCAGATATGACCTTGGACACTTACTAGTTGTGTGACCTGGACAAGTCACTTAACCCTGTTTGCCTTAGTTTCCTCATCTGTAAAATGAGCTGGAGAAGGAAATGGCCAACTGCTCCAGCATCTCTGCCAAGAAAACCCCAAATAGGGTCACAGAGACTCAGACACCACTGAGCATCAACTTGAAGCTGGAAGGGGCCTCTTAGCTCTCTGCTCCAATACCTGCCTCACATGGTGCCTGGCACACCTTCAGAAATGCTTGCTGGCCTGACTTAGGGTGGCTTTCCTCTCTATCCCACAGAGGCTGCGCATGGGATGGTGGAAGGGTCTGAAGTCAGGGGCCAAGTGTTTCCATCCTGACTGTTTACTGCCCATCTTGGGTGAATCACAGCCTCTGCACACCTCAGTCTCCATGTCTGTAAATTGAGGGGGAGGGCTTGGATTAGAGGCAATTCAACTCAAAAAAGCATCTATGAAGTGCCTAGGCCCTGTGCCCAGCCTGGGAACACCAAGACTACGATGAAACATTCGGTGCCCACAAGGAGCAGCCACTCTCCTGGTAGAATATTTGTATCCAGATGAAGAGATACAAACCCAGTACAAGGTTGGCATCTGGGCTGAGCCTGCAAGGGAGCCGACAGCAGGAGAGAGAGCATTCCAGGTTGCTACCGAGGTTCACAGGGAAGAGATGAGAGAGGGAATGATAGGTAGGAAACTGGAAAAAGACCAGTTTGGAAGGCAGAGCCTGGGATGGAGAGAATAGGAATCAATCTACAAAGACAACGTGGGTGTGAAGGGCTTTCAACACCAGACCAAGGGATTTGTGTTTTGTCCTTGAGGCATTAGGGAGCCTGGGAGGGTTCTTGAGCTGGAGTAACAGCACTTCAGGAGTTTCGTTTTGGCAGCTGTGTGAAAGATGGATTAGCCAGAAGGGAGAAGAGACTGAAGGCAATTATCCAGGAAAGAAGAGCTAAGGGCCTGAGCCGGAGAGGTGATGAAGTGGAAAGGAGGGAGCAGAGATGAGAACTGCGCCAACACAGAATCATCCAGACTCATGACTCCTTCCAGGGCGGGGAGAAGGGAAGAGCCCAGGATGAGGTGGCGAAACTGGGTGGTTACATTGCAAGGATGGGAGCACCAAAGACCAAAATCAGAAAGCTTGGGATGGATTTAGAGGAAAGAGGGAACATTTGTGGGTCTGGATGACTGGAAGGAATATCGTATCTCCAAGAGAAATGGGGAAGTTTGCTGGCCAAGATGGGCTGGGGGAAAGGTCATGAAATCTCCAGTGGACATGTTGAGTGTGAGAGGCCTATGAGATGCCCAGAAATGAGGCTTGGGACTGGCTGGGAAAGGGAGGCTGAGGCTTGCAGGGGAACTGAGGAGGTCACCAAAGTGAGGGAATCTAGAGGGAGAAGGGGCCCCAGGCCAGAACCTTGGGCTAGGCTATGGGGGGGGGGGGGGGGCAGAACCAGGAAACTGGTCCTGCAAAGTCTCTGGAGAAGGATTTGTCCGACCAGGGGGGAGGGGGAGGAGGAGAGGGAAGAGGGAGGAAGAGGAGGGGGTGGAAGAGAAAGAAGAGGAGAAGGAAGGGAAGGAAGGGGGAGGAGGAGGAGGAGAACAGAGAAAGTCCATGAGGAGAGAGGATCCCTGGGGGTGGGAGGTCCACAGAGTCTCCACCGCACAGAGGGCGAGGCGAATGGGGGAGAAAAGGCTGCTGGGCTTAGCAGGAGGTTCAGACCGGGACCATTTCAGAGAGTGCTGGAGAGGGATCTCTAAGCACCCTCCACAGACCAAATTCCCTAGTGGGCTTTTATTTCTCCTCACAGATTTTGCAAAGCTCCTGAGTCCCACCCCCTTCAGCCCCAACCCTCCCAGAGCCCCCAAGCCAGGCTTACCCACCCTCGGGGTCTCTTCCTACACCCCCGAGGGATTAAGGGAAAGGGCAGATTGAGCTTTGAGTTCCAAAAGGCTTGAGAGAAAGCTGTCCTGGTCTCAGGCTCTGAGATTCTTAACCTGGGAAAAATGTTTTAGGGGCAGGCCTGGGAACGCAGATGGGTCAACTGAAAGAAAGAACGAACAGCTGGAGAAATGATTGTTGTTTGGGAGGGACCACCTTCTCTACTGAACTTCCCTTGCCTCTCAGGGCTCCTGTCCCTGCTGGCTCCCCTGCCTCTCACATTGCCCCTTCTCTGATTAGGGCTGCCCTGGCTGAAGCCCCAGCAGCCAGGTCCTGTCAGACCTAGATCTCAGCTCCTCTGCTCCCTTCCAGGGACACCCAGACTAGGAGCTTCCCGTCATCTCCCAGGGGCATGGCCCAGAAGGCACAAGGAAAAAGAGGGATATCTCAATTTAAGGCCTGGGCCGGTCATCCCACTTCCTCCCTGGGCTCCAGTTTCTAGTCCTCTCCCCACCTCAAACAAAGAAGAATTCAAAGGCCTTTTTCAGCCAGCAGCGACAGGCCATGCATTCTTGGTAACTACAATAAACACCAAGTGACGGAAATATGAGAGGTCCTTGGTACAATTGAGCAGCCTCCACCACCCCCTGGCCCTGACCGCCAGGAAAACCCTTTATGTTTGAGAATGAAACCCCTAGTCTGATACTGGTGGGCCTTCGATGGGCCCATCAGAGGGGGCATGGCTGCCTAACTGAGTAGAGATAGGCTTCAAGGGGTCTGCTTCCTCATCAAAACTGAACAAAAGACAAAAAAGAGGGTTCAAATATTCCAGGAGAGGCAGGAGGGTGCTCAGATCACTTAGCAGCGGGTATGACCCAGGAGGAAGGGTAAGGATTTGATGAAAGTGGGATCCAGACTTGGAAATTCTTTTCAGAAAAGAGGGCATGTGATGGGCATTGAGGAGATCAGGAAGGGGGATTCATAGGTAGAGTGGACAGGAGGGAGAAAGGCATGTGAGAACCCACCTTCACCTCCATCTCGCCCACCCGGGAGAAAAGACTTCTCAGTAAACCCCATTTAAAGGGAAAAGGCCTCTGGCCTGGGACTGGCTTCTTCTCATATCTAGGAAGTATAGCTTGGCTTCTGAGGGAACTAACATCGATTCAGTTCACTTCAAGCCTTTATCTGGGGCCAGTGTGTGCTAACTTCAGAGGATACAGAATAAAAAACATGGCCTGATCATCAGGGTTAATTAAAAAGCTTTCTGTGGCCGCTGGGGGGCCGGGTGGTGGCTCCCAGGAACCCATGTCTATGCCTGCCCACAAAGTAAAAGCCTGAAGTGGAAAGCCTGCTGTCTTTGGCCCCACAGTCTCAGGCTTCTCCAGTTTTGGAGAATCTGTGATCTGGTGCCTCACTGGCCTTGCCTCAGTTTCCCTGTAAAGGAATGACTTGATCTCCAGGGTCTGTTCTGAAACCCTGTTTATCTGCACATTGGTCCAAGGGGGAGGAGGGAAGCAAAGTCACATGAAATGTCATTTTCTCTGCCCCACAGCTCAGTCCTGGCTTCTCCTGGAAGCCTAGCAGCCCTGGCTGCAATGGAAGGAGCAACAGACCGGTCCGGGGACCTAGGTCTGAATGCCCCTTTTGCCATTTAGCCTGGGCACCTCTCAGGCCTCACTTTCCCTACCTCACAGGAAGGGGCCCCCAAGTGAAAGGCAGCCCAATGACCCAGCTCGGCCACCCTGGAACTTGATCCCACTAAGCTGCGCCTTCCTCAGCTGTAAACCTGGCACTGCCTGCCCCGTAGCTGCACCTATGCTCCCAGATACCGTCCCATTCACACCAAGCCCCTCGCAGGCAGGGGCGCAGGAGCAAGGGCGTAGAGGCACGGACACACACGCACGGACACACAGGCACCGGTGCACACACAGACAGGACGCTACAGGGGTGCAGGTTCAAGGGGCGCACGGGGACAGGCAGCTGCACAAGCCCAGCTCCCCGCGCGCGCGCCCATTCCCCAGCCCAGCACACACTCACCGCGGGGGGCTCCCTGATGGCCCAAGCGCTAGCCCCCAGCCCCCGGCCCGGCCCGGCCCAGGCTCCCGGCAGCTGCTCTCGCCGCCACAACTCGGAAGGCCGGCGCCCCCTCCCAGGGCCGGGGTCGCGATCGGCAGCCGGGCACCGCGTTCTGCGGCTCTCACACCCTCCTCTGGCCCGCGCCCCCCCTGCCCGGGGCCCGGGAGCTGCGGGCCAGGGAAGGGAGGGCCGGCCGGCCGGAGGGAGGACGCTGGCTGGGCTCAGCCGAACTTCCCCAGTGGGGTGTGTTCTGGCTGGGAAGGGAGGGAGATGTGCCCCGCGCGTGTGCCTGCGTGCCTGTGTGTGCGCGTGTATGAACACAGGGGAAATCGCTGGTGGAGGGGTGCGTGGCCCAGGCTCCTTCCCTCCCTGGGCACGCCACCTCCTCCTCCTCCGCCGCCGCCGCCGCAGCTGCGGTGTGACGGTCTGCCTGGGGGTCGGATTTGAGAATGCCAAGTGCCAGGGAGAGGGAGACGTGGAGCCAACCCTAGAGGGTGGCTAGGTTCGCCAGCCGCTTGCCAGCCTCGGGAGTGCATACAGTCAGTAAATCTACCAGCGAAGGTGGATCACCTCGTTGAGCATTTATTAAGCATTTATTAAGCCAGGTACTGGGCGGACGCTGGGTGTCAGTAGTCCGCTGCGAGTCAGGCTCCGTGCCAAGCGTGGGACGGGGCCCCCGCCTGCCCGGAGCTCCCATCATGCGTGGGGGTAGGGAAGGTCGGGCTCGGGGAAAAGGGTCCCGCGGTTGCCACGAGCCGTGACAGGGCCGGCCCAGCCTTAGCCTGAAAGGACAGACCCGGACGGTCACATCCTCCCTAGACGGCTACACGCGTGTGCGAGAGCGTGTGTGTAACGCACAAGTGTCAACTGCAGAGGGGAGCGAGAGCTGTGCTTGGCTCACGGTGGGGGGAGAAACCCAGGGGGACAGCCCGTAGCTCCCCTTCTCCTGGAAGGGTTGGGGAGTCCAGTGGTTGAGGGCGGCAGGAAGGCTCCCGGGCCAGGCACGGGGAATGTGGAGGGTCCTAAAGCAAAAGACCCGAAGGGACAAGCGAGGCCCGAGGGTGCCAATGGGGAGCAGGGGCGGGGGCGGGCGGCGCCCTCAGGGGCGGGAGGAGCAGTCAGAGCCCGGGAAACAAAGGCGGCCCTGGAGTCCGATGGAGTAATGGAAAAACCCAGCCAGGGCCTCGGGGGACTGCGGGTAGGGAGGAGGAGGAGAGAGGGGGAGGGGAGGAGAGGAGAGAGGAGGGGGAGGGGAAGAGAAGGGGCGGGGCATGGAAGGACAGAGAGGAGAAGGGAGGAGGAGGAAGGAGGGAAGAAGAGGGGATGGAAAGACTGAGAAGAGGGGAGGGGTGTGGAAGGAGGAAGGGAGGGAGGGGGAGGGGAGAGAAAGGAGGGGCGACCAGGAGGGAGGCTGGAAGGGGAGAAGGTTGTGGAGGGGGAAGGGGGAAAAGAGGGGGACGGGAGAGAAGGGGCGGGGCCTGAGGGAGACAGGAAGGAGAGGAGAGGCCTGGAGGGGGTCAGGGCGGAGGGAGGAGGACCAGAGGAAGGGGAGGAGAGAGGGAAAGGGGAGGGGGACCTAGGGGGGAGGGAAGCTGGGGGAGGCGGGGCCGGGATCGAGGGGGCGGGGTCGAAGTTGGGGAGCGGGAGGAGCGAGGGGGAAGGACTGAGACGAGGGGGTGGATGCTGCCCCTCCCAAACAAAGGCTGGGAGCCAGGCCGGGGTCCACCCTGGGCCCTCCCACCCCCAGCCTTGCACCCGAACTGGAGTGTCCGGGGCAGAAAGGAAGAGCTTGTTTGTGACGGGCTGGAGAAGCTACAGCCCGCAGCCTGCCAAGCTGGGGCTGGGACGGAGCTGGGGAGGCCGGGGAGCTCACTCCCTCGCATCTGTGGCTCGCCAGGGCCTCACCTTGCACGCTGCTAGCCACAACCTGGGCTGCCGGCGTTATTACCCCTAATGTTGCAGATGAGGAAACGGATCCAAGGAGGAGAAAGCCTGGGCGCCCAAGTCAGAGGGCTGGGTTCTGGGTTCCGATGCTGCCCCTGCTTCTTCCTGCCTGTGTAGCCTTAAACTGGGCGCCCCTATCTGGGCCTCAGTTTCCTCATCTGTAAAATGAGAGGGTTGAACTGGGGGGCCTCTGAGGTCCCTGCCGACTCCAGATCTGAGTCTCTCGGGGGCACGGTAAGGAATGAGAGCTGGGCTTCCAAGCCAGGCGATCACCTACGGGCCTCACTCCTAAATCAAAGTGTCTTCCAGTTCCCAAACTGGAATTCTTTCCATCATCTCCTGGCTTTCTCTCAATAAGAAAAGGTAGTGCACGGATTAATTATCCCCATTTTACAGGTCAGCTATGGTGGCCCCCAGCTCCTCAGTGGCAGAGGCAGGTCTGAGGACCACCCCAAGTTCAGCAGGGTCTGCCTCTGTTGTAGTCCCACCAAGGGATCATCCAGCTGCAGAGAGGCCTGGCTTGTTCTCGGAAGCTCTGCCAAACAGCTGCATATACAGGAATCTGGCACCCAGACAAAATGCCTCTGCCCAGCAGCACCCATCCTGGGCGTACAAGCATGGGAGGGGGTACCAATGACAGATTATCTGCTTTTCTAATCCCTCGACTGTGTGGTCCCTGCAAGGGGTCACCCTCCTGTTAGACTTGTACTCAAAAACCTTCAATAGCTCCCTATCACCTACCAGATACAAATGAAGCATTTTATCCTCAAATTTAGGGTCATCCAAAATCTGACTCCCACTCACATTTCCAGACATTCTACTTAATATATTTAAAAATTATTTTTTAAAAAGAAACTCTGAGCTCTCTCCAAATTGGCTGCATGGCCATCTCTGCTTTTCTGACCACATTCCCATCATTCCCTGGGCTTGTAATGCCCTTTCCTCCCCTCTGGAAACCCCAGCTCAGTTGCCACTTCTGCCATGGAGCAAGGCCTGAGCCTTTCCCATCTGGGCCTTGGGGTCCAGCCTGATGATAGTTCTCCCTATTTAACCTGACCCAGACTCTGGCCATCTGAAAGCTCCCCCCCCCCCCCCACGCACACACTTACTACTCCTTCTTTGGCCCCTCCAATCATCAATCTGCCTCACTACGGCTCGGAAGAACTGGTCAGTCCCTTGTCCTGTGGGCCCCCCCATTCTTGTCATTACCTGGGAACTCATCTATCCATTAGAAGGTAAGCTTCTTGACTGGCAGGGACGAGTTTGCTGTTAGCCCAGTGCTTGGTATACAGTAAGAGCTTAATCAATGCTGTTCATTCATTGCTTCACTCAGTGTGATTTCGGTCCCTCCAGACTCTTCTAGTACAACTTGGGTTGTGAACGGGCCCCGTAATGGCTTGTTCTGTTAGGTCCTGCCCAGATGGAGAGGCCTCCAATGGGGACCAGGTCATGGATTCTGATGACTGTCTTCAGGTGAGCAGCCTGGCTCCGTTCAGACAAGCTGCAGCTTGTCCTCTGGCAACTTTATCCCCATGATGGATTGGCCTTGAAGGGTGGGTTAGGAGGGGTGGTGACATCGGCCTTCTTTGTCCTTCATTCTCCAGGAGAACCTGGATGGCAGGGAAGGGCTGCCGCTTTGCCTCCAAAATACCTGTGAATTGTTTCTTTCTGGCTGCTTGTTTGGTCTCCAAGCCAGTGAAATTAGGCATCTCTGAAATAATGGAGTGTGTACTAGGTACATGGAGACAGATGCTACCTTCAGGGTGTTTACAATCCAGCAGGAACTGCTACTTTTGTCAATCAGTCTATAAGCTTTTATCAAGTGCTTACCCTGGGCCAAGGTTTGGGAATGCTGACACCCAAGGGAAACCAGTCAGCCCTGCCCTCCTGGAGCAGCTAAGTGATCAAGGGGCTGAGGTGAGAGGGGAGGGCAGGACAACCAGGCAAAGGCGTGAAGGTGTGGCAGCAAACAGGTGGGTTGGGAAGGACTTTAAAAGCCCAACAGAGGGCGTCTGTTTGATCTTAGAGGCAAAGTGGAGCCACAGGAGGTTATTGAGCAGAAGAGTGATATGGACAGAGCTGTCCTTGAGGATTCTCTGATATCTCAGACAGAATTTTGCATGGTCAAAGGTAGTAAGGCCCACAAGATGGACACAGGGCACACCTGGGCAAGGTATGAGGAAGGACCAGAGCATCAGGAGGCAAAGGAGGAGGCAGGTGGGGGGGGTTGGCCATTACCAAGTGACTCTTCAGGCAGGGCCTACCCATCCATCAATCAGCTGATCCACAGACATTCCTTAAGCACCAGGAAGAGAGCAGGCCTCAGAACCTTGAAGGCCTGGGTTTGAGTCCCTGAGTGACCCTAGCAAGACACTTAATCTCCCAGTGTCCAGGCCATTTTTAAGGTGGTTAAAGAGAAGTGTCTCTGCTGCATTGGTAGAAGGACTTTCCTTATGGGGAGTTTCCTGTACCAATAAAATTGAAGATCTGGTCCCTAATCCTGTGTAATGACCCCTGGGAGTACAAAGAGTGTCCTCAGACTCAAAGAGTTTATAGACTATTGGGAATGGGGGGGGGGAGGTGCTGAAGTTAAATTAATCAATCAGTTAATAAACAATCATTATTTACTGAGTACCTACTATGTGCCCTGCAATGTTAAGCCCATTGCAAGTATCATCTGATTTGATCCTCACAACAATCCTTCGAGGTAGGTGCTGTTATACCCCTTTTACAGTTAGAGAAACTGAGGCGACCAGCAAGTGCCTTGCCCAGGGTCACCCAGCTAGCAAGTGTTTAAGGCTTGATTTGAACTTGGGTCTTACTGATTCCTAGGGATAGCTGTAGAGACCAGAACCCTATTCATCCCAGAAGCCTCAAAGATGTGGGCAGCCCAGGAAAGAACCCTTCTCCTTGTTGGCTTGTCCTGCTCTGGGGGCCTTTGGATGGTCGTTTGGCTGAGGGCAGTGGGAGTGGAGGCACACACGTCCTATGAGATAGTGTGAGCAGAGATGATTTCCTTTGGGGCTGGATGGATGTCAGTCGATGGTCATCTGGCTTTCAGGGACTTGGGATGTGTGAGAAGGACTTTGATTGAGCAAGAAGGGACGTGCCAGGGTTGGGGACACAGGGCTAGACTCAGCTTCCTTCAGGGCTCAGGCACAGGCTGAGTCCAATTGTCCATGTCTTACAAATGGGAGAACTGAGTCTCAGAGAGCAGAAGTGATCTGGTCAAGGTTACATGGGGAGCAAGGGGCAGAATTGAAATTGGAACCCAGGCCCTGGGTGGACAAATCCAGTGTTCCTCCCACTGCTCCCTGCTGCCACCTACTGTCTTGCTCAACACACAGTAGGTGCTTCATACATGGCTTATTGACTTAACCCAATCATTTTGGAAGGTAAGAATTGGCAGGTCTGGGTTTGCATCAAGATAGGGAATTCCAGAGGTGGAAATTCCCTTTACTGGTACATATTAATGACTCATCCATAAATCTAGTTATAAGATCATAGCTTTAGAGCAGGAAGGGACCTGAGACATTATCTGATCTAAATCTGTCTTCTTACAGATGAGGGGACTGAGGCCTAGAGAGGCTAACTAAGCAACTCTAGCCCTCTCAAAGGGTGCCAGAGTCACATAGCCTATAGAAGTCAGAGGTCAGGACTGGAACCCAGACCTTCCTGACTCCCCCCCCCCCAATCCCTCACCTTCTCCTGGCATCCCTTGGCCATCAGTTTCCCTCACCCCAAGAGGCTCACAGAACCACAGATCTAAAAGGAGGCGAGCCAACTCCATCTGACAAATTAGTACACTGAGGCAGAAATCCCAGTCTGGGCGAGCATCTGTCTCATCTTGCTCCGGATAGAGAGGCTCATCCCTCTGGATTGCTCTTGGGCAGGTCACTGGGCCTCGGTTCCCTCATCTGTAAGCGAGGGGCTTGGGTTACAGGCGTCCCCTGAGCACACATTCAGACTCCATCCCCAGCCACTGATTGCCACCAGGGTCTTGGTTCCCATTCTCATCCAGCATCAGGCTTTTATCAGCAGCCTCTGGGAAGGCTGGGGGTTAGGCAGGAAGCCTAGTCCCTAGATCACTTCTCCCACTTCCCAGTCTCTCAGGAGGGGGTGGGCTCCCTGTGGAGAACAGCAGAGCAACCCTCCACCCCTGGAGAAACCTCCTGGTCCAGCCTTGGTCCCCTCCACTGCAGTGTTAAGTTGTGGTGCCATCTGGTGGCCAGCGCTGGCACTCACAGGGGCGGGGCCAGGGGCCTGGGCTGGCCATGGGGATTTCTGGGCAGGGGAGGGGGAGCTTTAGGGGTCTCCAGCCATCTCTGGTGCCCGCTGCTCCTCTGATAAAGCCCCTTCCCCTCTCCAAACCGTCAGTCAGGCAAGGATGAAAAAATGTTTCAGCCAGCTAACAATCACTTGTTAAACACTGTGTGCCCTTGCTGTGAGGGATACAAAAACAACTAAGATCCTGTTCTTGCCTTCAGGGAGGTGACAGTCTAGGTGAAGAGATGGGATCTACACGTTATTTGGAATTAGAATTTTTTTCAATTTGGGGAGGGATGAGCACCACAAACTGAGTCTGGAGCGAGCACATTGAGGCATGAAAAGAGTGAGTGGAGGCAGATAGACCCTTGACAGCCTTGGCAATTCAAGTCGGGGAAAGGGAGGGGAAGAAAGGAGAAGCTCCAGCCAGCGGCCATGGAGTGGGGTCTTATTTTGATTGGTCAGTCTGGCCAACCAGGTGCTAAGCCTTGTTAGTTGTCTTGAAGGACACTGGAGAACATTATGGCAGCTGGGTGCCCTCTCCCATATGGGGCTTCCAGAAAAGCTGCGCCAGGTTCAAGGTACTCTGTGGGTTTCCATCTCCTCAAAATCATGGCCCAGGAGCCCCCACCAATGTGTTTCCTTTTACTAGTAAGCCAGAAGATAGTTCAAAGCAAAGGCATTTCAGTAGTGATCAAACGATGCTGAGGGATTTCAGGTGCAGTCAACACCCTCTAAATTTGTCATTCTGGCTCAAAGTCCTAGTCACCCTGCCCTAGTTATAGCTGTTATGATATAACACAGTGCCTAATACAGCTCACTTGTACACAGTGAACACTTAAATCGACTAATCACAAAATATCACAGAACTTTGGAATGGAAAGAGACATCAGTGGACATCAAATACAAGGAACTCCTGGACATGAGTCCCCTCTACAAGCTCGCCAATGAGCAGCCACCCCACTTCTCATTGGAGTTCTTCCCCAAGGGCAGCCCAGAGCCTCCTTGTTGTTAAAGAGGTCTTCCCAACCTTGAGCCCAAGTTGGCCTCACAGATAGGTCCCCCTCAGCACAAACAGTTCTGCCCTCTGGGGTCAAGTAGGGCTACTTTAACTCCTCTTTCCCCAGAACTGCACAGACCAAGCATGAAAGGAGTGGGAACCAGGGTTTCAAGAGGTTAGAGGAAAAGGAGAGACATCTGTGGGCTAAGGCTATCACGGAGGACTTCATGGAGGAAGTAACTTGGGAGCTTTGGGGAAAGTACAGAGAAGCCCCCGAGAGAGGAGGACATCCTGGGAAGCCTGGAGGGTCAGATTGTGGGGACAAGGAGACCAGTCTGACCAGAGCAGGAGGAGATTAAATGGCGGGCAGAACGAATGGCCTCTGAGGAGCCTTCTGAATCTACTCTCCTCACGCTCTGGTTTTATTTAGGTCCAGACTTCTTTAAGTCAATCAATGGTTCACTCTGACCCAAGCAGGAACTCTCTCTACTCTCCAAACACAAACATTCTTGGGGACCTCTGGAAGCGCTTGAGAAACAGGGTCAGCCAGAACACTTTATTTATTTTGGCCCAGGCTGGGAAAATCCAGCGGCAATAAACCAGGTGCCTCCCTGGTTTCTCTGGGGACTCTTCAGGGGCAGTAACTGAATTCTAAGGCAGTGGAGCTGTGTGTGGGCTGGGGTCCCCCTTCTGGACCGAAGGCTTCTCCTCCTTAAAATCTAATCAACAAGCAAGTTGTTCAAAAGTTTCACTGAGACCTTTTGCTTTTAAATTATGGTTGTTTCTGGATATACTCCACCCCCCACCCTATGAGCCTTGTTACTTTCTAACAAGACTGAAAATAATTAAGCAAAATCAATCAGCATTACACACCCATGGTCCTTCCTCCACCTTTCAAACAATTGGATTATGGGCAGGAAGCTGTGGAAGAACGTGTTCCTTTGCTTTGGGCCCAGATTGGTCCATAGAATCATACACTGCCCAGCTTCCTATGGATGCCAAGGGCTGGAGACACAAGACCAACATCTAGAATGAGCCCTTCCCTCAAGGAGCCTCTCCAGGGAAGGAACATCAAATCTTCCAGTCTTGGAATTCTGTGACTTCGACATGGAGCCCACCAGCCCTTCGAGGCTGCCAGCCTCAGGCCAGGCCTGGAGGACCAGGGCCAGGCCCCAAATAGGAATCGATAAGAGCCTTGGGCTAAATTTCCTTCAAGCCATTTGCAGACAAGTTTGCAAAGGAGAAGAAAACTCCCTTGCTGTGAGCATCTGAGAGGAGGAGTTTGATTCCAGAAGATTCTCCTGCTCCAAAAACACCTCTGGGTTCATTCATGGGCCATGGTGTCAGCTTCCCAGGCCAACATGGCCCCAGGGTGAGTCCATCTGTCCATCCTGCCTGATGAGAACCTCTTCCTGAAGCACACAGGCTCCCCTCTCATCCTGAGGCATGCTGGTCCTGGCCTCTTGTCCATGGCTAGATCTGACCAGCCAGCTGTCCAGCATGTAACCAACCACCTTTGGCCTGATGAAAGATGTGAACATGGTGGCAATCCTGACCACCCAGCTGAGTACCATTTCTAACCGTGGACACCCCGATTTTGATTTTTTGGCTTAACCACCAAACCTTCCTGTATAGCCGGTGGCCCCCATGTCGGCCCAGCTGCTCTCACACCCTGGGATCCTGGGGCTCTCTTCGAATTTCATTTCCTTTTTCCTTTCCAAAGGTTGGCTAGACTGCAGAGTTAAGTTCTTGGTTATGAAATGTAAACAGCATTTTAAAAAATAAAGTAAGCTTCCTGAGGGCAGGGCCTGATTCATTGTCTTTGTGTGCCCAGTGCCTCAAACATGGTAGGTGCTTCCTAAAGGTTTGCTGAATGATAGGCTTCACTGAAATCTTGGTCAGATGCCTGAGGGTCGGTCTTCAGGGGTGACCCTGGCTCTGAACAGTCCGGCTGGTGTCAGAGGTAGGATTTGAACCCAGGTCTGGCTTCCTGACTCTGGAGGCCAGCTCTCTATGCACCATGTCATTGACCAAATAAATGTTTTTGAGACTCCACCCTTGATGAGAGCATGAGCAGTGATTTTTAAAACTGTTCAGAGAGAGCCTCATACCTTTGGGAGGCAGCAAGGTAGGCTAGACCGGAAACAGGCAAGACCTGAGTACAAATGTGACCTCTGGCATTTAGGAGTTGGGAGACTTGCGACTTTGCCTCAGTCCTCTCAACCATAAAATGGGGATAATCATTGCGCCTACATCAGGAGGTAACATTTGTAAAGTGCTTTGTCCAGTTCCTGGCAAACAGTAGGCGCTAAAGAGATGCAGTCTGGCAGAGAGGCCCCCTGTGCTGTCTCCTGCTGCTTCCCCCTCCCAGGGCTCAAGCCTGGGCTCATGCTCCCTGGGGGCTGGGAGATCCCGGGACTTACTCCTGGCCTGAGGTTCTGTGTTCTAATCCCTCCTCGGCCTTGTGGCTAAATGGTGAGGGGATAGGTCTTTGTACCCTGGCCTCAGAACAATGGCTTCTGCCTGAAGCCTCTGCTGAGCCGATTGCTGGCCCCACATGACATCTGGACAAATGAGCTGGAGCTCGGGCCATTCCCCTCCCTGTGCCTCAGTCTCCTCACCTGCAAAATGAGAAGGGTGGATCAGAACAAAACCTGGGCACTCTTAAGGGGCCTGTGGACTTGGATGGAGAGAAAATATATCCTTATTTTCACTGACCTTTAGTTTCTTTTGTGTTTAATTTTACACATTTGAGAACCCACTTCTGAGAAGGAGCCTCATTGCCATAGGGCAGGGAGGGCAGCCTCCTCCCCCAAGTGCTTCAGAGCCCTGGTCTAGGTTAAGTGACTTACCCAAGGGCACACAGCTAGTGGGGGGGGGGGGGTCCTTTGACTCAATGCTCAGGGTTCTTTCCACTGCCCTGATTCAGGGGATTCCTTTCAGCTGAGACCTTTGTCTACATGGATACAAGTTGTGTTCCCCACTCCCCAATAGAATATGACCCCTGGAGGGCATGGATGGGCTTTTGTCTGTCTGCTGATTCTTGAGGCCTAGGACAGAGCCTGGCTGAAGCAGACACTTGAATTGAGGCCAGTCAGCCATCCCTTTTAGACATGGCCAGAGTTCAAGAGAGCCAGAGCTGGGACCATCGCCCAGGGCTTCTAATCGGAAATCATCCTGAAGGACTCCACTGGGCAGTTCCCATGACCCCTGAGGTGATCCCTAGCTCAGAAGTCAGCGATCCCAGGTGTCCACAGCCTTCTTTTGAAATATCCCATGTGCTCTGAGATCTCCGGATGAGCTGTGAGCCTCAGAGGCGTGAGCTTAGACCCCATGGTCTCCTGACTCCAGACACCCTCCTACAGCTAGAGAAACTAAGGCCAAAGGGCAAGAAGAAGGGACTAGAGGTTAAGCTGACGGGCTTAAGCCACCTTTCAGAGCCCAGAGCCTCTCCTGGGGGAGGGTGGTCCATCACCTTCTTGTGGCCCAGCTTAAAAGGTACCCTCAGGGTCAGACCACAGCCTGGGCAATTGTGTCCTGAGTCTGACCAAGGCCTTCTGGGAGGGCGGAGGGGGGGGAGCGGTCAGGGAAACTGTGCTTCTCCCAGAGACACAAATAGCTCTGGCCAGTTGCCTTGGGAACGGAGCCTGACTGACTTTATGTCACAGAATGGTTTCCCCAGCAACCAGCCCAGATTACCAGGTGTGCCCTCTCCCCTCCCTCTGGGCCCGTGAGTGAGGTCACCGTCGCCATGGAGATTGTGGGGGCTGAGCCGGGAGCTCAGGCTTGGGGGGCTGTCCCAGTGAGCCTGCCAGCCTGGGGAGGGGGGCCCAAGGGGGTGGCTGAGGGCGTGGCTCTGGGCAAAGCTCCCATTCTCCCTTGCCCTCTCTGCCCAAGCATCACCAGGCATCACCTTGGGACCGAGCAGTGGAGAGAGTGCTGGCTGGCTCTGGAGGCAGAGGGACTGGATGCAAATCCCACCCTGCCCCTGACAATCCCTAACTGGGTGAACTTGGCCAAGTCACCTCCACGTGCCTCAGTTTCTGAATGGGAGGGTTTTACATGAGAGGCAGCATGGTGTCTTGGCCGGCAAGGTTCCGGTCCAGATCCCACCCCAAACACTCACTAACTAGGCCTCAGTTTCCTCATCTGTAAAACGAGCAAGTTGTATTGGAGGCTCTCTTAATCTCCCTTCCAGCTCTCTGTCAGTGATGTTAGGCTCTTTGGAGGCCCCCCTTTCGGCCCTAAGTCTGACCTTCCTCATGGGTGGTGAAGCTGGGACCCCCCGATGGGAAGGGGCCTTTCATGCTGAGGCTCCCAGGCTGGCCCCAGTGCCCTCCCTGCTCTCATTCTAAAGACAAGCCTGGCATCTGCGGCAGGGAGGAGCAGCGGAGCCAGCGGCGTCCATTCCCTCCCTCCCCTAGGGCTGCCCTCCCGGCCGCCTGGCCCGCTGCTTTCTCTAGGTGCCCTCCTTCTTTGCTCCAGGCCCTGGTTCTCTTCCAGGTACCTCCCTTGGCTACAAGCAGGAGCCCCTCGGCCTGAGGGCGCTTCACAGCCCCCATCCCATCCTGCGCAAGGATCTCTCTCCCTCCCTGTCCCTGAGGCTCCCGGAATTGGGCCATGGAGTGGGGGAGGGCCCTGTGGGCCCCGCCCTCTGCCTCCTCCCCCAATGCCAGCGCTTTCCCCCTGCCCCCCACTCCCTCCTGTTATTTCCATTCGACCTTGTGCGTTCTCCTCCAGGGACTCCTTCCAACGATCTTCCCAGACTCAGATCTGCCGTTCCAGCTGTTTGTGGGGAAGGGGGAAGGGGAGGAGAGGGAGGGGTTTGGAGTCACTTAGTACAGGCTGTCTGAGCCTTGCAACTGGGAGCCTCCGATTTGGGGAGGCATTGAGGGGCTGCACCTGTAACTGCATCCCCTTTAAAGGAAGAGGTGGGGGACCCCAGGCCCTCTGGCTGGTTTCTCTCCCACAGGCGATAGGAGCAGAGGGTGCCTGACTCCGAATGGGAAGGTGGCACGTGACTCCTTCCTGGGGAGGGAGCCTTTCCTTCCCTACCTGGCAATAGTCCATCTGCTATTGTCCAGCCTTGTGGCAGCACCCCAGACAGCTCCAGCACGTTCCCCCAGCCCTTCATTCCCCCTCCTCATTCCTTCTTGGAGGGCCAGGCTAGGTCACCGGCCATGCCAAAGGGCATGGCTTGGCCTTTCCAAGAGTATGGTTTGCTCCAGAGCCCAGTGGGGGATGTTCTGGCCTCTGACCCACTCCCCTTTGCCTTGGCCTTGGGCACCAGAATTCCTAGTTACAGTTCTACAGTCAGGCTCCCATTCCCATCAGCAGAGGGCCAAATCTGGGTGGGCATCTGTACTTGGAGACCTGTAGAGACAAGTATTACATAATCAATAAAATAGAATTCTTTATGGACAAATACAAACATATTTACAAGAATATTATTTATATAAATAACTACATCTTATATGGATATATTTTACATAGGTACATTACATATAAAATAGCCTGGATTCCATAAATCTTCGAGCCTCCCAGGGAGTACATTGGGGTAGGACAGTGGCCTGAGCCTCAACTAGAACCGAGGCCACCAACCTGTATAGAAGGATCCCTGCAGGCTGCTTAGTGACTTAGAAAACCACAGATTAACATTATCTATGTTCTAATGAAGTTTTATTTCTTTTGTTCCCCATCTGCCAATTCTGTTTGAACCTGAAGGCTGTTCCACCTGCCTGAGGGAGGTTGATCTTCCTGTGCCAGAAAATCCAGGTGAGAAACCACCTACTTCCATCTAGAACTAACTGTCCACAGCCCTGAGAGATAGGTTCAGTGACTAACCCAGGGTCACACATCCAAGATGGGGCACAACAGAACTGGAGCCCTCTCCTGCTGAGGGGGCAGAGTTCCCTCCAGCCATCATGCCGGACTGTTTCTCACAGGAAAAATCAATCCTGAATGGCTGACTTTGTTTTTAATAGGAATAGTAAATGAGCTGGAGAAAGGAATACCAAACCCCTCTAGGATATTGGCCAAGAGAATCCAAAGAGGGGCAAGAAGAACCAGACAGGCCTGCAGAATGACTGAGCGACAACATGATCAGAGTAATAAGATTAAGGAGACAAATAAGTGGTAGAAAAAGCAACAAAAGTCGTGGAAATCCGAAGTGTGTTATCCATCCAGTCCTGCTGGAGGAATACTTTTTTCCCACTGACTTTCATTAAGGATAACATTAGCATTTATTTAACACTTTAAAATTTGCAAAGGTCTGTACACATATACCATTTTATCCTTTCAATAACCCTGGGAGATGCTGCAACTGTCACCAAGGGACAAATGGGGAAACTGAGGCAGCTAGCAGTGCAGTGACTTAGCCAGGGTCTCACAGCTAGGGTAGGTCTGAGGATGGATTGGAACTCAGGTCTTCCTGACTCCGAGCTCAATTGTCTATCTCCAGCTTGGCAACTTGACTAAATTTCCAAGCTGGACAGGAATTAATCCCAAGGACGCAAGATTGAGGAGGGAAGGAATTTGCACAAGGTCCCATAGGCCGCTCGTGCCGGGGCCAAGGTGCCAGCTTCATTCTCTACCACACTAGAAATGCCAGGGAATGTGATCACTTTGACTCTTAGTAAAAACCTCTTTAAATGCAGTGGGTCTTTGAGACCAGTATTTAAAAGGAGATGGTAACATTTTGAGAGCTCTTATTAGCCAGATCGGTGTCAGAGCAAGGGCTTTGGATGGGTGCCCTGAGACCTTGCCAGGATGATAGGGATCAGGGATTTCTAAGGTCCCTTCACCTAGCCTAAAAGCCAATAACTCCATGATCTCAGATCTCAAATGTTAGGCCAAGCCGTTCTTTACAGTGGTTAACAGTGGAAAGAGTAACAGATTTGGAATAGGACATGCAGCCCAAATGCTAGTGGCCTTGGACAAATCACTTCTCTCTGGGCCTCAGTCTAAGCCTTAGAGTGATTGGCTGTTGCTGCAGAGAAGGCCTGAGCCTCCTTTCTGACCAGGTAGGGGAAGTGCCAAGGTGCCACACCTGGGCACTCAGGGCATGAGTGTTATAAAGAGGGCAGAGACTGTCTCCATCCCATCCCTTCCCATCTTGGCACATTGTCTTGCCTCTGTCACTGGCCATCGGTAAAAAGTGAGGGAATATCTCTATACCCCTGGGGTAGTGACACAGCCCAGGATCATAGACAGGCCAGTGACTTGAGAGGCAGCTCTGGCCTTCTTCCTTCTCCTTGAGAGGAGCTGAGTGTCTCCACCATCACAGGTATCTGCTCTTCTCTTCCTGTTTCCTCTCAATTAATTAATTGAGTATTAATTAATGCCCTTCTAGGGGAGCTGCCCCCTCTGCCCTCTGAGCCTGCTCCCTCTGGGCAGGTTTTTCTAGTCCCATAATAGGTTTCTAAGGTTGGATTCCTTTCTCCCCATCCTCAAGGACTGGGCTCACCATCTCCAGGAGCCATATCACAGTTTGGCAGAGCCAGCTGCTGGCTGCCCCGAGGGAGGCTCCCCCCACTTTGGGTACAATCAATTCTGTCATTTTCTCAGCATAGGGATCCCTCACTGCTTGCCTGGGGAACTGAGAGGACAAGTGACCTACCCAAGGTCATTCAGCCCAGATGTGTCAGGGATAGGCCCTGAACCAAGGTCTTTCTGATTCCAAGGTTGGTCATCTCTACACTCCACCCCGTCTTCTCCTATCTCTCTTTGCAACATTTTTTTCCTTTGCAACATTTAAAAAGGCTTCATTACTGAATGCTAAAATTGTTTTTACATGTAACTGGGGAAAAATAAAATACTAAATTAAAATAACTAAAAAGGCATCATCCAGACATTTTAAACCCCACGCCACCATATCATCCTTCAATCCACAACCGGGAAGGAATAATTTGATAGACAAGACAACAAAAGCTGTTGGCCCACCCAAGGAGCCGGGCCCTGACCGTGGCTGATCAGCCTCATTGTTGGCACAGGCTGATCACAGGAAAAATGACAAGGAGGGCAAGCTGAGTCAAAAAGGAAATGGCCCAGGTCGAAGGGTTCAGAAAACCTGGCCACTCTAAGTGCTGGCCCTCTGGGGTCCACATTCACTGAGGATTCAGTAAATTCCTAGGTCTTGGCCAGCCCCGTTTGTAACTACCGTCTTTCTGATGTTTCTGGGTCCCAGAATCATGTGCCCATTTCCGGATGAGGCCCTAGGTTCATCTACACCAGGGATTTGGGAACTTGCCCTGGGCCCAGCGGGAGGGCCGTCTGGTGAGGCACTGGAGCCTTTCTCACAAGCAAGTCTTCTTAAATGCAGAAAATTAGAATACACGGGATGGCAAGGCCATCAATCACATGGAAAGACAATTATTAACAGATGTTTAATATTTTAACACTTTAATGTTTAATAATCCAATGCCATCATTTTACATTAGGAGGAAGTCAAAATCCAGAGAGAGGAAGGACGTGGGCTGGGTCACCGAGCTCGAACACAGCTGGATTCCAAACCCAACCCTCCATCTACTAGGGCCATTCACCATCACCCCGGAAGGCAGGCAGCTCCCTCAACCCCATTTCACAACTGAGGCAGTTAAGAACCTTGAAGCATATAGTGCCTAGCCCAGGGCCACAAAAATGTGAGGTCACCGTCAGACCACCCCAATCTCCAGGGTGCTCCCACCACAATTCCCTGCCTCCCCTACACCAGGTCACTGCTTAGACCTGCTCACTCTACCTCCAAGGAAATTCTTTTGCCATCAAAGGGCAGATCTGTGTCCCGATAGCTCTGCTGGCAAGAAGCCTGATATTTGTTGCCTGGATCTTATGGGGAGGAGACTGTGGCAGGTGGGTTTAAGAACCTCTTGAATTTCCTTCATTAGTCTGTTGGGTCACACTCTGGAGGGAGCTAGCTGCTTTGTCTTCTAGGTCCCAGGAACCCGGGACACAGCAGCAGAGTAAAGGTCTGAAGGCCTAACCTCTGAGGACAGGAGGCCATCCCTCTGTGAAAGAGCTCAGGCCCCAGTCCCATGATGAGCTCGTCAGAGAAGACCCTTCCTGGGTGGCTGGCATGCCCATTAGTGACTGTTATTCCAGCCAAAAGGGTTTGGGCTGGCTACCAGACGTTGCCCAGACACGGAGAGCAGGAGGGAGCTGGGCAGTGTCGATGGCCCTAATGCCCGGCAGATGTCACAGGATGCCCCCGTTGTGAGTTGTGCTTCTTCAGTCATTTCACTCATGCCCCCGCCTGGGGTTTTCTTGGCAAAGACACGGGAGTGGTTTGCTATTTCCTTCTCCAGCCCATTTGACAGAGGAGGAAACTGAGGCAGAATTAAGTGGCTTGCCCAGTTCCTGAGGCCTGATTTGAACTTGTGTCCTCCTGACTCCAGGCCTGATGCTCTAGCATGAATCTGTGACAAGTGTTTGGAATTCTGTCCAGTGAATCTTTTGCCCTGGGGTAAGAGTGGGGTGGCTGTGACAGCGAGCTGGTCCTAGAACTCTGGAATCTCTGCATTGAAGAGAGGCAGAGAGAAAAAGAGTAGCCTGGGACATGGCTGGGGAGGAGGAGAAGGAAGGAGGGTGTTAGAGGGAGCGAGGAAAGCAAAGAAAAGCCTGGGAAAGTCAGCAGGGAGGACCTGGCAGCTTCCAACAGGCCCCACGGTCCTGTTAACCCAACCAGCCCAACCCGGCTCCTGGGGAAGTGGGATAGATGGGCCGGGAACAACGACCAGCACTCCGGTAGTGCTTTTTGTGTTGTTGTTGTTGCTGTTTATGCTTTTTGGAGGGCAACTGGGGTTAAATGACCTGCCCAAGGTCACACGGCTAGTAAGTGTGTCAAGTGTCTGAGGCCAGATTTGAACTTGGGTCCTTCTGACTCCAGGGCTGGTGCTCTATTTACTGCCCCACATAGCGACCCCCATAGTACTTCTAAGGCTTACAAAGGCCTCCCTTCTCTGGCAACAATGTGTGTGTTGTGGGGAGGACAGTGGTCCAAAGAGGCCAGTTCTCATTGCAGGCACAGTGGCTGAGCCTCTGTTTCTTCCTCTAAAGAAATTGCCTTATGGCATTAGGCTGAAACTCAGTCCCCTCATAGGCTTTCAGAAAAGGCAGAGGTCTTAGAGCCCACTGGAGCCCAATGCCCTCCTTTTGAAGGTAATACCAGAAAAGAATTTAAGCTTCTTTGATGGACAAAGCAAGGGACCTATGGCACCTGAACATCCAGCAAACATCTTAAACTTAGTATATTCACAATCGAACTCATGATCGGTCCCCCTGAACTCTCCCCCCACCTCTTACCTTCCCTCTTGCTTAGAGGGTTCCACCATCTTCCTGGCTCCTCAGGCTCTCAACCCAGGAATCATCCCTGAGGATGCCTCTCAGTCCATTTCTCACTGCCCCTGCCCCACCCAATATGGTGCCAACTTCACCTTTGGGTCTTCTCTGGAATTTGCCCCCTTCTGTTCTTAGACACTGGACCCACTCTATCACCCATGCCTTGATCACGACAATAGCTGCTGGGGAGTCTGTCTGTCTCAAGTCTGTCCCTACTCCAATCTACCCTCCGGTCAGTCACCAGAGTGATTTTCCTAAAGCTCAGGTCCAACCATGTCACTCCCATCCTCAACAGACTCTAGTGGCTCTTCCAGAATCAAATACAAAATCTTCTGCTTGGTATTTGACACCTCCCTAACCTGGCACCTTCCTGCCTTCCTAGACACATAGCGTTTGAGCCAGTAACACCAGCCTCCTGGCTCCTCCATCTCTCGGCTCTGGCAGTTCTCTCTGGCTGTCCCCCACGCCTGGAATGCTCCCCCTCCTCTGCTCTGACCACTGACCTCCCAACTAAAACCCTGCTTCCCCATCCACACCCCTTAATTCTAGTGCCTTCCCTCTGCTTATTATGTCCTATTCACTCTGTATATGGGGCAGTTAGGTGGTACAGTGGATAGAGCACCAGCCCGGGAGTCAGGAGGATCTGAGTTCAAATCTGACCTCAGACCCTTGATACGCTAGCTGCGTGACCTTGGGCAAGTCACTTACCCCAATTGCCTTACCTTCTGCCCTCAAGAAAGGAAGGAAGGAAGGAAGGAAGAAAGAAAGAAAGGAAACCAAAAGGGTTATGAAGAATTAGACATGGCTGAAAAGCAAGTAAACAAGAATCCTGTTTCTAGCTGGTTTGTGGGCCATCTCCCCAATAAGACAGGAAGCTCCTGGAGGAGAGGGAGTGGTTTCTCCCCCTCTTTGTATTGCCAGCACTTAGCCCAGGCACATAGTTGGCAATTAATAATTACTTATTAATTCACCCAAATTATCCAATTCAAGCCTGCTGGGGGAGATTCCATTATGCATTTTGGTAAGTGGGAGGCCAGGCGGGTCATGCTGAGACAGAGGCCTAGCTTGATCAGGAATGACTAGTTAAAAGAAGGGTGATGGCTCTGAGGGTGAGATCAGGGATCTCCGGCTCCCAACAGGAGACATTCTGAAAGCCTGAGGAATGTTGGCTGCTGGTGGGGAGGGGAGATCCCAGAACTAGGGAAAGTCCCTGGAGGTTTGCCATAAAGGGGAAGGAGATGGATGGACAGAAGGGAGTGGCCCCTTGCTCCTGGCTTCCCAATCAGTTCGTCTTCTTCTGCAGGCCTCTTTCCTTACAGGTGCTGCCAGTACCAGGCTGCAGCCCCTCTTCCCTGACTGCCTCTGGCTGTCTTTATTCACTCACATCTTATTTGGCCCTGCTGGGCCCCAAGCTCTTTGAGGCAAAGCCCCCGGCACTCCAAATAGGTCCCCCTAGATTGGGTGTTGGATAGATGACTCCCATGGTGTCCCCAAGCGATGCCTCACCAGAGTTCCAGAGAGCCCTAGAAAGAAGGCTGACTCTGGGCTCTCCCAAGCCCACTCCGGCTCCTGCTGCTCTCCCCGCCCCTCTCTCTTTCCCAGCCCTATCTAATTAGGAAGAAGGCCAAGTCTGCAGCTGTCTGCTCACCTGATTCAGTCTCAGGGCAGGCTCCCACCCCCGTCTCCCCTTCCCGGGCAATCCTCTGCTCTTGCCTGACAGGTTTCTCCAGTGAGTGGCCTAATGCCTTCTCACCTCACTCAGGTCTGCCCAGACCTTCCTCCTGTGTGGGAGTTTTGGTGCCATTTCCCCTGGGCAGCCAGAACCCCTGCTCCCTGCCCCCCAACCCCACTGCGGGACAAGGGACAAGGCAGGGGCTTAGAAAATAAACGGGCGTTGGTGATTTATTAGCTTGGTCTAAGGAAAAGAGGATGGGGGAGTGGATGACAGGAGGGCTAACTGATGGGCAGGCAAGCCAGCCACCTTGGCCCCCCCAGGCCCTGGGGGGGTCTTAGTTATTGTCATAGTTGGAATTATTCCTATGGGGAGAGATGCGGCAGGCTACAAAGTGGAAGGCAAAGCGAATCCCCTCGACGGTTCTTCTCTCTATGCTCCCCAACACCTGGCTCACTGTCTGGAGCACGGTGCTAGTCCCAGACAGCAAGCTGGAGGTCAGAACCTCACCAGCCTCACCAAGCAGGCTGGTCATGGAGCGCAGGACAGTCCCTGAGCCGTGCAGTACGTCGGTCACAGACGTGTGGCTGGCATCCAGAAACCCAGTGGCCGTGCCCATGGCTGTCTCTGTCCAGACCAGGATGTTTCTCAGAGAGTGGATGGGCCCTTCCCCACCCCCCACCAGACTGGTAATCGACCTCATGTAGCTGTCATTGTCACCATCACTGTCATCCTCTCCGAGCAGGTGAGTGCTAAACTGGAGGGTGGGAGGCAGGGGGGCCATGATTATCTGGCACACAGGGCTTTGCACCTCAGGGTAGGTGATGGAGTTGTGGGACAGGACAGTGGCCAGCTCAGGCACCAGCTCAGGCACCACCTCCCTCTCCAAGAAGAGCTCGCTCTTGGGAATGGGAGTGTCATCCTCACTGAGGTCCTGGCTTTTAGATAAGGGTAGGGCCTCTCCAGCATCCAAGAAGTCTTGAGATAATTCATTGTCACTCTGAGCGGGGTTCTGGTCTGCCTCGTTGCTGCCAGAAAAGGGGGTCACTTCATTGTTATCACTCACAGTGGTCTCAGGGTTTTCATTATTAGCGCCTGGGGCAGCTCCAGATGAGGAGCTCATCTATCCCCTCTGCCACTTGCAGGTGGTCTTGAGGCAAGTGGCCATGAACTTGTTGGGGGTCCTGGAGCCCAGCTGGGCTGGGCTCTTGCAAGCAGTGAGGTCACAGGGGCCAGGGGAGAGCTGGTGATGTCACAGGCACCAGGAGTAGGAGCCTGGTCCATGGTATGAGTCTGGAGATCTTCCTCCCAGGGAGAATCCCCAGGCCGCTGAGGCAAGGTACCTGAGTGGATTAGGCCTATCTAAAAGAAGGAAAAAATAAAAAATCAAGCCATAGAGCGAGGGGAGGGGAGTGGGAGATGGTGGGGTGGGGTGGGGTCTGAGCTCCCATCCAGGCTGGGGACCTTCTCCAAGCTGGAGTCCAGATTTCCTTCTCCTCTGCTTGTCCGATGAAGGCCTGGGGCCCATCCCTCTCCTCACTACTTTAGAAATCCAAGGTGGCCATTGCCACCCCATTGATCTCTAGAAGAGGGGAGCTTAATGATGATCCCTGGTGCTCCTGAGGAGGAGCCCCTTGGGCTAGGGCAGGGAGGGTTTACCTGGAGGCCTTTGAGATGAGTTCACCGTGGTTGGAGGGAATCTTCTACCTCATAGCCCTCCTATAACAGGGCCTCCAACCAATAGATCAACAAGCATGAAAGGCCTTCTTTCTGTGCCAAACAATGAGGAAACAAGAAAAAGGGAAAACTGTCCTTGCCTCCAAAGAGCTTGCAGTCTATGGGGGAGACTGTGTCACACAGCAAATAAGGATCTGAGGTTGCATTTGAACTCAGGTCTTCCTGAAGCCAGGCTTAATAGTCTCTCCACTGCACCACCTGGTGGATCTTTAAGGTGAGTGAGGAGAGAAGGAGCTTGGTAGTGGGTTAGTGGGAAAGACAATGACAGACATGCCTTCAGAACATCCCGTTACAGTGTCTGCTGAGCTGCTGGTGATTCCATTCCAGCTCCAGAGCCGGGCCTGGGTCTGCCTCTAAGATCTCTCTGGGAGTCACCTGCAGAAAGATGATCATTTAACCCAGAGGAGCTGGTGAAGTCACAAAGAGAGAGAGAGCATGTATAGAGAGGAGAGGAGGGCCCTGGGCCTCTGGGAACATCCCCAGTCAGGGAATGTGATATGGGTGAAAAACAAGGACATGGACAGAAGGAATGTCCTGGCGCCATGTTCGCCCCTTAGCCACAGCCTGGGAGATTTCTCAGACCTGTCCACTGACCCAGAGCTCTGGAACCATTAGGTCCTCCAAGCCAAGGTTCCTATGGCCTTCCCCAACTCAGCCACAAGATGCCATGACAGATATGGATCATGGGGGTCAGATCCTCTTCCCTTCCATCTGACTTTCCTGGTGATCTCATAGAGAATGCATTCTGGTTCTGGACAGGCCCATGGAAATGCTGCCCTTTGGGCCTCACGCCTCCCTACCCATCCCTGGTGCTGGACAGCCCCGTGGAAATGCTGCCCTTTGGGCCTCACGCCTCCCTACCCGTCCTGGTGGTTGCTGCAATATGGGGTCTGACATGGCATGACCCCTCCCCCTACACATACCCCTTTAGCTTACAATGGGGATCTCAAGGACCATCTGGTTCAACCTTGTCATTTTACAGATGAGGAAACCTCGGTCCTTAGGCTGATTTGTCCAAGGTCCCATGAGAGGAGGGTCCTCTGACCCAGACCCTATCCTTTATTTGCTGTACCAGTTGCTTCAAGGACACCAGGTCAGAGAGGGAGGGGCACTTTACTGGGGTCACACAGGAGTTTAGATGAGTCATCATGACTAAAAGCTAGGCTTCCTGCTTCCCAGGAGGTGTTACCTCTGCCAGCCAGGGAGGGGATGCTGCTGTCCCATGGCCAGGCCTTGGCCTCTCGATGACAGTCATGCCAGCCCTGATTCTGGCAGGGTGTGTGTACTCCAGGCATCCTAGATCTAAAGCTAGCAGGGGGACCTTGGAATCTGAAACTAAGGCACAGGGCTGTCAAGGGACTTGTCCAAGCTCCCCTGGGTGTGCAGTGGCAGAGTCAGGATTTGAAACCAGGTCCAGGAGTCAGAAGCTAGGGCCCTTTCCACCACATTGTGATGTAAACTGAGACCAAGGACTTTGGAGAACTCTCCATGGCCTCTTGTCCCAGAATGGTTGACAAGAAAGAGAAACCCAGGTACACTCAAGGATTCCACGATGGCCTGGAAATCAGGGTCCAGGAACAACCCATTCAGGGCTGGGCCCAGCCCCCACCTCCAGGATCAGACCTTTGTAAGGAGCTGTTAATGGGTGGGCTCAGTGCAGAGTGGTCAGTACATGCAGAGGGTGGGAAGAGCTGGACTGGGGCCGAGAAGCTGTGTGGCCACCCATGTGACCTTTGGAAGTTCTCCTCTGCCCATGATCGTGGCTGCCAAGGCCTTCTGGCGCTGTCTGTGACCCTGGAATCCTAAGGAGGGATGCTGTTGGGACTTTGTAAATGCCACAGTCAATCAGCAGACATTTATTAAGTACCTACTGTTTGATAGGCATTGGAGACACAAACACAGAAGTGAGATCAGTTCCTGCCTTCAAGCTTGCAGTCTAGCCAGGAGATGTAACTATTTCTATATGTATGTACATGGATATGTATACATACATATGTTTCTATATAATATATACAGGATAATTTTCAGGGAAAGGCACTAGTTAGCTTGGAGATCAGGAAGGGCTTTTTGTAGAAGATGGTGCTTGAGCTAAGCCTGGAAGGAAACTAGAGATCCTGAGAGGCAGCAGTGAGGATGGAGGGCATACCTGGCATAAGAGGCAGCCCAATGCAAAGGCAGGGAAGTGGGAGATGGAACACCATATATGAGGAATAATAGGAAAGATAGTTGATTGTACCAGAGTGTCTGATGGGAGAGGGGGAGTAAATCATAAAAAGGCTGGAAAAGGTAGGTTGGGGCCAGGCTGTGAAGGGCTTTAAAAGCCAGAGAAGAATTAGTGTTCAGTACTAGAGGTTCATATGAATGTTTGGACTTCCAGGAATTACTCAGCTGGAGAGGAATGCCTCCCCCCCCCCATATTAGATGCTATGGCCCCAGCAGAGCATTTCTCATAATGCTTTAGCTTTCTCTCTCCATCACGTTTTGTACATCTAGCCCTCTCCATCATGTTCTACTCAGACCCCACATCTTGTCACTGGACCCTTGGGGAGTTTGTCTCACAGTGGTCGCCTCCTTATCCCCCCTGGGACCACCCAGGAGCCTCCCCCTCTCCCCGGCCCAATCTGACTGGTCTCCTTTGCCCACCACACTTCTCTCAGCTGCCACTTTGGCACTCTGCTGGTCCGTCTGCTCCATGGATCTCCAGACACGGAACTGGGAGGGACCCTAGCAGTCATCTTGTCTGAGGCCCAGAGAGCAGATAGGACTTATCTGAGGCCACCTAGGTTCTCAGCAGCCCTTTAGATTGGAAGACTTCAGGCAGGTGATTCATCTGGGGCAGGGCTGGGCAGCCTGTGGCCTCCAGGCCACACTTGAGGACCTAGAGGGCCACGTGGGGCCTCAAGGCCAAAGGTTCCCACCCCTAGAGGAGACCCATAGGGTGGAGGGTGAAGGCAGGTGGCATGCTACTTCAGGGAGTTCCCACCTACCAGTGAGAAAGATTGAGCTGTTTTGGGGTCACACCAGGTACAAGGAGTTATAAAGCACTCTGCAAACCTTGAAGCACCAACAAAATGCCAGCTTTTACTTTCTAAATGTTTTTCAGTTTCTTCTCATTTTAAACTGGAAGGATCAAAGACTTAGGGATTATAGAGATCACCTAGAACAATCCTTCTCATTCTACCCAGAGGGAAACTGAGGCCCAGGGTGGTGAAGTGACCTGAGGTCACACAGGTAGTAGGAGAGAGTCAGAATTCAAACTCAGGTCCTCTGACTCAAACCAGGTAGGGACAGGTGATCATCCTCCTTTTCAAAAAGAGCTCACCAGCTTTGCCTCTGGGCATCATGTTAGAGCCATCCCACAGATGTCTCAAACTCATTACAAAACAGAATGCATTATTGTTTTCTCCAAATCCTCCCTCCTTCCTGGGATTCCTTTAATAGCCAAGGGCCCCACCAAGTCGCAGTCACCCAGGCTCACAGTTTGGATGCTATCCCCTGCCCCTTTTCTGCATGTACTTGAATCCAGTCTGATATTGTGTCTTCTCATCTCCACTTCAACAGCATCTCATGTGGACCCCTTCTCTCTACTCACATGGCCCCCAGCCTTCTCTGGACCATAAGTGTAGTCTCCTAAACGGGCTCCCCAACCCCCATCTCCACTGCTGTGCTTCCTCCACTGATGCCAAAGAGATCTCCCCAGGGCATCATCTATTCGATAAACTTCACTGGCTCCCGATTTCTTGCCTCCAGGAGGAAATAAAAATCCATGTATTTGTCGGGCATTGGGGGGCACGTTCCCCAGCAGAATGCAGGCTCCTTGCAGGCAGGGCTGGCACACTTTGTATTTTCAGTGCCTGGACCGGATTGATTGACCTGGGAGAGGGGAGGAGAAGATGCAAAAGGGCAAGGTTAGGTTTGATTTAAAGAGAAAGTTCCCCAGCCTGGGGAGCTGCCCCCAGTGCCTAGGCTCCTCCCCCAGAAGGTCCTTAGGCAGAGGCTGGATGGAGATTCCTGATTAGGGATGAGGGAGGAGTGGGAGTGCCTGGCTCTGGGCTTCCTTCCAGATTCTGTGACCTTCTGATTCACTCCCCACCCAGTCAGAGAGAGACCCTGGCCCAGCAGAAAGAGCTTTGGACCTAGCTCAGAGGGCTGAGGCTTAAGTGCAGCTCAGCTACTTAACTACCCTGTAAGCTTGGAGAGTCACCTCCTCTGCCTTGTGCCTCAGTTTCCTCATCTGTAAAATGAGGGGGTTTGTCATGTTGACCTCTGAGGACCCTTCAGGCTGTAGATGGAGGCTAGATGAGGAAAGCAGATGTCCCATGTTCTCAACCAGATCGGCAGCAGACAGAGCACCCATGCTCATCTATCCCCAAGCAAAGTGGGTGGGGCAGGCGGGGGAAGATTCCCAAGAAGGTAATTTCCAACAGGCATCTGCTTGTCACTCCCACCTCTTGAGTCTTCCTGTATCCTGGAAGGGGGCCAGTTTCGTGACCTCCAGCAAAGATCCTTTGATTTTGCAGCTCTCTTGGGCGATGCCCATGCCCTGCCTCTGTAGGCAGGAGGGTCGGGTACCCTTTGCCTCTCTCCTGGCAGCCCCGTGTGACTTCAGAAGGCGGGCAGCTCCCTCTGACCCTGCCTACCCTGCAGGAACCCCAGACACCTCACTCCTCTCAGGGCTTTGGTGGGCTTCTGTCTGTCCAGGACTCCAGGCCTAGCTGGAGGGCCTGGGGAGTCAGTCCTGGGACCATTGGCTCCTAGTTCTAGAGTTAGAAGGAATCTTCCATCAAATCCAAGCCTCTCAGGAAACTGAGGCCCACTAGATGAAGGGCCTGGCCCCGGGTCATACACCCAAGAGTGACTAGGGATTCAAATTCAGTTCTTCTTGGCTCTGACAGACTCTAGCATCTACCTACAAGGATCTGTCCAATAGAATGTAAGCTCCTTGAAGGGAGGGACTATTTCCTTTTTGTCTTTGTATGCCCAGCACCTAGGACAGGGCCTGGCATACAGTGATTGCTTAATAAAGGTTTGTGGAACAATGAATGTCCAGTGGCTGGGGGTGGGGGGGAGAGGTAGCACCCCTTATCTTGTAATCTTGGACAGAGAGCCAGCCTAGGAGGAAGATCTGAGTCCTGCCTCCAACACCTCCTGGATACCTCCTGGCCACATGTCCCTGGCCAAATCTCTCATCTCCCAGTGCCCCGGGTAACTGTCTGCATGGACAGAATGGAAAAGCCTGTGCTGATCTGCATGGGCAAAGGGAGTTTCCTCACCGGGAGTTCCTCACACTGATGAAATCCAGATACTGTCAAAAACTAGTACTAAAGACTCTCACTTCTAGAGTGCTTTAGGACTGGAAATAATTACCTTCAGCTGATCCTCACAATCACCCTGGGAAGCAGACACTTTTACGTTTACACTCAATATTATTATCCCCACTTTCAGAGGGGAACAATGAGTCCCAAGGTCACACAGCTGGTCAATGTCTGAGGTGAAATTTGAACTCAAGTCTTCTGACTTCAAATACAGCTGGGTGACTTTGGACAAGTCACTTCATTCTCTTGGCCACAGGTCAACTGGAAAATGGGGACCCCCAAAGTTGCTTCTGACTTGGGATCTATGATCCTATGACAACTCCAGTTGGGGCTGTTAGATGGGTGCAATGGTGAGAACACCAGTAAGGAAGATCTGAGTTCAAATCCTCAGACACTTAGTAGCTGTGTGATCTTGGGTAATTTTTTTTAAGCCAACTTTGTTTGCCTCAGTTTCCTCATCACCCACTTCCCAGGGTTACTCTAAGGATCAAATGAAATCTTTATAAAAGTGCTTAGGACAGCACCTGGCACATAACTGGTGCTGTTTGTGTATACATAGCTCTTATTCTTAGCTATTAATGTGTAGAGATTGTCCCTGATCTTGGGTGAATGACTATCATTTTGCTGTGGAAGCTTGAGAGGCAGCAGATTGGGACACCCCACGGGGGAATTCCTGGGCTCCCAAAGGTTTTGGGTTACCGCTCCTGGGTTTCTTCTGGTGGGAGCCTCTGTCCTTCTCTGGGTTTCCTCTCAAGGGATTTGGAACCCAGACAATCAGTACTGTTCCCAAGACAGTGGAACTCTGGGGGGTGACTCCCTGGGTCTTTGTTAGGGGTGGGCTCTCGCCTAGGCAGGCTCCAGGTGGACGCCACTGGACGCTCCCGTGAGGAGGGATCACTCCTGGGGAAAGCAGGCAAACCCCCAGCACATGGTCTCATGGATAAGACTGTAACAAGCAATTCTGTCAGTGGGGCAATGAGCCCAGAATGTGTCCCAGATCAGCTTCTCAGGACGACGTCAGCAGAGGAGTTTGGGGAGGGAGGGAAGCCTGACCCCACTCCCCCTCCCCCCCCCCTCCCCGGAAGGCTTCTGGCCTGGACAGGAGGACAGGAGAGGCACTCAGCCACTTTGTGGTCAAGGGGAGAGAAAGCCCGCAGCTGGCCACTTCCTAGCATTATTATTTTGTGGGTTTAACTTTTATTGATAGCTTCTTCATTTCCCAAAATATCCCCCCTCCCCACTCTCCTGCCCCCCAGGTGAACCATCCCTTCTAACAAAGAATAAAAAATAAAGGGGGGAGGGGAATGGAGTTCAGCTACCAGCTGTGTATGCAGTGCTCCATACCCACAGTCCCCCACCTCAGCCAAAAGAGAAAAGGGAGTGGGGAGGAGGTACATTTTCTCATTTCTTCTTAGGACAAAGATTGTGCCTCTTAAAGAAGCAGCTGTTTGTTTGCTAAATGGTCAGTGGTCTTTGTAAGGGGTGGAGGGGGTGGGCATCAGCCTTCACTGCCCTGGAGGCAAATCCCAGCTGCCCTGCCCTAGTATCAG
The DNA here is from genome assembly GCA_028646515.1 of Pseudochirops corinnae. Classification (NCBI taxonomy): domain Eukaryota; kingdom Metazoa; phylum Chordata; class Mammalia; order Diprotodontia; family Pseudocheiridae; genus Pseudochirops; species Pseudochirops corinnae. Next base: position 9,700,455 of record CM053586.1, on the reverse strand, counting down.
CCCTGCTCCTGAAGGATGATCAGTGTCTCTGGGGCCCTAGAGCCCGCTCAGTTAAAAACACTAATAGCAATACGCTAATAAAACAAGAGTGTTGTCGTTCAGGCTCGTCTGACCCTTCGTGACCCCATTTGGGGTTTTCTTCGCAGAGATACCAGAGTGATTCCTTCAGCTCCTTTTACAAATGAGAACACTGAGGTCCACAGGGTGAAGTGACTTGCCCAGGGTTACACAGTTAGGAGGTGTGTAAGGCTAAATTTGAACTCAGGAGGATGAGTCTTCTGACTCCAGGCACCTAACTTCCCCAGTAACAAGAATAACTAGCATTTACATGGCCCTTAACGGCACCTTCCACACAGTATCTCACTTGGTCCTCTCAACAGCCCCAGCCCTGGGAGGTGGATGCTATTATTATTCCCATTTGGCCGATAACAAAACTGAGGGCAGACGTGAAATGATTTGCCCAGGGTCACACATCTAGTCAGCGTCTGAGTCTGGGTGTGAATTCAGGGCTTCCTGACTCCAATGTGTCACCTACTTAGACAATGAGTGTGGTATAGTAGAAACTCAAAAGACTCGAATTTGAGTTTCACCCACCAACCCACCCATCCATCCATCCACCCTTCCATCCATCCATCCATCCACCCACCCATCCACCCATCCACCCATCCACCCATCCATCCTTCCACCCATCCATCCATCCATTCATCTACCCATCCATCCTTCCACCCATCCATCCACCCATCCATCCATCCACCCATCCATCCATCCACCCATCCATCCATCCACCCATCCATCCACCCTTCCATCCATCCATCCATCCACCCATCCATCCACCCTTCCATCCATCCATCCATCCATCCATCCACCAACCCATCCATCCACCCATCCACCAACCCACCCATCCACCCATCCACCAACCCACCCATCCACCCATCCATTCATCCACCAACCCACCCATCCATCCATCCATCCACCCATCCATCCACCCATCCACCAACCACCCATCCACCCATCCACCCACCCACCCATCCAC
>CM053586.1:9672786-9698922 GCA_028646515.1 Pseudochirops corinnae | reverse complement strand
AGCAGCAGCAGCAGCAGAAGCAACAGCAGCAGCAGCAGCAGTAGAAGCAACAGTAGCAGCAGCAGTAGAAGCAGCAGCGGCAGCAGCAGCAGCAGCAGAAACAACAGTAGCAGCAGCAGCAACAGCAGCAGAATTAGAAACCCCTTGTGGCCAACCTGGGTTTGAATGTGTCTCTAACTTAATTAGGCTGGTCAGTTCTCAAGCCCTTTCCAGTCTTTAGTGCTCTTTGTAACTTGGCCCCAGTATCCCCAACCAGCTTCACCAGACATTCTACCCAATGGCTTTCTCGCTGCTCCTCACATGAGTCACTCAAATTCCCATCTCCAGACTTTTGCACGTGCAGTCCCTCCCGCCTGGAATGCCCTTCCTTCTCACTCCTGCCTCTCAGCAGCCCTAATTTCCTCCAAAGTTCAGCCTGAGTGCCTTCTACAGGAAACCTTTTCTGTTCTCTCCCCTCAATGTTAGCACTTTCCTCAGCCCCCCAGCTTTCCTTGGATTTATATCTGTACATACCACCTCCTTCTGATAGAATGGAGGCTCCTGCAGGGAGCATTTTTATGAAACTTGCTTCCCCAATAGCTAGGACCTTGTTATTGTTCAATTGTATTGGATTCTTGATGACCCCATAAACCACAGCACACCAACACAGTCCATGGGGCTTTCTTGGCAAAGATACAGGAGTGGTTTGCCCTTTCCTTCTCCTGTGGGTTAAGTCAAATAGAGGTTTGATTTGGCCAGGGTCACACAACTAGTGAGTGTCTGAGGGCAGATTTGAACTGAGGTCTTTCTCAGGTCATTTGGAGTCAAACTACAAGCCCAGCACCATCTCTGTCCCCCAGCCCATTCTATCCTCACTTCCACCACCCCCAGCTGTCTCCAGTTAGCACCTAGGAGAATCCTAATACATTCCAGTTGATGGTTTTATGTCTCCTTCTTGTGGAATATAAGCTCCTAGTGGGCAGGACCTGCTGAATTTTTGTCCTTGCATCCCCTAGTACAGAGCTTGGCATGTAGCAGGTGCTTACCAATGATGGAGCAGTGGGTTGGTAGGACCCCCCCAGAGCTCTGTGTTCTGCTAGCACAGCCTTCACGAACCCAGGCTTGCCCACTGAGCCTCATCTCATCTTAGTTCTCAGAACCACAATTTAGCAAGGTCATGAGTTGAGCTGGATGGAGAGGGGACTGGGATGGATGAGACCACACCACGAAAGGACCCACTGAAGAAACTGGAGGAGAGGAGACTGGGTGGCATGAGCCTGCCATCTGTAAGAACTTGAAAGTCTTTCACTGGGAAGAGGGATTCTTAGACTTTTTCTTTTTGGTCCCAGAAGGCAGAGCTGGGAGGAGCAGGGGGAGTTGCCAAGAGGCAAATTTAGGCTGGATGTTGGGATGATTTCCTAACCAAGGAGCTTCACCAAAGTGGTGGAATCCAGAGAGAGGGTGCGGTTCTCCTCTCTTAAGATCAGTCAACAAGCTTTTATTTATTAAGCATCTCTGAGGTGTCTGGCCCTGTGCCAAGTGCTGGGACTACAAGGAAAGGCAAAACAGAGCCCCTGCCCTCAAGGAGCTTGCCTTCTAATGGAAGAGACAGTGTCTAATAACCAGGACCATCCAAGATGTGGGTGCAGAGTAGATGAAGGTGATCTGGAAAGGGAAGACACTGGTAACTCCTGGGCCCTGGGCAGGTGACTTCCCTGCAGTTCCCTCATCTCTAAAATGAAAGGGCTGGATATGAGGCACTTAGGGCCCCTCCCAATGCTGGCTCCAAGGTCATGTGATTTAAGTTCAACTTTGTCCTTCTCAATATCTCAGGCCATCAGAATTATCAGGCTGCAGGAAACACCGAGGCCTCCACAGAGACCCAGGGGTCAGATGTGGTTGCCCTTTGACTGTTCCTCTCAGCCCGGGGCAGTCTGATCCACACATCCTTGAGGAAGGCCCAGCCCCACTGAGTTATGAAACGCAAGTTTCATAAAAATGCTCCCTGCAGGAGGGAGGGGTCTAGACCCTCAGACAGGCCAGCAGGCCCTGAGCTCCCAGCTGTAGGTGTCCCTGGGAAGGTCCCCACTCACCAAAGGGCTTTGTTGGTCTTCGGGGGTCTATGTCCTGGCCTCTTCCTGCCCATCTGTCCAGTCTTGCTCCACCCACTCCTCTTGGTCTCCCTGTTCTTCTTCCCCTTTCCATTGGATTTCTATCCTGCCAGCTCCTGGCCCTGGCCCCAGTTCCTCATTTACTTAGTATATCCGGCTGGTGACACAGAGGCAAACATTAGCTTCCTGAAGGAACTCCTTCCCTGTCCCATCTTTTACCAAATAACAGAATTTCAAAGTGGCAGAGGCCTGGGGACCATCTAACTCAACCCACATTGGAAAGAAGACTCCCTCTACAACCCACCAACAAATGACTATCTAACCTCCTCCTGAAGGCCTCCAGTGAGGGAGAGCCCACCACCTACAGCCCACCCAACAGTGGCCATCCAGCCTACCTGAAGGCCTCCAGTGAGGAAGCATCTGCTGCCTCCTGGAGTGGCCCATAGCCATTGGGAACAACCGTAGTTACTTGTTTCCTTCAAAGCTCAATTCAAGATGACTCCTTCCTCCCTGATGCCCCCAACTGCCAGCACCTTCCCCTTCATATGATCTTGTATCATTATATTTTATCTGGCACACCTTTTGTACATTCTTCTATGTGTATACATTGTGTCTCTCACAGAATGGTTTGGTCTACAATGGGTACGATGGCTGGCAAACAGCAGGCACTTAATAAATGCTTGTTGATATCAAACCTAGGTCTGCCTCTCTAGGACTTCCATCCTTGTTCCCAGCTCTGCCCATGGGGGAGCAGAACACACCTCATCCCTTTTCAATGACACAGGGTCATAGAGTGGAACCAGAAGGGACCTTGGGAGCCATGGAGCTCTACTCTTCCACTTTACAGATGAGGAAACTGAGGCCCAGAAGGGACCCATGACTGGCTAATTATGTTAGCCTACTATGTGCCAGGCATAGAGCTAAGCACCTCACAGAAACTGAGGTTCAGTGACTTGTCCAGAGATGAACTCAGATCCCCTTGACTCCAGGCCACCATGCTATCTGCAACTATCTGCATCCCCCAGCCTCCATAAATATCCCTCATCACTCGGCTGTGGCTGTTGGCCTTGAGCTCCTTCACTTCCACCTTAAGACTAAACAGAACACTCTGTGATCAGACTTAGGGAGGAGGCCACGAAAGCAGCCTTCAAGAGCCTGAAGAGCCGTCCCACAGAAGAGGCTTTAGGCGTTTTCTGCTTGACCCCAAAGGATTGAACTATGAGCAATGGAGGAGGGAGAGGTGTTAGAAGGAAGCAGATTTAGGTTTGAGGTCAGAAAAGACTTTTAAGAATTAGAGCTGTCAGGGGGCAGCTAGGTAGTGCAGTGAATAGAGCACCAGCCCTGGAGTCAGGAGGACCTGAGTTCAAATCCAGCCTCAGACACTTAATACAAAACTAGCCGTGTGACCTTGGGCAAGTCACTTAATCCCAATTGCCCTACCTTTCCCCTTCCAAAAAAAAGCAATTAAAAAAAAAATTAGGGCTGTCCCGTAATGGAACAGGCTGCTCCATGTGGAGGGGATTCTCATGAAGAGGACTGGTCTCAGAGACCTCTGAGGTTCCCTCTAAAGCTGAGATTTGAGGGATTCAGGGATAATGATAAGAAGAAGGCCCATCATGGCCATGCTGAATTTGTGGCTCCCGTAGAAATGTCAGGTGAGCAGAGATGGGGGCTGGGCCATCACTGCTGAGATGGGGTTGGGTTTAGAGACTTGGGAACCATAAGCAAAGAAGGAGCCATTGGAGTGGTGGAGATCACCAAAGAGAAGGCATCAGTGGAGAGGGAAGAGAAATGGGCTCAGGCCAGAGGCGGGAGGGTTAGCCAGCAGAGAGGAGCATGATGGATACCAGGGAAAGGGGGAGGGTTTGGGAGGAGAGGGTAGTTAGGAAAGGTGTAAGAGAGGTGGGAGAGAAGGGGCCTGAGGAAAGCCCATTGGCCGGAGCACTTCAGAGAGTACCAAAGGCATCTTAGAGAGAGCAGTTTCAGACCAGTGGTGGGGATGAAAGTCACATTGGAAAGGCCCCAGAGGAATGGCTGGCAAGATGCTAGGGCCAGTCATGGAAAAATCTCTTTCTAGGAGTTTAGCCTTTAGGGAGAGGAGAGAGAGGATGAGACAGATCTTCCCCGCTCAGATTGCCTTCCATTTACCCAGTATATATCTAGCTTACATATAATTAATTGCATGTTGTCTCACCTGTCAGAATGTAAGCTTCCTGAGGGCAGGTCTTTCTTTGTTTCCCCAGGACTTGGCATCATGCAGGTAATAAATGTTTGTTGACTGCTAACTGAGCAGGCTGTCTCTAGTGCTGCTTGAGAGTCTGAGGAGAAACATCAGAAAGCAGTTGCCTTGGTTTCTCTCGCTGGCTGGTTCAAAGAAAATTCACTGGAATCAACCCACCCTCTAGGTAGATGACCTGTAGTCAGACTCAGGTGCTGAATTAACCCTAATTCCAATTATGTCTAGTTATGATTACTGCTAACTTCATTTAAAAAAAAAAGGCCAGGGCCAGTCCTTTGGAGAATTATCATGGTATACTGGATAAAAAGCTGACTGAGCCACCAGGATCTGGGTTTGACTCCTCCTCTGCCAGTCGCTAGCGCCTTGAGGGCTCATGGGTAGGTCACTCTGTCTCTCTAGGTGCCATTTTGAAGTCAGGTAGACTTTTCCTGTGAGGTTTCTTTTCAAAACAACTTCATTGCCATCTTTGGTTTTTGAACCAATTGAGAGACAACATAGTAAGCCCTTTGCAAACACAGAAGGCTATCCAAATGTTGGCTAGGATTTGTTTTCCCATCACCTTAATTTCTAAACACATCCCTCTAACCTCCTCTACTCAGCCACCTTCCCTTGCAGCAAAGAATAAGAAAGAGAGAGAGAGAGAGAGAGAGAGAGAGAGAGAGAGAGAGGAGAGAGAGAGAGAGAGAGAAAGAGAGACAGAGAGAGAAGGAGGGAGGAAGGGAGGAAGGGAGGAAGGAAGAGAGGAAGAGAGGAAGAGAGGAAGAAAGGAAGAAAGAAAGAAAGAAAGAAAGAAAGAAAGAAAGAAAGAAAGAAAGAAAGAAACCATTCCTAGGTCCCCAACAGGCTGGCTGCAGCAGCTGAGCCTGACAGTATGGACACAGGCCACATTCCACGCCCCTGGGCCCTGCCTCTGCAGAGAGGGGAGAAGGGGTGTTCTCTGGTCTCCTGCTCTGGGCTGAGTTCATTGCATTCATTTTGACACACAACTTTGTTTACAGCCATAGACCTTACCTCTTCTGGTGGTCAGCTCTAAGAGCCTCAAGGATGAGGACTGCCTTCTCCATTCTCATACTGCTGGTGCCCTGTGCATAGTAGGAGGTCTGTTGAATTGATTGGATGGAAAGGATGGAGGGAATGGAGGGGAGACTAAGGGAAGTGACTGGAGAAGTGGGAAGGGGAGTGGAGGGAAGGTGATGAGTTCAGTTCAAAAACTACTGAGTTTAGGGTGATGGTGTGATAGCAACATACCAGGCAGCAGTGCAAACAGTGGGCTGGAGCTTCAGAGGCCAGTCAGGGCTGGGGATCTGCATCTGAGCATCTTCCTTGGTGAGGATGAAAGGGGGAGCTGGGAGAGTGGCTGAGCTCAGTGAGGATGAAAACGGGAAGGACAGTGGAGGGTTGAAGATAAAGCCTTGGGAGACCCTTGGATGTCTCCTGGGGTTTGATGAAGCCCCAATCAAATCTATTCAGTGTTATCAGTGGTGAGAACACAGAGACTAAAGTGGAGAGCGCCTGCCCTCGAGAAACTTACATTCTCTTGTAAACAGAGTTGAAGCAGAAATGGGCCATGGAAAGAGCCTAGACTGAGTATCAGCAGACCCAAATTATATCCCAGTTCTCTCTATAAACCCTTGTGACCTTGGACACATCACTGCCACTCTTTGGCTCCCATCCCTTACCTGTAAGATGAAAAGCTCGACCCTCTTCCTTGTGGAGAGGAGCGCACCCTGTGGGATGGCGGACCTCGGGGCATTGCGCTTAGTTTTGCCAAACTGATTTGGTTTTTGCTCTTCATTATAATAGACGGTTTGGGAGGGAGGAGGGTGGGATAGATTGAGAAATGGAGGTCACGTCAAAACAAAATATCAATGAAAAAGTCACCTTAGGAAGAGTTGAACCTGATAACCCCCAAGGTCCTCTGAGGCCATTGGACTGGATGACCCTCAGGGTGACTTCCCACTCTGCACCTTCAGACCCCATTCTAAAGCTGGATGCATCAATTTGCAGAAGGAGGAAGAATTAACAGGAAGAGAACCAAGGACAGCAATAATAGTTGACATTTCTCTAGCCCTTCACACATGATCTCACTCGAGTCTTAAAACAACCCTGGGAAGAATTATGTTAACATAATTCCCATTTGGCAGATGAGGAAACAAAGGCTGAGAGAGATTAGGTGACTTGTCCACAGTAACACAGCTAGTAAGTGTCTGAGGTAGGATTTGAACCCAGGTTTTCTGGCCCTACAGTCCAGCACTCTGGCCATGTTGCCTTCTTGGAAAAGGTTTCCTGTAGGAGGCAGCCTTGAGCAGAGCCTTCCATGGAACGCTGGATCCTGGGAGGTGAGGAAGGGGAGGGCGAAGGCATGGAAGCCAGAGGGGGCTCTGAGCAGAGGGGAAGTCTTTGCTCAGCTCTCTGGTCTCACTTTCGGGTCCCACTGTGAGCACACATCCATTATGACGTTTTATTTGGAATCAGGGGAGCTGGGTTCAGATTCCATCTCTAACACTTGCTAGCTGTGCCATCTCGGGCAGATGCCCTAAGCTCATCTGTAACATGAGGAGGCTGGACCACATGACCTTTGAGGCCCTCGCCAGCCCCAGACCTCTGACCTGGTAGCAAGCACACTAAGTCCCTAAGATCCCAGAATTGAATCTCTTGGTTGGAAGGGAATCCATAGGCCAGCTATGCAAATCTGGGTTTGCACAAGAATCCCCTTACCTGCACAATCCCTGAGAAGGGCTGAACCGGAGTCAGGCCAGGCCACCCTTAGTAGAGGTGGAAAAGCCCCAGAGGGCCAGGCAACATGTCAAACTGGTCCTGCTGGCCCTACCAGCTCCAGACTTGGCTTAAAGAGCTGGGACACAGAGCTCCAGCTCTGGCAAGGGACCCAGGCAGGGGCCAGCCAGAAGAACAGGAGGGCCCCCAGAACCACTGGAGAATCCTGAGTGTTTTGACAATTTATCCTACGGTTGGATACAAGAAACCAGGAGCCATAGGTCGGGATACCACATTCCCAGGGCTTCAGCAAAGGAACGGAGAGGGGAGAAGGGAGGGAGGAGGAGAAGGAGAAAGAGAAAGAGAAGGAGGGAGGAAGAGGGAGAAGAGGGAGGGGAGAGAGGAGACAGAGGAGAGGGAGAGGGGGAGGGGGAGGGAGAGAGAGAATGAGAGAGAGAGAGAGGAAAGGGAGGGAGGGAGGGAGGAAGAAGGAGAGGAGAAGACAGAAGAGGAGAGGAGAGGAGGGGAGGGAAGAGGAGAAGAGGAGGAAAGGAAGGGGAAAGAGATGCAAAACTCTCCTTCTAAGGTTTTTTCCAGGTTCTTGGCTTGTCCTCACCCTCCCAGTGACTGATGTACAAGTCCTTCCTATAGCTAATGAGAGAATTTGTTTTGCTGAACTATATATATGTGTAAAGGAGTTCATTGTTTCTTGATGTCTCGATGGAAGGAGGGGGAGGTTGGAGGGAGAGAAATTATGGCAAAATAAAATAACGTTGGATTTTAAAAAAGATATTGCTGTCCTCTTACTGTCACGCCAATCTCATTTTTGACGCTCGCATAAAAATGTGACTTCTTAAGCTACAAGATTCTTGAAGGGAGGGACATTTCCCCCCCCTTTCTTGTGTCCCCACTACTTGGCACATAGTAGATGTTTAAAAAGTGTTTGTTAACCGACTGACTGAAGGGGGACATCCTGGACACCTGTAGTTTGGAAACAGCTGTTACAACCCAGTGTTGCACAAAGACTGTGAGGACTGAGACCCCCAATAAGTCTGGACAGAGGGTGCAGGGGTGGGCTCGTGCTACTAAAACTGCCCCCACAGAGCCCAGGCAAGCTGAGCCAATATCCTGCTAAATGACCACAGCCCACTGGCTCAGTGGCTGACCTCTGGGCTCTGAGGGGCTAAGAGGTTGGGGGGTAGAAAGGGCATACAGCAAATTTTGTGTTGGCTCTCTCAATCAATTTAATGTCACAAGCCTTTACTAAGCTCTTACTAGGTGCCAAGCCCTGTGCTGGTGCTGGGAAGACAAAGATGAAACAGTGCTTGCTCTTTAAATTCATATGGGGGAGGAGATAGAAATCACAGACACATAAGTAAATTTTTAAAAATATGTAAGAAGTAGGTTGGGGGAGGGTATGCCAAAAATGACACCTTGACAGGGCAGGGGAGCAGTCCTGAAAGGCCCCAGGTTGGCCATGTGGGGCCTGAGAGGAGCCTTGAGGGGAACTTGGGATTTCAAGAGGTGGAAGTGGAGAGCAGATACATTCTAGACATGGGAAACAGCATGGACAGAGGTGTGGGGGTGGAAGATGGAGTGTCCTATACAAGGAATAATGTGTAGGTCATTTTGACTACAACCCATGAAGGAACGTGATGTAGGATTAGTCTGGGGAGGTAGGCTGAAGCCATTTGGTGAAGGGTTGGAATGTCAAACCAGAGAGTTTGACTCAGAGATGATGCAGAAGTCACTCTGGATCCCACAAACTCCCTGACCTGACTTGGGTAATGCCATTCCATTACCCAAGGACTTGGATGTTCTCTCTGTCCATTTGCCTGTCTGCCTGTCTGTTTGTCTCTCTCTCTCTCTCTCTCTCTCTCTCTCTCTCTCTCTCTCTCTCTCTCTCTCTCTCTCTCTCACACACACACACACACACACACACACACACACACACACACACACACACACACACACACACACACACACACACAACTCTGACTCTCAGGCACACATTCATGGGAACTGGGAAGACACAATCTACCAGTTGAACCCTGGCAGCCTAAGTGGTAGGAATGCTGGAGAAACAAGCCAGAGACCTATGGGAGAATCTGGGAGAGGAGGCCTAACTCACTTTATCCCCCAGAGCAGCTGCCCAGGATATCTGGTGGCTGGAGCTAAGAGCAATTACAAGAGCCAGAGGTGGAGAGCTTTTGGCTCACAACCAGGGGAGACATAAGAAGTGACATCATTTCTTCCTACCCTTCATGAGACTTTGAAAAGAGAATACTGGAAAGTATTTCTCAGAAAGTGTCATTTTAGGGCCATTGGGAAACCCCAGGGCAGGATATTAGGAGAAGAAAATGGATATTTCTGACCTTAGTAGTAGCTACAATTTTAATACTGTACCTTTCGCTTCTGATTTCATTCAACAATATATTAATTACATTCAATAATATAATAGTCTGTATATGAACAAGCCATGTGAAATTAGGAGATTAGGATCTCATTGAAAAGGGGGCAGACACAAGTCAAATGAGTTATGAATTATAGTTAGGGATGTATTTATACCCTTAGCTTTGTCTAAACAGGGTAGGTCAGGTCCCTGAAGGGAAGACTAGAAATCAGGGGGCTCAACCCATTCTTACATGGGCAAAGAGAAGGAGCTGCATCAACTTGGGGTCAAAGTGCCCTCTTGTGACTTAAGCAGGTATTACACCTTGAGTAGCTATTTCAGCTCCACCTAGTTATCTGAGTATGAATGTGCTGCTTGGGTTTCTGTGGGGGAGTATCCCTCACAGGAGCTACATGAAGCACAGGCCTTGTGGAGCACATGAACTTTGTCCTTTTTCATGCATCTTCTTCCTCCTCAGAGCTTCTTTCTGTCAAATCTGCAATTTGGCTGGCAGTGAAGAGTACTGGTTCAGAGCTTTCTGTGAACCTCAGGCCCCAAGGAGGCAGACTGGTCAAACTGGTCAGGGGCTCTTGGCCACACCATTGAGAAGTATGTCTTGAGAGCAAGCAAATATGGTGGAAGCAGAAAGAGTGCTGACCTTAGTCCCAAGAGACCTGCGTTCGAACTCTGGTTCTGGCTGAGTGTGCAACCCTGAGCAAGTCACTTCTTTGAGACAACTGACAAATTTGTAAAGTGGGGATAATCATACTTTATCTACATGGCACGATATAGTAGATATAGGAATCAGGAAAATGTATTCAGATCCTGCCTCAGGGACTTACTAGCTGTGTGACCTTAGACAAGTCAACTGCTCTACGCATCAGTTTGTCATGTGTAAAATGAGGCTACATTACCATGCCTACATTCTAGGATGGTTGTGAAGTCAGGTAGGGATATGTGTTAAGTGCTTTGTAAACCACCAACTGCCATGGAAATATGAGCTGTGGTCTCCATTTCCCCTCCCTCCCAGGATTAAGAAAGAGCTTTGTAAACCTCAGCATGCTATAAAAATGGGAGGTACAGTTATGATTCTAACCCCATGAGAAGTCCAGAGCCCTCTCCCTCTGCACAGGGAAAGGCATCAGAGAGTGGGGAACACTGGCTCTAGAACAAGAGGTCCCAGGTTCAAATCCTACCTCAGACACGATCTATGGTGTGACCTGGGACAAGGCACTTAGCCTCCCTTGGCCCCAGTTTCCTCCTTTGTAAAATGAAGGGTTGGGCCGGTGGCCCTTCTAATTCTCCATCTAGGATTCTCTAGTTCCATGAGCAAGGTGGATGAGATCTCTCCATGAAGTCTCCCTCTCTGGGCTTCGTTCTGCTCCTTAGACTCATCAGTCACATTTCCCTGGTTCATTCCTGGTCAGTGATTGTGGAAATGTCACCACCTGGAGTATCAGGCTCCTTAAAAAGCTCAAGCTGGTGAAAGAACTGCTGGGACACCCTAAGAAGGGAGGGGTGAGGAGAGGGGAAGAGTAGGGGGATTTTCAGATTTCTGACAGCTTGGAGTCAGGGCTGCCTCCAGTCTGCAGCCAACTCTCAGGCAATGCTGTGTGGCTTGAGGTTATCCTCAGCACCTTCCCTTCTACCCACCAGCTTGAGGCTTCACAGAACAGAAGGATCTTTCCCTCCAGAAACTAGGAATTGTTTTAGAAAAACAAGCAAATTAAATGGGCTTCCATCCACTTACTGCCAGAGGCTCCTCAGGATGGTGGAGGCTCCAAGCTGGAAGGGACCCCAGTAGCATCTAGTCCAATCTAGACCTGCATTCTGGGCTTGTGAGGTATGTGATTGGGAGGGAGGAGACCTTCTGGGATGGGTTTCGACACCTAGGCCTCCTTCGGACCTAGAGATTCTACAGCAGGTCAGCCTTCACTTGGAGAAGTCCAGTGATGGGGAGCTCGCTGCCAGAGGTGCACTCCTGCACTTCTGGACAGATCTCTTGATTAGGAAGTTGGACCTGACAGCAGCCTAAACTGGTCTCTTTGGAGCTCCCCCATAGTCCCTGGTTCTACCCCGCAGGGGCCAAGCAGGAGAAATCCAAGGTGGCCTCCACTGGCCAGCCCCCCATCCCTGCAGGCTGTTCCTATTGCCCCATCTTTTCCAAAGGATCAGCCCTGGAGCAGAATGATTTCAAGGCCCCCCACCCCCACCCCCCTTGCCTTTGGGCGCTCTCAGCTTTGTCAGTGGCCCACAAGCCTGCACAGACTGCTGAGGAGGAGGTCTCACCAGGGCAGAGAAGAGCCAGCTTGATCATTGCCATTTCCTTTCAAGGTTCACCTATCACCTCCCCCTGCTGAGTCCAACAAGCTCAAATCTCTCCCCATTCTGGCCCATCCTACACCCTGCAGCTCTAACCATGTCACTCCCTTAAACTCAAAAAACTCCTTGGCTCCCTTCTACCCCTGGGATGAAATGTAAGCTCTTCTGTTTCAAGTTAAAAGTCCCAGCTGACCTTTCCAGCATCATCGTACATGGCTTCCTTCCCGTGCTCAGTTTTTTCTTTTTTCTTCCTGTGCTCTATGATACAGTCAAACTGGTGCCCTTGCTGTTCCTCACACACAGCCCTCCATCTCTCATCTCTGGGCCTTTGCACTAGCTGTCCCCTATGCCTAGTATGCCCTCCCTTCTCACACCCACTTCTTTCCTTTCAGACTGCTCCAGTGATGCCTTCTCCACAAAACCTTTCCTGATTCTCCTACTGACAGTGTCTATCCACAATTGAGTTGCCTTCTATATTTAGCAACACTTACCAAGGTCTGTCTTGGCTACTCCCAGTAGAATATAAGCCCCATGAGGGCAAGGATTATCTTCTTTTTGTCTTCATATCCCAAATGCCCAGCACAGTGTTTAGAACATGGGAGGTGCTAAATCAATTGAACTGATTAACATGTACAGGAAGCCCCTGGGCCCCCAGCTTGGCTTCATCTAAGAACCACAGCCCCTGACTTCCCAACAAAGCCAGAGTTTGATACATTCTCCTTTTTCCCACCTCCCCAGGGACTCCCAAGATGCTACAGCCCAGGGGTCAGATCCATTAGTGGCCAGATCCTGGTGGGAGCAGCCGAGGAGGCTGGTATGGTGGGTGACAAGAGTGCCAGGCTGGCATCAGTAGCCCGGGGTTTGTCCTGGCCCCACCACTAGCTAGCTGTGTAACCCTGGGCAAGTCCCCACCCACTGATCTCCTTTTCTTGTCAAGGTTCTCTGTCAGAGTACCCTAACTTGCCTGCAGGGGCAGCCAGTTACTTACCTCACTCCTAGTGCATTTTAAGAACAGAGGTGCAAGCAGAGAAAGTTTATTGAGTCTTCTCCATGGGGAAGCCTTACAGAGAGATCTTAAGGCAGACTTCAAACTATTCCCAAGCCTTAGGCCTTATATATATCCCAGATGTACATACCTCACGTGACAGAGCCCAGCTGAACAAAATTGTGAGAGGGGAAGTGCAATCACAATGGCATGAAGGCCCCAGGGTGTGGAGACACTAATCTGGAACACCTGGTAACCTGCATGTGGGAGAACCTTGAGCAATGCTCTAAACTCCACGTGACCCAGCTTGTTCCAGAGTCTTGACACTTCCCCATGCTTCAACACAACCGCCTGCAGCCTGTGCGTATTTCCTAACCCTCACAAGCAAGGAAGCCAGTTTGGCTAAAACTTAAATGTGAAATGTGAGAAACTATAGACATTTCCCAGTTCTGTCCCTTCCCATAATCAAACCTTTCTGAGTTACAGTGAAAACCACCTCAGCATAACCAACAAATGCAGGGATGGTTTGACATTGTGTGTAGTATTCAGCCTGGTAGTTCCCCACTTCTTTGAGGGGTGCTTTCTCTGCTTGTCCCAATGCAACAGCAGAAGGAGCACCTTCTCATCACTCTAAAGAGAGGAAGATGATAGGAAAGCTGCCCGGGGGGCACTGTCTTTGCAGGGTTTGGATGCGTGGATAAAGTCTCAGAACCTTGGGAAGGGTGGAATGGGGCCCTTGTCCTGGGCTAGTTGCAGTCAGAGGCCCTGAGCTGGCATCCTGACTCGGCCAGTTACCACCATTTGTGTAACCTAGTCCCTTCCCTCCCCTGGCCTCAGTTTCCTCACCAAAAGAAAACCCCAAATGAGGTCACAAAGAGCTGAAAAATGACTAAAAAATGACTGAACAGGAATGTTTCTTTGAAGCACAAGTGATCTCTGCCTTTATATTGCCCAAGGTTGTGAAAACAAGGATGTTTTCATTTTTATCCATTCTTTATATTTAAACCCTTCCAGCTTTGGGTTTCTCTGCAACCCTCATGCTCCCTCAAGTAGGAATTCTTGGAAAAGACACTGTGGCCTCCACAAACCTCCCTCAGAGGTGACCTGGTCCAACCCTCTCATTTCACTGAGGCCAAGGGAGGTAGCAACTGGCCCAAGGTCACACAAGCTATAAGTGGCAGAGCTGGAATTCGCACCCTGGTCTTCTGGCTCCAAGATGGCCTCTCTTTCCTCTCCCCCTGAAGCTCTGACCCCTGGAGTTACCTTTCAGAAGGCGCCTACTATGGACAGAACGCTGGGCTTGGGATCAGCAAGACCTGAGTCTGACTGGCCTTATAGACTCACCAGCTGCCTTTCCCTGGCAAGTCACCTAACCTCCTGTCACTGTTGAGTTTTCCCAGCTGTAGAATGGGGATAATAGCAGGGATAATTTGTGAGGCTCAAATGAGATCATTTCTGCAAAGTACCTGTGAGTCACTACCCCTTTGAGGGTCGAACGACCCTTTCACAGGGGTTACAGGGGTCACCTAAGACCATGGGAAAACACATATTTCCAATGGTCTTTGGAACCAAGACACCACCCCTCTATCCGTCTCCAGGCAGGTCCGCCCACATGCAGATACACCCACATACAAGTATTGAAGGGTTGCAGTATTGGGAAGGTTGAGAACCACTGCTTTAGGTGTTTAAGAAATGCTCATTTCCTTCCTTCCCTAATTGGATGAGACCTTAGAAGCCATCTGCTTTTTTTAACAGATGAGGAAACTGAGGCCCAGAAAGCTGAAGGGAGTTGTCCAGGGTCACACAGACATAAGTAGTGGCAGTAGGCCCTCAGGCCCCCAGACTCCAAACTGAGCTTTTGTCCCATGCAGACTTCTAGATGATTTGATCTGACCTGGCCCTAGAATGCTGGGCCCCCGCTCTGGCTGCGCTGGCCTCTCTGGCTCCCTCTAAGGCAGACCTTCTCTGCCTGGGGACCCTCAGCTTAAATCCATTTATTTATTCATCGTTTCTTTGTTTGACAACTGTGTTTCAATATATCTCGCTGCCCTGTCCCTGGATGTGACCAGATCTTCTGGGACTTGTGATATGGGAACATGATATGGCCAGCACAAGCAGACGAAGGGGTTCGCTGCCTAGCTGTGCGTCCTCAGGCAAAATGCTTCCCCTGGAGGGTTTATGTTTCTTCCTGTGAAATGGGGATTCGAATCCTTGCGCTCACATTTAGACAAGTGTTATAGACGCTTGGGCCACCAGGGCTCCTCAGCTCTCTGGGCTCCTCCCCTGCCCAGGGCAAGCTGCCCCCGGCTACCTCCAGACCCCCAGAGCTGGAGGCTGGACAGCGGGCAGTGCCGGTCCTGCTCTCTGCCGCCATCTGGTGGCGGCTTACAGCACTACCCTTCCGCACCACAGGCTGAGTCTCGGTATAGAAAATGCGCTGCCTGGGCTGGGACAGGCACTAGGCACACTCCCCAGAGGAACATCTCACGTTCTATTATGCCGTGTGTGAGGGAAAGAGCTCTCATTTCTCAGATGTGGAAGCAGGAGATGCCTGCGGTGCTGGAGGGAAAAACCAGTCAGCCAACAAGCCTCTATGAAACGCCGACCCAGGCTGGGCACTTGGAAAGTAAGGAGAAAAGGCACCATTGTGGGCCCTCAGGTGGCTTCTGTCCTCTTGGGCGTGGGGGCTCCCATCCTCCCTGAGGGGCAGCTTTGCCCTTCCTGGGATGGCGGACAATATTCGCACTCGGTGAGCTTTCTGGTACTGAGCGGCTGGTACTGAGCTCCTGGTACTGAGTGGCTGGTACTGAGCTCCTGGTACTGAGTGGCTGGCACTGAGCTCCTGGTACTGAGTGGCTGGCACTGAGCTCCTGGTACTGAGCAGCAGAAGATTTGGAGAAGGAAGAATCTTTAGATTCCAACCTTTTCTTTTTACAAATGGGGAAACAGACTGGGAGAGCCACAGGATCATATGGAGAGTTAGGAACAAAGAAGGGGCTCAAACTGAGCTCATCCAATGACCTTTGGGGCCCATCTGTTCCAGTCTCTTTGTTTTACAGAGGAAGGGACTGAGGCCTAGCCCCACCCCCTCATTTTAGAGGAGTGAACTGAGACCCAGGGACAGGATGATTCATCCAGAGTCACACAGGGACTAAAGAACAGGCAAAATTTGAACCCAGATACTTTTGGTTCCAAGCCCAGCTGGGGCCTCATTTACATTTTAAAATTCACAAAGCATTTTCAACAGCACAGGGCCATGTACAGATCCCTGGGGCATTCCACTAGAGACCTCCCTGCAAGTTACCATTGGGCCCCTAATTCAGACTCTTGGGGTGTAGTTGCCAGCCTGCTGGTGCTGCACCTGTCTTTATACTTAGCTAGGCTGGTCCTTGGAAGCCCACCCTGAGTGGTGTCCAGACCATTCTCAAGCCTTTTCACCGTGCCTTGCTGGCATGGCTTCCCCAAACTCAAGACCTCCTCCAGTACTGTTACAAGCCATAGGCAGCTTTAGCATTGTCATAATATAATGTTAGCTGACCTTTCTATGGCATTTCATGGTTTACGGAGCACTCAGGCCCTCCGACATGGCATGGTGTTCTGGAAAGCTGTATAGACCTAGAGGACCAGGGTGGTCTGTCCCCTGCCCCTGCCCTTCACAGTTTGTGTGACTTTGGACAAAGTCACTTACCTTCTCTGGGATTCAGTGTCCTTACCTGTAAAATGGGCAGGGGGAGGGTCAGACTACCGGGCCTCTGTGGTCTCTTCTGGCTCTAAGTCTATGTGATCCCCACAGCAGCCCAGTGAGGGAGCCATTACTACCCCATTTTACAGATGATGGTCAGAAGGAGTAAGGGATGGTGGTACATCCAGTTGGAAATTTCCAGCAAGCATCTGGAGCCCAAGAGAGAGGTCAGGGCTAGAGATGTGGATATGGATCAGGGTCTCCAAGGATTGAATTAGGAGTCTGTTCCAGGGCAAGGCAAGCACTTTTTAAAGAAGAGAGCCCTTCCCTCAGGGAAGGGAGGCAAGCAGCTTGTGCGGATCATACAGGGAGAGGCTAAGGTCAAACTCTTCTCTGGGAATCCTTTGATCACGGGGGACCATGAGCCCCCACTGAGCACGCTTCCTCAGTGAGCCACTGGAGGGAGGAAGAGTGCCACCAATCTTCAGCTCTCCCACTCCCACCCCACCAGGCCAGGGCCAAAATTCGGAAAGTCTCCAAGGAACCTTGGTTAGGATCTCAAGTCACTTGCCTACGGTCACACAGCTAATAAATCTAGGTTTTGAGCCTAGGTCGTCTGACTCCTTCAAACCCAAGGGTCTTTCCACCACACTATAGTGTCTCAAAGATCATTTGGTTCCACTCACACATGAACAAGAAGCCCTTCCACAGCAAACCACCCCCCCTCCCCCGCCCAAAAGTGCTAGAAGACTTAACTTTCAGTGTATGTGGGGGGGGGCGGGGAGGGGACACTGTCTATTTCCCATAGCAACCCCTTCTACCTCAGGACAACTCTCTTCCTTAGTTTCTTTCTCATCCAGCCTAAATCTGCCCCTGCAGTTCTGCCCTCTGGGGGCAATCAGGAGTCTGCTCCGTCTTCTATAGGATGGCTATTAAATCCCAACCCCCCTAAATCTCCTGTTTTCCTGCTGGCATTTAAAGCCTGTCCCAATTTGGTTCCGCTGTCCTTTGCAGGCTTATCAGAGATTACTCCCAACAAACTGCCTTTCTTGTAATAGCCTCCACCACGTTCCATCTCCTGCTCCATGACTTTGCCCCTGGCCAATTGCCCTCCCTCCTCATTTTTTCCTCCTAGAATCCCCCGGTTTCCTCCCAAGCTCCTGGAGTTGATACCTCCTGGAGCTGGTGTGATCCTCTGGCAATTATCAGGTTCAGTATTTCTTTTGTATACACTCATTTGAAGAAGGTCAGCTCCCTGAGGATAGAGCCATTTTGTTGGCATCCTTGCCTGCCTGGCAACCCGCACATTGTCTGGTACAGGAGGTGCCTGATAAATGCTCATGGGATGAAGGAATGGGGCTCCTCTCCTTCTCAGACTATATGTTTCCTGGGCCTCAGTTTCCTCCTCTGTAAAGTGAGGGGTGGCACTGCTTGACGTCTAAGATTCCTTCTAGCCTTAAGCTGCAGACTCTGTGGTGAAGGGGCGGTGGGCTGTGCCTGAGTCTGCACCCTCTACTCTCTCTCATTCTTCTTTTGTCCTTCCAGGATTCCTTCTCCTCTCTCTCATTCTTCAAGCTCATCCCACATCCTCAGTGACACAGAAACTTAGTCATCTGAAAGTGAGTGTGAGGCAGTGCCAGGGGGGAAGGCCGTGCTCCTGGAGGGCAAGCCGGGACAGCTCCCTAACCTCCAACAGGAGGGGCCCATCCTTACATTCTTGGCCCTGTGTTGTCCTCACAGGGCAAGGATTTAGGATGTTAGGAGCATGGTGTGAGAACTGGAAAGACCTTTCATAGCTAGTTGGTCCAACTCATTTTATGGAGGAGGAAACTCAGCCTCATCTGGGCCAAGAGGTTTGCCCAAGGTTAAAAGGTATAAATTCGCTGGTGTATGGGATGAGTGAAAACTTCTCCATTTAGGGTTGTTCACTTTCCCTTCCTCTCTCCTCCTCCATTGCTTCTGTCAATCACTTTTATCTTCCTTTGTCTGTTTTCCCATCTTGGTGGGACCCTCCCTCCTCTTTCCTTGCTGTCCCAGTTGGGGAAGTATTTGGTGAATATACCTCTCCACTAATGAGAGAGGAAACAGCCGGGGAGGGGTCTTGACTAAGTTAAGTTATAAATTCCTGCACTATCTTTTGTAACTTTCCTCTTCTCCATGATGAGTCATAGGGAAGACCTCCCTCTTCTCCCGGGAAAGAGAATAGACTCCTGTTCTTATCCTAAGGGATCTCTGTGTTTATTTTTTCACTAAATTAGGGATGAAGGATATTTTTCATCCCAAACACTGGCATTTATTAAGCCCAAGGCTCTTTTTGATGCTCCATCAAGCTGGAATGGAGGCTGGAGGAAGCTTGGGAAGGGCTGATGGCCATTCTCAGAGAAGTACAAGCTAGTAAGCCAATTGTGAAGAAAATAAGAGTCACATGCTTGAAGTTGTCCCAAAGCTGGAGCAGGAAGGCACCTTAGAGACACCTTCATTTATATAGATGTGGGGAAACTGAGAGCCAGAAAGGATCAGTGACTAACCCAGAATCACACAGCTAATAAATGTCTAAAGCAGGATTTGAATTCAGGTCTTGCTGACTCTAAGCCCAGCATTCTATCTACTGGGCTCAACAGGGAAGAAAGGGAACTAACTGGATCTGGATCTGAATGCTGGTTCTGCCATTTAATCCCTGTATGACCTTGGGAAAGTCATGTCACTTCTGGCCCTCAGTTTCCCCATCTATAAAATGAAGGAGTTCCCTCTAGTTTTCAATCCGTGATCCTACAGCAACAGAGAATCCTGTTGTGGAATTATCCAACTGGGGCCAACCAAGAGTAATGCCATCCTGGGCATGGCTTAGTGACCTTATATTCTGAGCATTCAAGGCACTTTGGCTCCTAGACCTTCAGCCTCCTATTTTCTCCATGGTCCCTGCCCAGACTGTGTCTCAGCAGAAAGGGGTGAGGTGGGTAGGTGGGCAACCCAGTTTGTCATGTGTCCAGATCCATGATGAGGTACAGGCTCTGAGAGCCCCCCTTGAGCTCTCCTGGAATCTTCCTGTAAGGTATTTGCCTGAGGCCATGAGCGTTAAGTTGTGGCTCTGCCCAAGTCTTTAGCCCTCCTTTGTGCAGCAATTTCCCACCCTTGATCCTCCTGTCCCACCCTTGAACTGGCCTAGCCCACCATAGTCTGTCAACTCCAGGTAGCCTCCAGCAACTTCCCATCCTTAATAACTCATTACTGGAGTCTGACCTCATCTGACTCCTGAAGACCCTCCCCAAACTCATCACTGGAGTCTGACCTCACCTGACTCCTCCTGGAGACCTTCCCCAAACTCCTCCTCCAGACCACCCCTAGATTCCTCCCACAACTTTTCTGTATATAAGACCCCTTCTTGCCCCCATGTGTATGAGAGTACCATAGAATGATCTAGCACAGACTTGTTCTGGCTCACTGGAGCATCACAGATACCTAGGCTCCTTAAGAGTCTACCCAATATGGTAAACTTTTAATAAACTTTTCTTTTCTTTGGCTGAGAGAAGACTTGAGTCTAATTCATTCAGCAGGACCTGGCGTGTTGGTATTTTGGGGTCTCAAGCAACCCTACCCTATACCATATCATCCAGATCTGATCAAATATCGCCCCATTCAGAACTTAACACTGCCTCCCCATTGCCTTTTGGATGAAATCCAAACTCCTTAGCCTGGCATTCAATGCCTCTATGATTTGGCCCTAATCCATCCCTCCAGTTTTATCTTGAACTACTGGTCTTTTCCATGGATCAAATGCTCAGTCCAAGCTGGAGCACATGCTGTGCCTGGAAAATACCACATGTTTATCTGTAAAATGGATTTGACAATAGTACTTCTCTTCCTTTCAGGGCAGCTGTGAGGTACAAATGAGATAATGCCCTTGGAAACCTTAAAAAGCAAAAGAGCTTTGTGACTGTAGCTTATTTACCCTGTCTGAAACGATTCCTTTTATTTAAAAAAAATCTTATTTATAATAGTAGTAGCTAAGCTGATATAGTTCACCAAAGTTTGCGAAGTATTCCATGTAAACGCTTTCATTTGATTCTCACAGCAACTGTGAGAAGCATGGGCTTTTATAATCCCCATTTTACAGATGAAGTGACTGAGACAAAAAGAAAAACTGCCTTGGTCCTAGTCACACAGCCCAAGGCATCTTAGGGAAGATTTGAACTCAGATCTTCTTCACTCAGAGCCCAGGGCTCTAACCACTGTAACATCCAGCTAGCTGCCTGCTATAGATTTAGCAATCATTAACAAACACTTAAATATACAAAGAACAAAAAACAAACAAAAAAAGAAGATTGTGTATCAAATTGTAAACCTTTAAGCACTTTCAATTTTACAAAGCAGTAACAAAATTGCCCTTCCTTGGAAGGCTTTGATCAGAGTCTGAATGGCCATTTGGGGAGATGTTACAGAGGAAATTCCTTTGGGATATGGATCCAACTAGAGGCCACTGAGGTTCTATCCAACACTTAAATTCTGTGATTCTTTGTCCCCTTCTAAACTTCGGGGTTTTTTTTCTGTGTATTTTTTTAAAAGTGTTTTGCTATCTTAATTTTTTTTATCTGAAAAAATAGGAATAATTACATCATTTATTTGCCAGTTGCTGGGTTCAAATAAGATGATGCTTTGTAACCCTCCAAGCCTTGTTTATGTCAGATAATGCTGATGATACCAATAGTGATAATCTCCTGGCTCTCCCTCCCCTCCCTTTCCCCTCCCCTCTCTCTCTCCCTCTCCTGTCTTCTTCCCCTGCTCTCCCCTGCCTTCACTAGCCAGGTTTCAGTATTTTAGGAAGGGCTCAAAGCTGTCGCTGTACGGTCACCAAGAGCAAAGCACATCATTCTCAAACAGTGGTTCTCAACCTGTGGGTCGCGACCCCTTTGGAGGTCTCCTAAGACCATTGGAAAACACATATTTCCAATGGTTTTAAGAACCGAGACACTGCTCCTCTATCCATCTCCAGGTGGGTCTGCCCACATGCAGATACGCCCACATATGAGTATTAAAGAGTCTCAGCATTAGGAAAGTTGAGAATCACTGTTCAAACATCGCCCAGCACAGAAATGACTCATCCCAGCTCTGGAAGATGATTTCTTGGTGCTAAGAGAAACTCTGTCTCCACATGGAGAGAAAGGATGTAACATGAGCAGCCATGTTCCCCCCAAGCCAGATACTTGCTGACACCCAAGGGCAGAGCACAGAGATGGGTGGAAGATATGGGATTCAGCTGGTGGATGCTCCAGCATTGGGCCCTGTGCTCTACCTGATTCCGAGGGAGCTGAGGGAGGTGTTTTGGGCTCCCAGAGGTCAGTAGGCCTACATTCTGTTTAACATGAGGGCTGATCCATAACGCCAAGCTGCAGGCGGGCCTGCCCTTGCCAAAGCCATTAGGCATTGTCCAAGGGATGAGGTTGGGAAAACCTCTGAAGCAAGTCTCTAGATCTCTGTTTTTTCATCCATAGGATGGGGGTTTGGGGAACTGGGAATCACAAGGTTGCCTATCAACTGGGGAATGGCTGCACAAATGATAGCATATCAACGGAATGGAATCTTGTTGCACTGTAAGAAATAATGAGACAGTTTTGGTGAAACCAGAGAAGAGTCATGTGAACTGATGCAAAGTGAAGTGAGCAGAACCAAGGGAATGATTAATACAATGACAACACTATAAAAGACAAATGACTTTGAAAGACTTACAAACTGGAATCAATGCTGCAACCAACTATGATTCCGGATGACCAGCGATGGAGCCCACTGCCCACTCAAACCAGAGGTAGGGAGGGGGGCAGGAGAGGAAGAGGGAAAGGGGGAGGAGATGTCCTCAGTGAAGACTGAGATCCAAAGTTTTGGACATAGTCAGTGTGGAAATTTGCTTTGCTTAAATATGTGTATGTATGTATGCATGATATTTCTTTATATTTGTTATCTATAAATATATTTATATATACATGTTTGTTAAAAGAAATTTGTTTTTATTTTTTAGGTGGTGGTGATAGGTGGAAGTAGAGACAGAAAATCATCAGTGATTGAAAATTTAAAATAATTTATTTAAAATGTAGATAGGAGGGAGAAAAATCCATTTTTATTAATTTAAAAAATGTAGTTGAAAAGAAATGAGCATGTGGAGCTGTATGATCTCCAAGGTCACTTCCATCTTGAGATCCTATGAACCTGTGCCTGAAGATAAAAGAGAACAGAGAAGAACAGAAGGCTACTGTGGCTCACCCATTGGGACCTAGGCCAAGAACTTGAGAGCCACTTCTGATCAGGTACAGATCTTATCTCCAGGCCCAGGCAGAAGGACCTGGCGGGGAGGGAGTGGCCACTCTGGCCACCAGAAAGAGCATAGTCCTGGGTGAGGGTGGGAGCCCCAGCTCTGCCCATCTGTGCCATCAGAGTGTAGGGGAATTGGCATTAGGATCTTAGCCTTGATCTCCCATCCCCAGGTAGCAGTGCCAAAAGGTCTAAAAAATCAGCAAGCATTAAGTGTCTACTGTGTGCCAAGTACCAGGCATGCTCACCTTTGATGATACAAAGCAAATATGTTCTCATGAGGGAGATAATAGTCAATAAAAAAGCACTAATTGGCACCTACTGTGTTCAAGGCTCCCTACTCCTGTATTTATATAGGTATGCACTTTCCCCTATAGAACTGGAGCCTTTCCTGCATTTCTTTGTGTCCCCAGAAGCTCCTAGCACAGTGTGTCCCTGGCATACAACAGGCACTTAATAAATGTTTGTTTGTTGACTCCTTCAAGGATATTTCATTTTCTCAAGGATCTGTACATATACAAAGTCCCTAGATATAAGGGAGGAGGGTGTGATCTTTCCCAGATGAATTGTTTTAGTCACAGATGATAAGCTTTTAATGTGACTTAACAAGGCATTAAACTAAGTATAAAATTGCCAGCCCATGTGTGACTCCCCCCTTTGCTGATAGAATTAAAAGGAGCCATCTCCCTGGGAAGAATACCTCTAAAGGTGGCACAGCTTCAAACAGCTAAGCCGGGAAAGGCATTCCTGGAGGGAGCACAGGCTCAGAAATGTTTGGAGGAGATTTTCTTCTCCCTGCCCCCATTCCCACACTGGTGCCATGGCCTCTAGAATGACTTGCTCAGAGGGAAACATCCCATCCAGCAGACAAATCCAGGAACTCATTGTTTTAGAGAGTTTGAGGCAAAATTTGAAGGAGTGGAGGCACAGACTCCACAAGACCCCTGGCAGTAGAGAAGCAAGTCAGCTATGGAGAGAAGAACCAGAAACCCAGCTGAGCTATTTGCCCAGCAGAGACACTGAACTTAATAAAGGGAGATGCATGGAGTTGTTGTTATTCAGTCCTGTCTGACTCTTCAAGACCCCTTTTGGGGTTTTCTTGGCAAAGACACTGGAGTGATTTGCCATTTCCTTCTCCAGCTCGTTTTACAGCTGAGGAAACTGAGGCAAATGGGGTTAAGTGACTTGCCCAGGGTCACACAGCTAATAAGAGTCTGAGGCTGGATCTGAACTCACAAAGACTTCCTGACTCCAGACCTGGTGCTCTGTCCACTGTACCACCCAACATTCTGCATGAAGACTCTCCAAAGAAAGAAAGAAAGGACTTAGAGGCCTTTCAGTACCAAGATTTGTGAGTTGCCTTTGCTACCCCCCCACACACACACACATACACGGATGGGATGAGTGAAAACTTCTCCATTTGGGGTGGTTAACTTTTCAAATTGCTTCTGTCAATCATTTTTATCTTCCTTTGTCTGTTTTCCTGTCTTGGTGGGACCCTCCCCTTATCCTTCCTTGCAGTCCCAGTTGAGGAAGTATTTGGTGGAGTATGCCTCTACACCAGTGAGAGGGGAAACAGTCAGGGAGGGGTCTTGACTAAGTTAGATTATAAATTCCAGAACTATCTTTTGTAACTTGCCTCTTCTCCATGGTGAGTCGTGGGGAAGACCGCCCTCTTCTCCCAGGAAAGAGAATAAAGTCCTGTTCTTATCCTAAGGGATCTCTGTGTTTATTTCTTTTCACTAAATTAAGGATGAAGGATATTTTTCATCCCAAACACACACACACACACACACACACCCCTCCTCCACTGTTGTTGAGCCTGCTGTTACTATGGATGCTGTGTGCATTTGTGGGAGAGTGTACCCCAGGTTTACGGTGGGAATGTTTTACAATTGTTTTTGTTTTTTTTTTACTTTGCCACCTTAATAAATACCTTTGCTAAGATATAATTGTGTCTCCTGGCTAATTGTTAACAGAGAACATGCTAGTGGAGGCTCATGATCTATAAGACTTGCAACACTAAACAGAACTGAACAACAAGGATTCTAAGGGGGGAGGAGGTCAGGAAGCAGTGTTTCAAGAATAAAAAAGGAGGGAGAGCTTGTGTAAAAACATGGAGACAGGAGGTATAAGGTCAAGTGTGAGACATAGTAAGAAAGTCAGTTTGACTGTAGAGTGTGGCAAAGGTAGAAACGTATAATAAAACTAGAAAAATAGGTTACAACCACATGGCGAAAGGCTTTATGTGCCAGAGAAGTTTTTATTTGTCCCTAGAGTTCATTGGGAGCCACTGGAGTTTCTTGAAAAGGAGAGTAACCTGGTCAGATGTGCTTTAGGAAGATCACTTTGGTGGCTTCATGGAGGATGGTTTGAGGAGGGCAAACCTAATAGGTGATTGAAATAGTTGAGGTCAGAAGTGAGGGGAGCCAGAGGTAGAACAGTGACTGGGGGAGGGAGGGAAAGGACCAGACAGAAACAGAAGAGGTGAACCCGAGTGATCCACTAGACGTTAACAAAGGAGAGCAGAGAGTCCTGGGAATCTTAGGAGAGACAGTGCAGCTCTCAACAGTAATGGGGACATTCACATGAGTAGCAGGCTCTGCTTTGGCCGTGGAAGGAAAGAGGAAGGTGCCCAAGCCACAGGGTCCAGGCTGCTGCTTCTCCTGAGGAGTCTGACTAGGTCACAGGCTGGGGGCTGGTTCCAGCACCTGAAGGGGCAGAGCAGTGGGCAGAGAAGGCATGTTGACAGTAGAGGGTGCCTAGATCCCAACCCGGAGAGGGGAGGAAAGAGACCAGAAATTTATTCATTCAGCAAACATTGATCCACTGTTTCCTCCATTTAAAGCATTGTGGGGAATAGCAGAGATCCAAGCCACCGTGGAAGCCCTCAGAGAGATTAGAATCTGCGAGAGATAAACCATGAACATGGCAGCAGGCGGTAGATTGTGGAGAAGTTCAGCGATGCAGGAGGGCTGGCCAGGACTGCTTCATTGAAGATCAAATATAAAGACACTTAAAGGGATTTCACAATCTGGCACCAGTCTACCCGGCCAGGGAAAGTGGGGAGCCATGGAGAGAATGCTAGAGTCAGCAAGAACTGGGTTCAAATCCTGCCTCCGCCCTTACCAGTCTGATTTTGGGCAAGGCTCTCGAAGGAACCTTAGAGGCCATCTGGTCCAGCCCTCCTCACTTTATAGGTGCAGAAACTGAGGCATGGGGGGCTCACCTAAATGAGATGGAAGAGGAGAGGAGGGAGGCTAAGGGAGAGAAGGAGAGAAGAGGGGAGGGGAGAGGAGAGGGGAGGGGGGAGGGGAGAGGAGAGAAGAGAAGAGGGAAGGGGAGAGGAGAGGGGAGGGGGAGGTGAGAGGAGAGGAGAGAAGAGAAGAGGGAAGGGGAGAGGAGAGGGGA
>CM053586.1:9646787-9672286 GCA_028646515.1 Pseudochirops corinnae | reverse complement strand
CCCCATTCCACGTGGACCGCCTCATGTGGAGCTGTGTGTCCCACTGGACGGAGGAGCTGCTGCTGGCCTTTGAGTACGTGCACGTTGTCTCGGGGGTTTTCTTCTACCTCAGCTCAGCTGCCAACCCCGTGCTGTACAACCTTCTGTCCAGCCGCTTCCGAGGTGCTTTCCGCCAAGCCCTGGGCATCCGCACTGTGAGGCGGTCCAGGACTCTGCTGCCTCTGCTCCCTGGTCTTCCCCAGACCCACCACCGAGGAAGGGGCCTTCCATGAGCCAGGGTTCTGGGCTGTGGGAGCCCCACCCTCTCCTGGCTAGAAGGGAGGGAGGGTGGTCAGAGAGCCAGCCCTAGAATCACAACCTCAGAAAGCAAAAGGGAGATCAGTGTCATCCAGGCCACCACTCCCCTAGCCTAAAGGGGTCTAAGGTCACAAGGGTAGGAAGGAAGGAAAAATGCCCAGTCAGGAGATAGTGTCTTGTGCAAAGAACAGTCACTGGAAAGCAGACTATATTGGGTGTGGGGGGAGAGAGAGAGAATTCAGGGTATAAGACTGAAAAGGTGGTGAAGAGCTTTGAATGTCAGAGGGGGTTTTGATGCTGGGGGCAGTAAGGAGCCAGCCACTGGAGTTTATGGAGGAGGTTGACATGGTCGAGTTTAGGAAATTCACTTTGACAGCTCAATGGTGGATGAATTGGAGTGGGGAGAGACTTGTGTCCAGGAGACCAAGTAAAAGGCTGTCACCTTTAATTCTTCTTATACTGACCTCATATCTACCTCCCAGTTCCACCCTCTAGGGGCAAGAAGAACTAGTCAAATCTTTGGATAGATTTTCAAACATTTGCAGAATCACTTTTGTTTTCAGAAGTGGGGGAGTATGGGTGTGGAACATTGTATACACTGTCATTGACTTATTGTATTTTCTCATTATTCTCTAAAATTCTTTGCTATAAGGAATGGCTTCCTGGTTAGACTTGGGGGAAAATATATTTGGTGATGAAGGTGATGCAAAAATGAGATCTCAATTTTTTTAATTTGAAAACAATGACCATGCCCCTGGAAATTTCCACCCCAACATCTTTTCACCATACCTCATAGCGTATGGCTTCCAGGCCCCTCACTATCCTGACCAGCCTCCTCTGCATGGGTTCTAGCTTTTCACTGTGTGTCCTAAAATGTGGCGACGCAGTCTGAAATAATCCTCCAGGTGGAGGAGAATGGACCCATTGAGTCCTTTGTTCTGAACATCTACTTCTACTAATATCGTGCAATATTGAATTAGTTTTGCTGCCAGTCCTGTCATAGTAATGACAGTTACTGAACTTGAAGACCCCAGATCTTCTTCACATAAACCTAGATGGGCAGCTAGATGGTGCCAGAGTGCATGAAGTGCTGGGAAGATTCATCTTCCTGAATTCAGATCTGGCCTCAGACACTTACTAGCTGTGTGACCCTAGATAAGTCACTTAACCTTGTTTACCTCAGTTTCCTCATCTGTCAAATGAGTTGGAGAAGGAAATGGCAAACCACTCCAGTATCTCTGCCAAGAAAACCTCAAAATAGGAAATAGCTGAACAACAAGGAAATTGTCCCTTCCCTTATTCTGAGTACTTCTGCAATTGATGTTTTACACCCAAATGCAAGACTTTACATTTATCCCTGGCAATTTGCATCCTGGATCCAACTCTCAGGCCAGGTTGTCAAAATCTTTTTGCATCCTGTCATCCAACATGTTAACTATCCTGCTGAGTTTCCTATCTTTTAGAAATATAGCAACATTTCAATATAATAAAGTATAATATTTCAATATAACAGGGATGTTACCGATGCATTCCTAAAAAATGTATTGCTAGCCTTTGGTTTTATACCACCTACACTTACCAATGTGTCCTTCCCCTCCCCCCCTCCTAGAGAGCAATCCTCTGGGAAGTCTTTTATTGTTCTGATAAAATTCATCCCATATTCAATTTTTATGCTTGAATGCCAGATACAAAACAGCCACTTTTTAGCCTTGTTCTTTGTGCTAACAGCCCAAATTTGCCCTGAGCTTTATTTATACTAGAGGTTCATTCTAGTTTTATTAACCAAGCTTGCTATTTCCAAAAGAAAATTCATTGTGTTTCAGCACATTCATCCTATTTTTAAAATCTTTTTTTTTTGCATTCTGAATTGAATGAACACGAGCATTTCCTTCCAGTCATGTCATTATTGATGTTATTAATTTTTTTTAAGTCACACAGCACTAACTGTGCTAACTAGCCACAAAATTTGTCTGGTCTGGGAGCCCTGTCCCCATGGACATGGAAGAGGCTGCTTCCAGCAGGGTCACAATGCCTGGGCCAGGAAAGACTCTGGTGCTCTCTCTTCTAAGCCGGTGCTGAAGGGAAGCCTTTCAACTGGGTCAGGCACCTTCCAATAGTGTCAGCCAACCAGAGCATCTGCTCATCTTTTCAGGCCATGGTTTCTTCCGGGTTGAGGTTTCCAGTGTGAGAAGAGAGACAATGATTGGAGGGGGAGAAGCAGTGGCCTTCCCCCTCAGAGGCTCCCATATGGCCTCAGGTCTATACAATAAAACTCCGTCCTTCCTCTGCCACCTCAAGGAGGAAACCACTCATTTGTCTTTTTTTCTTTTGGTTTTGTCTGTCTCTACACAGTTAAGACAGATGTGATGTTGCTTCTCCAGCAATATATATATATAATATATATATAACATAATACTTTGTATCATATATAATATCCTATGTATCACATATCATAAATATTATGTACATACACACATATATAAAATGTGTGTATGTATATATGTGTGTATACACACACACACACACATACATATATGTTGGTTGTTAGATAAGGACCAACAGCCCAGTTAGAGCTCATTGGCATTCTAAAACTTGAGTAATTCAGTACTTCCTGCCCCCTTTCCTGTCCCCTTCTCTGAAGAAGCAGAAAGGCCACAGAGGACCAAGAGTCATTTCCAATTTTTTGTTGTTTCATACATTGCAAAAAAAAAAAAATATGTCATGGCCTGGTGGCTAGTCTATTGGCCTGGTACACAGTAGATGCTTACTAAATGCTTATGGATGAACTGAATGACCCTCAGGTTCCCATTTCTTAGAGCTTCCTGACCAGTCCCTGAAATTCCTTCTGTTTACTTTGTATACAAAGTGTCCCCAAAGTCTTCGTTTGAACAGTTTGAAGACTGAAAATGTCACCAGACTTTGGGAACACCGTCTGTATTTTATATTTACTTCATTGCTCTGGGTCTCAATTTCTGCATTTGCAAGAACTGAAGGGTTTGAGCTCTGTATTCCCCCCAGGAGAAGGGAAGCTTCTTGAGGGCAGGGCCCTTTTCTGTCCTGGCTTTCCCAGTGCTTTTCACAGAGACTGGCACATAGATGTTCAGTGAACCAAATCATTCCCTTGAGGTGGAGGCTCAAGCCCTGTGGTGTGCCACTGACGACCTCCCTCCCACAGTGGTTATGAGGAAAGCCTATGGCCAACCTCCAAGTGCTACAGAAATGTGAGATGTTAACTTCATCCTTGCCTTATCTGTGGTCTCTCCCAGCTTTGAATCACTTGCAAATATATCAGAACACTGGTTCAAATACAGCCCTGACTTGCTGCCTGTGTGGTCATGCACAAGGCACTTTGCCTCCAAGCCTCAGTTTCCCTCTCTGTAAAGCAGATTGCTGGCTCCTGGGTGAGCCTCTCCAAGCCTAACCTGAACTTGGATTCCTAATCTCCAGCTGCTTTCAGCTGGCCGCCCATGTGCCTCTATCCTCTTGAACCCAGGACCATTCTCCTCTTCCATCCTTGAAGCTGAGTCCCTGAGTGGGCTTCCTTTTCCACCCATCTCATTCTACCCTTCCTCCAGCTTCCCCAGCAATCCCTCTGTGTCCCCAAGGCTCCATCCTGGGCTCTCCTCTCATCTCTCTCTGCTCTGTCCCTACTCCTCAGCTCCCAGAGTTTCAATGATCCTTTGTCCAGCCTTCAGCTCTACTGATTCTGGGTTTCCCAGGGCCATCCCAGGCGATAACAGCAGAGCCTATTAGCTTTCTCCCAAGCCCACTCCCCTCCCGTCTAGCCATCTCTGTCTCTAAGAGCAGTCTGCGTCCCCACGGTGATCACACCGGGCTCACCACCTGGGAGGGCTCTCCTCCTCACTGACTTGCAGTGTCTGGCCCGTTTGGCCTTCCCCACAGCTCCGGCCGGCCGTCCCTTTCCCTCCACTCATCCGGCCAGCTCCTCCCAAGCTCAGACCCCCATCACCTCCTGCCGGGACCATTTCAAGAACTTCCTCACAGCCCTCCCGCTCTCACTCTCCCCCTTCTCCACTCCAGCCTTGGCACAAATAAATCCCACGAAGCGATAGTCCTGGTGCCTCAGTCTCTAGGATGGCACTTCCTGCAGGGGAGCATTGCATGACCCCCTATTAGGATAAACTACAAAGGCTCCTGTGCCCTGCCAGCCCCGCCCCCCACCCCACGGCCCATTGCCAGCCTTCCCATCCAAATTCTTTCACCTTGCTCCCCCCACGCAATCTACATTCCTGACCAACTCTTCTACTGTCTATTGCCCTCCTCGGTTTACAGATGGGGAAGCTGAGGCACAGGGAGGTTAAGTCACTGGCTCAAGGTCATACAGGTAGTGAGCATCAGAGGCAGGTTTTGAACTCAGGTCCTCAGACTCCAGAGTCAGGGCTGGTTGTCCCAGGCAGTATCGCAGAATCATTTGTCAATTATTCACCAAGCACCAGGGGTGGGGCTGGCTTGGGAGCAAAGTTCTGGGCCTTGCTCAGGAAGGGCAGGGACCCTGGGTCCCACACCAGGCAGAAACCTCTGACTCTCTTCCCCAGATAGCCAGGGGAGTGGAAGAGGGAGCTGGGAGGGAGAGGGGTGGGGAAAGCGAGTGATCGGGAAGTGACTAGTCCAAAGTCACATAGGCAGGAAGTCAGAGGCCGGACTCTGAAATGAGTCCTCTGCCCCCAAATCCAGCCCCCTGTCTGGTCCACCGGCTCTCAGTCCTAATGAACTAACTTCCAGCCACAGGCCAACACGCGGGCCCCTCTTCAAAGCCCGCCTTCTCGATGTCCACCCCAGGTGCACTCTGGGGTGTCTCCCCCACCTCACCAGGGAGGTTTCCCCAGAGGCCCCAGCTGCGGTTCCGAGGAGGCAGGGGCACACTCCCTACTTCCTCCACAATTTTTGCAGAAACCTGATCAGGACCTGCACGCGCCACCTAGTGGTGCCCACCCGGCACAGGCAGTGGGGCTCAGAGAGGGCCATCAGCCAGCCACAGTCACACAGGACGCCAAGATCGATGACACCGCCCCATCACAATCCCATTGACCCCACAATCACTGCTGTTGGCCAGGGGCCGACAGCAAACCACTTACTGCCCTCAGGGACCTTCCATTCTCTGGAATACAACAGGTCAATTAATACAAGATAATTTGAGGTCTTAAGGGGTAGTTTGGGAGGGAAAAGATATATTTGGAAATGAAA
Source organism: Pseudochirops corinnae (assembly GCA_028646515.1). NCBI lineage: Eukaryota > Metazoa > Chordata > Mammalia > Diprotodontia > Pseudocheiridae > Pseudochirops > Pseudochirops corinnae. Next base: position 9,666,784 of record CM053586.1, on the reverse strand, counting down.
GTGATGAAAAACAAGAGGAGGGAGGAGAAACCGAAAAGATGGAGAAAAAACGTAATTTGAGGAGGAAGGAGGGTACATTAATAGGGGGGGACCAGAAAAGGACAAGCACATGAACAGAGCCTTGAAAGAAGCTAGAGAGTCTATGAAGTGAAGGTGGGGAGGGAGATTCAAGGCTGGGGGACTGCCTGGGCAAAGATGTGGAGGTGGGAGATGGGAAGCAGAGTGTAGATGACCATCGAGCCTAGGAGGAATGTAGAGTGGGTAAAGTGATGTGAATGAAGGCTGGAAGAGTCGACCGGAGGCGGATGGGAAAGGGCCGAGCAGTTTGTATTTTCTCCTGAAAAAGGATTGCTAGCACCCCTTGAGCAGGGGAACCCAAGACAAGGTCTGATCAGGGCAGACGATGGAGACTTTAAGCTAGGCTCTTTTTCATGAATGACTACCTGAGAAACCTTTGGACAGGCCCTAGGAAACAAAGCTTCCTCTGGTTTCCCAGGCTGACATTGGAAACTTAGGCCCAGAGAAGTTAATTAAGTTCCTAAGGTCACACAGGCAGCAGGCAGCCAAGGCAGGGCCTCTGCCTGGAGAGCCAGTAACCTTTTCATAGAACTGAGCCAGCTCTTCTCTGACTTGTGGGAGGGTTTCTATGTGATTCATTGGAGGGATTGCCCATGCGGGAAATGTCCCAGCTCAGCTTCAATTACTTGGGCAGAATCAGCTCACCCAGCTGAGGGCAGAAGGACAGGAGAGAGCGAAGGCGACTCCTTCCTGGAGGGCCCTCTGGGGGCATGGAGGGCACCCCCAAGAGAGGCCTCTATCAGATAACCAAAGAGGAAGCTATCAACTTTCTCCAGGGATGATAGAGATGCATTTTCATGGTGACCGAGGCAGGAAGTCTCCCCTGTGGTTTTCTGGGGCTTGGCTTTACAGGGGAGCCAGTCTCACTTTGTCATAGGCCTAGAAAGCCTGTTCATCCGATGCTCCTCTCCCTGGAGGGCAGGGACCACCCTGGGCCAGGCCCTCACCCCTCACCTGGGCTCCCATGGCCTCCTGAGTGGGCTCTGCTTCAGGCCTCTCCAGTCCAGCCTTGGCTGCTCCCACAGTGATTTCCTGACACTTGGTTCTGCCCCTACCATTTCCCTGCCTCAAGCAGCCTCCATGGCCCTGTGGCCTTAGAGACTGACCACCAGCTCTGGTGTGACACACTAGCCCTTTGTCCCAGGCTTGGTCCTCCAGGCTAATTGTTTATTACTCCCGTCTTGCAAACCAATTTTAGGGCACCCTATTAACACCTGCAAGGAACCAGTCAGGCTTAACCAAAATCCCCATTTGATTTATTCCTTCTCATTTAATGGGTTGGACAGTGAGGGATGGGGGCCTGGAATGTTGGGGGGGGGGGCCTAGCTTGGGATGGGGAGGGGTTGGTATAAGAAGGATGCCAAGAAGAGGGGCTTGAGAGGACCTTTCCTGACATCCAGGGTCTATAACTCCCCAAATCTCTGAAGGCCTCGAGAGGCCCCAACCTCCACCTGGCATAGTATGAAGAGTATGTATTTATGGATCAGAAGATCCCAGTTCTCCTCCTGGCTCTGCTATGGGACCTTTGGCAAGACCCTTCCCTATCCCTTGGCCTCAGTTTCCCCATTTGTAAAAACGAGCAGTTGAACTAAATCATCTCTACTCTCCTTCCCAGCTTTAAATCTTAGGATTCGAGGTCCTTGATTTGAATAAGACACTGCTTTCCAGGCCCTTCCTCTCAGCATTTGGTCAAGGACCTGGGGCCCAGGGCACCCTGTTCTCTCAAAGCCTCCCACATTTTCTTTCTGGGCTCTGGTGGGTCACTTCAGAATCTCTCTATCCCTCAGGCTGGGATTTTCAGAAGAGAAGCCTTAATTAACCCTTCTCCCCTCCTTGTAGAGGTGAGAGGCAATGGGTGGGAAATGCTGCCTGCTCTGTCAGCTGGGACTGCTTCAACTGTTTTCCTTTGATCCTAAAGGGTAGGCTTGGGGTGGGGGTGGGGAAATAAATGTGATATAAAAACAAAACAGCAACAAAACTTGCAAAGGAGGTGAAAGAGGAGGAAGAAGAAGAAGAGGAGGAAGAGAAAAGGAAGAAACTTGCCAACTTTCCTGTGCAGCTCGCACAAATCCCTTCCTTTGGCTGGACTTCATCTTCCTCCCTGTAATTTCGGGGGTGGGCCAGGTGGCCTCTGAGGTCCCTGGGCCTCCACTCCAGAGCTAGGTTCCTAAGATCCCTTGGTGAGAATTAGAACCTGCTCAACACTCTTCTTCCCTCCCCCCCAACCCAGATTTCCAGTCATCCTTAATACATCCTTAAGATAGGGTCAGCCCAACATGCCGAGAGCCTGGTGAGATGAAAGGGAAGAAGCCTTATGCGGCTGCTCCTTCCCCAGCTCAGGGCCCAAGGGCACAGCAGGAGCTGGAAGGCAGGAGCTGACTCCCTAACTTTAGGAGGAGAGAGTGGAAAAAGCAGTGCATTTTAGAGCCAGAAGCCTGGGTTCAAATCCTTAAGTTGCCACTTAAACCTTTATGACCTTGGACAAGTCATTCAGTCTCTATGGGATTCTTTCCTTCTGTAAACTAAGTCAGATGGAGATCAGCTGATCTCAGACTGCTCCCAGTTCTCAGTTTTGGGGGAAAGACCCTTCCAGGTCCCTAAGTCAGCACCCAAAGGGACAGATGACTAAAATCACCCTCAGCAAGGCAAAGAACACATCATTTATAATTTGTGGATCAAGGATGGAGCTGAGGTTGCACATGAGGAAAAGATCCTGCCTAAGGACTGGTGAGCAAGAACATTGGAGGCAGCATTTGCTGATGGACAGACCCTCCCCTCCCCTAAAGAAAAGAAATCTAAGCCAGCTGCCTCCTGGCTTAGAGAGAGGGTGATTGGCAGGTCCTCTGGGCTTCTGTGGGACTGAGCTGGCTAGTTCAATGTGGTTGTGGGGAAATGAATGGAAAAATATCATGGTTGGATCTGGATAGAATCCTGACTTTAAAACACAATGCCTGTGCAAGGGCAGATCATTTTTTTTCTTCTTTGTAGGGAGAGGAAATCTTAATTTCTGCTGCTCTATCCATTCAACCACACTACCTTGAATGTTCTTGGGAACTCAGTAACTAATCAGGGAGACCTGGCTTCCAATTCTGCCTCAGATACTCTTAGTTATGTGACCCTAGGCAAGTCATTCAGCCTCTTGGAGAGTTTCCTCACCTGTGAAATGGGGGAAATCGAAGCCACCTCTCTTGTGGCTGTTAGAGTCAGATGCCTGTGGAGGCACAATGTCTGTACGTGCTCCACTGGCAGCTTTCTATGCACGTGCCATGTCACTCTTGTGGAATATAAGCTCCTTGAAGGCAGGGACGATTCCCTTTCTCTCCACAGTACCTGGCAAGGTGTCTGCCACATGGTAGGTGTGGAAGAAATGCTTGTTGAATGGATGGATGGATGGATGGATGGATGGAGTGAATGAATGAATGAATTTTGCCAACCTTAAAGTCTGTGAGCTCTGGCTACACCCAGGAATTCTTAATGGATAAGGCAGTAATATTCCCACTCCTGACTACGGTACAAGCCCAGAGCGAGCAGGGATGCAGGATACTGAGGCTGACACGTGATTGGCTCCTGAGCCAGGACCAGGTGAGGTGCCTGGTCTTCATTGGCCGGTGGATGTGTTAATCAGCTGAGTTCCGTCAGTCCTCAGGAGACCCAGCTGTGCTCATCTGGGCTTCAGGTTAAGGATGAAAGATGCTTAGAGCATCGGAGGCAGCTGGGGTGAGGGCACCCCGAGGCACTGGGGGCCGGGCTGAGTCTGAACCGGCGCTGGGCCCAGAGGAGGAAAAGACCAACTTCTGCATTAAGGGCTGAAAGGTACAGCTGGCGGACCTTGCGACTTCGCAGAAGAGGGAAGGAAACGTCGCGTGTAAGGGCCAGAGCATGCCCCCTCCCCCAAGGCAAGGTGAAGGGGTCGGGGCAAGATTTAAAGGGGCTGGGGAGGGCTCCGGAGCCCACATAGGGAAGAGTTGGCAGTTTCGGGGAGTGGGGAGGGCTAAGGGCTTCTCAAACCTTGGGGAACGGAGCTAGAGAGTCAACCCACTAGCCATATGCCAGGCACTGTGCTAACAAGGAGGACGCAAAGACCGTCCCTCCCCTTCAGGGGCTCCCAGAATCAGACCCTCCGGTGTTGGAAGATTCTGGAGCAAACCGCAGAATCCCCTGCCCTGCCCCCTATTCCACTTCGGACAGCGCCAAGTTTAAAGAGCTAGCTTTTCCGGACATCAAGCCTCCGGTTGAGTTTCTACAGCTTGCCCCCTTCCTGGTTCTGCTCTCCAGGGCCAAGCAGAAGAAATCGAATCTCTCTTCCCGGTGACGCCTCTTCAGATATTGGAAGGCAGTGGTGATTTCTCTCCTCCGCCCACCCCTGACCCGGCTTCTCTGGGCTATAATACGCCTGTTACCCCCACCGATCAACTAACACTTATCTATAAAGCTCTTAAGAAGCGGGTTATACCTCTGGCGTCTGTCTTCTGCCTCATCCCTCAGGAAGGGAGGGCTTTAAGGGGAGAAGGGGGCCTGCATATTTAGAACACAGGACCTTTAAGGCTGATGCCCTAGGGGACACTTTCCACAGTTTCCTACCAGCTGCTTCGGAGCCTAGGGGTCCAGGGCAGAGACAATGGGCTATGATATGAGTGTTCCTGGTTTTTCTGATGTTCTCCTCTTAGGGGTAGCAGGTGAGCTGTGACTCTGTGGGCACTCTCACAGCATCACAAGGCAAGAGAACCACCTGGAAGCCGGTGGTCCAGTGGACAAAGGACTGGGTCTGGAATCAGGAAGACTGAGCTCTAATTCAGTGGCTTACTATCTGTATGACCCTAGGCAAATCACTTCACCTCAGCCTGCCTCAGTTTTCTCAGCTGCAGAAAGGGGTAAAAGCAACACCTACCTCTGAGGGTTGTGACAATCAAATGAGATTTGTTAAGTATCTGGCACAGTGCCTGGCATGCAGTAGACACTTAATAAATGCTTATTTCTTTTCATGTGTCCCATAAAACCCATACAACACCTGTTGGTGCTCCAAGCACCAATAGTTAAATGAATGTTTGTAAATTGTCTGAATATCAATGACTAGGATAAAGGTCTAGATGGCATGTTTATTTCAGCTGGAAATGACACTAAGATAGGAAGGAGAGCTAACACACTGAGTCAGAACCCCCAAAGATTTTGACAGACTAAAACTATGGATTGAATCCACTAAGGTAAAGTTTAATAAAAATAAATGTAAAGTCTTATAGTTAGGTTAAAAAAAAATCAATGTCACAAGTATAGGACAGGAGAGGCAGAGCATGGATTGGTTTGTCTGAAAATCTGGGGGTCCTAGTGGACCACAAGCTTAATATGAGTCAGCCTTGTGATGGCGATGCCAAGAAAGCTGATGTGACACTGGACAGCATCAAGAGGAACAAACTATCAGAACTAGATGACAGTCCCTTGGTACTAATCAGACCATGGCTGGGGTTCAATTCAGGAAGGACATTTTAGGAAAGACACTGAGAAGCTAGAAAGTGTCTAGAGGAGTGCACCAAGGATGGTGTAGTGCAGCGGTTCTCAACCTGTGAGTTATGTTCAATTTGTAACAATGAAAATACATCCTGCATATCAGATATTTACATTACGATTCGTAACAGTAGCCAAATTACAGTTATAAAGTAGCCATGAAAATAATTTTATGGTTGGGGGTCACCACAACATGAGGAACTGTATTAAAGGGTCTCGGCATTAGGAAGGTTGAGAACCACTGGTGTAGGGTCTTAAGTCTATTAATCCTACTAAGATCAACTGAAGGAAGTGGGCATATTTAGCTCAGACCAGTAAAGATGAGGGTGGGGAGGTGGGGGGAGTTACATGATGCCTATATTCAAATATGTGAAAGATTGTTGTTTGAAAGGGGAACCAGACTTGTTCTGCCTGCAGGGGAAGGGAAGGAAATATGCATTTATATGGTGCCTATGATTGATATGCCAGGCACCGTGCTAAGAGGGAATTTGATCTTTTTTGAAGAGATAAATGTTTAGTGCTCTGTTTTTTACATTCCCCAATTTCTCCTAGCATCCCCTCGCCCTTTCCAGAGAGCTATCCCTTATAACAAATGTTAAAAGAAAAAGAAAAGGAAAAAAAATCAGCAAAACAGAACAAAACATTGAATAAGTCTAAAGAAATACTCACTATCTCAACCATAGACCTCCAACCTCTGCAAAGGGTTAGGGTCTTCTCACATCTCTTCTTAGGGGCCACACTTATTCTTTGTTGTTATTGTTGAGTCATGTTCAACTCTTTGTGACTCCACTTGGGGTTTTCTTGGCAAAGGTATTGGAATGGTTGGCTGTTTCCTTCTGCAGTTCACTTTACAGATGAGGAAACTGAGGCAAACAGGGTAGAGTGACCTGTCCAGGGTCACACAGTTAGTGTCTCATGTCAAATTTGAACTCAGGTCTTTCTGACTCAAGGCCTACTATTCTACTCACTACACCACCCAGCTGTCCCCCCTGTTCTTTGTAATTTTTCAACATTCAGTTTTCATTGTACAACAATTTATAACAATCACATTGTTGTAATCAGCATATATATTGTTTTCCTGACTCTGCTGACTTTATTCTGTATCCGTTCATATAAATCTTTCCATGCTTCTCTGTATTCATCACATTCATCGTTTCTTATGGCACAGGAATAGTCAATTACATTCATGTACTGTCATTTCATTCTCCATCCAATGGGCATCTACTTTGTTTCCCATTCTTTGCTACCACAAAAAGTGTTGTTATAAATATTTTGGTGCTTTCTTCTTATTGAGGACCTCCTTGGGATATGAACATAATAGTGGAATCTCTGGGTCACATATTTTAGTTATTTTGTTTGCATAATTCCAAATTGCTTTCCAAAATGTTTCTACTGATTCACAGCTCCACCAACAATGCATCAGTGTGTCTTTGTAACTAATGTCATTCCCAGAGCCTTTCCAACAATGACCATTCCCATCTTTTGTCATCTTTGCCAATTTGCAGGGCGTGTGGTCCAACTTCAGGGTTGTTTTGATGTGTATTTTTGTTATTATCAGTAATCTGGAACATTCTTTCATGTGGCTATTAATAGTTTGCAGTTCTCCTTTTGCCAACTCTTTATGTTATCCTTTGAACGCTTCTCTGTTGGGGAATTAGAGCTCTCCATAAGTCGCATGGTCTGTTTGGAGCCATTTGAAGGGCTTTGCCCAGAGGCGGGATGATGCTCATCAGGTATGTTATAAGAGATGTCTTCTGAGAATGGGGTTGGGCAGCATGGCCCTGGAGTTCTCTTCCATCTCTTGAATCCTGGCAATCCTCATCTGTGGCTTTCCCCTCTTCTGTCACATTTGGATGCCCAAGACTGATGTCAAGGAGTTTGAGGAGGTAGAGAGGGGGAGAAAAGAGAGCTTGCAGTGAATGATGTCTACTTTTCCCATAAATTATCTTAAACATGCTAGCTTAGTGCTACCAACTGGACCAGCCCACCACCTCAACATGCCCAGAACTCGTTCTTTTTCCTCTCTCCAGGTCTCTCTTCATGCCAGCTTTTTTATTATTGTCAAATGTACCACTAACCTCCCAGTCACCCAGGTTCACGCCTGTACTGTCACCCCCAGAAGCCCTTGCACTCACTCCACACAGCTGACCTTCTGTCTCCCTTTGCCAGGCTCTCATTTTGTCCCCTCATCACCATCCCCATGGCTGCCAATGCCTCTCACCTGGACTAACCTGCTGGTGGGTCTGCCTGCCTCCTCCCCACTTCAATCCATCCTCCATTCAGCTATCAAAGTGACCACCATGTCGTCCTCTATTCAGTAAAATCAATGACTCCCTACACCCCCAGAATCAGTTATGACATCCTCTGTTTGGCTTTTAAAGTCCTTCACAACCCAGCCTCTTCCTAGCTTTCCAGCCTTCCACCTTACTCCCTTCCATGTGCTCGGGTTCCAAGGACACTGGTCCCCTGGCTCTTCCTTGCACAGGGTACCCACACTCTCCCTCCTTCCTTCTGCCTCTTAGTTTCACTGCCTGCCTTCAAGACTCAGCTGAAATCTTGCGTTTTGCAGGAGGCCTTTGCTGGACCTGTTCCCATCTGCCCTCCCTCAGAGATCACCTCCCTTTTACTCTGTATCTTGTTTGCACACATTTGTTTGGAGGTCCTCTCCCCCTTTAGACTGTGAGCTCCTTGAGGGCAGGGACTGTCTTTTGCTTTCCTTTGTGTCCTCAGCACAATGCCTGACACCTAGCAGGCCCTTAATGTTGGTTGATTAAGTGTAAAATTTAATTCTAGACCTCCCCACCTAATCCTTTGTTCAGTATTGGTTTCCCCGGATTCTTGGTCAGTTCCCAGAGAACCGACTTGGGCATGTCCACATTTACCTTAGCTGGAGGGTTTACATCTATACCTCGAGGACTGGAAACTGCCCTTGGGGCCTCCTCCCCATACATCCTGTGCTTAAATCAATGAAAGGAAAGGCCTGGCACTTTAATAAATAAGTGGGCGTACATGTTTTAACTTCGGGATGGTTTTTCTACTTCCCAAGTACTTAACCCAGTACCTGACTTATGGTAAGCAAGCAATCTGTCTATCTATAAACGTTTATGAAGCTCATACTATGTGCCAGGAATCGTGCTAAGTCCTGAGGATACAGAAAAGGGGTAAAAGACATTCCCTGCCCTCAAGGAGCTCACAGTCTAGAGGGGGAGAGGACCTGCAAACAAAGCAAGTTACATACAAGACAAACAGGGAACCATTACAAGAGTTAAGGCCGGGAGGGCTTCTTGGAGGAGGCAGAATTTCAGCTGGGACTCACAGGAAGCCAGAGAGGTCTGCAGAGGAGGAGGCGCTGGGGGCAGCCAAAGAATGCTCAGAGCCTAGAGATGGAGGCCAGGGTCGCCGGACTGAAGAGTAAATATAAGACAGCTCCTAATAAACGCTAATTTGATTTGGGATCCTCACCCATCCTGTATGGGACATCCACTCCAGTCAATATTGTCCTTGCCAGCAAGACAAGCAAAGATGTGTTAACCCCCATGTCATGTTTGACTCTCCATGACCCCATTTGGGGTTTTGTTGGCAGAGATACTGGAGAGATTTGCCATTTCCTTCTCTTGCTCATTTGACAGATGAGGAAACTGAGGCAAACAGGGTGAAGTGACTTGACCAGGGTCAAACAGCTAGGAAGTATCTGAGATTAGATTTGAACTCAGGAAGATGAGTCTTCTTGATTCTGGACTCTATCCACTATGGTACCACCTAGCTAAATACAAAATGTGTACAAGGTATATTCGAGTAATTTTAGAGCTCGTTAGTAGCTGGGGGTAAAGGAGAGGCATCTGAATTGAGTTTGGAAGGACCTGCGGATTTTAGGGGGCAAAGATGAGGAAGGAGAGCATTTCAGGCATAGGGGACTACCTGTGCAAAGGCATAGTCTGGATCATAGAGTGTGTGAGGGGAAGAATGTGCAATAAGCCTAGACAGGTTGGTGAGATGAGAGCCAGCTGGTAAAAGGCTCCAAATGCCAAACAGAGACGTTTGTATTGAGTTTTTGTTTGAAGACTGCAATAACTGGTGGAGAATCAGGGCTTTTCCCACTCCAGCCCTTCCTCCATTCAGCTACCAAAGTGATCTTGCTAAAGCACAGGTCTGATCAAGTCACTCTCTTACTCAATAAACTCCAGTGGCTCCCTATGCCCCCCAGGATCAATCGCAAAATGCTGTTTGGTATTCAAAGCCCTTCATAACCTGTCCCCTCCTCTTATACCTTACTCCCTGATGGGTTCTTTTCTATCCAGTGATACCGGCCTTTTGGCTGAGTTGGGAACAAGACTCTCTATCTCTCGGCTCTGGGAATTTTCTTGTCCCCCATGTCTGGAGCACCTTCCGTTCTCACCTCTATCTCTGACCTCTCTGCCTTCCTGTGAGTCCCAACTAAAATCCCACTTTCTCCAGGAAGCCTTTCCTCCACTTAACCCTAGTTCCTCCCCTCTGTGGACCACTTCCTGTTTTTCCTGATTACAGTTTGTTTGTACACAGCTGTTTATTGTCTCTTCCTCAGACTGTGAGCTCTTTGAGGACAAGTATTGTCTTTCTCCTCTTTGTCCCCACCCCCAGTCATAGCACCTGGCACAAAGTAAGCCTTAGTAAGTGTTTATTGATGAATCTATTGGATTTGAGAAGCAATTGTGAACTACTGAAACTTCTTAAGATTGACTTAGTAGGACCAGTGATCCAGGAAAATCCTTCTGGCAGCAACTGTGTGGAGGATGCAAGAAAGTGGAAGGAGGGAGACCTGTTAGGAGGCTACTTATTATAGTGGTTCAAATGAAAAGTGATGAAGACTTGATAGGAGTGGAAAAATGTGGGGAGAGAGGGATGAGAGTGAGAGGAGAGGGAGAGATGATGTTCTGGAGGCAGAATTCACAGGACAGAGTCAAGGAAGACTCCAGGGTTGTGAACCAGTGTAACTGCAGAGATGGTGGTGCTCTCAACAGGGATCAGGAGCATAGGATGTCAGAGATGAAAAGGTTTCCAGAGTGCTCCCTGGGGTCGTAGTAATGTTGCCCATATAAAGAAAGAGCAGTGACCTTTTTAAAGTGTATTTTAAAATATTTTTTTGCGTTTTGGAGGGGGGACAGCAGGGCAATTGGGGTTAAGTGACTTGCCCAATGTCACATGGCCAGTTTTGTGTTGTGTCTGAGGCCGGATTTGCATCACCTAGCCACCCCAAGAGCAGTGAGCTTTTAATGACATTTTGGAGTTTGGGGCTTATTGGGGTATTTATCTTATATATCTTACATAAATTTCTTATATCTTATATAAACTTCACCTACCCATATTATCATTGAGCCCACACTTTACTCTCCTTTCTTGTCTTCAATATCTCCCTGTCAATTAGCTGCTTCCCCCAATGCCTACACGCCCATGCTGAGATGTGCTGGTAAATGTTTAGGAACCATTTCTCCAGTGGGGAAAATGTGAGGCAGAACATTTTTTTTTTCTTTTTGGAGGGCAATTGGGGTTAAGTGACTTGCCCAAAGTCACATGGCTAGTGTGTCAAGTGTCTGAGGTTGGATTTGAACTCAGGTCCTCCTGACACCAGGGCTGATGCTCTATTCACTGTACCACCTAGCCACCCCCCACACCGAAAATTTAATAATCAGCTCCCAAGCAGGTTGAAGCTGGCTCCAGGATACCCCTGCACCTGTGTCTCCTCATCCTCAAAGTCCATCCCCACTCTCTTTATGTCTCTCCCCTCCCTTTGGTGGCTCAATTCTTCTGAGGTCCTCTACACTAGGTGCCTTGGTTTCTCACTCTAAAATTACCAATCTGCCGACTGCTCTGTTTCTCAGGCCACAGCCTCTGACGCTGCTGATCACCTTTTCCTACTGGTTACACTTTTCTCTCCAGGTTTTCCTGACACTGCGCTTTCCTGGTTCTCTTTCTCAGGCTGGGGAGCTGGGGCTGTGCCCCAAGGCTTTGTCCTGAGCCCTCTTTTCTTCCCCCTCTGTACTGTGACATTGGTGATTTTATCAGCTATGGCTGAGCAGGTGGTTCTCAGATCGACTTAATCACCCCTAACTGTGCCCTCCAGGCTTACAGACTGCCCAGTGGATACCTCAAACTGGGTGCTCCCTACTAGTCTTAAGCTGAGTATATCCAAAGCAACTCAGTCTCTCTCCCTAATCCTTCCTTCTTCCTAACCTTCCTGTTCCTGTGGAGAGCACCACCATCCTTCCTGCCCCTGAGGCTCACAAGCTCAGCCCATAGCCAATCAGTTGTCAAGACCTGTATCTCTTTAACATACTCCCTTCCAGCTTCTGGACCGCTCCCCACTTCCCCAATCCTGCAGATTCTCATCACCTCATGCCCGGCTGCTGGGGGGAGGGGGTCTGCCAGCCTCGAGTCTCTGCTGGCTCCAATCCATCCTCCATTCAGCTACCAGTGATGTTCCTAAATCCCAGGTCCCTTCACTTAACTTCTCCTTTCCTTCCTTGATCTCACTCCCACCCCCAAGCAATCACGTCTAGTGGTTCCCAGTTGCCTTCAGGATCAGACCCAGAATCCTCTGATCCTATCTGGACCCCTTCCAACCTTCTCAGTCTCCTTACACCCAATAGTCCCTCCCACCTTCTCTGAACCTCGTTCACATCATCCGCCACCTCCCGGCTCCAGTACTTTCCCTGGCTGTCCCCCACACCTGGAAAGCTCTCCCTCCTCCTGTCTCCGGCTTCCCTCCACTCCCCACTAAACTCTTACTCTCCAGGGACTGCTCTTCCCCATCTACCCCATCTTCCTTAACCTTCCTCCTTTCCAAGCCCCCTTGTCTCTTCCTTGTTTGCAGACTGACTTCTGCATGGGGTCTCCCCCCTTGGACTGTGAGCTCCTCCCGGGCAGGAACTCTCTTGCCTTTCTTTGCAGCCCCAGTGTTTATCAGTGCCTGGTGGACAGTAGGTGCTTAATCAGTGCTTACTGACTTGGGTTTCCACAAGAATGACATCAATCAGATGTGATACAGAAATCTAGCTGAGATACACCCGGAGTTTCCCCCCCTGCCAGTCTGGTCTGGGCCAGGAAGCCCCCGGCTCTGGCCCATCCCCGCTTCCTTCTCCAGATCTTTATCCTCTCATAAGGCTGGCGATCCTGGCCAGGAGGCACAGTGGGGCTCCTCTTTAGAAAACCAGGGCCACGGCTCGTGAGTTCTGGGGTCCCCCATTCTGCAGGTTCCTTTCGGGGCACATCCGTCTTTTTCTGGGCTCCCCGAGGTTGAGGCGCCGGTCTCTGGGGCCTGGGGAAGCAGTATCAGGGAGGGGCTGAGTGTTCACGTTTTGGGGACCTCCGGATGTCAGGGAAGTGGAGAGTCCCGGCCTCGCCCACAGAGCGGGGTTGGCACAGAACCGAGGACGTCTGGGGACCTGGGGTCCGAACCCAGGGGGCTGCTGAAGTCTGCCCACAGCCCCACGTACCTAGGACTGAGTGCTAGCACCACCCCAATGGGACATGTGTCTACCCCTGCCCACGAGCAGCCCACCAACGTGGGGCACGGAGGTTCCACTCTGGCTGCGGGGAGCAGGCTGCGCTCCCCGGCCTCCGGGGAGTCATTGTGTCATTTGCAGAATGGGGGTGCGGGAGTTGGGGGACTGACCCGGCCCAGTCCCGTGCAATCTCCTGCCAGGCCCCACAAGCGGGTGGGAGGGGCCGCAGAGGGGGTGTCCAGGGAGGGCCCAGGGTGGGGTCTAGGCCCCTTGGTTACACCCCTCAGGCGCTGTCCTCTGGAAAGCCTTGGGCAGAAGGGAGCCAATTCTACAGATGGGGAAGACTGAGGCTCAGTGAGGCAGGGAACAGAACGGATCAGAAGCCACTGAAACCTCTTTTCATCGGACAGACGGGGAAACTGAGGCAGGCAGCGTGTGAGTGACCTGCACGGGGGCCAGGCCGAGCTCGGGTCCGGTGCTCTCCACACCACGCTAGGCTCACTCCCCTCCGTAAAGCCTGGCCCGGCGGGGCTCAAGATGTCCGCCGCCCGGCGACCAGAGGCCACACGTGGGCAGGCTGCGCCCCGGCGCCACGTGCTCCGCCGCGCTCCGCCGCGTTCTACTCCGCTACGGAGCGCGCCCCGCCCGCCGGCCAATCAGCGTGCCGCTCCCGCCTCGCGCCCCGCGCGCTCGCGCTCCTTGAGCCCCGCCCCGGTGCGTCCCCCGCTCCGTCGGCCCCGCCTCCTCGGGTGGGCTCGCTCTGGGATTGGCAGGCCCGGGCCAGGGGGCGGGGAGCGGGCGCTGGTTGGCCGCAGGGGCGTCACGGGGTCGGGACGAGCTCCTTTCCAGTCGCGCCGAGGGGGCAGGCTCAGTCTTTCGTCTCAGTCTCGGCCAGCAAAGGGCTGCTCGCGGACGGACTCTTGCCCGCGCTCTCCGCCGTCACCGACGTTGCCTGGGCCTCAGCCGACGGATCTGCACCTTTCGCGCCCTAGTCACGCGCCGCCACCATGGTGAAGCTAGGGAAGGTGAGAGGCGGCGGCTTAGCGCCGCCACGCTCCTCCGGGGCTGCGGGGCCTAGCGGGCCTGAGCGCGCGGGAGCGAGGAGGAGCGCCACGGCGCGTGCGCAGCATGGGGCTCTCGGGAAGTCTCGCGCGACTTGGCGCTGCCGCCGCTGCTGCCCCCGCGGGCGGGAGGCGGAGGGCCCCGGGAGCCGAGAGCTGCGAGCTGCGGGAGGGAAGGTGGGGAGGGAGGCCTGAAGGCCGCGCGTGCGCGCTGGGCTCCAAAGGGGGAGGGAGCGCCGGGGCGAGGGCCGCCGTGAGGTCATCGCCGTGCGCCGAGCGCCCGGTCCGGCCCGGCCCCTGCCGGCGCACGTGGGCACGGGGCTCGCCCGCCATGTGGGCCTGGCCTGACAGGCCCGCGCCGGTCCGCGATCTCGGGTGGCGGGTTCGGGGAGGCCGGGTATGGCCTGAGTCTGGCCCGGATCCCTTCCCAGCTGTCAGGAGGGCAGGTCTTACCACGTGGTACACTGACCTGTATCTCCAGATGCTTGATCCCTCCTTGGGGTTGGGGGGGGGGTCTGCGGGGAGCGGGGGTGAGAGACGCGAAAGGACCCCCGCTGGGCCGCGCTCTCAGCACGTGCTTCCGGGCCGGCCCACGTGGCCGCGCTGGGGGAGTCTTAAAGCGAGTCCTGGGAGTGAGCAGAGGAGTGGAATCCGGGAGCGGGCTCGAGGGAGGGTAAAGCTGCCCCATAGTACCGGACACTGGCCAGCGAGCTTCCTTGGCTTTAATCTTGTGGTCTCCCTTTCGCCTGTTGGGCAGCGTTTTAAGCAGTCTGGGGTTGTTGGGATCAAGAGAGGGAGGGGGGGGGCTGCCTGACCAGGAGTAGGGTTTAGGCCCGGTTTGAAGCTGCAGTTTATTAACGTAATTGTCACCCAGAGCTGCTGGAATGTAAAGGTTCTGCTGTTTGGTCTTTCCTCTTAGGCTACTAAGAATCAAGGGGAGCCCAAAAAAATGGCCCCTCCGCCAAAGGAAGTAGAAGACAGTGAAGATGAGGACCTGTCAGAAGAAGAAGAAGAAAGCAGTGGGGAAGAGGTGACTTTGCAGCTTCTTCCAGAAATGATTTGTTTTGCAAAGAAAAAGAGAAGCAAACTAAACCCTTCAGAGTCTGGAAGGGAATTTGTAGCAAGAATTTGGCTAAAGTTTGATGCTGTGTAGTTGTTAACCATTCATTTTAAAAGTTCATTAGATGAAGGATAATTGGGGGGGTTTCAGCAATATTCAAATCTGGGTTTAATTTAAAGGAGAAATGAAAAAGTCTAAACTATTATGGAGGGTAGGCAGCATTGATTCATTTCTTAATTAAGGGCAGAGGTGAGTCTTGGGCACATTCTTTCCTAGGAAAGATGCTTGGTAATATACGTTGGATAAAAAAACACCTCAACAAGGAATTATATGAAATTCACAGAGCTTTTGTGAGGGTCATTCTGGGCTTTGTCCAGGCCGTATAAATGCTGGCTAATTAATGCATACAACTAGGCAGGACCCATACCTCAAATGTTAGAATAGGGCCTAGCAGCCTTTGTTGGGGGTACACTAAAATTGTGGGCTATTGGACCACCTGCCACAGCTAAATATGTGGTGTTAGGCTCTGATGTCCTCACAACGTAAAAAGTACTTGGAGTTGATAGAAAACATTGTTGATTTAGATACTTTAAAAAATCTAGGGTCCTTATCAATATCCTTCAGAAATAGAGGCATAGACATTAACTTAGATTGCTGAGGTGTAAGTTGTATCCAAAAGTGAAAGTTTTTCTACTTAAAGTACAGACTTGGCTCCTTTCCATATGGTTGACTTTCTGTTTCCTTGTCTGTAAAACAGGTTAGACCAAGTTCTTTCCTAGCTTTGATGTGACTTGGGGGATTGGAAATTTCTGAATCCAGAGTTCTTGAGGGAGAATCTTAGTAGTGACAGGCTAGAATCACAGAACCGTGTTCAGAGGGGAACAGATACAGATGTAAGAGGCTACCAAGACCACCTAGTTCAGTCTCCTTTTAGAGTTGCCTCCTGGCAAGAACCCTGGTGAGCTCTAGGGAGAGCTGGAGGGTGATTTTGACCAAACTCCCTCAGGAAGCTCATACTTGAGCAGTTTGGACCCAGATGGGCATGCAGTACACAAATTGCATGATCCTGTACCTGCAGAGTAACCAGCAGAATTGCCTTGCCCTCTTTAGCAGCCAAGTTAAACTGTTGGACTGAGTTGGCCCAATACAGGGTCTGGGCTTGGTGCTCTCCTCCCTCCCCCTTCCAGAATGGTCAGCCCAGGCCTGCCTGTGAATTACAGCACTTCACACCTGTATGAGCCGGTCTGCAGGGTGCAATGGAAGATGGATGGGCCATTCAGACTGGATCCGTGCTGGGGGAGGGCTGGCACCAGATAACCTTCCTTGGTCTTTAGCTCATTGCAGTTTATCTCGATGTTTTTAAAATGTTTCAGGTTGTTTCTTCCTTTTACATAAAAAGTGTTTTATAAATTGTAACACTTTGTAAATAAAGATGTTTATTATAATTATTAGGTTGTAGTTCCTCAGAAGAAGGGCAAAAAGGCTGTTGCCACACCAGCGAAGAAGTTACCACAAACCAAAAAAGCTGTTGTCACGCCAGCCAAGAAAGCAGCTGTGACTCCTGGTAAAAAGGTGGCCACCCCCACCCCTACCAAGAAGGCGGCCACCCCCGCCACCAAGGCTACCATCACACCAGGCAAGAAGGGAGCCACAGCAGCTAAGGCAGCTGCCACCCCAGCAAAAGCAGCAGTGCCCCCAGCCAAAGGGGCGAAGAATGGAAAGAATGCCAAGAAGGAAGACAGTGAGTCTGAGGAGGAGGACAGTGAAGATGAAGAGGATGAAGAATTTGAGCTTCCCAAAGCCACAAAGATGGGAGCGACTCCCGCCAAGCAGGACTCTGAGGATGAGGACGAGGAGGAGGAGGACAGTGAGGAGGACGAAGATGAAGACGAGGAAGACGGTAACGATTGTTTCTGTCCTGGGTGTGGTAAAGACCCTTGCTTAGGAAATGCATGAGCTTTCCACTGGTCTTCACTGAGCCAGAGTTAGGTTCTCTCAGTGCAGGTTGCATCAGCTTGAAGTCAGCCACCCAGTATGTGCTCCTGGGGAAATAGCATGTACCCTACCCCAAGCCTGCTGCCGTTTCTAACGTCCTCTCAGGCTTCCTGTGATCCCACAGAAATCTCAGGTGGCTTCTTGGCTCTCGGGGTGAGCAGCTGTTAGGTGCCATCCCAAGTCACATTGAATGTGGTAAAATGGGATACCTGGGGGGCTTGTCAGACAAGTCAAAATGTGACAGAGCTGGCCCTGCCTGGAAAGCTTAGGCATGTTAATAACTGGGGGAGTTGTCATTCTCTTTCACCTGCTCCTTCCCTCATGGGACAGGACTCAAGTAGAGGCATGCTTTCAGATTCTGAAGAGGAAGCCATGGACACCACACCTGCCAAGGGGAAGGCTGCTGCCGTGAAAGCCGGTGGGAAACCTGGGAAGGCCAAGGAGTGGGAAGAGGAGGAGGAGGAGGAGGATGACGAGGATGATGACGATGAGGATGATGACGAGGAGGATGATGAGGAGGAGGAGGAGGAGGAAGAGGAGGAGGAAGAAGAAGAGGAAGGTAAGGATTACAGAAAGAAACCTTAGGTCAGTAGGTACCTCCGAGCTTGCATTTGTCAAGTCCTCTTCTTGGCACCAGAGTGAAGCAGCTGCACAGGAATTGGTTGGGTGCTACTTGAAGTGGGCTGGTGGCAGGAGGTGGTCATGTGCCTGCCGGTCTTGTCTTTCAGTGCCTGTGAAAGAAGCACCTGGAAAGAGGAAAAAGGAAATGGGCAAACAGAAGGCCCCTGAAGCCAAGAAACAGAAACTGGACGGTAAGTGCCGCTCAGAGCAGACATCCAGGGGCAGGGGCAGGCACAAGTGATGATCTGACAAGGGACTTAATTCTGAAGCCTGATGGACACTCACTGTGATAAAGCTGATGTGCTCCTGAACTTGGGGTCTCTCCAGCAAAGTCACCCTTCTCCACCCAACACAACTTCACTTTTTTGCAACAGCTGAAGCATCTGCAAATTTCAATCTCTTCGCTGGTAACCTGAACTTCAACAAAACCGCTTCTGAGCTTAAAACTGGCATCACAGACTTTTTTGCTAAAAAGGACCTCACCGTTGTGGACGTGCGCATTGGTGCTACCAGGTAAGTGGCCAGGGTGAGGCCCCCATGCACTTTAGAGGGTGAACACCCAGGTCATTAATAGGCTTTTTTTGTGCCTTAGAGAGAGGTTTTCTATACATTTAGATGAGTCAGGGGAGTGCTCCGTGTCACCTTCAAAGACATTAGCTGAAAGAGACTCCCTTGAGAAAATATGGCATCCTTGGTCTCTCCTGTCACCAGGGTGGCCATCCAAGTCACCACTGCTGGGATTTGCATTGCACATTTCCACAAGATTTTGAGTTATAAATTTTCTCCCCATCTTTCCTCTACCTACCACCTCAAAATCAGCCTTCCCACTGTATAGTCCCTCCTCCAATCTGCTCTTTCCTATGTCTTCTCCCATCACCCCTCTGAATTTCCGGTAGGGCAGGATGGGTCTCCCTACCCCCTCAGATCTTATAAATAGGAGAGTGAAGAAGGGTGCATGTGGGACAAATTTGTTTGCCTTTAGCCATCAGCACTCTTCCTGCCACTCAGCCTCATCTCGGTTTGGGAAATTGTGGGGTTCTCATCCTGTATTGGACCCCAGCTCAGTGACAGCCTCGCCTCCCATCTGGTCATGGTTTGGGGCTTCCTCCCTCTTTCTTCCTTCCAGGAAGTTTGGCTACGTGGAATTTGAATCTGCTGAAGACATGGAAAAGGCTCTGGAACTCAGTGGCTCCAAAGTGCTTGGCTCTGAAATTAAGCTGGAAAAAGCAAAAGAAAACAAGAAAGGTGGGGGGAAGGGGAGACCCTGGGCTGGCCCCTCCTTGTTCTCTTCCCTGTGAGGGGTGGCTCCTGCTCACGTTGCTATTGAACACCAGTCTTGACAAGCCTTCTCTCTGGTCTAGACCGAGATGCAAGGACCCTCTTCGTCAAGAATCTGCCCTATAAAGTAACTCAGGAGGAGCTTAAGGAAGTGTTTGAAGATGCTATTGAGGTCAGACTGGTCTGCACCAAGGATGGGACACCTAAAGGGTAGGTTGGTATTTATGGTGGGGGAGAGACCTCAGAATTGAAAATAAATCCACTCTGGCCCAGCCTAAGGGGTCAGTGTGGGGTTAGAGAGTGGTGTATGGTACAATGCAGTGGGACCCACACTTTGGACCTACCATGGGCTGCACATAAAATCCCTAGTTAAAACAGCTAGTCCTGCGAACCCTCTTCAGAGGGAGGCTTTGTGCCCTTTGAGGGGTGTGATCTTAGTGGACAAGCTACAATAAATTTGTGTCCTCTTGACGAGGCCAAAGTGTTAAGGTGGGAAGCATTAGTACCTTTGTATTGGATAAATCACTTAGAATCAAAATCCTATTTGGTTTGCCTACATTAGGGAAAAAAGAATTCCCTTCTAAGAAGTGGAGGTTGCTTTCCAAATTGAGTTTTTCCACCTAGACAGTGAAGTAGCTGCACCAGGTGGTCCCTGAGGCCAGGTGGGTGTAGGAGCCGTCAAGGGAGTGAGAAGCTGGTCACTGCTGACAGCAGAACTGTCCCTTTGTTAGCAACCCACAGTTGCTGGGGGCCCAGGGTCCCACCTCAATCTCTGCCCTCCTGCCTTATTGCCTAGTGTATGTAGGCCTTTGACATGGTTAGTTGTCTCTGGTACACTCTCAAGATCCACACCTGGGCAGTGTGTGGCCCTTTCACATCCTTTCTTTCTTGGAAATGTTGAGTAAGCCACTGGCTTGACTGCTTCTC
>CM053586.1:9598548-9646687 GCA_028646515.1 Pseudochirops corinnae | reverse complement strand
ACTGGTGCTGAACAACCTGGCTTACAGCGCCACTGAGGAGAGCCTGCAGGAGGTGTTTGAGAAGGCCACGTCCATCAGCCTGCCCCAGAACAACCAAGGCAGACCCAAAGGGTGAGAGGGCGGGGCCCGTGGGCAGTGGGGACTCCAGCACCTTTCAAGGCACGGGTCTTGGGAACTTCCACAGCATCTGAGTATCTTGCCTTCCTGCCTAGGTATGCATTCATTGAATTTGCCTCTGTTGAAGATGCAAAAGAAGCTTTGAATTCTTGTAACAACATAGAGATTGAAGGCAGGGCCATCCGGCTGGAGCTGAAGGGACAGAAGGCAGCCAACACAGCCCCAAGGAACCGTAAGTGCAGGAGGGCTGGGGTTGGGGCCTGGCTACTGCCATCTGCATAGGTAGAGGGAGTAGCCAAACCAGTGAAACTCCATTTCTAAAGAAAGGGCCCCATAAAATACTAAGTTTACGTAAGGGGGGAGGGTCTGCTTATCTTATTGGAGCTGAACAAATGACTGGATGTGATGATTGATTATCTGAGAATCACTGATGAAACCTCTAGAAAATTCCTCTAGATAGTCAAGTTCTGATCCAGCATAAAGTCTGGTCACCATTCACCATGGCCTGGCACAGACTGCAAGACCTGACGTGGTAGCATCTTCTTTCCCTAGAGTCCTACAAAACCTTGTTCGTCAAAGGCCTGTCTGAAGACACTACGGAAGAAACATTGAAAGATTCGTTCCAAGGCTCAGTGGGAGCCAGGATAGTCACAGATAGGGAGACGGGGTCTTCGAAGGGGTATGTGGTGGGAGTCTGCTGGAGGAGATGGGGATCCTTCTCACTGAGCTCCTCCCTGTCTGCCAATGACGGGCTGTGGATTCGCACGAGAAGAACATAATCTTTCACACCACGCAGTGTTGTGTGTCCCCTGTTGTCATGGAGACATTTGTGTGTGGCTGTGAAACAAATGCACACCGCCGGGGTCTTGAGAAACAGGGTCACTAGGATTTGGGCGGAGGGATGTTTACCATCTTGCACATTTGTCTAAAGGGAGGAAGGGGAGGGATCCTGGTGCCACCTCTGCCAACCTTTGTGTTTGTGCTGACCCTGTGGTAGGTTCGGGTTTGTGGACTTCAGCTCAGAGGAAGAGGCCAAAGCTGCAAAAGAGGCCATGGAGGACGGGGAGATTGATGGAAACAAAGTGACCCTGGACTGGGCCAAGCCTAGCGGCTTTGGAGGCCGAGGGGGCGGCCGCGGAGGAGGCGGTGGTGGCCGAGGAGGCTTCGGGGGCCGAGGAGGAGGCCGAGGGGGCCGAGGGGGCTTCGGAGGCAGAGGCCGAGGAAGCTTTGGAGGTAAGGGGGTGGCTGGCCTGGGCCTGCTGCAGCTGGAGGCTGAGTCGGGGGGGTCTCGTTGATGTTCACAGGTACTCACGGTGGGCCTCTTTAACTCACACAGGCCGAGGAGGTTTCCGAGGAGGCCGAGGCGGTGGAGGCGACAACAAGCCACAAGGAAAAAAGACGAAATTTGAATAGCTTCTTCCCTCCTCTTTTCCCCTGCCACGTGAACGGACTCTGGGGCTTTTATCCTGTCGTCCAATCACTGACAGAGCCTTCTGAGGACATTCCAAGACAGACAGCAGCCCGCAGCGTCTTGGACAAACCTGGATGACGTTTCAAGGGAGCGAGCGGGCGGTTTGACTGGACAGATGTTCCATATAGACTTTTGCAGAGACGGGCAGTAGCTGTGGGAGGTCGCCTCTTGTCTATGAGTTGTCTTGAGTTTATAATGTTATACCCCGTGTACAAAACCATTTTTTCCTACAAATACCTGTAGTGGTTTTTCATTTTTATTCCCTTTTTTGGCTGTAAAGAAAAAAAGACAAATGTTTTCTCGTGGCTCCTGCTTTGGCAGCCTGTCGTAGGACACATTAAAAGGGCCTAACCTGGTGCTGGACTGTTTCCTAAAGGGCTTCCAGTCAAGGCACCACGCGAAGAAGCAGTTGGCTTCTGGGAGACGTTACTGTGCAGCCCTGAGCTCTGTGCTCACTACGTGTCTCCTGGACCCCTTTCTGTTCCGAGACACTTGGAGATGCTGGTGAGGCCACAGCTGCACTGGGCCTTTGCCATCACAGGCCCCTGTCAGGCGGGAGGCGGCCCTGGCCATCTGAGCACCACAAAACAGCTGTTAGGGTGTGTCTAACCCCCCTCACTGGCAGGGCTGGGAGCAGACCTGGCACCAGCAGAGGTCGTTGGAGGGAGCTTAGAAGGCCCTAGGATGGTGAAAGCCCACCATCTTGGGAAGGAATTGGACGAGGAAAACCCCCAGGGCGTTGGTTGGTGGCTCTGTGAGGGCAAGTAGCGAATGCCAGTTCTGCTGGGGGTGATGGGAGATGAGGGGAAACGGTCAGAACGAGAGCTTGGACCTGTGTGTTGAGGTTTCAGAGCTGGTGATGGGGGGAGCTTAATGACTAGACGGGATGACTAGTGGAAGGATGGTGGGTGGTGGGTAGCCGAGCAGAGAATGGGCCTCAGCTGCCTTGGCTTAAGTCACCAGGAGGTGGGCTTGCTGGGTAGGCAGGCCTGTTGGTCACTGACAAGACCCAGAGAGGTGCTGTGCATGCTGGGAAAGAAGCGGAGGGGCACTGCTCCTTTCTAGGCAAATGCAGGTGAGGGGCTTCCTGCCAGTCCCTTGGAGGCCTGCGGCCATTTTAAAAGAGGTCACTAGTAAATGGTCGGAAAGGCTATGCAGCCTCTCCCCCAGCAGGTGGCAGCACAGGACCGTCCAAGATACAAAGGCCTCAGGGCTGGCTACCAGCATGGAGCCAAGCAAGGGTGCAGGTTGGGGGTAGTGGTCCCTCCGTAGGCAGGGCAGGATCCAGGCTAAGGCGAGGCTTACTACCAGACCACGAAGATGTGGGGGTATCGACCACGGGGTCCGTTACCCAGTGGCTCTTCCAGCTGACCATGGGAGAGGCCCTCCTGCCAGGGAGGAGTCTCAGTCTGGCAGTTTCCAGACTGGTGAGCAGGTGGGCGAAAAAAGTCGCCTCTGTTCTGTGGCTTGGGAGAGTGTTGGAAGTGGGAGCATTTACCCTGTGTCCAGTAACTGGGGGTCCTAGATGTAGCCTTGGGCCCTTAGGTCATCAGATTCAGCCCCCCTTGCAGAAAGTTGTATGACCATGGCACAGGGTGTGAGGCTCACGTGCCTCTTTAAAAAGGGAATTTACATCTCAGCATTCACTTTTATATAAGATATTTGAGTTCCAAATTACTTCCCCCAGAGGGCATGTGCAATCTGATCTGTATGACCACATTAAATATACTTCCACATTAGTCGTTTTGTGAAAGAAGAATCGGGACAAAAGGAAAACCATGAGGCAGCTAGGTGGCTCAGTGAATAGAGCACTGGCCCTGGAGTCGAGAACCCGAGTTCAAATCCAGCCTCAGACACTTAACACTTCTTAGCAATGTGACCTTGGGCAAGTCATTTAATCCCGTTTGCCCTGCCTTACCCCCTCCAAAAAGCAAAAAAAAGGGATCCCCCCAACATGAGAAAGGAAAACAAGGAAATAGTCTACTTCCATCTGCATTCAGACTCCACAGTTCTCTCTCGATATGGGTGGCGTTTTCCATCATGACTCTTGTGTTCTCTTAGATCTTTGCATTGCTGAGAAGGGCTAAGTCTATCAGTCATCACACCCTCTGGCTGTTACTGTGCACGATGTTCTGGTTCTGCTCCCCTCATTCATTTTGTGTAAGTTTATTTAAGTCTCTAGGTTTTTCTGAAGTCCGTGTGCTCCTCATTTCTTATAGCACAACAGTATTCTGTTACATTCATATTCCACAACTTGTTCAGCCCTTCCCCAATGGACGGGCATCCCCTTCATTTCTACTTCTTTGCCACCGCAAAAGAGCTGCTATAAATATTTTTGTACACATGGTTCCTCTTCCCATTTCTCTGATCTCTTTGGGATATAACCCTAAAAGTGGTGTTGCTGGGTCAAAGGGTATGAGATTATTTAGAACAGTTCCAGATTGCTCTCCAGAATGGCTGGATCAGTTCACAGCTCCACCAACGATGCACGAGTGTTTGAATTTTAATTTTTCTCAAACATTTGTCATTTTCTTTTATGTCATGTTAGCCAGTCTGATCAGTGTGAGGTGGTAGCTCAATTGCTTTGATTTACGTTTCTCTAATCAGTACTAATTTGGAACATTTTTATGGCTATGGGGGAGCTTTGATGGCTTCATCTGAAAGCTGCCTGTTCCTATCCTTTGGCCATCTCTCGGGGGTAGGACTTGCATTCTCCCAGATTTGACTCACTTCTCTTTATCTTTGGGAAATGAGGGCTTTATCAGAGACAACGGCTGCCAAAACTGTTTGCCGGCTTTCGGCTTCCCTTCTAATCTTGGCTTTGTTTCACAGGCCTCTTTCCAACAGCCCCCCATCTGAGAGTGAGCTAGCTAGAGCCCATGGTGGAATGTCTTAGTTTCACAATTCTGTGCAAAGGATGTGAGCCAGAGAATTGGTGACCAGGAAAGAGGTCTCCAATGTCTGGGGTTTTTGTCCTTCTCGAACACAGGCTCAGAAACTGAAAGGGCTTCAGTGGTCATCTAGTCCAGTCTGAGGCCCAGTGAGCTGAAGTGATGGCCCAAGGTCACAGAGTTAGCATCAGGGGATATATGAACCCAGGGCCAGCCTTCAGAATGAACATATTGGAAGTCTGCTTCTCCATTGACGCCTTTCACTTAACAGGAAGATAAGAGGGGTAGGGAGTATCCCTCAGGTAACAGAATCTGAACCTAGAAGGGGATCTTGACAGGTTGGACTCATAGGGCAAATCGAGTGGGGACCCAAGAAAAGCCCTATATTCACAGATTCAAATAAGCCTGCCCAGATGTGAGGAGAGAGCATCCTAGCAACAGCCAATAGGAAAGTTTCCCGCAGCCTGAGGGAGGGCTCTTTGCAAGGTGGAAACCTGCCTTGGGGGAGGCCCATGGCCCTGCCGTCTGCTGGGAGAGCCTTAAAATCACCCCTTCCAGAAGAGGAGGCAGGAGAGAGGAGTTACCTACCCAAGGTCATGCTGGGTCCTACACCTTGAGAAAGGTGTGAACACGCTGCTTCCCAGGGGGGCTATCTGCATGGTGAAGGGTCTGGGAGTGTACATAAGGAGGGATATGGGGGCAGATAGATAGCTCAGTGAATACACCACCTGCCCTGGAGTCAGGAGAACCTGAGTTCAAATCCTGCCTTAGACACTTGAGAAACGTACTAGCTGTGTCACCCTGGGAAGGTCACTTTACCCCAACTGCCCTGCCTTTCCCCCTCCAAAAAAGCGGGGTGGGATATGCTAGCAATCCTCAGTTATTTTTAAGGCTTATCATGAAAAAGTGGGAGAAAAGTTCTCCAAAATGCAGTCAAAACTACCCAAGCCCATGCTCAGAACTCTTCATAGGGGCATCACTGGAAGGAGCCTCTGAAACCATTGCTGGCCATTTGACAGATGAGGAAGCCAAGGCCCGAGATCCGTCAGTTTCCTTGGGACAAACCAGACGACAGGCTGGTTGGTAAGATCTCCAGCTGTCTCTCACTGCAAGTGTTCAGTCAGTAAACATTTGGTAACGGCCAGCTGGGTGCCAGGCACGGGGCTGTGTTCTTGGAGGACGGGCATCTTATCAGGGGACACTGCTGAGGGCAGTTCATGGCAGGATCCTCAAAGGTGCTTCTTAATTCTGAGTGTTTTGGAATTGTCGTCCTACCCAAACTGACTTCTCTTGGTTTCTTTGTCAAAAGAGGGCGACAGGCTCTTCCTGTGAAGTGCCCCCTGCCCACTGGGCCACATGGTCATAGAGTTGACAGGAACCTCCTTATTTTAATGGAGGAAACAAGCCTGGAGAGGTTAATGAGACCACTCACAGGCTCAGAGACCGCTCTGGAAGAGCCCCCAGAAGCTGTTCATTCCCTTTGAGAATGTAATTGTAATTGAGAAAGCAGATAAAAGTGCTTTGCTTGAGGTCACACAGACAGTCTCAGAAGCAGGATCGGAACCCGGGTTCTCAGTCCACTGTAGTGTGTCTGCTCTTCCAGGCTGCCTCGGGAGAGTTCAACCCAGAGTAGAGAAGAGAGCCTACCCACACTGAGGACAAGGTTTTGCCAGGACAGTTGTCCAGGGAATTTCTGTCCTGGTCTGGAGAGGACCTGGCAGCCACTGTGGCCTCTTCCAACTGGACCTGTCTGTGAGCAGATCCCTGCCCCAACCTCCTGACCACAGTACCTCTAACGAGGCCACAGTGAGAGGAAGGTGGACACAGGGAAGTCTTTTTGGGGACCCCCCAACTCAAGGCTTCCTTCTTCCACCATGCTGCCTCCAGGCATCTGAGGCCAGCTTGTCCAGCCAGTTCTGAGAATGCCCTCCAAGGTGTCCCCAGAGCGTGGTTATCTGGTGGCCATTTCTGAAGTCCCCTGTGAAGGAGCAGAACCACTGGGGCAGCCTCTGCTTGTGGACATCACCAGCCACTGCTGGCTCAGCCCCCGAGGCCGAGCTGAAGCAGGCTGACCCCTATATAGGAGAGCCTGCCGGTTAGGTGCTGTCCCTATCTCCGTACACAGCACCCTGTCAGCTGTCCATCTCCAAGCGTTTTTCTGGCCAGAATTCTCACCCTCTTTGTATCCATCAAGGGCCTCGCTGGTTAAGCTGAGGGAGCCCCATCTGCTGAGTGAGTGGCCTGGGGTCACTGAGCCATTTCCTGGCTTTCCTTAAGTCCCAGGTAAAATCCCTTCTTCCCAAACCCCTCTCTAAGTCGTTGGGTTTTTAACATTTCTTTCTTAGGGCCACTGGGTGGTGCAGTGGGCAGAGCATCAGACTTGGAATCAGGAAGATTTCTCTTCCTGAGCTCAAGTCCAGTCTCAGACACTTCCTAGCTGTGAGACCCTGGGCAGGTCCTACCCTGTTTGTTTCAGTTACTCATCTGTGGCAGATGAGCTGGGCAGGGAAATGGCCAGCCACTCCAGTATCTTTGCCAAGAAAACCCCAAACAGGGTCACAGAGTTGGACATGAAACAAAAAATCGATGTTTTGAAAAATTATTTCATCAATGATTTCCCAATTGCATTAAAAAGGGTTTGGTTTTTTTTAACATTCTTTTTTTAAAATGTGAGTTCTGATTTCTCTCGCTTCTCTGGCCCTTCCCCACCCCCAAGCCCCTTGAGAAGGCAATCAATCTGACAATAGATTATACAAACCACGTTCCCCTTAGTCCTGCCCATGCCCTCCATTCCAGGGCCTTCTGTTAACTACTTTATTCCAGATAGACCTTGGTCTGCCCCTTGTACCCCACCTTAGTACTGAGCTCCCCGCAGGGCAGGCCTGTCTGCTGCCTCAGCTTCCCTAATTGCTTAGCAGAGTCTGGAACATAGCAGGTGATAAATGTTTGTTTTCCAAAGGATTTATGAGAAAATTCTCTCCTCCAGAGAACAGGTGGAGTCCGAAAGCTGATCGATGCAGACTTTGTAAAACTCTTTTTTGATTGGGAGGGGGGGGCATCATCTGTGTGTTCTTTCACAACTCGGTTAAGGTGGGAATAGGCTTTGCATGGCTGCATGTGTATAACCTCTATCAAATTGCTTGCCTTCTCAAAGAGGGGGTTGAATTTGAAATTCAGTTTTAAAAAATGAATGCTAATTGTTTTTACATATCATTGGGAAAAATATATAATTTTCTAACATGAATAAGCAAATGCTTCTTTATTGACTATTCTGCATTTTCCTCTGACCAAGTGACACTGTTCTTTCAGGATTGTGGGTACTTTTGCATTCATCTCAGTTGCCTGACCTGCTTCCAGCTTTTAAAAATCGTAAGTGGTCCAAGAGCTCCCTGTGCATCCACACCAGTCCTCCTCTTCCTCCTGAGCCTCGTTTGTGGCGCTTCATTCCCATGATCCCCTCTTGTGACTTGTTTCCCCTGTAGAACTGCTGGCCTTGGAATGCAACCTTAGCCTTTCTACCAGCCCTTTGCAGCATTTTTCCCAACCTTGGATGGGTGTTAGTGTGTCCTCCAGCAAAGCCCTGAGACCAAGGCTCACTTGCCCCCAAGAATCACCTCTTTTTCCCTTTGAGACCCTGGCTCCTCCTCCATTCTGCTCAGAAGCCTGACTTAGAACAGTGACTGCCTTAATTGCTTCCTCTACTTGTGGAACGATTAAAGTCTCTTAAGGCAAGCCAAGAGTTGGTGAAGCTGGGAGTCACTGAGCCATTCCCAGCCTTGGCTCCCTCCTCCTTTGGCCAGGGGGGCCTGGCTCCTGCTCTGCCATCGCCTCTGCCTCCTTCTCCGTACCGTTCTTACGGGTCACATTCCTCCCCTCTGCCTTTGATCTCTTCAGCTTTTCACTGAGAACGGTCCTTCGGCTTCTCTGCCCTTTCGGGGGGCACTGGCTGCCTTTGCACTGTCTGGTGAAGCCCAGGGGGGCCCCTGCTTGGAATCACGGTTTTAAATTCATAAAATTACTATGGAAACCAATTCTAGTGAAAGTTTTACATTTATACACATTATATACATATATATGTTATTATATATTATATATATTTTATAATGTTTTATATATTATAATATATATATTTTAGGTGTAAGCTAATTTTTAAATGCCAGTTCTGCGTGACCTCGTCTAGCTGTAGTGCCCACTTCCTCTGGCTCTTGATCTGCTGTGGGGCCAGCGGGGTGGAAAGGGCAAGATCCCAGAGGCCTACAGTCAGGCCTACAGGGTTATAGATTTAGGCCATTGAGTTCAGCCCCTGTAGTTTACAGGTGAGGGAACAGGCCCAGAGACGGGATATAGCTGGTGTCCAAGGTGGTCTTTGACTCCAAACCCCCCGCTCAATCTCTCCTTCCTAAGAACTCAAGGAACTAATTTTGCAGCTTGGTATTCTGGTCTGCTCTCGTTGCTGGGCAGCTCTCTGACCATCTCCTGCTGATTGGGGTTGGTAGAGGGAGCAGGCCAAGCCCCCTCCTCCAGTAAATCAGCATCAAACCAAATTTCTCACCTGGACAAGGGAAGGCTCTCCCCTCCCCCCAGCCTTTGCCACCTTCTGGCATCCATCGGGGTGGGGTGGGGCTCCTGGGGGCACAAGTTGCTGCCTCTATAGCCTCCAGGGTCTGCGGAAGTGGAAGCCGCCTGCCTGACATCCACTGGCCCATCAATACCATTCACTTCCAAATCCTGTAGCTCTGACCCAAGCCTCAGAAGCCAGTAGGGGGGTTAAACTGAAGTCCAACAGCATGGCAGGTTTTGGGAGCTCAACAATTCAATGCTTGTTTAAAAAAAAAAAAAAAAAAAGAGAGAGGGGCGGCTAGGTGGTGCAGTGAATAGAGCACTGGCCCTGGAGTCAGGAGGACCTGAGTTCAAATGCGACCTCAGACACTTAACATTTACTAGCTGAGTGACCCCTTGGGCAAGGACCCCAATTGCCCTGCCCTCCCCACTCCAAACAAACAAAAAAACCGGACAGCCCCTGACAGACTGGGGGGTATGTATGGAAGGGTGCCTGGGATGCCGAGTATGGAAATGCACTGAGATTGAGCTTTATTTATGGTGTAAAGAACTCCCAGTGTGGAAACTCCCTCTTCCAACACACTGGGGCTTTAAGAAGCAGTGAGTCCCCAGGGGTCCCATAACACCGAGTGTGAAAGGTGGGATCTGGAACCAGGCTTCCTGTCTCCTGGGGTTGACTTTCTGGGCACTCTGCTAGCTTTGGCATTAATGCTGGTGTCACGGAGGGCCTTGTGTCCGTTGGCTGAAGGTGTCTGGAAGAAGCGCTCTTGTCAGAATCCTGTGCTGAGCTGGGCAGCCTCAGCTGTTTCCAAGAAGGAGGGGAGGCACATTTTCTGAGTTCTTAGCCCTGAGCCCCCCTACAAGGTTACCAAGCTCATTCCTGTGCTCTGGGCCCTCCAGCTGCTGGAAGGCAGGGCCAGGAGCTGGCCAATGTCCCCAGATTGCCCTAAGGGCTCAGACGCCTTCTAGCATCAGCTTCCCTTCCAGGCCTATCAGAGTAGGGAAGGCTGCTGGGAGAAGGCCCCTGCTGAGCCTCCACGGAGTGGTCCAAACTCCCAGTCACAAGGTCTACTAATGGGAAATCTAACCTCAGTGGCCTACCTGGGGACAGCAAGGATGTGCCTGAGAGGCAGGAGCCCCATAAAACCTCCAAATCAAGGTGATGAGGGCCAACATCTGATGCCATCAGATATAATCGGGCACAGCCTCAGGCCTTGCAGCAGCCCTCTGAAACCAAGGTCTAGACCAGTGAGAATGCACACCAAGCAAAAGCCCTTCAGGACTGGATGACCCAAACTGCTGCCCCCTCCTCTAGCTTCCTTCAAGAACCATGGGGCCACTCTCAAGTTTTAATCTGTAGTTAATTCAGCCCACCAGGTGTCAAAGCCCTGGAAGGAGCTTAGGAAGCCTATTTTACAGAAGACTGAGGTCCCCAGTACCATAGGCTCATAGACCTCAGAAACCAACTAGTCCAAAAGCCACCCATGAAGGGAGTGACCTGGCCCCAGGAACACAGGAGCAGCAGAGCAGGAAAGCTTCCTGCTTCTGGAGTCACATTTTCTTTCCACTAATAAGTATGAGGCCTTGTTATTTCACCAATATTTGGCCAAGGGGACTGACTACTAAACTTTAAGCTTAGCAGTCAACAAGCATTTATAAAGGCCCCCCAATGTATGCCTGGCACTAGTCAGAGATCAAAAAAGGCCTGCCCTCAAGGGGCTTCTGTTTTGTTGGGGGAAAGATTATCACCCATGTGTCTGTCCAGGAACCACAATTGTTTCTAATCCCACCACATGAGCTTAGGGGCTGAGCCAGCCAGGCCAAGTGGACTCAGGGAGGTGATCTGAGACCCCTTTCTCGTCATCCTGGCCCTGTGGGGTAGACCCAAGAGGCCCCCAGCTACCCTTGGCTCAGGTCCCCTTGCGTCTGAGAACAGGCTTATTGGAAGAAGGAAGCAAAGAAATGCCATTGGTAGTCCCCATTCCAGTCTGGTTTCAAAATACTGTAGTACTGTTGCCCTGCCCCGCCCCTTGTTTGATGGTCCCACCTTCAGAGCCCTCCTAGGCCGTGGCCTGATACAGGGATGGAACAAGGAGAAGGCAGCCCAAATGGACGGAAGTGTCTCACGGACAGAACCAAACCATGTGATTTTCCACATCTCCCTTTTTATTAACAAAACTAGGCAGTGAATTGTGAGACAGAAGTTGGTACATTTGGTTCCCAGGTGGGATCAGGCTGAGGTCGCCCCTGTCCACATATAAATCCCCCCTACACACACACTATTATAAATACGAGCCTTTCCCCTGATCACAGATCATGGGGGAGCAAGAATTCTGCTGGGATCAGGGGGAAGGAGGTGACCAGAGGCAGCATGGGGTGCAAAGGGGGTGCCTCTGCTGCCTGCATCTTCTCTTTTCTGCCTCCTCTAAAAGCCTTCATAAATAAAACTTCACAGCATCTAAGAAAATACTAACTTCCCAGCCTTCCCAGGCCACCGGAGCTAAAAGGGCCCACACCTGTCGAAGGGAGGGGCCCTGTGACCAGGTCCGAGGAGACGAGGGCCAAGCAGCTCAGGTGCCGGGAGTCCTGGATCCCAGCAGCTTCTCACCCAGGCTGAGACATCAATCAGTGGGCCGGGACATCCAGCGTCCCAGGCATGAAAGGATTCCACAGAGTGGAGCCTTTGAGGTAGTCAGAGTGAACAGCTTTTCCTTCCCAAGGCTGGTGGGCTTCGGGAGGTGATGAGAAGCTTGCTAGGAGCTGGCCAAGCATCTGCGAACCCACTGGGCACAAAGATGCACAAGCGGGTCTCTGCAGGCATGCGGGGTGCTGCTCAGAGGGCATGGCTGAGCCCCTGCAATCCAGAGAGGGTTTAGTGGTTTTCTCTGCAGGTTTGTTTGTGCAAGGGCCCACTGCGGGGCTGGGGGGCCACAGGCCCAGCCTCGGCCTACAAGAGCAGCCAACCGGGCCCTGCTTCCCTGGGACTAGAGTACTTGCCTGTGTTGTACCTGGGGAACAGAATGTCAAGAGTTCAAGGGGACACAGACTGTCATCCGTCCCCGACTCAAGAAGGGGCAGCTTTGTCTCCTAGTGGAAGGCTGGCACCTTGAGTGTGGGAGGTTAGTGAGTTCCCTGGCTCCCAATTTCTCTGTCCCCAGGGCCCAGGAGACCCGTCCAGGATCCAAGGGCTTTCTGGGCACTCAGCAGATGGGTCTTCCCAAACAAAAGCTCCTTCTCTTTGCAGGGTCCAAGGCCAGTGGTCAGGGCCGCCTTTCCCCCAGAGGCTCCTGCAGATGTCCCAGTTAGCAAGGTCAGAGAGGTATCTGAAGCAGCTGCGGGGTCAGCCCCTTCCTCAGCTCTGTCAGGCCATGGGCTAGAGCACCTGGAGCTTGCGGGCACAGGTGAGGTTGCTGTGGACCAGCTCCCACATGTCCAGCAGCTCGTCCGGCAGAAGCTTGTGCACCACGAGCATGGAGCGGAAGAAACACGGCTCCTTGTTCATGGGGCTGCTCTTGTTCCGCGTGATGCCGAACGTCTTGAAGCCGACGTGGGCAGAGGGCCGCACACGGAGTAGCTGCAGGCACATGCCCAGGAAGACGTCATCAATGGGGTAGAGCTCCAGGCTCTCAGAGGCGTGGTAGAGGCGGCGGGCCAGCCCGCCAGCCATGAGAAAGCCGCCGCCCCCCGCGTAGGGCGGGTACAGGGTCTTGTTGTACAGCATGCCCGGGATATAATACTTGTTGTCCTTCCTGCGGATGGGCCGTGCACGGTACAGGACGTCACCCACAAACAGGTCCTCGTCAGGCTGCCGGTCGGCCAGGAACTCCAGCAGGTTGTCGGGGCTGACGTAGACATCGTCGTCCCCTTTGAAGATGAAGCGGGCCTGTGGACAGAAGGTGTCCTGCCACTTGAGGAAGTGCACCTCCTTCAGCGTCAGGTTGAAGAAGCTGTCCAGGAAGTCCCACTGCAGGATGTCCCCATAGAGGCGGTCCTCGTAGGCCAGTAGCTGCTGGTAGTGGGCCCGCTCCTCCTGCTTGGAGGCTGTGCCCAGGAGGAAGAGGGTGCGCATGGCTCCCCGGCCACCCTCGGGACCCCGCTCGCGGCCCCAAGTGCGCCGGATGGCCTCTCGCCGGTCGTGCTGTGTGATGATGGACTTCACGACCACCAGCAGGTAGACGTCCCCCTCACACTTCTCCGGGTGATTCATCAGGATGGGGAAGTAACGGCAGTGACGGTAGAGCAGGAACTGCTGGAAATGGGGCTCCAGGGCCTGGAACCAGGCCTGCCCTGTCAGGTTGGTGTTGGCCGAGCAGTTGGAGACCATCACGTCCCAGACTGGGGGCTCGTTATCTGTGGGCGCCGAGGTCACAGCCTTCTTCGGGAGGCTCCAGAATCCGGCGGCACTGGAAAAGCCGCCAGTGAGCTTCGCGGCCTTGCCATGTCCTAGGCCGGACCAGGAAGAGTCGAGGAACTGGCCTGGGGTCAGGCCTCGCTGCAGCACTGTCAGGGCCACGAGCACCACCAAGGACAGGCACACTGAGCGGTAGATGGTCTTCTTCCTAGCAAGGAAGGAGGCAGGTGGTCAAGAGCGGCCCTCCACTTCCCTGTCCCTTGGCTATAGGCCCCCCTGCCCACAAGCTGCCTGTGGCCCAGCTCCAGCCCTGCGGGCAAAGAACAAACATTTATGAAACACTTGCTAGGCTGGCAGGCATTGCCCTAAACCCTTGACAAATATTAGCTGGTTGGATCCTCACTATCGTGACCCTGGGAGAGAGGGGCCGTTGCTGGCCACATTTTAGTTACTGGGGAAACCAAGGCAGACTGAGGCTTAGTGATTGGCCAGGTGTGTGAACTCGGGGCTTCCCTGCCTGCAGGCCTGGCACTCTGTCCCCTCAGCGAGCCCCCAGCCGTCTCCAAAGTCCCAATATTGACGTGATAATAGAGTTTAGCCCCTGAAGCCCAGAGAGCCTCCCTGACACCTTTCCTTCTCCAGGGCCCAGGCTCTGCACCTGGCTCAGGGTAAACGCTTGTTGATGGACTCTCTTGGATTTTCTGGAGCTCTTGGGAGCTGTCTCTTGTCCCACCAGAAGCCTTTCTATGTGGCCTCAGTACCTGGGGATCAGCCTCCCTCAGAGGTGAGAAGGTAAGCTCGTTGGGGGGCAAGGATTGTCCTGTGTCCATCTCCGGAGCCTCAGAAATCACTGGCCTTGGAAGAGTGACTGCCCAGGGAAGGGCTCAGCCTTCCTTCCACCTGCCCATGTGGGAAGGATCAGCAAAAAAGCTACTCTGAAAAGCTGCTTTGCTTCCTCTCTCTCTCCCAGCCTCTCTGGGTTCAATTGTGCTTTTTTTCTCTCTCTGCCCAAGATGGGCAGACCTGCAGTGAACCTGGTCCTGGAAGACAGGAACACCCCATTCACCTCCCATGACAGCCCATATACAGACCATGGTTTCAGACTATAAGGGATGGGAGGGAGGGGGCAGGTGAGGATGGGCCTGCCTGAGGATTCCTACCAGAAGGCCAGTCACAACTTTGGGGTGATTAGAGCCCAGAGGGAAAAAGAGCCTGGGAGCTACTGGCCTGTGCTGGGCCCAGGCCCTCCAGCACTGATCTAGCAGCCCTGGCCTCAGTTTCCCCAACAGAGATCCATGGTCAGTCCTGCCCCAACACTACCGCCCTTCCAACAGTGGACTGGGGGCTAGTCTAAGTCTGTCACTGCTGGTCTTGGAGGTGGAGCATTTGGGCAGGGGGGGGGCCGAGGGTCAACAGAGCCCTTGGGGAATACCTAGCCTGCTTCAGTCCAACAGTATATTGTCATGTGCTTGGCCTCCAGACAGAGCCTCCTCTCAAGAGGCTGACAGTCTACCAGGAAGGCTACGTATGCTAGGTGACAGTGGGATAACTATGTTCAGAGCTTGAAGGGACCTCTGAGGCCATCTAACAGATAAGGAAATGGAGGCAGGGAGGGAAAGTTAGGCACCTTAGGTCACACAACTAAGTGGCCAAGCTGAGATTCACCAAAATCAGACCTAAAACTGGGAGGGCCTCAGAGGCCATCCAGATCAACCCAATTTACAAGATGAGGACACTGAGGTAGAGTGATGAAGAGCCTGACCTAAGACTAATACAGGTGTTAAGTAGCAAAGCCAACAGTCAACTGAGCACTTTACCCAGCCTGCCCCAGGGCATTAGGGACCCTGAGGCATCCTCTACCACAAAGGCCTTTAACCCTTGGGCTACCACTGGGGCCCCCAAAACAATCATCAACCATCAGCATTCCTCCGCCACTGAGGCTGGCCAAGCACTCTGGCATGTTTATTCATACACTAATTCAAACAGACCCTTCAGAATTGGGTTTTTAAATGTATAAAATAAGTTGGATTAGAATGGAAACCAATGGTATTAAAATACAAAAGTCTTCTTCTTGCCATCTGAATCACACCCCAGGCTTTTGGGTGCGGCTCCCACCCCAGCTCTCTGGTGTCCAGAAGTGGCGGCTGAAGTTCAGTGATCCTGGCCTCAAATGGCCGGGCATGGGAATTGGGACCACAGGAGAGATGGGGACAGACGGGTTGGTCAGTGATTCTGCCAGGACAGGACCCCAAGAATGGGGGTGGGGGGGAGCTTTTACCAGCTCAGGCTGGACCTAATGTGAGTCAGGGAAATGGGCAGGGTGTGTGTCCTGAGGTACAGAGCACCTGTGCCAGCGCCCACATGGCCCATTAGAGGTGTGGGCTGTGAAAGGGAGATTGAGAAACAGTGTGCGCCTATATGTATGGCCCCACGGTTACTGGGTCCAGAGCACATGAGGCGGCCTGACCAGAACACCCCATTCTCTGTCAATACTAAGGCTTTTCCTTGGGGAACGCCCCCTATGCTGGGGTGTTCGGGGCCCATACACACTGACCTAGGAATGTCAAGGAAATGAGGCGGAATCAGCAGGAGGTACTTCCCCTTCTCTAAGCCTGCCTTGGGCTCTGGCAAATAAGGGGGGGATGGTTTCAATCAGATAGCCTGTGAGGCCGTCCCTCCCTAGCTCTTTCCTTAGCACATTGAACTTGGGAGCCAGGGAGGGCTGAGTTCAAGTCCCACTCCAGATAGTAATGTAGCTCGTGACCTCCAGCAAATCACTTGATGAAAATTTCTTATTTGCCAGAGTTTTAGGGACTTGGCTTTGATGGCCTCTTGAGTCCCAGAGATCGGAGAGCTCAGCCCTCTGGTTTGGCAGAATTGGAATCGGAGGTTGGATGAGGAAAGGGGACCAAAAGAGGTGTGACCTTGGAAAAGTGGAAGTCAGGATTCCAACCCAGTGCCTGGAAACAAGATCATACAGGAAGAGGCAAAGGGGTTAGAAGTTTCGCTGGGGCCTCTTCCAGCCTGGGGGCACCTCTTCACCTCAACTCCTCCCTCAATTTGTAAAACAAAATGAGGGGGAGGGGGCCAGACGTAGGTCCAACGGCTAAGGAGCCTCAAGGGAAGATTCTTCAGGTGAATGACTCCATTCCCCGACCCGCCTGAACCAGCTCCGGCCAGCCCCAGAAGCGCAAGATGGCAGAACTGCAGGGACTATGAAAGTACTCCCTCATTTCACAGATGGGGAAACTGAGGCTCAGCGAGGGCCGCTGACCTGAGTCTCGCTCACCGAATCCTAGATTTATTTGCGGTTGGAAGGGCCATCTGGTCCTCTGGGGTGTAGGGAGCTTAACTGGCTTGGCCCAAAGACACCAGGGGAAGAAACCACCTGGACTGGCTCCTGGCTCCTCCGACTCCCAATCCAGCCCCCTTCCCTCACAGGCCAGGGTGGGGGTGCTATTTTCGGTGCCTTCGGAGCGGGGGCAAGTGCCAGAGAGCCCGGAGCGCACGTCCATCTCACCCTCCCCTGCCCTCGCACCCCACAACACACAGCTCTCTCCAAACTCTTCCGAGCCCCTCCTGGCCCTGACTCCACCCCTCCAACCGTTGCCCCTGCCTTAGGACTCTGGAAGCCGGAGTTCGCGGCGGCCCAAACCCGTGTAAGGTTTGGAGGAGAGAAAGTTCTCTGGAGTCTTCCCAGAGCTAAAGCCCCCAGCTGCCAGGGGCGGGCGGGCGAGCTGGCTGCGGATGATGGCCAGAGCCCCCATCAGGAGCCCAGCTGGGCAAAGCCCAGCCTTCCTGCCTCCAGCGCGCAGCCGGAGTCAGCTGGAGGGTGGGAAGAGGCCCCCACCTGCATTCCCTCCCCCCCAACCCAGGCACCGGGGAGGGATTTCCCTTCCCCCGGGAGGCGGCAGGAGGGCAGGCAGCCCAGGCTTCCTCCTTGTTAGGGGAGGAGAGGGGCCTCCTCAACCCCCCAGCGCCTACACTCTCCCATCCCACAGGCAGGGTTACTCACCATTGGGGCATGCTTGGGCACACCCGGAGGGCAGCAGAGAGTTGGCTAAGCCTGGGAGCCCGGGGAGGGAGAAGGTAGGATTGCTCGGCGGCTGCTGCGGCTGCTGCTGCCGCCCTGGGTACTGGTTGCATGGGCAGGAGAGAGGGACAGAGGGAGGGAGGAGACAGAAAAAGTGAGAGAGGGAAGGGGAGGGACCGAGAGAGAAAGCGAGAGCTGTGGATTCCTAGGCTCTTTCCTAAGCCTCTGGAGGCGGAGCCAGGGAGAGGGCCCCCGCTGGGAGGCAGGTATTTTAACCCTTGGCAGCCAAGGCTCTGGCCCCAGGCACCTTTAACCTCTCCCTCCCCTTAGCCCCTTGGAGCAACCAGCAGAGCTCAAAACATTTAACGAGCGCGCTCGCTGTGCGCCGAGCCCTGTACCTAGCGCAGTCTCCAGCCCTAACCTCCCTCCTGGCCTCCAGCCTCCAGCCTCCAACTGCCTGGCCCGCAGCCAAACTGGATGCCCCGAGGCGGCTTCCACCCCGCCCTGGCCGAATCCCACTTAGGTCTCTGCCCCTCACCCGCAACTCTCCCTGTGATCGTCAGGAGAACCACGGTCCTCTCGGTCTCCAAGGCTCGGTGGTCGCTATCCATCCCTCTCGCCGCCCCCGCCGCGGGCTCCTTTGCCAAGTCCTGTGCTTTCTAGCTTTACGGCCCTTCTTGTCCACACCCGCTCCTTTTCTCCCCTGACATGACCACCCCCTTCCAGGTCCTTACACCTCCCCCAACTATTGCAGGAGCGCGCGGAGGAGGCTCGGAGCCTGCCTCAAATCTTCCCCACTCCAGTCCAGCTTCCACCCAGAGGTCATCTCCTTAGTACGTTCCAGTGGCTCCGTTTCCTCAAGGATCAATATAAAGTCCTGTGCTTAGCTTTTAAGACTTTTGACAGCCTGTCCCCACCCCACTCACACCAGCCTCCCTCCGCACACTCCAGGACCGAGGGACCAGCCTCCTCCCGGCTTCCTCTCAGTCACCGATAAAGTCCCACCTCCGTGAGAAGCCTTTCTCAGGCCTGAACCTGGCGCCTTTCCTCCGAGATTCTCCCCAATTGGTTTGGCTGTGTTTACCTCTTTGCTCTCTGCCTCTCTTAACTCTGAGATCCTGAGGTGCAGGGGCTGTTTTTTTGCCTTTCTTTGTGCTTGTCCCCAGAGCTGGGCACATAGTAAGCCAATGAATAGTAGGACAAAGTAGGACCATAAACACTTGTTGACTGACTGACAGAGCCAAGGGTGAGAGAGTGACAAAGCAATTCATTTTCCCACCCTAAGGTGTCTGTTACTGTGGGCGCTTGAGGTTGGGGGGAACGCCCGTTAGGATGCTGCAGAGGGAATTCATGCTTTGGGCACCATTGGAGTTCTAGAGCCAGACAATGTTGGGTTCAATTCCCAGCACAACCCGTATGACCTTGGGCAAGTCATGGTCTTCTCTGGACCTCAGTTTCCTCATCTTTCAAATGAAAGGGTTGGGTTGAATGGGCTCTGAATGTGGGATCCTAGCGACATAAATAGGGATTTACAAAATAATCCAGAAGAGAGGAAAGAGAGGAAACTTGGAGATAACTGGGTGGAATGGAGGGGATAGATGGTGGGAGATGAGACCAGAAGAAGGGGGTGTTTGTGCTGTCTTGAATGAAGAGAAAGGCAGGAGGCCGAGGTAAGGAGGAAGAGCATTTCAGGCATGAGGCACAGCCCATGCAAAGGCACGGAGATCAGAGATCAGAGTATTGTATGTGAGGAAACAGTCCACAAATGAGCGCCAATCCTCTGGTCCGGGCTCCTCACTCCTCCCTGTTTCCTGGTCCAGCCCGACCCAAATACAAATCCCAGATACAAACCCGTCCCAGTTTGGTCATGTCCAATCCCACCCAGAGGGCCAGGAGACCTGCCTGAGTCCTGGGTGACTGCCTCGTCTTACTGTGAGCAGGTTCCCTTCAATAGAGCTGACTGTTGGGGTTCACTTGCCCTCACAGGGCTCTCGGCCTTGCTGGGTACCCCCTTTGTCCTAGTATTGAACTTTGATTAGGTAAACCTTGCTTAGACTGCACTGAGCCAGACGGCACCATCTTGGTGGGGGGGAAGGGGGTTTGGGGAGGTGGGGGGTGCACCAGCTTGTGTGAGGAGGGGCTCTCCTTAGAAAGGAGAATTAACTTTGGTCATTTGGCCCCTGGGGGGAGATCTAGGAAGCTGCCCACAGGAAAAGCTTCCTAATAAATGGGGCTGTCCCAGTGTGGAGTGGGCTTCCTCATCAGCTGGTCTCTGGGCAGAGGCTGTGGAGGAAGCAAGCCTCACTGGAGTTCTGGGAACCAGCGTTCTGGGATTCTGCCACTTCCTGGACTCCATCCATCACAAACTCCTCATAGGAAGGTGCTGTCCCTAGAGGAGCCCTGTCCCCCATCCTCCATAGAAAGCTGGATGTGGCCCATACACTCCAGTCATCTGCTCTGCATACAATAGGTGCTTAAATGGGAGTTACTTGTTGATTGACTGATGGATTCCTCCTTCAGCAGAATTAGAACTCGGTCTTGGTGAGGGGGGTAGAGGGGAGGAGACATTGCTTTTGTGCCAACTGAGACAGGACACAGACGACTGCACAATTGTACTGACCAGTCACTGCTGGGATTCATCTCTCCAGCCTTTGGAGGGCTTTGGAGCTGGGAGAGAAGGAGACATCAAAGACCCCCATCACCTCCTCTGAGTGATGTGTGGTGACAAGGACAGTGGAATGGAGGGTCCCTATGTATGACCTTGGGCACCACTTTCACCTCGCTGGGCCTCAGTTTTCTTCCCAGGGAGGCCTCCTGGGTGTTGTGAGGCTCAGGCATTCCTTCAACTTTATAGCACTCTAGAATATTGGCATTACTGAGAGAGACCCAGGAAGGGAGAGTCTGTGGGAGCCAGAGGGATCTTCTCCAGATTGGCTCCACTGAAACCATCATTCAAGGCCCCCTCCCAGCTGATGTCTCTCCTCGGTCCTCCCCTGCTACAGAATGTCCTCCAGGAGGGCAGGGACAATTCTGTTTTTGTCTCTGAATGCCCAGAGTCCGGCACAAAGCTTGGCACCTTGTAGTCATTAATACATCATAAACACTCAGTGACTGGCTAAGTAATTGGGTCTGTCCACTCAGTCTCTGGGCTAGGCAGGATGTGTCCCTTCCAGGGTCGCTCCTTCCCTCTCCCTCCCCTTCCTTCTCCCTTGCTCTTCCCCTTCCCCCTTCCCCTTTGCTTCCTCCTTCTTCCCCTTCCTCCTCTCCCCTTCCCCTTATCCCTCTCTCTCCTCTATCCCACCCCCAGACCTCTCTTTTCCTCTCCCTCCTTCCCCCTGTTCCTCTTAGTGAAGGTTTACAGGTGCAAAGAGTGCTCTGCTCCCCTCGGCCCTCCTGGTACCCGGGGCCCAGTTGGCCTGTCTTGGGTGACCACTATCCATTAAGATTACAAAGCCTGGGCCCTTGGAGAGCAGAGCGCAGATCTCACTCCCTATTCATCAGAACTGTCAGCTATGTGGCCTCCCCCTCACAGTCAATCGAGCCCTGGGGGAATGGAGGGATGGGTGGGTAGGGCTACCTGCCTTTGACCATAGACTTCACCCACATACCGGGTCCAACTGGTAGGGGCCTCCGAGCTAGGAGGGCCCTTAGAACAGGCCAGAGTCAAAATAGAACTTTGGAAGGGACTAGAGCAGCAGTTCTCAGCCTGTGGGTTATGTTCAATTTGTAACAGTGAAAATCCATCCTGAATATCAGATATTTACATTACGATTCATAACAGCAGCAAAATTACAGTTAGGAAGTAGTAGCTAAAATAATGTTATGGTTGGGGGTCACCACTACAGGAGAAACTGTGTTAAAGGGTCGCAGCATTAGGAAGGTTGAGAACCACTGGTCTGGAGGGAATGAGCAAGCTTTGAAGGAAGGAATCATTTCATTCTTTGAATGTGTAGCCCAGGGACTAGTCCAGGGCCTGGCACACACAGTAGGGGCTTAGTAAATGCTGGTTGGTTGATGAGCAGAATGTGAATGAGCCAGCGTTTGAGTGTGGATTATCATGAGGAAGGCATCCTGGAATCCAGAATGTCTGAGCTGGGAAGGGCTCGGAGCATTGACTCCAGGACTGGGACTCTTGCCGGGCCATCGATGGGCAGTCAATGGGCTTGGTTGTGTTGGGTTTTCCCCCTCTTACTGTTGTGATGTGTATTTACGTGTAACTGGTTTGGTGATCCATTAAACGCATTATTTGGAGGCTTCTTCCCATCTGACAGCAGCTGAAGGCAGCCCCAGCACAAAAAACGGTTCAGAATCTTTAATATAATGCCATTGCCCATCTTACAAACCTGCAAACTAAGGAACAGACTGTCAGTACTGGGAGGAACCTTAGAATATAGAACACGCACTGTCAGAGTCAGGAGGAACCTTAGAACACAGAGCATATAAGCAATCAAGATGTCAGCTTAGAATAGAAAATCTAGAATGCTTGCATCAGGGAACCCTAGAACCAAGCTCCTTGGGGTACTGCGGATGCAGCCCCTGTGGGAGCCCTGGGCTCTTCCCTTTTCCCTGTAACCAAACCTTCCAATATGAGTCACCCACATTCTAACAGAGGAAATGATTAGGGTGCAAGGGCCGAGCCACGGCTTTGGATTGGGGAGGGGCTTGTAGATGGACAGACTTACTTTTAGTGTCATTGACATTTCCTGAAAGGATAGACTGATTAAGTTTCTTTTTTTTTTTTTGGAGGGCATTGGGGTTAAGTGACTTGCCCAAAGTCACACAGTTAGTAAGTGTGTCAAGTGTCTGAGGTCGAATTTGAACTGAGGTCCTCCTGACTCCAGGGCTGGTGCTCTATTCACCGAACCACCTAGCCGCCCTTGATTAAGTTTCCATTCTGAGTTAAATCCTGGTAACAGCTAACCAAAAAATTAAAACCAGTCAAAACCAAAAACCACACTCCCACTAATTGCGAGACAAAGGCATGGATTATTGGGGTTCCCTCCCTTTTTTTAGTGGCAGATCAAACGCTGTCATTTGGAACAATCTTATACTTCTGGATTCATCATTCCTCTTGGGCCATTGACCTGATGTGAGCTCAGACCAAGAGCTGCCCTCCTTGTGCCGGCTTCCTCCTCTACCAAATCAGGGTCCAAGTCCTAAATCCATGATCCCAAGGCTACTTTTAGAGATGAAGGAGAAATGGGGGCCAGAAAGTGGAAATGACTTTCTGGGGTCACCCAAGTTGTGTGAGGGCCAGGACTAGAAGCATTTAGTAGGTGCCTACTGTGTGCCAAGTGCTTGGAGATATTGAGACAAAAAGAGGGAGAGAGAGGGAGAGAGAGAAGAGGGAGGGAAAGGGGGGAGAGAGAAAAAGAGAGAGAGACAGAGAGAGAGGAGGGGGGGAAAGGGGAGAGACAGAGAGAAACAGAGACAAAGGGGGGGGAGGAGAGAGAGAAAGAAGAGAAAAAGGAGGGAGAAGACAGACAGAGACCGACACATGCACACACACAGAGGAGGAGAGACAGAGACAGAGTACTTGCCCTCAGGGAGCTTCCATTCTTTGAGCCTTGGGCTCCAAGCCTGCTCTGGTCCCCACCTCGGGGATCTGTCCCAGATCTCACTTCAGCATCTGAGACTTGAGCCTGGATGTTCTTACCAAACAATGTGTTGGGGGCAATTGTTTTGTTTGACTTTATGTTGCCTGAGCTTTGGGTTTTCTTTTCTTTTTTCCAATGGGGAGAAAAAGAAGTGAAGACAGATTTTTATTAGTTTGACAAAACTCTAAATTTAATTTAAAAAAATAAAAGGCAGTTAGTCTTCTGAAGACCTGCCCAGGCATGGGCCGTCCTCTGCCACGGGCGCCTGCTCCCTGACTCCTCCTGGGCCCAGGCAAAGTCAGTCCTGAAGGGAGGGTTCCTTGAACAGAAAACTGCTTTGGTGGGAATTTTGGGACTGGAAGAGCACTCAGACTAACCATCACATTTGGTTGTTTTCAGTCATGTCTGACTCTCTGTGGCTCCATTTGGGATTTTCTTGGCAGAGATCCTGGAGGGGTTTGAGCATTTACTTCTCCAGCTCGTTTTACAGATGAGGAAACTGAAGCAAATAGGGTGAAGGGACTTGCCCAGGGTCACACAGCTGGCAAGTGTCCGAGTCCAGATTTGAACTCGGGGAGATGAGTTTTCCCAACTTCAAGCCTGGTGCTCCATATCCACCACACCGCCTAGCTGCCCCTTTGGGGGCTGGGAGATTCGCCCAAGGTGAAAGAGGCCTTGTGGCTCGGGCCTCTGGCTTCCTGGTTCCCTTTCTCTCAGCTAGGCTTTGGAGCCCACACTCCATCCAACATTATCACTGGGGTGACCAAAGGTAAAGGACTGAGCACCTAAAGTTGGAGTCTGGACTTGAACGCTGACACAGCACCCCCCTCCACACCCCCAGCTTTCTTCTTCTTCTTCTTCTTCTTCTTCTTCTTCTTCTTCTTCTTCTTCTTCTTCTTCTTCTTCTTCTCAGGGTTCCCCTCTCTGCCCTGAATTTCACTTTCTTTCTGTTTTCCCTCTGAGGGTTGCCTGGAATTCTGACCCTACTTGTTTGACCAGGACAAAAGGTAAAGTGGACCTGGGCTGCCGGAGGCAGGTTTCTGTGTTGGGGGGCCTTGGGCAGAGCCTCACCCCACCCACAGGCAGGCCAGAGACTCAGTTTCTGGCCTCTTTAATCTCCCTGGAGATCTTGGGGAGCCAGGGACCTTGTGCAGGGCTCTGGATGTCAGCAAAGCAGGACCGGCCACTATCACCTTCCTGGGGGAGGGGAGGTGGGATAGGAAGCTCACTGTCCTGGGCCAGGAGCCCAGGGCTGGAGTCAGCTCCTCTGGGCCTTGAGGACCTTTCCCCTCCTTCCACCCAGTTCTGATTCACAATTAAAGCACTTGCTGGCCTGCAGCTTGAGGTTGGTGAAAAGAAAGAGGCCATTTCTTCCCACCCAAGTTCATAGATGGCCTGAAATCTATCCGCAGATCCAGGTTAAGAACCCGAATCTAAATTAACATTCTCATTTTACAGATTTGGAAACTGAGGGCTAGCCAGGCATCATAGGAACAGAAATTTTTGAGGGAGGGACTATCTACTCTAAATCCTTCATGTTATAATCAGAGAAACTGAGGCACAGAGGGGGACCTTCCCAGAGCTGGGGTTCTAAGGTCTTCCAGAAATATATCTGAGCTAAATACCAGTGGAGAGAATGCTGAAGAGCAGAGCCATTTCCTTCCAATGGCTAGCTGGCCGTGCCCCTGAGACTCGGTTTCCAAATCTGTAAAGTAGAAAGGTTGAAGGAGATGATTTCTAAGGCCTCTT
Source organism: Pseudochirops corinnae (assembly GCA_028646515.1). Lineage (NCBI taxonomy): Eukaryota > Metazoa > Chordata > Mammalia > Diprotodontia > Pseudocheiridae > Pseudochirops > Pseudochirops corinnae. Next base: position 9,621,918 of record CM053586.1, on the reverse strand, counting down.
CTGCCTCTGAGAGGCATTTATTCACTCAAAAGTGTTTATTAAATTTATTAGTTCAAAAAGCATTTATTAAATGCCTTCCTTATGCCGGGTTATGGGCTAGATGGTGGAGGTACAAAGTTGTTTGGTTTTTCAAGCAGCCTCTGGCCTCAAGAAGTTTTCATTCCCCACCTAATGCCAGGTCCCGAGAGAGCCCAGAGAGTACTTTCTCACTTGGGTGACCGTGAGCCTCCGGTACAAAGAAAGCTTTCATTGTCCTTCCTCTGCCCTTACCAAGCAGTGTGAGTGTGGACACATCTCTGGGCCTGCATAGCCAGTTACATAGACTCAGTTATATAGATTTATGTGTGTGTGCCTGCCATAGTTTGGTGGGTGCTTGGACAGATTTCTGATCTGGGATCTGGCCCGCCTGTCAGCATTCAGGTGGCTCAGTGGACAGAGCAGTGGGACTGGGTCTCAGCAGCCTGCACCCCAGACTGAACTCCAGATTCATTGGGGCATCCTGGGTTTCGTAATAGCAGTGACCACGAGGGACTGTCCAGCTGACTCACAAGAGAGTCTTGGTCAGCTCTGAGTTCTACCCCTTGCTGGGCCCAGGGGCATGTCTTCAGCGGGTCCTGGGAGTTACCAGACACAGGCAGATGGTCACGCATGGTGGCGCCTCACACTGTGTTAGCAGGATTAAAAGGTAGTCTGTGCCAGTGGGGCCATGCCTCAGCCCCCATCCCTTCTGGATGCCTGCTCCCCTGTGTCGTGGGAGTCATAAAACCCCAACTGTGGACAGCAGTGTCCCAGCATCCTCCCTGGCCAGGACCCAGCTCCGTTCCCAGTCCTGGTGGGCCCTGGCCCCTGAGCTCCAGGCTGGATCCCCCAGCTCTGGCCCTCCCCTGCCCGGTGACTCATTCTAAGCATACACACTGTCCTCTTTCAGGATGGAGCCTTGAACACTGGCCTAGTCTTCCTGGTTCCACCTCCCTAGCCCCCCTTCCCCTGGGACTGGCAGCTCAGAACATACATACAAATCCTCTCTTTCCCATGAACTCCCCCCCCAATTCCCCATTCCCCAGCTCCTCTCCTCTCCCTGACCCAGGCTCTTGGCCAAGAGGGAACAGCTTTATGCCTGCATAGAGCCCCCTTTATATGTTCAGAACATTTCCTGGTGCATTCTGGGGCTGGGCAGACCTGAGCTGACTGACCAGCCAGCAGCTATCCATCCCTCATCACCTGGCCTATGCCTGGGAGGTTGTAGCTGGGGGGTGCCAAGGCTGGGCCCCACAACACCACCAGACAAGAGGTTCTCCAGGCTGGGCCTGGAGAGAGAGCCCTGAAGCTGCCTTCCGGGCCTCGCCCCAGAGGGTGCCACAGGCAGGTCTGGGTCCCATAGGCCTTCAGGCTAATCCAAGAAGGATTTAAACATTTTTATTAACTACTCACTCTCATTCTGAAACATATCCTTTCTGGCTTCTCCACCTAGCAAGCTATCCCATCTCTCGTAACATAAACATGAGGGAGACGATTCAGCAAAACGAAATCCTCCACTGCACTGGGAAGTAGATGCAACCCAACACACGTTTATGAAGCGCCTACTATGTGACAAGACTCTAGTTAGTAGGTTCGCAGACTGATACGAAGCAGCCCTTGCCCTCCAGGGGCTTACATTCATAGGATCAACCCTCTCATTTTACAGATAGGGAGACTGAGGTCAGTGTGGTGCCTCCTGTGTCTGTATACTAGTCCACAGCCTCTGACATGGCCCATGGTTCCACCTTGGTCTGTGCTGCTGACCGGCAGAGGCAGAGCCTAGCCAGCTTGAGTGAGAGGCCCAGGATGGGACAGGAAGAGTCTCCCAGAGCCCCCAGGGACAGAATCAATCAATCAATCAGCCAATCCATTGACAAGCATTTTTAAAAGCACCTACTAAGTGCCAGGCCATTCTCTCAAGGAGGGGATGTTTGATCAGCTCTGCTATCTGAAGGCGAGGGCCATGATGTCTGGCATCCTTCCTGGGAGGAACACTAGCTTTGGGCTTCAAATCCTTCAGGAGAGGAAGACTCCAGCTTGTACCTGAACAGGTGCCCCTGAGGCAGTGAGGTGGTATAGAAATTGGGGAGATCCCAGTTCTAATCTAGCCTCTGACTCGAAGACCCTGGGCAAGTCACTTACCCTTTTAATCTCAGTTTCCTCAGCTGTGGAATTAGGCTAATAAATGTACCTACCTCACAGAGCTGTTTTAAGTGAGATGACCCTTCCAAGCTCTTGGCCAACCTTAAGGGGCCATGTAAATGCTGCCTATTAACTTTGTGCCCTGGCTCCCTGTTCCCACACCCCACTCACACTGGCCAAAGGGAAGAGTGCAGTGTGCTGTTCCTCTCACTTCCACTTTGTCTTAAAAGACATTTTTATCTCTGGAAAAAAAAGCATTTCCTCCCATGTCTCTCTCTTGCCAACATGCTCCTTGAGAAGAGCAGCAGAGAGCCAGCTTCCCCAGCTGCCCGGGGGAGCTAAAGGCCTGGATAAACCCTCAGAGGGTAGGGTTTTCTTGATGCCCCAAAGTGTCTGGCACCTGGCTGCTCCATCCTGGGGTTTTCTGAGAAGCCAACACCCAGAAGCGATGACTGAGAAAGGGGGGCAGGCCTTGTCCCCAGGTATCCTCACTGAGCATGTTTGGGGGTTCATGGCTGTTTGTAGAAGCTGGGGCTTCCTGAAACAAAGCTGTCTGAGCATTTGTACCAGAGACCTCTGATGAAAGACAGCCAAGGTCGTTTAGAATCGAGGCTTCTCTTCGTCTCTGCAGCTTCACTTTAGCAGCTAGCACTGGGCTTCTATTCAACTTAATCCCAATGGGAAAAACAATCCCAAATGCCAACTGTGTGCTAGGCTTTGAAGATACAGCCCTTTCTGTCAAGGAGCATCTATTTATCCAAGGAATCACCGAGCACCCATTTATCAAAGGTGCTGACCATGTGCCCTGTGTTAGGTGCTGGGGATACAAAAATGAAAACTTCACAGGATTACAGGAGTCAGAGGAGGACCCTCAGCAGTGATCACATCCAGTTACGGGGGGGGGGGGGAAACTGAGGCAAAGCTTGGTGTAATGATAATGGAATTCAAAGATCCCCCTGTATTGGCTTGGTTTTCGGGTTGAGTGTTGAAACCCAGAGTTTGTTAATCCCACTTGTGGGATGGACTTGTTGATGCGAAGAGAGAGGACTGAACTGGGAAGAGCTGGTGCAGTGGATTAACAGACAGGCCCAAGCAGAGAGAGGCAGAAGAAGTTTTGGGGAGCAACATCATGGAGGCAGAGAGAGAGGAGAATTGCCGGGGCCAGAGTTGCTGAGAGAGAGAGAGAGAGAGAGAGGACTGCTAAGAGCCAGTTGGAGCTGCCAGGGACTTTTGAGAGCTGCCACCCAGAGCTGCTGAGAACTGAGGAGGCATGACTGTGATGTCAGTATTTTGTCTGTTTTGATGTTGTTTTGCTAGATTCCTCTGCTGCTAAAAGACAATGCTGTTGTTGCATAGGTCCTAGAACCTTGCTGTTGGTTCAGAATCTCTGAAAGAGGATTTTCTTGTTGTGTGTGTACAGAAATCCTGGGAGAGGGTCTTGCTGATGTTCTCAGGGGTCCTGAGACTGTTCTGCAGGCAGAGAATGAATTGGTGAAGACACTGGCAATGTATATTGTGGCTTTGTTAAACCTTGTCTCTCCAGAAACAGAGATTGCTGAGAACTTGTCTCCGGGCAAGATGAAGAAAAGACCTCTCCTTGGGTATTGAATGCTGTGATGATATCATAACCTTGTTGGGGCTTAAGGGTAGATGGCCTTTGTGCTCTCCACTGCCTCTTTGAGAAGGTGCTTGGGAATGTGGGGAGGTAACTGATGATAATTGTAATTCGGTTGTGATCCAGGGGTGGAGCACTTTGATTTTTGTGCTCTGTGACTGATCAAATGATTATACTTTGCTTGTGATTGGAAACTAATCTCCATTTGAGACTTTGTGACTGACTAAATGAATGTACTAGCCAGGGGTGGAGTACTTTGACTCTATACTTTGTGATTGAATTGAGAACTTGCTGAATGATTGAGTTACACTGTATTTTGATTTTCTCTGTTGTGTGAATGTTTTGCCTTAATTTGTCACTGAACAAATGGAGAGTTACTATGCTGGTATTCCAAACCTTGAAAGTTGCCTTTGCTTGGCGTTAACACTTGGCAACTGCTTGCCACCTGTCATCTCCAGTTATCTGGAGAGATCGGGACTCACTGGCAGTTTTCCCAACTCACAGATCACCCACCTGGGCCTTGGTTCCTTCAGCTGTCAAGTGAGAAGGTTGGATCTGGTGATCTTGGAGACCCATTCTAGGTACACATCTACTATCCTAGCTAATACTCTTATAGTGCTCTAGTTGGCAAAGCACCATACACATAGTAGGTGCTTAATTATATTGCCTTTTGCCAGTGGATTATCTTCCCTACTAGTCTGAGAGGGGCAGGAACTATCTGCCTTTCTTTGTGTCCCCAGGGCTTAGCGTAATCCCTATTCTTGTACATATGGTAGGTGCTTAATAAATGCTTGTTTGACGTAGCTATTAAGTGTTAAAGGCAGTGTCTGAATCTAGGTCTTCCTGGCTCCAGGTGTAGCATGATCCAGTACTGCCTCTCCATACAAATCCTGATCAGTTACAGAACACATCCCCTCCCCCACCCAACAGCCTTATATCAGTGATATTTTGAACTTATCTTTCTGTCCTATTAACATGTAAGCTCTTTAGAACAGTCTGCTTTATGTGTTTTTGCATCCCACATTGCAAGCGCAGGACGTTTATCCAGTGTGTCCAAATGAAGGAAGAAGTGAAGGAAAGCAGACAGTGCCCTGTTAAGTCGAATCAATAAGTACTAAGCCCCTTCTGTGTGCTGGGTATTCGATTAAGACCTGGGGATTATGCCGTTTTGATGACTGCTTTTTTGCCTTCTTGTGAGAAAATATGATTATTCCTGATTTCTCATTTAGTCGATATTTTGTGTTTAATGGTATCATTTTGACTGATTTTGTGTAAATGGGAAGTACATCAGTGGGGGCTCAGCAGCTATAATCCTGAGCTGTAGGGAGGGGGGACACACCCTGACACACAGGGAGGGGTGTGTCCCTTCCCATCTTCCCAACCAGGGTTACCCTTAGCACCCTGAGTTTGAACTGTAGCTGCATGGTTGCCACTGTGGCTGGTTTCCCCTTTGAAAAACCTCCCCAGGTCTGCCAGCATGAGTGTAGGTTAGGGGTGAATCAGCCATTCCATATAACAAAACATTTCTAAAAAAAAAAGGAAGAGGAAAAAAAATCAGCAAAACTGATTAATACATTGAACAAGCCCTTCTTTTTTTCCTCCCTCTCTCCTTCCCTTCCTTCCTCCCAATCATGGCCACTATGATAGTCCATGTTTAACTGGAAGTAAAAACCTGGGTTCAAGCCCTGCTGCTGATCCTTTACTAGCTGTGTGACCCTGGGCAAGTCCCTTCCCTTCTCTGACCTTCATTTTCCTCATCTGTAAGATGGAGGAGTTGGAGCAGACCCCCTTTGAGGTCTCCTTGCTCTAAATCTCGAACCTAGGAATCAAATGATCCTCATGCAGAGGTGGTGAGATCCCTATCCATGGAGGTATTCAAACAGAGGTGAATGGGCAGTTGTCCAGCATGTGGTAGGGAGACTCTTGGTCAGCTGAGGGTTGAACTAGAAGGCTCCAGGGACTCTCTCCACTCTAAGTCTCTGAGATTTGGTGAGAGCTGCATCCTGGGCTAGGGACATCCATGGCCAGAGAAGGCTGATAGTGCCTTGGTGTGAGTTTGGTTGTGTCTGGAAGAGAAGATAGGGCTGGCTAGAGGTGAATGTGGAATTCCTACAGACTCCTTTCTGCCTTCCTGGTCAGGCATCTGGGCACCACGGGCAAGGTCTCAAATTGCATCTGCTCCGGAATCCATGTGATCTGACTTATCTGTGACAGAAGTAAGGAATCTCCTGGCATCCAAATGATCTGCTCACTGTGCTTACAAACAGGAGAGAAGTGGAATTCCTCATGGGCTCAGCTGCCTGCCCCCAGGCTGGCCCAGACCTTCCTCCCAAATGGGGCCCCATCTGCTCACTCTGGTCCTTGTCATTCTCCTACATCTAATCTCTTCCCATCGAAATGGCAAGGGGTCTCAGGGTGGCTTCTCTGTGGGCTGTGGCCCATTCACACCCAGGCCTTGTCTTTGTCTTAGAGTTGGGCTGGGGAATGGTCAGCTTGGACAAGCACTGTTCCTAGATCCCGGGGAAGCTTTGGGAGAGTCCCATCGGGACTGGCCACTCCCAAAAGCTGTCCAAGTCAATAGCCAACAGGGCTGTAAACAGGGAGTTGGGAGCCAGGCTGTGAAAGGCTTTGAATGCCAAAATAAAGGCACTGGTTTGGGTTGGATTCAATGCAGCCAATTTAATGTTTGTGCTGCCAAAGTGAGTTAAGGGTGAGTGAGCGAGAGCTCCCACCAGGGCCTGGCCACTTAGGAGGCAAGTGGCGTCTCTCTGGGCTTCGTGGCCTCCTTTCTAAAAGGCAGGGGTTGGGCCTTTCAGGTCTTCTCCATCTCACTGTGCTTTGCTAAGGGAGGCATTGCCCCGATTTACAGGGGGAGAAATCCAGGCTGAACCATTTGGCCAGGTCACCCCCACAGCAACACGGGCCAAGGCGGGGCTACACTGCCCTACATCTGTGGGGGCCTTGGAGGTGGTCTCACCTCGAGGAGAGCCCTCTTCCTGGTGTCTGTCAGCTGCCTTGGCTGGCCCTCGTGTTGGCCAGCGCAGGGAGGGCAGCAGATGGGTGGAATCTTCACATACCCACCCAAAGGCATGCTCTCCTGGCATTAAAAATGTGATTTCCCCCTTCGGCTCTGGAATGCAGAAGGCAGGCCTGTGGGTGTGGTGGATGTGTGGGAATGTCTTTCTTGAATTTGAGGGCTACCAGGGCAGCTGGGGCTGGGCCTCCATCTGAGACAGCCTCCCCCCCTCCCCCCTTCCTTAAGAGCCTAGGTTTTTCTCTTTCCACCGAGGAAGGGACATATTAAAAAAAGATAACAGTAACCTTTCATCGCAAGCTCCAGATACAAGCCAGAGGAGGAGGAGGGGGAGGAAGAGGGGAAGGAGGAGGAAGGAGGGGAGGAGGAGGAGGAGGAGGAGGAGGAGGAGGAGGAAGGTGAGGAAGAGGAGAGAAAGCCTCCTTCTTGAAAAGAGGTGGATATCCCGCCCCCATCCCCGTGTCTGACTCCCCAAGACTAGCGCCTGAGTCGCTGGAAGCCGCAGGAGTCGCTGGAAGCCGGCGCGCTGCCTGGTGTAGCTGAGTCGTGGAGAGGGGAGGAGGCTCATGCGGGGAGAAGCGGGACAGCTCCTTTCACCTGGCCCCCAGCTGGCCAGCCCCTTTCAGGCACGGAGATGCGGACAAACGGCGATGACTACCTCTGAATGCCCCATTCTCTGGTTTTCCTATCCCGACCCTATGAAAGGCTTGGCCGTGGGCAGAGCAGCCTCACAAAAGCGCATTCATACCAAGCTCGGGTTTGGACAGGGACTGGGGGTTGGGGCTTCCAGGGGGCGGGGGCGGGGCGGTGTTCTTATCAGCCCTCGGAAAGAAGCCCGGCGCGCGTCCCACATGCCCGATAATGATGCGGCCGCGCCGCTGCTGAAAAGCAGCTTCCGAAAACCCAGTGGTGACCCAGCCTCTTCTTAGGGCCCACTGGCCCTCAATGGGCTGCAGGAGGCAGGGCTGCCCGGCCACTCTCCTGCTCTGGAAGCCGCCCTGGCTCCCCCTGGCCTCAAAGACAATATGCAACTCGAAGGATCATAGCTTTAGAGCTGGACCTCAGAGGTCAATAAATCATTTTACAGATAAGAAGACCAAGGTGCACAGAGGTCGAGGTCGCTGATTCCCAGAGTCACCGGCTACTCAGTGCCTAAGGGGAGATTTCCTCTTCCTGACTCCAGCCCACTCCCCATCATTTAACACATGATCTCCCATCTCTTCATCAGATGGAGGTTTCCCAATCTGGTTCCCCCTTCTGTCTCCAGACTTACTTCCGCCCCCTGACAGTCCTTGTACCCTCCACTTTAGGGTCTCATTTCCAGCCCTGGGGCCTTTGCACAGGCTGTGTCCATGCCCAGCAGCTTCTCTCTCTTCACGTCCACCTCCTGCAGGGCTCAGCTCAGATGCCACATCCAAGGACTTTCTGGCTCACACCAGAGACGGGAATCCCTCCCATGGTCCTGAAGTGAATTTTTATGTATTTTGAATCTATTTATTTATGAACATGTTCTCTGCAAGAGAAAGTTGGCTCTTTGGGAGCGATCGTTATCCCCCTGACCTCGGGGAAGCCCCTTCTCCCTAGGCCTGTTTCTTTTTCTGTGAAATGAAAAGATGTCGGTAGGCCGTGGTCCCTCCCAGTCCCAGGTCTGTGGGTCTGTGACCCTCCAATATGCAGGAAACATAAGGCAGGAGACCTTTCCTCCACCCTGAAGCACAGTTGTAGCCCCCTTGCCTAAGCCCCTGCAGCCCTCATGCAGTTTCCCCTGGGGCTGTGGGAAAGCCACGGTGTCTACACTGGCCATGGATACAGAATAAGGAGTGAAGACCATCAGCATAGACAGGGACCCCTGGGGTGGGATGGATCCAGACTACAGCGTGTGGCCAGTCTGGGGTAAGTACTACACAGACACAGACACAGAGTCTTTCAAAAGACTGACTTCTCTGATTTTTAATCCCAACAGGCCACCCGGCCTGGCTGCCAGGAAGATTCCATGACACCAGTGATGCCTAGGGTGCTTCTGGGAGGCTCTCAAAGCTAATCTTCTGTCTGTGGACACTGACCTTCCCCCCAGACCAGATGCTGGCTGCACAGCAGATGCTGAGAAGCTCCACCAGCCCCAGGCGCCATCAGGCCCAATGAGTGAGCAAGATGTTCACCCTCACTGGATTTCTGGAGGGGTAGAGGAGGATTGTGGGGGAGGAAGAGTCCCCCTCCTGCTGATGTGTGTGCTCCCGTGTGTGAATGAGTGCTTGTGTGTGTGTGCGTGTGTGTAGGCAGTCTCATGGTTTAAGCTTTGCCAGAGTCAGAGGAGGAAGAGAACTGGAAGTCAGCTGGCCTGGCCTGCCTTTCTGCCAATGGCTTTGCTTTGTTTCTGAGATTGTTCGGATTGTTCCAGAAGGGAAGGCGGGCGTGGGTTAGGCCGCCTCCATCATCACCTGTTTCTAATGGTGGTAAAAGCAAGGGCAGGTGATATTTGGGTTTCTGTTTGCTGTCAGCCACAGGCACCTTGTTGAAAATCAAACTCAGCTCAGCTCCCCCTTCCAGGCACCTCGAGGTTCACAACGTTCTTTGCAGGAATTAGCCTTTTAGGTGGGAAGATTGGGGCCCTGAAGGAGTGAAGAAATCTTCCGGCTCTCCTTTGCAAATGAACTTTATTAACGCCCTTGGGTTTTCCATCAGTCATTTCGGGATGTGTCCTTCTGCCCCCTTCTCCCTCCTGGCACCCAACCCTCCCTTGTGATACAGGACAAGCTAGGCCCTCACCAATGAAGTAGCTAACACTCTGCCCCAGGGGTCCTCCACCTCTCTGCTGGGGGGCAGTCCTGTCCACTGCTTGTCCTTTGGGATCATTTTATTTCCCACTTATGTACACTGTGGTGGTCATGTCATGCACCCACCCTCCTTGCCACCTCCTGTGGCTGATCCAAAGGTGAGAGCCAAGTTGTCGTGTCTGCAACATCCACAGCCTGATCCAGACAGTCCTGGGGCAGCTGTGGCCTCATGGGAAAAGCGGATGAACCCTAAGCCCGGGGACTCAGGCTGCCCGTGAGCATCGCCCATCATCTCTGCCCGCTGGGCTATGGGGGATTCCTGAAGCTGTCCCAGGAGGCCGCGATGGGAACAACTATGAATCAAGAGCGGGGTCTATTGTGTATGTGTGTGCATGCACTGCTGGGGTGGGCATGGGGGGGCTGGCACTGCTTGGCGGCCTCTGACACCCAGGCCAGGGAGAGGCCCCGAGGTCCCTGCTCCACACCAGACAAGAGCAGCTGCCTGTCGCAGTCCAGGAAGCTGGCTGGTCTCTCCCACAGTGTGGATGCTGAGGGATGCCCAAGGACAGGACCTGTCCTCACTTCCTGTAGGACTGGCTGCCTGGAGGGCAGAAGCAAGGAGACACTCATTACTGATGCCCAGTCCCCAGCCAGCCTGCTGCACCAGGATGCCCACTCCTCCCTCCCTCCCTCCCAGATGTCTGCATGACCCTTCTGGTCCTCGGGGCTCTGTGGGGGTCAGGCCAGCCAGGCCTCAAGCTGCCCATGGCGAGCCAAAGGCCTCCCCTCCCAACAGGCCTGGCTGTCTTGGGCTCTTTCCTCCAGCCGATTCAATTCAAGAATCATGGATTAAAGCACCTACTAGGAGCCAGGCACCAGGCTAGGCCTTGGGGATACAGAGAAGCAAAAAGACAGGCCCCGACCTCAAGGCATCTGCCCTCTAACAGCAGATCCTCAGGGGAGGGCTGCAGAGAGAGCCGAGAGCCCAGCTCTGATGCCCCCCACTGGGGGCCTCACACAGCAGGCCCACGCCATGTTCACTTAGTTGAACTGAACTGAACTGATGGGGCTCAGGTTCTGGTCAGTGGCTCCCACGTTTCGGCCCTCTTTGCTTAGGTCAGTAACAGTCGGCCGGAAGGTACCCAGAGAGTGGTCACAGAGCGGGAACGAACCCCAGAGACCGTCAAGCCCAATGCCCTCATGAGGACACTGAGGCCCAAATCAGTGAAGAAGTGTGCCTACAGTGATGAGGGGGGATCTGAACCCAGGCCCTGACCTCAGTGCCCTGTCCTCTAGGCCCCACTATCTGCATTTACTGATGAGTACCGTGCATCTCCTGCAATGGGAATCCTGGCTCACTTTCAGATAGTAACGGGACCCTGGGCACCCTTGGGTCCACTCTGGCGGCTCCATCTGGATGGAGGAGGATCATAGGGCAGAACCCTGGGGCAACCTCACAAGGCTTGGCCCCGCTCCGGTCCCTGGAGCACCTCTAATGCCTGGCTACTCTGGCCTCTTGATTCTGGGATTCTCTTTGGATCATTGGCTGAGCCCAGGGGCCCGGATTTTGGCCATGAAGTGCATGGCATGTAGTGGTTCTAAAGAAATGCCTGCAGACTGAGTGACTGAGTGCCATGCCAAGAGAGAAACGGAGGTAGGGTTCCTTCCACAGACACTTCCTAGGCACCGACTGGGTGCTGTGGGCGCTGTGGGAGCCCGGGGTGATCAGACTGGAGGAACCTGGGGGGCAGGGTGGTGCTTCTCACAACCTTCTCTCTGCTCACAACGGGAGTGCAATCAAAGTGTGCAGAGTGGGAAGAAATGGGCCTGAACTAGGGAAGATGGAAAGGTAAGGGGGCCTCCACACCCTGGCCACATTTCCGCTGGATAGGGTAGCGCCAGGACGCTGTTGTCATCATGTGGTGATTTTTATTGCTTGGTGCCTGGCCTGGAAAAGCAAAAGTCCGAGGCTGCTCCAGCCTCCCTTCCTCCCAGAGCTTCCTCTGGGGCTCAGGGCTGGCCCAGGGAGCACTGACAGCGCTCCCAGCTGAAAGGGGGCCAGGACCCCTGACATGGGAAATGCCAGATGTGTAGCCTTAGAGGCCACCAGAGGGGAAGGCCACAGGGCTACCTCAGGGCAAAGCCCCCCACCATCCCCAGCTGGATGGGTTGGGGGACCCTTCCTACAGGGCCAAGGGCCAAGAGGTCAACACCCAACCACATGATCAGCAGCATCTCTTGGAAAGGAAGCCCCAGCCTCAGTGGCTTTTCTCGTCATACTGGCCCAAGCACAAGGGGAACACGTCCCTGCTGCCTCTCCAGTGCCTCTAACCCTCCGTCTTCTTCCTGGCAGGGTTGGGGGTGGAGGCAGGAGCAGCTGGGCTCTCACTGCTCCTGAGCCAGAGATTTCCCATTTCCACACCTTTGCCCAGGCTGTCCCCTCCCGCCTGGAGTGCCCTCCCTCCTTCCTTCCAGACTGCCAGCCTTGCTAATTCCTACGCGATAAGGTCGCTTTCCCCTCTTCTGTGTGTTTATACCTATTACTGTGCGGGGCTTTTCCTCATTAGAATGTAAGCTCCTTGAAAGTAGACACTGTTTCTTCCCCCAGCCCAGTGCTGGGCACACAGTAGGTTTTTAGTTGAGCATAAAGTGATGTGCCTTGCAGGCTCCCAGGACCATCTGAAATATTTCACTGTGTGAGGCTGGGAAGGCCCCTTCTCCTCTCCAGACCTCAGTTTCCCCATGTGTACCCTGAGGGGGCTGACCCACACCCTCCTGCTTTGATAGTCTGGGATCTGAGGAGCTGTGAGGGACGGCAGGGGAAGCCACCACTTACTTTGCCTGCTCCTCAAGTTGGAGCCTGTGGAGCTGGGACGACTGGTCTGCTGGGGCCCCGAGTGGGAAAACTGAGGGGCGATGGCTGGGGTCTTGGTCCTCCGAGGACTCAGGCGGCATAGCTCAGGGGTGCGGGGGATCCGGGGCTTGCTGGTGAAGGCTGTGCTGAATTCTCTGGAATGACACAGTGTCCAGTCAGGGCTGGCAGAGGCTGGGAAGGAGAAAGCAGGCCTCTGCAGTACCCAGGGCCTGGCCTGTTAATATGATCCCTGGCATCCACCATGGCCAGTGGACCCATGGGACTCCTGGGAGAATTCAGTAAGAGTGTGTCTTCCAGGGATGACCTTGAGTGACCATGGGAAAAGCCAAGGAAAACTGGGGAGGGCGGAGAGGTGGAGAGAATGCTCTGGAACCAGGGAGGATTAAAAAAAACCCACACTCCCAGAGAACGAAAGCCTGTCAAGGGCAGGACCGAAACTGCTGACCTGGTGTGCAAACCCCAATGCCAATTTCCAGAATTAAGGCAGGCTCATAGAGGGAATGAATTTTTCTTTTGCTTTCAAGATCACGGAGTCACAGAGGTCAGAGCCAGAAGGTACCTTAGGGGTCAGTCAGCACGTCTAAGTGATGCAGCTTACAGATGAGTAATTTAAGAGATGAGAAAGGTCTAGGGACTCCTAACTGCACTAGCAACAGGCTTTCCTTTGTAGTGGCCTCACACGGGTGCTCTGACCAGACACCGCCACATGGAGGCCAGGGGAGCCAGAGGATGATCCATTAAGAGGGTGAGCAGCACCTGCCCAAGTTTACCTCCATCATCACAGAGGCGCCTCTGGGCCAGAGCCATGTAGAGGCCATCTTGGTGTAGCTGCAACCATGCTGGCATCCCCAGGATGGCTGCCAGCACAGGTTCTTAGATCTGCTTTACTAGGAAAACTAGCTGTTCAAGGGGTCCACAATCTTTTTAATTACATTCATTAGTTCAAGGGAAAAGTCAGCACCCTGAACTTCAGAGAAAATCCAAACAAAGAAAGTAGAAACAAATACAAGTAGAGAAATAAAGACCAACTGACAGGGCTTCTAACTGTCTGAGAAATTAGCTCAGATCAACGGACAGATCCAACTGTCTGACCAAGGCAATACATGCAGTTACCTGAGAGAGAAGCATCAACATCTGGGTTTTCCAAAACCAGGGGGCTCCTTAATGACTACCCAGAGTCTCATCTGGTCAAATCACAAGAATATTCTTCCAAAGAGTGAGCCCCAAAGCAAAATGCTAATCTCAGAGTATGTATACCCTTTTTAACAAAAGGTGTGAAAGCCTTTCTACAAACAAATCTCCTCCAAGCAAGCTTCCCTTAATGGGCTCCACCTGAGGCCTATTAATAGGTGGGGAAGATCTTATATCCCCAAAACATTACACTTGGTTAGGAGGTCTCTGGAGGGTCAGCTACAAAGGATCCTGGAAGGGGAGGAAGAGGAGGAGGAGGAAGAGGAAGATGAGAGGGAAAAGGAGGAAGAGGAAGAGAAAGGGAGGAGAGGAGGAAGAGAAGTTTGTCCCAGAGGCACTAGAGGAGGGAATGGAGCAAGATGGCCCAGAATGGGACAAAGGGCGGGGCACAAGGAAGGCTGCATTCTAATACTACTTTACCCTCTGAGCTTCAGTGACTTCAATGATGTGGGCCGTTCCTCCACCACGAATGCTGATCTACAACATGGAACGCGGCCTTGAAGAGTTGGCCAGGAGCCATGACGGGGTGGGGGTGGGGGGGGATCAATGTTTTGGCCACAGCAAACAGCTCACAGGCCCTCTCTCCTCCTCATGAAGAAGAGCTCAGACTGCTGTCTGGAGGGAGCACTGATGTGGATAAAAGCATGGCATTCCCAGCAGCATGGCCCTGGTCCCACAGACTGCCCCTGAATGCCTGATGCCCTTCTCTGTGCTCGGCTTCCTTCTCATTCCTAAATCACACGGAGAGTCAAGCTCAGAAAGGAGAACTGAACTGAATTCACATGAAAACCTCGTGGTGCAGAGGAAAGGGCCTGGGTTTGAATTCTGCTCCGTTGGCTCCCTATGGGACCCCCCAGGCCCTTCTAAGCTTGTCACTTCCCTTCTCAGGTCCCCAGTTTCCTCATCTGGGCCCTTCTGGATCCAGCTCCAATCCTAGGTCCTGCCGAATGCTGGGATGTGAGACTGGGGGCATCATCCTAGCCAACCCCCTTCTTTGAAAAAGGAAGGGGCTGAGCTTTCAGAAGGAACCAGGGGCTCCCAGGCCACCATCTTCCCCTCCCTCCTGGACCCCACTGAGCCAGGCCTGGCCAGATACAAAAAGTCTGAGAAAAAAAGTATTTTGGAGGGGAAGAAGAGCGGGGAGAGAGACAGGAAAGAGAAGGCTGGGAGAGGGGGGAAGAGACAGAGACAGAGACAGGAGATACAGAGATAGGCAGAGACAGAGAGCAGCCCAGCTTCCTTCCTCTTATATACCCCTCGGAGGAGGTCCCTAAAGGCAGTACAGAATCGAGAATCACCTCTCCAGTCCAGGCTTTGGGGGCACAGTTCCCAGCTCTGGGGGGCCCAGAGGGATTGGGCTCCTTATTTACTTTGCAGCCTGGGCTACACTGGGACAGTCCTTCAATGTAACACCTTCACCTTGTGGCCCATTGGGTGGACCTGTGGGGTCTGCCCTGGGGGTGGGGGATGGACAGGTGGGCTCAGGGTATTCTCTCAGAGGCTCCTATTTCCCAGGTAGGTTGGTTCGGCTTCCCCAGGTCCAGAGCAAAGGCTGGGAACTTCCTGGTGGCCTCCAGGCCTAGGCGGGCATTCCTAGGCCCTCAGCTGCCAGCCTCTCCTCAGCCTTCAGTCCATCAGATTGCTGGGAATCCCCCCATTCTCAGGCCGCATCCTCCAAGGGATTCAAAGGCCTCCAGCCTGCAACCCGAGCCTTCAGAGCCTTCAGTAGGAGCCTTCAAATGCAAATTTGGTCCAGGGTTTATCTGGGCTGCTACAATAGGCTTCTGGGAGGGGAGATCTGCCCTGCCCAGCTTTCCCAGGCTGCCTGTTAGCCAGAGGCCTCTTGCCCAGGAGGATGCTTAATGAGGAAAAAAGGAAATTCAGGGGGATGGGAGGGACTGGCGGGAAGTGGGATCTGCCTCCCAGTCCCGGAAGGGCTATGCCCCTGGTGTGGCCCCAGGAGGTGTAAGGGGCACAGGGGAGGATGAACACCTCCTGGGGCACAATCCTCAAAGGGGAAGGATGAAGGGGAGGTGCCCGTCCTACTTGGGGCTGTGCCCATCCCCCTCTGCTCCTGCCCCTCACACCCTCTGCTGCCCATTTCTCCTCCTGGCACCCCCACCACAGTCTCCCTTCCTCCAGAAGGTCCTCCCTTGTCCCCCATGGCTGATGCTATCCCTCTCCAGTAGCCACCTCCTAGCCTTTTCTGTTTCTCTCCTCTGTTCTGCCTTTTCACACAGACCCCCCCAGCCCAGCTCGCTTGGAGTAGGACTGTTTCTGGCTTTGCTTGTTCATTTTACCCCCAACACTCATGCCAGAGCATACAATCTTAGCTTAATCAATGCTTGCATGGAAGGCTGACAGATCTTTGTGCCGGGCCCTGTGTCTGGCTGGAAGGCCCTGCCCTGGAGGGTCTTGTTCTAGGAGACACACTCAGTGAGGGGGACAGGAGAGGCCTGAGCAGGTGAGGAGGGCCTGCTTCTGGGATCAGAGATGAAGGAGAAGCGTCCACCTTGGGCGTGTTTCAGTGGGGCGACCTAGGACCTCTCCGGGCCTTGGTTTCCTGGCCTCTCCACTGGGGATGCTTACGTCTGTCCTGCTGTTCACAGGGTGCCCTAAACTCTTCTTACTGATCACCCGTCTTGTGCCAAGACCTTCTCTCCTTGGACCCTCAGTCCTGCAGAACGGTCCTGAGAGAGGCTGTGGGACCAAGGTCATCTTAGCGGCTGCAAAGGTAAAAGCGGCAGCCTGGTCAGCCTGTGCTCAGTGAGGCCAGTCCCAGGCACTGCATGGCCCCGACTCTCAGACCAACACACTGTGAGGCATTAATGAGCCGCCATGAGCCCCCCTGTCCTGACGTCACCTGTCAAGGCTCTCCAGGTGGTCAGGACCTCCACAGAAAGCCCAGGGGCATCCAGGTACTCAGTGTCAGAAGTGGGGCTTGAACCCAGGCCCCCCCATTCAAAAATGGGTCGTCTTCCACAGTGTCAAGCTGTCAGGTGACCCCCTGCTGCAGAGGATTGGGGGCCCATCAATCAATGGATTGATTGACCACTGACAGCCCCCCCTCCTGGAAGCTAAGCCTTTCTTCCCACGCCCATGAGGAGCTTTTGGACCCACATCCTGCCGCTGATTCAGACGGCTAGCTGTGCTCTCTCTCTGCGTTTCCCTCTTCTTGGAAGGCTGATTTTTCATGCCAGGCTTAGACATGACCTTTGCCCCCACTGAAAGGCGTCTGGCTGGAAGGGGTCCAGCACTCTCCTGGCCTGCCCGGCATCCCGGCTTGTCCTCCCAGCTCTGTGTCCTCTGCAAATGGATGAGCCTGCCATCTGGGCCTGGATCGAAGTCACTGGGAGCTGCTGAACACCATTTATCACGACGACATCAAGCTCCGAGCTTCTCAGCCTGGAAATGGGCCCTCCATGGTCTGTCTGCGGCCAGCTTCTCTGGCCTTGCCTCCCGACCACATCCTTGGTGGACTGCCACTCCACTCACACTGGCCTCCCGCCAAACTCCAAGGGCTTCCTCCATCCCTCCTACACGCTGTCCCCCAAACCTGAACTCGCCACATTCCCAGATCCTGATCTTCTCCAAGGGCTAACTTCTCTACCGGCAGCACCTTCTCCTCCTTCACATTATCCCATATCATCCGTGAATATGTTGTATTCTCTGCGTAGAATGTAAGATCCTTGAGGGCAGGAACAGAGTTATTTGTCAAATGTGTTTCCAATAAAAAAAGACTGGGTTAGGATTTGAATCCAGATCCTTTGACTTCAAATTCAGGGCTCCTGTACCATGGCCTCAGTTTCTTCTAAAAAATGAAGGGGTCAGACTAGACACAGCCCGGGGTCCTCCCTGACTTACACAGGCTGAGAGGGCTGGGGAGGTGGTGCCCATGTTGGTGCCAGGCTTCCCCAGAGAGACGCCTGGGTTTGGGGCACAGCCATGGCCAACAGGCACCAAGTGGCTCCATGGTGTCTGGACCCCTCCCGGGGCTGGCACTGGGGAGTCTGGGGACCATGCAGAAGGCACCTTTGGTTTAGGAGCTGGAAATGCCTCTGACCTGGACAGGGATCTGAAGTTTGGAGAGAATGGTGTCCTCCAGTCCAACCTCATCCAACTCAGCTGTTCTCAGGGGCCTAGGCCATGCACACCGCCCAGACCTTGAACCGTCTAAACTGGGACCAAAGACAGGGGTGGGGGCACCAAGTCCCAGGGTCTGGCAGAGAAGGCTTTCTGGGGCTGCAGGGATATACTGAAGATTGGGAGAAGAGACCAAAGACATGGTGGTAGGAGACAGACAAGGAGATGTGGGGAGGGGGTCAGCTGGAGACCCACTGGGGTAGGATCCCAAGTGCACATGTCACCAGGAGGCCACAGGCAGCCACCAAGGCTCTCTGCGTAGATGGAGCAACATGATAGACAGAGGAGCCAGGCCCCCCAGACTGGCTTAAAGGGGAGAGGCCGAGAGCAGGATTGGCGAGGAGCCCATCGCGATCGTCCTGGTGTGATGAGACCAGGGCCCCGCGCCAGGACGGCTGAAGAGGATGCGAGAAGCCTTTGTGAAGACCCACTACTGTGTGCAGGCGCTGGCGACACAAGGAAAGGCAAAGCCCAGCTTTCCAGAATGAGCTTCCTCGGGGTCCTCCCCACTATAGCACCTTCTCCATCCAGAGACACAGGGGCTTCAGTGGAAAAGCCAAATTCAGAGCTTGGCCGTGTGGATCTGGGTACAGCAGGGCGGCGCCGTGGATGAGGCGCCTGGTTTGAAGTCAGGAAGACTCCTCTTTGCGAGTTGCGAGTTCAGATCCAGCCTCACTTAGTAGCTGGGTGACTCTGGGCAAGTCCATTTGCCCTGTTTGCCTCAGTTTCCTCATATCTTAAAAGATGAGCTGGAGAAAGCAATGGCAAACTTCTCCGGTATCTCTGCCAAGAAAACACCAAATGGGCCCGCAGAGAGTCGGAAACAACTGAATGACAAATATGGATTTTTATGGGAATTGAATGGACACAAAATGAGCCCCAGTCCCACCTTTCAGCTGGAAGAGAATGTGGATGGGGCCTCTCTGGAGTCACCAATCATGTGCTCAGGCTGGCAGCAGCCTTACTCATACCTGGGCTCAGCCAGCAAGAGCGACACAAAAGGGCTGTGGTAACATGGTGGATGTCCCCTTCTGACTGCTCAGGAGCCCCTGACCCTCAGAGTGATGGCCCATGGTGCTCACAGCCTAGGGAAGGGTCAGTGGAGAGGAGCGAGTGTGTGTGCCTGTGCGTGCACGTGCGCGCACACACACACACACACACACACGCCAGTTCCCCCTGTGGCTGGTGGCCTGGACTAGCCAAGGCTGTCCCTGTGGGCATTTACTTGTCCACGCAGCCTCTGAGGGGACGGACAACAGAGAGAAGCAGGGCGGCTACTTGAGAATGAGCAGGAATGGATTTGGGGTTGCCAGAGGATTCCGCTGGAGCACAGATTGAGAACTGGAAGGAAATTCCGCGGTCAAGCCCAATCTTCTCACTCTACAAAAGTGGAAACTGAGGCCCAGAGGGCAGGGAGCACCTTCCCAGCCCTGGGTTCTGACTCCTACCTGTTGGGCTGCCTGTCTGCTTGGCCTTGGGCTGGCTCTAGGGCCTGGGCGGCCCCATCCTCTGGAAGGACGTGCTGGCCTTCCTGCTGGGCCAAGGCCAACAGCTTGTAGGGTTCCATGCTGAAGGCTGCAGGGGAAGAGAGAAAACATTTCAAGACTAAGTTGGGCCTTTGCAGACTTCTTGGAAGATGCTTTTTATCTGCCCAGGTCCCAAAGCTAAGAGAAGTTGAGTCCCTCAGACCAGGATGTCCTCAGACCCTTGGACCCTTCGGCTCAGGACGTCCTCTCCCCGTGCAGCACAGCAGAGTTGCTGTTCACACAGCCTGCCCCGGTCTGTTCAGGGGCCTTTCCTAGACCCTTCCCTTCCTCTTCATCCTCTAGGTAGTTTACGCACAGTCGGTTTGCATGCTATTGGACAAGACAAACGACACTCAAGCCCAAGGCCCTGATGACTCTGGGCAGCTGTCAGCATTGATTTTCAGTTGATCACTGGTTGGTTGGTGGCAGAATGTCTCTCCTGAGTAAAGCACCCCTTGTTTTACTCTTCCCCTCTCAGAAAAAAGTCTGGAAAAACCCAGAAACCTTAGGAGGCCTGAGAGGTCAGTCCCATCTGGCCAGGGTAAGAGAGACAGGAGGGCCCAGCCCAAAGTTGGACCTCCTGGGGAAGCTGCTCTGAGGTGGCTGTGGGAGGGGATTCAAGCCTGCTCAGGAGGGCTCACCCACTGACACAGGGTCAATTCCTTTCATTAGAATGCTTTCGCTCTATCCGGTGCTTCAGAGCCTACATCCACACATGCACATTGGGGATTTTCCCAGATGATCTGGCCATGTATCTTGGGCCCATGAAGGGAAGATAGGAATCAGTGCTCCCCTGAGGGTCAATCAGCCTGTTGAGGCTGGGTCTTCCTCTAGAAGGCCAGAGCCCAATGACACCTCAGGGTTCATCCAGTCCAACCTACTCTGTAGCCAGATAAGGAGGGGTGAAGCCCCCCCAAGGAAAGCAAGGAGGCCAGTGAGCACACAGAGGGTCAGTCACTTTCTTCCCAAGCCTGAATCACCCAGATTAGTGCAAGGGCATCTGGGACCCAAGCGAAGGCCCCGGGGCGCCTTCCATTCCAGTGTGAGATGTCTAGATGGGTGGTGGGGAGCCAGATTCTTGCTCTTTAGAAACATAATTTCCGCAGGGATGCTGATCTGGAAAGATAAGAATCTCAAAAGATGGTGCAAAGGAGGAAACAGAAAGACGAGCTGTGTCCAATGGTCCCTGAAGCTAATACCGAGATTACTGACACAGGGGCTTCATCCCAACACCCTCGGGAGGGAGGGAAAACATTCGTCTGCCTGTTTTACAGATGAGGGAACTGAGGTGCTGTGAGTAGCAGAGCAGGTCCTCAGATCTAGGCCTTCTGATGTTCCCACCACTGGGGCTGGGCTCTCAGGCCTCCACAGGGGCCTGGGAGCTTGGGTTTTCATCTAGTCTCATTCTTTTCTCCAATCCTGGACCCTTCTGAGTCCTTCCTGGGACACTCTGCAGGGCAAACACCACCAGGGGAGGCCTTATCTCAGTGGTTCTCAACCTTCCTAATGCTGTGACCCTTTAATACAGTTCCTCATGTTGTGGTGACTCCCAACCATAAAATTATTTTTGTTGCTACTTCATAACTGTAATTTTGCTACTGTTATGAATCATAATGTAAATACCTGACGTGCAGGACGTATTTTCATTGTTACAAATTGAACATAACCCACAGGTTGAGAACCGCTGCTGCCTTATCTTCAACATCAAAGAGCCTCCCCCAACTCTGCCTTTCAGATAAGGACACCTCCTTAGAGCTCACTAACCAGCTCACACCCCGGCCTCCAGTCTAAATGTTCTGCCCTAGAATGTGGCCCCTCCAGCCATCCGCCCTGTCCTTCCACAGCTTCAGTCACCTTCCTCCTGCTGGAGGGGAAGCTCTGCCTGGAGGCACCCACAGCACCTCCAACTCGGACAGGTCCAGTGCTGAATTCCCAGGCTTTTCCCCAAACCTGCTCTTCTCTATCACTTTCCCAGTTCATTGATAATGACGACTGAAGAAGACCCAAGTTCAAATTCTGCCTGATACTTATTGTGTGACTCTGGGCAAGTCAGTTACTTCTCTGGTGACTCAGTTTCCTCAAGTGTAAAGTGAGGGGGTGGGCTTGATGGCCTCCAAGGTCCCTTTCAGGGCAATCTAGGAGCAGCCACTGGTCACTCCTATTATTCTGTGTCTTGTCTCCCCCCCAACCCCTTTCCCCATTAGCTGTGAAGTCCTGCTGGTTCAAAGAAATGTTCACACCTTCCTTCTTCTCTGTCCCCCCAAGCCTGGCCTTTGTCCTCTGACCTTGGAGCCGGCCTCAGCTCAGGCCATCTCTATGCTGGTCCATGTCCTCCTGCCACATGTCTTCCCCCACTCCCTAGCTCAGGTTCTCATCATGGCTTGTGTGGACCCCCTGCCACAACCCACCAATCGGTCTCCCGGCTTCACATCTCTCCTCCAACCAGCCTCCACCAATGGATATCCCTGAAGTAGGGGCCTGAGTATGCCACTCTCTGACTCAAGAACCTGCAATTGCTTCTTACTATCTGGCAA
Source organism: Pseudochirops corinnae (assembly GCA_028646515.1). Taxonomy (NCBI): domain Eukaryota; kingdom Metazoa; phylum Chordata; class Mammalia; order Diprotodontia; family Pseudocheiridae; genus Pseudochirops; species Pseudochirops corinnae. The sequence goes on along the minus strand of CM053586.1, from coordinate 9,600,066 downwards.
AAAATGCAGGCTCTGGTGGTGGCTCTCAGAAACTGTCACAAGTGGGCTCTGGGCCGCCTTTCCAGACTTTATATTTAATGTCTCACCCAAGTGGCCTCCCTGCCTTCCCCCACACGATGCTCCATCTCCCCCCTCCAGGCCTTTCCACCCAGATGTCTCCTGATGCCTTGAATGCTTTGCTGCCTCATCTCTTCCAATCCTTGGGTCTCTTCAAGTGCCATCTACCCAAGTCACTAAGTCAGCCAACATTTATTAAGCACCTACAGTGTATGGGCACTGTGCTCAATGCTGGGGTTAGTAAAAAAAAAAATGCAAAAACAGTCCTTGTCCCACAGAACTCACAATCTATTGAGGGAAACAATGTGGTGACAGCCACATCCAGGTAAGACAGATGCAAGGTACGCTGATGGTGACATCTGAGGGATGGTGCTACCACAGAGGGGGACTGGGAAAGGTGGGGTTTCCCCTTTGGCTTGAAGGAAGCCAGACAGCAGGGACGAGAGGGGCTGACGTTCCAGGCACGGGGAACAGCCAGAGCAAATGGCCAGAATCAGGGGATGGAGGGTCTTGTTCCAGGACAGCCCGGAGACCAACGCCACTGGATCGCAGAATGCATGACGGGGAGAGTAGGAAGGTGAAGAGGCATCGGGTTATGAAGGTTTCAAACGCCACACAAAGGATTTTGTATATGATTCTGGACATAACAGGAAGTGGCTGGGGTTTGCTGAATGTATGGGTAAGTCAGAACTGTGGAAACTCCCTCCTGTGGAGTTTCCTGGGGTGGGGAGAGACTGCGTAGGGTGGACTCACCCCCAGCCTATCCCACTAGTCCAGGTGAGAGGGGATGAGGGCCTGCCCCAGGGAGGGGGCAGGGTCAGAGGAGAGAAGGGGTCCTATACAGGAGATGCTCCAAAGGTGAACTCTACAGGCCTTGATGGAGCAAAGACTGAATAGGGAGAGAGGAGAAAGGGAAGGAGGACAGAGTGCCCCCTCCCAAGAGTCCCAATTTTCTTGTATCTAGCTTTTCTGTACTTTTTTTTTCATGTTTTCTTCCCTAATAGACTGTGATTTCTTTGAGAACAGAAATTATCTTTTACTTTTCTTTGTGTCCCCAGAGACTGCAGGGCATAGATGCCAAGGAGGTCACTGACCGAAAGAGAGGCTGTGGCCCATGCCTATGGGAGCAAGCAATGGAATTGGCCATGGTGGTGAGGCAGGGGGCTGAGCCTGGGGTCACTCTCCTGGCCTCCCTGAATGACTTAAGGTCCTTTTCAGTTCTAAACACTGCAGCGGTGGATTTTCAGTTGGGCCCTGACTGAGGGGAAGAGAATGGTGCAGGAGTCTGGAAGGAGGGGCGGGAAAGAGAAGAGGAAGCCATTCAAGGTAGGAGCCAAGGCCCTGGGGAAGGAGGAGTCAGGAAATCCTGCCAGGGAAAAGGCTAGCATAGCTGGAGTGAGGGCAGGGAAGGGCCACAAGAGTCCCTTCACCCCAAGCGGAAAGTCAATTTACTCTATGTAG